>OZ030025.1:17696797-18336797 GCA_964023405.1 Apodemus agrarius | reverse complement strand
TATGTATGTGTGTATATGTGTGTGTATGTATGTGTATTGTGTATAAATGTGTGTGTATGTGTGTATGTGAGTGTGTGTATATGTGTGTGAATGTGTGAGTGTGTGTATGTATATGTGTGTGTTGCTAACTTCTCTACCTGCCCAGTGTGTTACAGCCTGTGTAAAATACTGCGTCTGCAGCTTTCTATGTCACCCCATTTGACCTTCTAGTCCTGTGAGGAGGGGGTGCTCCTCTTTATACTTCGCAGAGAGAATTTAGTGGCAAAGGACACACAAATGTCATACCAGAGCATGAAATTAGGCCTCTGAACCTGTTGTCTCTGTATTCACCTCAGAGAGAGAAAAGCTTTATAACTCTGTGTCTCTGATCCTAAGGTAACGAGAGAAACGAGGCCTTCCTTCTAGAACTACACATAGCTGTTTAAGCCCACTCCTTCCTTTCTGAGCAGAATAAAGAGACCACCGGAAAAGCCAATTTTAATGTGACGTTTATTTTCCTTTCGGCAGCGAGCATGTCTCGTGTGTGTGTGTGTGTGTGTGTGTGTGTGTGTGTGTGAGATGAGAGCTAAACTCCTTTGGATGGCGGGGATAAAGGATTAATTATCCATTACACAAATACCAGCAGCCTTTTACATGTTCCTGGGAGGCAGGGTGTAAGGAAGCCATGAGAGGCAAAAATAGCCCCAAGAGGGAAAGTTCCGGAATCGCAAATCAGCTGTTTACAAAATGAATATGAAAAATTAATAGTGGGTTCCCCCCTCCCGCCATCGCTCCGAGTTCTGCGTGGTGTTTGCGGGTGAGAGTATGAGGAAGGTTTCGCTTCTCTGCGTTCCTTTTCCATTGTCGGAGAGCCTTCAGCTCCATTTAGAAGGGGGCTTTGACACGGGGTGCCTAACTCACACTGAGAGTTGACAGTTACAGTCGTTCAGGGCTGCATTAGTCTCCACTTACTAATTTCCTTGCAAGTTTTGGATGGCAAAGCATTTTTTTTCTACATCATACATCTATTACTAGGGTCAGGTGAAAGTCACTTCTCATGGGTGATAGAGAGGGAACCTCTCTGTTCCCTGAGAAACCGGATCGTGGAGTATGACCTTCCTTTTTTTTTTCCCCCTTATTATTTATTTATTTTTGTTTTGTTTTTCGAGACAGGGTTTTTCTGTGTAGCCCTGACTGTCCTGGAACTCATTCTGTAGACCAGGCTGGCCTCAAACTCAGAAATCCGCCTGCCTCTGCCTCCCAAGTGCTGGGGTTAAAGGCGTGCGCCACCACTGCTTAAGGTGATGCAAGACAGCCACTGAATTGCATAAAGAGCAGCTGAGCACAGTACAAAGTGGTATCCGAGAGGCCCCGCTGTCTCCCTGAAATTTACTGCTACTCTTAAAATGAAATCACAACGATATTTACATCTTACCTAACTCACGCTGTTATAGGAGCTGCGGCCCAGACAATGGAGGCAGCAGACTCAAGACCATTGCCTGGTTCCCTCCTTCACTCACATGTTTCTTTTCTTTTTCTTTTTAAAGATTTATTTATTATTATATGTAAGTACGCGGTAGCTGTCTTCAGACCCACCAGGAGAGGGCGTCAGATCTCATTACGGATGGTTGCGAGTCACCATGTGGTTGCTGGGATTTGAACTCAGGACCTCCGGAAGAGCAGGCAGTGCTCTTAAACGCTGAGCCATCTTTCTCCAGCCCTTCTTTTCTTTTTCTTTTTTTTTAAACATTAATTGTATGTATATGAGCATCGCCTGCATGTATATGTCATGTGCATGCAGTACCCGTGGAGGCCAGTAGGGGGCGATGGAGACGTTTTCCTCACAGTCTAAATAGATTTTTCTAGCTCCCAAACCATTGGCAGACTTCAGATACCTGAAGACGATCTAATCTTTCTGTATGCTTTGGTTTCTCTCTGCTGTGTTCTGCAGCCTTTCCTTAAGAGGGCACAGGAGGGAGAGACCAAGGCCCTTTCACACTCTGTATTCTAAAGACATGCTTGCATGGCATACTCAGACAGGAGACCACACACACACACACACACACACACACACACACAAGCACCACACGCATTATTACTAGCTTAGCATAAACACACTATTAATGGTTTCTTTGTTCTGAGTTGACTAATCCTCTCTCCGGCCCAGATATCTCTGAAGGAATACGAAGTTAACAGTGGTAACTAACTTGACTGAGTGTTTCAAATACCTGAGCCTCAAACACCCACAGAATGAGAGGAAAGCACAAAGGCTGATAACAAACTCAACATCACAACTTTTAGAAGTGTATCTGGTGGGGGGGCAAGGGGGGTCGACCAGATGGCTCAGTGGGGCAGAGGCGCTTGTGACCAAGCCCAGCAACGGAAGTTCAGTTCCCAAAACCCACAGGGTGGAAGGTGAGAATGGATTCCTGAAAGTTGTCCTTTTGACCTTAACGCTCAACTAAACCTGTTAATTTTGACACAATATAGTCACTCCCAAAGGCCTGTCATCTGCACTCGGGAGCGGTGCAGATACTCAGAGCCCCGTACCCCACAGGTGTTCTAGAAGTCGGGGTACTTGAGTCTCTCCCTTCCCATACCCCGTCCTCACTCCTTCGCTTAGTTTTACGGTTTCCACCTCCTCAGCATCTCTTGAGTGCACAGGCTGCTCCGCTCACCCGCTCACCCGAGAACATCGCTCTAGGCTGAGCTGCACCCCTCATCTGTTTACAAGGTGGGAGAGTTAGCAGGACCCCACTGTCCCGGACCGAAGAGGCCCTCTGCGCAGGTCGGAGGCTCCTGGCTGAGGCTTCATCTTGTGTCCCGTCACTCAAGACAGAGTGCCTTCTATCCCTTGAACAGGGTGTTGCCCTTTTTTTGGCACTGGGCCTTCAAATATTTTCCTTCTCTTCAATCTGTTTCACTAATGTCATTTATTTAGCCTTAGTGTGTCCCCACCCTGGGGGTGGTCATATGACTGCCCTGCTCGAGGTCTGGTCTCTCTGTTGTGAATTTTAGGACACCTTGTATATTTTACTTCTCTATCATCCTCTGTCATTTTTTTCTTTCTCCTCTGTCTCCCTGTCTCAGCAAACTATACTAAATCTCTCTATAGACTTTTCTAACAACGTGCACCACCAAATCTCTCTACAGACCTTCTAAATAACTTGCACCAAATCTCTCTACATACTTTCTCAGCAAACTAAAGCCCTTCTAGTCTGGGGTGTATAGCAAAATGCTTCTGAGCTGCACTAGAAAGGCTGCCACTGACTCATCTGCTTAACCTCACATACCTTCGCCAAATCTGTGGGCTGTCATGCCCTCAAGACCTGCCAGTGGAGTCTGGTGTTGGTCCTTCAGGTGCCTCTTACCTTTCATCTGAGGGGGTATTCTTTTCTGGCTTCCTGTTTTACAAATAAAACAGTCTCAAAGAGATTAATCAGTCTCTTGGGAAATATGTCCTTAGTGAGAGAGTCATGGTGAATCAGGATAGGTGGTCTCAGATCTTCTGCTCCATTCTGTGGTCTTCTCTAAATATAAATTGAGCATACTATTATCATTTTTGTAAATTATAAACTATAAGATAGGCCTAACATCCAATCTCTGTCAAACAGAACCTTTGTCATCTTTACTATCTTGAAAGACTATAAAAATTAACACCTGACTCATGTTTTGGCTATAAATTTTATATCACCTGAAAATCATTTCTGTAAATCCATATCAGCTTTCAAGATTAAAGAACTTGAGCTGACTATGAGATTAACAGTTTTTATCCCCGTCGGAAATCCAAGAGTGACCAATATTAACTGAAAATATATAGAAAGCTTAACACACCTTCTAAGACTTAGCCAAATGATAAGACTGCTAAACACCTGAAAAGTTTATACTTCAAAATGTTGGAACATTGGTCTTCAGCCTTCTGTCACAAGAATATCTGACAGACTTAAAGAATCAGGAATTATTAAGCCATATAATAATCTATAGACACATTGAGTTTGTCTGTAAATGAAGAGAGGCAATCTTGTTGCTCTCTCTCTCTCTATAACAGAAGCAACTCTAATTAAAACTTTGAAAACACCCTAATAAACTCAGAGCCTTATATTTTTGTATGACCCCAAACTCATAGGCTTAAACATTTCAGATCTATAATAATAACAGCAAGAAAGGACTGGGTGTAAATCCTGCATTTTTACATTTTTAGTATTTATACCAATGAAAACCTTGATTTTGTATTAAAATAAAATCAGTATCAAATAAGAATTTATGCCTTGAACATAACATAATTCTCAAAACAAGATTTTAGTATCACCGAGACAGATTTTTTCCTTAATGTTTCAGAATCTAGTCTTCTGGAGGTCCCCCTTATTTTTGACCTCTTTTCCAGAGAAACAATAAAACCACAAAGCTTAACATATCTATTAGAATAATTTAAACAATTTAAAATAAATGAAATAAGCCATCTGTAACTTAAACTCAGAATTCCTATATCCGCCACTTTGAGTGTCTTGTTAGAAATTATTTCCCCCACCAGGGGTCTCAGAGCTCGAATATTTCGTCTCTTTTTTGTTCTAACATGGCGGGCTTGAGTCACGCGACCTGATCTTGCCGCCAGACCCTAACATGGTGGGTCAGAGTCACGCGACCTGATCTTGGCGCCAAAGCCTTAACATGGCGGGCCTGAGTCACGTGACCTGATCTTGGCGCCAAAGCCTTAACATGGCGGGCTCGAGTCATGCGACCTGATCTTGCCACCACATGGCAGGCTTTTCAGTCGGTTTAAATTCTTAACAAAATTATCAGTCGGTCTAAATCCATATGCGTCAGTCATCTAAGTCCGAGAACACAAGAATATACAAAACACAGAGTAACAATCACCACATAGACAGCCTGACACTGCCGCCATCAGGCATCTAAATTCAAGAACCCAGAGCAAGGAAAATCAACATACAATCTGCCGCTAGACATGCCCAATTTCAGATACCGAATGTTCCTGCTCGTTGCAGAAACCGAATACAGAGAAGAGCCTTCTCCAGGGTCCTCCGTACCCCCACGGTTTCGACTGCCAGTCGAACTTTCTGCACCAAGACAGGCTTAGTAGATAAAAGCACACAAGAACACCAATGCACAAAACAGAAACCAACAGATTCAAGCACTTGTGGCCCATCCGCATCTCCTACAAGCACAGCCGTCGGTCAATGACTGGCACCGGAGTCTACTAGGCATCCCTGGCAGACTTACATACATCCCAGAGCGTCCCCTGGGGTCTCACAGCCTGTGGCCCGAGGGTGTCCCCTCCCATGGCCCCTGTGTCCTTACAGTTCACAGTGGCAGCTGCTCGGAGTGGGGTTCCACATCCACTCCCTCCGTGCAATCCAAAATCAAGAAACACACATACAGACCGAGGAGCCACATTCAAACACTCAGGACAACGGACATCGGCCGGCCGGCGCACACACACTTCAGAGGGGGTCCCCTTACCTCCAAGTTGTTTCTCGAGTGTGTAAGGATGTCGCATGTTCCCAGCCAATGCACCAACTGTAAACTGTAAGATCCGAAAGAAAAACGGGGGTACCCCAGCACCCCATGCCTCAGAAACCGGCACCCCAAACACTCACGAGAGACAGACCTGATGCAATTTGCAAGAGGAATTTTAATTTCCAGAGCTCTGGGGGGTCACAGTCCTACCATGCAGGGTAAAAGAAGTGAGCCCATGTGGGCTGGCTTGGATGGGCTTTTTATAGGCTTATAATAGAACCCGCCTACCATAAGCTTCTAAGCCAATCAGTTCAAACCATCCGAACCCGCACTCTCTGAGAACCTATCAGCCTCTCACAGAGGCCGGAAGAACTAGTTAAGTCATTTCCGCTTACGTAACCACCATGCACAGGGTCGCGCCCACCCTCCCCCACTGGCAATAGGGGGGACCTAAGCGCCCCCACAGGCAGGAGTCCTGCAGCCCCCGCGGTGATTCTGCCAGCCCCCAGCTGAGCTTGTCCTTGTTGTTCTGCAGGGGCAAGATGGGAAAAGACGCCAGGGACACTCCCAGAGGTTCGTGGTCGGACCCTGGAGGCGGGTGTGATATGTGCACACTTCCAGGCCAACAAAGTGTGGCCTGAACCTCTGCTCCTTTGGGGTCACCCAAGACTCAGGCACGGGGGATTCCTAGCTTACAACCTTATCCTTTCATTATTTAACGAAAATCTTAGTGTTATCCGTTAATGAGTGGCGTTTTTATTAATTTTCATTTAATACCATGTTAATTTTTTATCAGAATTTAAGATGTGTTTAATACAAACTTTACATCTTGTTACATTTTACTTAAGTATTAATGTCTTGTTAAATTTGATTTATATAAGAAGATTTTAATTTTTATTGAAATCTGTTTACTTAAAAAATTTTAATTCCAATGAAGATGTTGTAACAGCAACACAGGATTTCAAGCAGTTAAACAGAACAAGGTGCCCTTCATCCTGCAGTCTCAGTAAGGATGAGTTCATGGTCCCCAGTACTGTTCTCTGTAGTCCGTTGGCCTGACACTGCTTGTATTCTAATGCTAATATTGGGCCCCCAAGACCTGGTAGTCCCAGAGATGAGAAAATCTGCAGGTAGACCCAAGTGACCCTGAGTGACCTTGCCCCCAAGTTATTTTTGATTGATGAATAAAGATGCTGATAGCCAATAGCTGGGCAGACGAGACACAGTCAAGGTTTACAATTCCTGGTCTGGAGCTGGGTGGTGGTGGCGCACACCTTTAAACCCAGCACTTGGGAGGCAGAGGCAGGTGGATTTCTGAGTTCGAGGCCAGCCTGGTCTACAGAGTGAGTTCCAGGACAGCCAGCGCTACACAGAGAAACCCTGTCTCGAAAAAACAACAACAACAACAACAACAACAACAACAACAACAACAAAATTCCTGGTCTGGGGGTCGGGGTGAACACTGAGAGGAAGAAGGGGGAGGAGGAAGAAGCCACTGTGGGTTACGTGAACCATGGGCTGGACAACTGGAGCTGAGAGACTCCCAGATGAAACATACTAAGTAGTAAGTAATAATTTGGGGTTATCGATAAAAAAGTGGATTCTAAAAGCATGGAGGATAGATATCGATTTAGCTCTAATGCTGATCGCACTGGCTGGCTTTGTGTGTCAACTTGACACAGGCTGGAGTCATCACAGTGAAAGGAGCTTCCGTTGGGGAAGTGCCTCCTGGAGTTATCACAGAGAAAGGAGCTTCAGTTGGGGAAGTGCCTCCATGAGATCCAGCTGTGGGGCATTTTCTCAATTAGTGATCAAGCGGGGAGGGCCCCTTGTGGGTGGTACCATCCCTGGGCTGGTATTCTTGGGTTCTATAAGAAAGCAAGCTGAGCAAGCCAGGGGAAGCAAGCTAGTGAGTAACATCCCTCCATGGCCTCTGCATCAGCTCCTGCTTCCTGACCTGCTTGAGTTCCAGTCCTGACTTCCTTTGGTGATGAACAGCAGTGTGGAAGTGTAAGCTGAATAAACCCTTTCCTCCCCAACTTACTTCTTGGTCATGGTGTTTGTGCAGGAATAGAAACTCTGACTAAGACACCGATTAAAGCTGATAGTAAATATTAACAGTTCTCTCCCGGCTTCCTCAGATTATTTTGATGAAAAGCCCAGAAGCTGCATCATCTTTTGCATTTCTGGAAAACAGAACTTTTTAAATTTCTCCCCGGATGGGGACACCCTGAGGCTAAGAGATGTTAATGAAATGGATGGGTTAGAGGTAGGAGGAGGGGGGTGTTTTCCTGAGAGGGAATAGCCGACCAGTTAACTACCCTAAGCTTGTGTTGTAAGCAGCCCAGTGACTGCAGTTATTCTGTTGTGGTCTTAATCAGCCCAGGCTGCCAGAAGAGAACCTCAGAGGCCATGGCCACAGCAACAGGAAGGGTTTTTTTTTTCATTGATCTAGAGGCTGGACATTTGAACTTAGGAAAGCCAGCATGGCCAGGTTATAAGAGGCCTGCCTCTTAGTTATATGCTAACATGTGGGAGAGAAGGGAGATGGCTTGTTCACACACACACACACATACACACACACACACACACACAGACACAGACGTACATGCAAAGACATAGATATAGACAGACACAGACACACACACAGACACAAATAGACACACAGAGACATATATATACAGACACATAGACACAGACAGACATACAGATACAGACACACAGATATAGACATACCTAAACAGATACACATGTAGACACAGACACACATACATACAGACACACACAGATATAGACACACAATTGAAGACACACAAGCAGATACATACACACACAGACACAGGCACACACAGATATACACAGATACAGACACACATAGATATAGACACATAAGCAGACACACACACAGACAGACACATATACAAATACAGACAAACATACACACAGAGGGACACACACATACACAAATACAGACAAACATACACACAGAGGGACACACACATACACAAATACAGACAAACATACACACAGAGAGACACACATACACACAGACACACATGCACAAACAAACATACAGACACACAAACAGACACACAGACATATGTGTACAGACACACATTCACAGACACACAAACAGACACACAGAGACATAAACAGACACAGACAGACACAGACACATGCATACACAGGCACACACAGATATACAGATACAGACACACACACAGATATAGACACATAAGCAGACACACACACAGACAGACACACATACACAAATACAGACACACATATACACACAGAGAGACACATACACACACAAAACACACACAGACACACAAACACACAGACACACACAGATACACAAACATATGTGTACAGACACACAGATGGACAGAGACATAAATAGACACAGACACAGACACGCGCGCGCGCGCGCGCACACACACACACACACACACATACACACACACACACACACACACACATCCCCACCTTTTCTTTCTTTCTTTCTTTTTTTCTTTCTTTCTTTCTGTTTTTCTTTCTTTCCTTTTTTTTGTTTTTGTTTTTGTTTTTTGGTTTGGTTTTGGTTTTTCAAGACAGGGTTTCTCTGTGTAGCTCTGGCTGTCCTGGAACTTACCCTGTAGACCAGGCTGGCCTCGAACTCAGAAATCCGCCTGCCTCTGCCTCCCAAGTCCTGGGATTACAGGCGTGTGCCACCACCGCCCGGCTCTTTCTTTCCTTCTCTTTCTTTCCTTCTCTTTCTTTCTTTCTTTCTTTCTTTCTTTCTTTCTTTCTTTCTTTCTTTCTTTCTTCTTTCCTTCCTTCCTTCCTTCCTTCCTTCCTTCCTTTCCTTCTTTCTTTCTTTCTTTCTTTCTTTCTTTCTTTCTTTCTTTCTTTCTTTCTTAGATAAGGACTCATTATGTTTCCCTGGCTAGCCTGTAACTCACTCTATAGAGTAGGTTGTCCTGGAACTCACAGACATCCACCTGCCTCTGCCTCCTGAGTGCAGGAGCCACCCCACCCGACTCTATCTTCAACCGCAGCATTAATCCCACCCTTAGGGCCCTCCCTCATGGCATACTGACCCAAAGACGCGTCACAGGCGGAAACAAGATGAGGGTGTGTCAGAATGTCTCTTCAGATGTAAGGGAAGCAGTTCTTGCTGTGGGGGCCTCATGGACCAGGGTTAGGATCCTGACTGGAATGAACCAGTTGTGTTTTGTGGAGCAGGTTAGCCGGCTCTCTAAGGATCATCTTCTTTGTAAAACGAAAGCTTAATGGAGGTTGTATCAGACATAGCACCAGACGCACACTAGATGCTCAGTATTACAGCTGTGATTTTCTTCTATGTATCAGAATTTTGTAGGAATGGATCCATTGTTTTTGTTAATGTGTCTGGAGATGAACTCCCAAGTTGGGATGCTTCAGGGAGCACCTGTGCTACTACCGATCCTCCTCGGGTGTGGCATGCTGTCCCTGCGACAGCTGCCTCCCACCCAAGTCTCTATATCCATGCCTGGGATGGGATTGGGACTCTCACCTCTTTTATTCCTGTCTGAGCACAGGCTAGACCCCATTCCCTTTTAGTTAGGCTCAGTGCCTAGGATACGCTTTCCATAGGACCACAGGGGCCAACCCAGGCCATTTCGTGGATCAGCGCATCAAACTGCTGCATCTTCTCTTTCTTCTTCCAAACACAAAGCAAAGAGGGGCTGGAGGGATGGCTCAGCGGTTAAGAGCACTGACTGCTCTTCCGAAGGTCCTGAGTTCAAATCCCAGCAACCACATGGTGGCTCACAGCCATCTGTAATGGGATCTGATGCCCTCTTCTTCTGGTGTGTCTGAAGACAGCTACAGTGTACTTACATATAATAAATAAATAAATCTTAAAAAAAAAAGAGTCATTTCCTTACTATCTTTTAAGCAGGGAAGTGACATTCTCTGGATGGTGGGGGACTCCCATACCCTCTCTAGATGGTATTAAGTATTCCTTAGTATCTCTCTTTGTTCTTTGAACTCCAGGCATCTTAGCAGACACTGACTTCACTCCTTTATTCTGTCCTTTATTCTGTGAGGATGGGGTCTGTAATTATACGCTCCTGCCCCTCAGAGACCGCCTTCAGCATCTCTCTCTGCCCCCCCCCCCATTCATTCTTTGTCCGGCTTGAAATCCATTTAGAAGCGGCCAAGTTCCCGTCCACCACTTCCTTATCTATTGGCGACTTCAGTTCCCCCTTAGCCATCTCTGCTTCACCTTTCCCAGTAGCTAGGCAACAATGCTCACAGACACAGCCGACGGAAGCGAAAGAGCAGCCACCCGAACGCCGCATTTCTCTGGTGGTCCCTTGGCATTGCGTCGCTGTCCCTGGGAGAGGCCAGACAATGGTTATTCTGACCTAGAACAAACAAGGAGCGAAGAAAGAGAAACTGTTATCTTTCTTTCCACCCACGAGCTTTCAGTTTTTAAAATGTCATCTCGCCATGGGTCTTTTCTGGGCTGGTGATTTGCAGCTATGTATTAATAAGCCGCCCCCAGATAGTAATTTATTCTTTCCGGTTTTATTTTGAAAAACATTTTTCAAGGTCAGCCAATAGCCCATTTATTTTGAATTATGACCGGTGAATTGAAATTCCATAATGATGACGACTTTGTCACTTTAAATATATGGGCTTTGGGACCTAAAGATTTCCTCTTGTCCATTCAGGCACTTGGGTAACCTTCGCCGAGCAAACCGGTGTCTCTGAGCTTTAGTGTGCTCCTCTATACATGGCTATCAGGATTAACTAAACACCGTGACAGAAAAGCTCTGGAGAGAGTCCCTGACAGGGACAGTCTCTACAGATTCACTCATCTCTTCTTCTGAATGAATTCTGCTAGAACCAAAACAGTTAATTTGGAGTCAGTTCACGGGAAGTTCATTTTGATGGATTTACCTGTAAAAATTAAGGCCACCAAAGGCAAATTTGTTAGTTGGGTTAGTATATATTTTATATGTATGATGTGTAAGTATGGATGTACGTATTTCGTAATATTCCGGACGATGTTCATTTTTTAGTTGCTATACATTTATTTTTTGGGGTGTGTGAGGGGGCAAGGGGAATTAGGGTTTCTCTGCCTAGCCCTAGCTGTTCTAGAACTCACTCTATAGACCAGGCTGGACTTGAACTCAGAGATCCACCTGCCTATGCCTCCCGAGTGCTGGGATTAAAGGTGTGCACCACTGCCCATCCTTAAACAAAGTATTACTTTAGTTTGTGTAGTTGAGGGTTTTTGCCTGCAGGTATATCTGTGGGTCACATGCATGCTTCGTGCCTGAGGAGAGAGCGAGTCCCCACGTGGGTGCTAGGAATTGAACTCGGGTCCTTTGCAAGAACAAAAGGCCTCCAGTTATAAATTTTTTAAATTAAATTATTATTTTTTATATGCGAGTGTTTCCTGTGCAGAGGCCAGAAGAGGGCATCAGAACCCCGGAGACTGGCATGAGAGATGGTTATGAGCCACCATGTGGGTACTGGGGAGCAAGCCAGGTCTGGAAGAACAGCCAGTGTTCTTACCACAGAGCCACCTCTCCAGCCCTCAGTGGTTACAGTTTATGATGAAGATTTCTACTGAGCTATTGGCCCAGAGATCTATTCAATCCACATGTACTTTGTTGTAAACAATTGAGGTTTAGATGCACAATGACCCTCAAAGGCTTGTATGGATGGAGGCTTGGTCCCTGGCTGGCAGACCTGCTTTGGAAGGCTGCAGAACCTTTGGGAACTGGAGTTTTACTGGAAGAAACATGTCACGCAGGGGTGAGCCTTGAGATTTATAGCTCTGCTCCATTTCCTGCTCTGTGATCCTGGGTTACGGACAACACGGGACCAGTGCTTCCCTCTGTCCCCACTGTGAGCTGTAGCCTTCTTCAGACTGTAAGCCAATACAAATCAATCACATCCTAAGTTGCTTCTGATCAGTTATTTGGCTGTCGCGACACGCGTAACTGATACACAAATTCAGACGTCAAAGGTTCAGATAATTCCAAGACTCACATGAGTCACCAGACCCGAAGTTCTGGGACATGGTTTCTTGGGGGCAGTAGAGGGTAGAAATTGGACCTGGTTTCCACTCTTCATGATGTGGGTTAGGGTGACCCCAAAAGTAGGGACGAGGAAGAGATAATGATCTAATTTCATCCCATTCCTGTGAAAAAAAAACGCCATAACAAACAGTGACTTTGGGAAGGATGTGATTTATTTCAGCTCATACTTTCAGATCGTCATCGTCCATCACTGAGGGAAGTCCAGGCAGGAACCTGGGGGTGGGGCTGCTTGCTATTACCACATGACATTACGTCTGACCGAGGAGGGGGGCTCGCTTCACAAACCCCAAAATTAAGCAGGGACCCTGATGAATGATGATTGCCAGCCAACTTCTGGGCCAGCTCATGCCCAGCTAGCTTCCAGGACCACCTGCCTAGGGGTGGTGACGCCCACAGTGGGCAGGCCCTCCTCCTCCTTTCTCAGTTAACAATCGAAATGCTCTCCCACTGGCACGTCGACAGGTCAATCTGATCTAGACAACGCCTCAACTGAACAGACTAACTAGGATGAAGAATACGATGACCGGTCCACGATAAGGACTTTGGATTTCTTCCGCTTTGAGGGACAGGGCTCAAGAGAGAGGGTTTTGGACAGAAGAGCTCGCTGTCCTGTGGGGAGTTAAAAGGTTCTCTGGATTCTTGGTAGACAAAAAGATGGGATGTGGTGGTTTGAATAGGTTCAATCTCCATAGACTCATGTTTTTGGCCCATAGAGAGTGGAACTCTTGTGTCTTTGTGACAGTGTGTTTGTCAGTGTGGAGTCGGGTCTTTGGGTCTTTGAGGTCTTAAACGCTCAAGCTAATTCCCCAGTGTGAAACAAATCCAGTCTCCTGCTCCCCCACCCCCCGGCTGTTTTTGCATCAAGCTGTAGAACTCTTGGCTCATCAACACCATGTCTACCATGTCTTCCCATCACGATGATAATGGACTAAACCTTTGAAACTGTACGGCAGCCCCAATTAAACATGAGCCTCTCTAAGAGTTTCCCTGGCTATGATTTGTTTTTTTTTTTTTTTTTTTTTTTTCCACAGCAATGGAAATCCTAAGGCATGGGAGGAACCAGGGATAACCTCAGGTGCCTGTAGAACAGCTGTCCAGAGACAATTGTGCTAGCGAGAAGAGGCCGGCTGTGAGTGTGTTGCAAACAGCACCAAAGCCTGCCCTGGGCAGTGGTCAGTGCCCATGAGACAGCATCTAAGAGGTCCAAGCGCCAATGACAGGAAGGGAAGAGGGTCACAGGACACCAGGAGGTTTAGAACTCAGAGTCACAGGCACGCACATAGGACATACTTCATCCACAGGGACAGAGGCCACTGAGCAGACAGATGTGGCCTTGTACCCGGAAGCGTTCCTGAACCCCAAGATACCACCAAGGAGCCGACTCTGATGTAATCACACTAGGGTCTGTTTATTACAAACTCCACTTTGGGCTTGCTTACCACTGACCCACAGGGCAGTTTGGTGAGGCAGCTCCGAACCCTCACTGGGACAGGGTTTTATAGGAATTGGGAGCAAGTGAGAGGGTGTCCGGCCTGGTGAGCATCTAATGGAAGGACTGTTGTAAGAGGACTGGTAGGTGCTCTGAAGTAAGACCGTGAACAATCACAAACGGTCTGAAAGTGCATCTGAAACAATCAGACTAATCCCTGATTAACTGTTGCTAGGAGGTAACTAGGGAATAGCGCTGAGGTATGGGCCAAGGACAAGCCATGGGGTCCTTCCTGGTATTTGGATACATCTTGGGCTCAGCTGAAGGTCAAGTTCTCAGGTTTTTTTTTTTCCAAGATGGAGTCCAGTCCCAAGATGGAGTAGGTTTGGCCTTTCAGTGGCAGGCATCTAGGCATACACAGGGCACACCTACAGACCAACACACAGCAGCCCAGGCAAAAAGGCATTCACATCTGATCTCAAGGGCGTATCTCTAGAGAATCACACAGAAGTAGCATCCTACCAGGAATAGGTATGAACAGATTACATCTCTTTTTTGGGTTTTTGTTTGTTTGTTTTTCGAGACAGAGTTTCTCTGTGTAGCCCTGGCTGTCCTGGAACTCACTCTGTAGACCAGGCTGGCCTCAAACTCAGAAATCCGACTGCCTCTGCCTCCCAAGTGCTGGGATTAAAGGCGTGTACCACCACCACTGCCCGGTCAGATTACATCTCTGTTTGCTTTTGGGTTCCCTACATGTCTGATGTCAGCCATTTTCTCAGACCATTTGCCCCATGGTAGTCATTCATGAAGTTACCCATTCAGGAGATCCATCCCAGCTCCTCGGTGTCTGGAAACAGCCTTGCCTTTACGATCTTCTTTCTTCATATCTTTCTTCACAAAAATCCAAACGCTTGAGCGATGTCTCCAACTCTACAAAGTTCCTTGGAGGAGCTGTCTTGTTAAAATGGGAGTGTCCCAAGTTTCCTGATTCACCAACATGGATGTACTTACTGGCTGGTTTGTATGTCAACTTGACAAGCGCTAGAGTCCTCAGAGAGGAAGGAGCCTCCCTTGAGGAAATACCTCCATGAGATCCAACTGTAAGGCATTTTTTCTCAATTAGTGATCAAGGGGTGGGGGGCAGCCCATTGTAGGTAATACCATTCCTGGGCTGGTGGTCTTGGGTTCTATTAAAAAAAAGCCAGGGTAGCAAGCCAGGAAGCAGCACCTCTCCGTGGCCTCTGCATCAGGCCCCGCTTCCAGGTTCCAGCCCTGCTCGAGTCCCTGTCCTGACTTCCTCCAGGTGTGATCTGGAAGGATTAAACACTTTCCTCCTCAACTTCCTCTTTGGTCATGGTGTTTGGTTGTGACGATGAGACCCTGGCTAAGATGGTGGTAGAATGTGATGCAGTTGGGGCTGGAGAGATGGCTCAGCGGTTAAGAGCACTGACGGCTCTTCCAGAGGTCCTGAGTTCAATTCCCAGCAACCACATGGTGGCTCACAACCATCTGTCATGAGATCCGATGCCCTCCTCTTCCAGTGTGTCTGAGGTCAGTGGTAGTGTACTCATATAAAATAAATAAATACATCTTAAAAAAAAAAATGTACCGACGTTAACGAAGTCTCCAAAGTAGGAAATCAAAACAAGCAAACAAGCAAACAACAGCCAAACAGAGGACAGTTATTTATTGTTGAGGGGAGGAGTCAGGAAAGAGACGGGTGGAGCGTGTCCCCTCCAGCCGGTCGGTGTATTGTCACAGGTAAGAAGAGAAGCAGCAGATTGCAGAGTATTGGGGAGGTGTGTGTAGGGGAAGTGTGTGTTTCTCATTTATTTTGCTGTTGTCTACAATGCCCCTGACTTCATAATCCCAAAGGCCAAGTCTGGCATCTGTACCCCCCTTAGTACCCCAGGCACCATTTGCAAGGGAGCCTCTGTCTTCATGCTGTCCTGTCTTCTACCGCACATGCCCACAGAGGTCTTCCTCGACGTGTTCTGTCTTAAGTGGCTTCCTTGCTCCAGAACCTTTGACAACACCTTAGTGCCAGCAGACAGCAGCCCGCTAGCGTCCGCTGCTGCCATCTGCTCCTCTCAGAACCCGACAGTCCTCCTCTGGAGCCTCCCCCATCAGCACCGTGCTCTCTGAACAGTGCTCCCCGTGCCTGTCCCCTGTTGCCCCTTCTTCCTGCCTTTCTCTTCCCACTGGAGAGGGAAGAGGTGCCCAGATCTCTTGGCCTTGCCAGCGTCTGGTGTCCTTAGATGCTTTGCCAACATTTGTTGTTGATGCTGGGTGGCTTCTCAAAGTTCTCGTTAGGGTTAGATTTTGAATTAATTTCAGGTTTATTATAGCAACAAAGCAAAAAATTGTTCCCTACCTTGGAAAGCAGTGTTAGGATCCGGATGAGTAATTCCCAGAGGAATCCTAAGAGGACTCCTATTCTGGCTTCCTGAGGTTTTGAGTAAATATATACCCTGTCTCAGAAGCCTGCTAACACCAAGCCTCTCACGGCCCCCTGCTTCCAGCAGATCACCGAACACTAAATATATATTTTTAAGCTTTTTTTCATGGATTCTGATTTTCTACGTTCCCTCAGCCGCAGAGGACACGGGATTCAGTGTGCCCTGCTGCCCAACTCACCTTGATTTTTAAGGATAAACACTGGAAAGGAGCTGGCAGGGATGGTTTTTCTACACTCATCAAAGGCGTGTTATTAAAAGGTAATGGGTTTCCCTCGCCAGGTTTGGGACTAATGTAGCAATAAATTGAACGAAGATGGCTCAGGCGAGAGACACCAGCGGACAGGGAACCAGAGGACTTCTGCATTTTCTCAGCGGGGAGAGCAGAAACTCAGTAAGGCTGGGCGTCTGTTTTTAACCCATGAATCCAGGAGACGCGAGAAGGTTGCCTTCTGGGTCAAGGCGCCCTGAGCTGGAGTTCTCTGTTTGCAGTTTCTCTCATTGACGCTTCCTGGTTTGGGGACCAGCACCCTCTCGTGAACGCGGAGATTCCTGGGTGTCCATGGAGGCTGGAGAGAAAGCAAAGAGGCCCTGCATCCTGGGGGGCGGGGGACGCGGGGTAGGGGGTGGGGAGTCAGAGTCCTCAGGGAGGACTGAAATGCCGGCCTATCACTTGCTGTCTTGGTTTCATTCTGGATCTACTCTGTCTCAGGACCCTCTCCTGGGATCAACAGTGTCCCAATCACAGGTTTCAAGGACCACCTAAATGGTACCCACTGAGTAGGTTAAAACGAGTTAAAAACAGTCCGTGTGTCTTTCCTTCTGTCTTTCCATCCGTTTGGCGAAGGGGCAGACAGGGAAACCTTTTTGTCGAGTAGGAACAAAAAATCGATACTAATGATACTGTCGAGGGGCGTAAAGGGACGGGGTAAAATTGTATCAGACTTTGGATGACTTATCTTCAAGTTCTTCTGACACCGATACAGAAAGAAGACGGACTTTCTCCAGCAGAGTCCTGTAAAATGACGGCTTGACGAAGAACAGCCGTGAGTGTAGGACCCGGAGCGGATCAGGTGTCCCGACGTCGTGCTGGGTTAGTGGATTGGCTTGTTTCAACAACATCAGGACGCCCTGTGTTCTCAGCCGGGCCCAGAAGGAGAGAGGACCACTTCTAGAATGTTTTCAAGCCAGGCGAGGCTGGATCTGCAGAGGGGCAGGTGTCAGGGGTCACGCTGTTGGCCGGCTGGGCAGCTAGCGACCTGCTGCCTGCGGTTCAAAGAGCCTCGGGCTTCTTAGGATAGACGGAGGCAGGTAAGGTGCTGAGTCAAACAAGGGTTAGTTTGGAGCTGATGAAAAGGAAGTCGCAGGGTGGGGGGTGGGGATAGGTGATTGACATGCACGCAATTTGTGCCTCTTGTGACAAACATTTACATCCGATGTATAGCTGCTGATACTGCATTTCCCAGACTTCGGGCCGGCGTGGCCGCCTTCACATACATCTATTGAGCGGTCCTAAAGAGGGTCGGATCGACAGCTTCCCAGGGAGGCAAGCTCTTTAGACAGAGAATACTGTGGACATGCGTCCCTTTAAATTTTGTGGGCTGGAGAAGAACCTCTCAGGGGCTGCGATCACAGATTAATTACCAAGGAGGCGTGGCTTGTTAGTGTATGGACTGGGAGTGGCTTCAGCTACCAGGGACCTAACCGGGTATGGGATGCAAAGGGTGTGTCAGACAGTAACTCCGGAAGGCAGCTCAGATAGGCCAAGGTGGAGAGGAGCCCAGCCAGAAAGATCACCCTCCCCTACTGTTCCCTGAGGAGGTCCCGAGAGTCCGAACAGGCACAGTATGTTCTCTTCAAGTTTTATGAGAACATTCTGGCACTTCCAATGATATTAAACATTTACTGCCCACGCCTCCCTCAGACGAAGAGTATTCTTTGAGAAATGGAACTCGATATCATCTCTTGCTTCCTGTGCATCTTCCTGTCTGGAGCCAGGGTGACCGGTGCCCTCCCGATTCTTGCCCCAAGCTTGTCCCTGGCTCCTGGGGTGGATACCCAATCTGGTCAGCGTACTCTGAATCTAGATGTGGCTTTCTACCTTGCTTTTGTGCATTTCTGGATGTAGGTCCATCCCATGTGCCAGGCAATTGTGTTTAAACGAGGCTGTCCTGAAAAGGTTCTGGGCAAGGGTCGATCTGTTAATGTTTAGCGTGTGCTTATTGGCATTTATTTACATGTTTTTCTGCTGTTTTTTTTTTTTTTTTCCTGAACTCAGACAACCTCCCTTGGATCACGAATTGTTACATTCGTATATAAAAGTCCCCTGAAACGGAGGTTAGGTTGTCTACAGCATCAGACTCAGGTCCTCAGGTCCCAAGTTCAGTGGACAAGATCTGCACAGGTCGGCTGAAAAAGTTCCGCCCCTTCGCCACCTGCCGTCCCTCCGGTCCTTCCTCCTGCCTTACAGCTCACGGGCTTAGAGACTGTTTCAAGCCCGTAGGTCTCTTGAAGCTCGTAATTCTCCTATCTATAAGTAAGGAACTGGTGGAGCCTCCGGCGCCCATTGAAACGAGAATACCATTCTTGTTTGTTTGTTTGTTTGTTTGTTTTTTGGATTTGGTTTTTTTTCGAGACAGGGTTTCTCTGTGTAGCCCTGGCTGTCCTGGAACTCACTCTATAGACCAGGCTGGCCTCGAACTCAGAAATCAGTCTGCCTCTGCCTCCTAGAGTGCTGGGATTACAGGTGTGCGCCACCACCGCCCGGCTTACCGTTTTTAAAATTTTTGTGTTGTATGTGTATGGTGTGCACATGCGCGTGTGTGCGGCCACACGTGTGTCCTAGCTTTAGGGATTCTTCCATTTTGTTTTTTTTTGTTTTTTTTTTTTTTCACACGGTGGAAGGTAAAAGTCAGGGGGGGGGGTGGGCCGGCTTTGTCATCAAGCCATTTTATAATGGTATAAACAGTCCCGATTTGTTATTACACAGCATTAGATCTAAGATGACTCCTGTAACACAGCAAAAGAGGAACAGAGGTCAGGGCGGTGCCTACTCTCCGCATCTTCACGGAAGTCCCACCCCCTCGCTCCTTCTGAGTTACCTCATCAGGCAGGGCTTTCATTGGAGCATGGTGACTGTGTGGTGAGATTCGATTGGCTGAAGGTTTAGGCGCTTGGGATCGACTCGAACACTGTATATAAGCTTATATACTGTGCAATTCACTCAGGATCTGCATCTGTTGCTGGTCTCGCAGAGTCTGATGCCCGGGATCCGTCACGTGATTCTGTCGCCTCTCGCCCCGCCCCCATCCTCAGTCCTGTTCCCACACGGTATTGATCCATCGACAATACAAACATCTCCCAAAGGATCCACCTTTCAATGCTACTGCAGAGGGATTACATTCCAGGGGTTGGGATTTAGAGAAGTACCATTCTCACCCGAAAACCTCCGCATAGGTCCCCATCCCAAATACTTCCCCAAGCCAAAATAAGAGAGACACTCATTTTATTTATTTATTTATTTATTTATTTATTTTCGAGACAGGGTTTCTCTGTGTAGCCCTGGCTGTCCTGGAACTCACTCTGTAGACCAGGCTGGCCTCGAACTCAGAAATCCGCCTGCCTCTGCCTCCCAAGTACTGGGATTAAAGGTATGCACCACCACCGCCCGGCACTCATTTTAAATGGAAGAGGCACACTTCAATCTGAAAATCAACAGCAGGAAGCACAACGCTGGTACTGGTGATGACTAGCTCGGAGTCTGGATCCTGAGAGTCCTAAGGAGGTCATAGCTCTGTGGGTGACATCTGAATGACTGTCCCCAACACTGTCAGAAGATAGGCCCTGTCCAGTGACAAGGGTAGGTGAGGTCACAGCCGTGGCTAGGAGTGTGAAGAAGGCTCTCCCCCCTTGTCACACGCCTGGATTTAGGCTCACGCCCTGCAGCACAAGTTAGCACTTTAATATCCGAATGGCTATTGGGAGGGGAACGAGGATATGGTGGTTTTCTTAAGTGAAAAGCCATGACGTGATACATTTCCTCTTGAGAACATTAATTTGAAAATCAAGTCCTAGTTCATTTAAACGAAGTCAAGTACAAGGAGCAATGGGGGGGGGGAGGGCAGCAAAGGGCGCTTTTCTATGGGTGCGAGTGCCGCTGCAGGGTCATTTATTTCCTAGGAAACTAGGGGTGGTTGGCGAGAGACCTGGTGCGAACGAATATTTTTCAAGTGATTATTTAAAAAAAAAATAGAAAGAGACGAGAGGATATTTTAAGTAGGAATGTTGATAATAGGCAGGATTTATTCCAAGGGGGCAGACCAGAATCGGGGGTTTCAAGATGATTGGAGAATGAGGGGTGGGGCGTGGGGGTGGGGCTCAAAGGCTCGGGGCATCTGCCACTGCTGCACAGGCTGTGTGCACATTGCTGTGCCTGTGGCTCGGTAACAGACTCAGTCTCCCTATCTGTCATGCTCTCCTTCAAAGCCTTCGTCTCGGAGGATAGACATTCTGTGATCCCTGCCTGCGGCATCTCCCCCCACCCACCCCGTGCGCCCCGCCCCGCGAGTCTACATGTCCCCAGTTGCTGCTCTATCTGAGCTATCCTGCATCTTGCAAGACTTCCCGCCCTGAAAGCTCATCAGCCACAACGATAAGTGAACACATTTAGGGAGGCCTAGAGGCCATGCAGAGGCATCTCGGGAAGGGTTCGGGCCTTTGTGATTTCCCTGTCTTAGGAACACGGTTCTATCTACCTTTTCAGCATCTAGTTGAAAACTCTGAACCCAGAAAAAAAAATGAGTCAAATCTCAAAACTCTATAGTATTTTGGTAAAAATGTCTAGGGCAAATGACTGTGCTACCCTCCCGCCCACCCCCCTCGACTATTCAGATCACCTCCATCTAAACTAAAAGTGATCAATCTCATTCATGATCACTTGCATGGATCATGAAACCTGCTTGGGTGCTGGGCAGAGAGAGGGCCTCGTGGGATGCTGAGGTGAAGGCCGCCGCCCCCTGGTTAGCCAGCTCTATTGTATCGGGCTCTCCAAAGATGATGACGTCAATAGACTGCTCGATCTCCTCGGAGCCCTGTGGCTTTTCCCTCCTTCACAGACTAAGGCTCTTTGACCTCTTTGGGGGAAACACAGAATGTAAAATTATATTTTCTGCCACGAGGGGTCAGTGTTGCGCTCCTGATTGCTGCTGTGGTCTCGTAGAAATACTTGTATAATGATAAAAATCAAATGCTCGAGTGGTGTCTGTCTGCTTCTCTCTCCATTTGGTAGCTGTAAACTCGCTTGGTATGGGGCTTGCTGGCCAATCCATTATCACTCTCCCTTGAGACTGTTCTGAACCTCCCCTTCCTCATAAATGCACTGCACCAGCACCTGGACCTTAGAATCCACTCGACTGGGACTGGGGCATTGCTGTGAAGGAGCTGGACAGTGTTTATCTCCAGCGATTTCTCCTCATCACGACCAGAAAAAAAAAACACTGAAACTTTACATTACAACTAATTATTTTACATAGAAGAATACAAATAAACAGGGGTTATTGTCCTTGGCCGCACATTAAGAGTTTCCTGGGAAGACCGAATAAAATCTTACCACTCTGGTTTTAGGATTAAAAAAAAAAGTTGAGAGGTTGGGGGCTTCAGATGTGAGCACTTATTAAACTTTTTGAGTTGAAGCCAGCTTCAAACACCAGTTGAGCCGCTGGTGTCAAATAAACACTTGAACTGCTGGGGTCTATAATAAAGAATGATTGCAGAGGAAAGGCTAAAATGAGCCATAAATCAGATTTGTATTCTATTTCCTTCTATTCCGGTGATCAATGTGACTTTGAACAAGGCACACCACGATCTAGGTGTTCTTTCCCTGTTAATGCTAAAAGGCAAAGGTCACGAAATATAATACTTAACGATGGATAATTATCATTAGACTTACTTCCATGACCACAGTACTAAACGTCATTATGTTTATGGAGCTTGAGAGCCATTATTTTAAAATTTATTTTATCTTACGCGTTTGAGCACGTTGCCAGCATGGTGTCTGTGTGCTGTGTGTATGCAGTACCGATGAAGGCCAGAAGAGGGCGCGGGATCCCTTGAAACTGGAGTTAAACAGTTGTGATCCACCAGGTGGATGCCGGGAATGGAACTTGGGTCTTTTGCGAAAGCAGCCAGTGTTTTTCACCACCAGTGTTTTTCTTTCTGGGTTGGACACCCGCTGTTAACCAGGCTCCATCCTGAAGTCTTGTCAGATGGCTGGGATAAGATGTCCCTTGTAGTCTCAGGCATTTGAATGCTTGTTCCCCGGGCGTGTTGGTTGCACTGTTTGGGGATCCTTAGGAGGTGTGGCCTTGTTGGAGGAAGTATGTCCCTGGAGGTGGTGGGTTTTGAGAGTGTAAAGGAGTCGTGTCATCTTGAATTCGCCGTCTTTGCTTCCTGCTTGTGGTTCAAGATGGGAGCCTTCTTCAGCTTTTGGATTCTACCGCCATGCCTCCCCTCCGCCACTGCAGACTCTAACCTGCTAGAACTGTAAGCCCAAATAAACTCCTTCCAGACATTACCTTTGTCATGGCGTTTTATCACAGCGATAGAGAATTAGCTCATACCCCATGGATGCAGAATTACACAGAAGGATGGAGGGTGGAATCAGTATTTAAACAGTGGACCATAAGGTCTTCTGCTTAGACATGGGGTGAGCGCATGCCTCTCATCTTACTGTTAAATGCATCCCAGGCCCTGGGTATTGTCTAGACGATAAACAGAGCAGTCTCTGAAGTGTGGGAAGAAGGTGGGATTGTAAGGGGCTAACTCTTACATATAGTTAAAACCATGGCATAATGGCTAACCCATCACAGTAAAGCTTTCTGACAACCAAGACCTTATTCCTGCAAAACACAAGGTTGGGGGCGTGTACTGGCTGGTTTTGTGTGTCAACTTGACACAGGCTGGAGTTATCACAGAGAAAGGAGCCTCCCTTGAGGAAATGCCTCCATGAGATCCAGCTAGCTGTAAGGCATTTTCTCAATTAGTGATCAAAGGGGGAAGAACCCATTGTGGGTGGTGCCATCCCTGGACTGGTAGTCTTGGGTTCTATATGAAAGCAAGCCAGGGGGAGCAAGCCAGTAAGTAGCACCCCTCCATGGCCTCTGCATCAGCTCCTGCTTCCAAGTTCCTGCCCTGTGTGAGGCAATGAACAGCAACGTGGAAATGTAAGCTGAATCAACCCTTTCCTCCCCAACTTGCTTCTTGGTCATGATGTTTTGTGCAGGGATAGAAACCCTGACTAAGACAGGGAGGGAATCAAAGTGCACCCTTACATTAAAAAAAAAAAAAAAAAAAAAAAAAGCAAACAGGAAGCATAGACCTCCTTCTACCTTGGCTGAAGACAATGAGGCTCTCCCTTCCCCTCCTGGGGAGGGCCCATTAGACGAGGATGAATGTCAGCCCGGCCTGGATTTGTCCCTCGTCCTCATGCTAAAGAGATGTCTCTCCTCTGGAGCATGAGTGTTCCCTGCAAGTACCGGGTGCTAATGAAGCAGAGGTTGAATCTGGAGCCAGGATACTACACCCTCCTGGCGGGAAAGTGTCCAGGTAAGCGCTCATCTTCCACCACAAGCACAGCTTCACACGCTGAAATATATAAGATATGAAATATAAATATGAAACTTAAAACTATGAAAGATAAAAGACAGAAGGCATGTGTGGAGTCTCCTAACACCCCGAAGTGTTGAGGAATCATTTATATCAAGAAGAAGATGTTCCCCCAGGGAGGCAGGAGATTCCTGAAGCCCAGAGTATTGTGTCTGGAGTCAGTGGTGCTGGGCAGGACAGGTGGCTCAGTGCTTACGAGTTCATCCTGCTGTTGCAGAGGACCAGAGTTCAGGTCTTGGCAGCCACACTAGCTACCTTATAACTTTAGCTCTATGGGATCTGTAGTGGCTATTCCTGGTTGTCAACTTGACTATATCTGGAATGAACTACAATCAAGAATTGGAAGGCTCACCTATGATCCTAATCTGGAGGCTGAGAGATACAAGTTTCTGACCTGGATCTTGGCATGGAGATCTTAGAGCATAGTAGTGGCTATGAATTCCAGAAGATTAAGACAAGGAGATCTCTGAGTTCAAGATCATCTGGGATTAAAGGCGCGGTGGCACACCTTTAATCTGGGCCACACCCTCTGCTGAAGACCTACAGCCTTTAATCTGAGCTACGAGACCTATATAAGGACATTAGAAGAAGAAAGACTCACTCAGTCCTCTTTGCCTGCTTGCCTCGTGGGACTGAGAAACTGCTAGATCCCTGGACTTCCATCCACAGCTGCTGCTGACCATTGTTGGGGAGTTGGACTAAAGACTGAAAGTCATCGACAAATTCCCTAACTCTATAGAGACTGCCGTACGTCCTGTGACTCTAGAGAACCCAGACAGGATCCAACAACCTCTTCTGGCCTCTACAGAAGAAAATGACATTTCTATTTGGTCAGCTCGCGGGGCTCCAAAGCAAAGTTAGGGTGTAGTTATCGAATAGGTAATTTACGAAATAATGAGCATTTAATGTTGATATAAATTTACCCAGAGGGAAATGTGTAACATAAAACTGACTCTCTTTTCTGATACGCAGCATGTCTTTGTTGTCGTTTAAACTATACGTAGTCCTGGTTGTCCTGGAACTTGCTATGTAGACCAGGCTATCCTCAAACTCAAAGAGATCTGCTTGCCTCTACCTTCAGAGTGCTGGGATTAAAGATATGCGCCATACCAAGCCTGGCTTGTATTGCCTTTAAAATGTTTTCCATACAATAGATTTAGATCATAGTCTTTCCCCTCTCCCAACTCCTCCCAGATCTCCCTGCCCACCTAACTTTGTGTTCTTTCTGTATCTCTTAAACACACACACACACACACACACACACACACTAAAAAAAAATAGGAAAAGAATCAATGGTGGTGTCTTAGTTAGGTTTTATTGCTGTGAATAGACACCACGATCAAGGCAAGTCTTATAAAGAACAGCATTTAATTGGGGCTGGGTTACAGAATCAGAGGTTCAGTCCATTATCATCAAGGCGGGGAACATGGCCGTGTCCAGACAGGCATGGTGCAGGAGGAGCTGAGGGTTCTACATCTTATTCAGAAGGCAGACAGTAGAAGACTGGCTTCTAGGCAAGTAGGAGGAGGATTTTAAAGCCCAAGCCCACAGTGGCACGCCTACTCCACCAAGGCCACACCCACCCCACCAAGGCCACACCTCCTAATAGTGCTGATTCCCATGGGCTGGGCATACTCAAACCACTACAGGTGCCAACGTTCATATATAAAACTGAGAGCCCTGGAAAGACCTGCAATGCCAGCATCTTAAAACACTTCTGAAAACCATTTCTTCCCAGTGATTTTGATGCTCACAGACGTTTCTAAAGTTCCCCACCAAGGTCAGACCGCTGTTCGATAGTGCTTTGTTTCTTAAATACTAACCGTTCCTAAGAGGGTCTCAGGTTGCTTGGCGTTCAAAACACCCTCTGTGTGTCCAACTTATTTCTTGGCAGTTTCCCCTTGAAGCAAAACAGGCAGAATCAGGACCCATGGAAGAGTTTCATTTGTCTCTGTGGCTGTAGTTCTGAGGCACATAGAGGTGTTCCTAGGCGTAGCTACATTGTATCCTAGATGCGGTGTAGCTGTCTGTGATGAACCCCTGACTTCAGCTTCCCGGAACTCTGTCTCTTTGTGCTCCTGGACCTGCCCTTCTGCTCATTTCCCTGCTCTGCGTTGGCTTAGGGCAGTGGTTCTCAACCTTCTCTGTGATGAGACCCTTTAGTACGATTTCTAATGTTGTGGTGACCCCAAACTGTAGAATTATCATAACTGTAATTTGCTACTGTTATGAACCACAATGCAAATATCTGATATACAGGACAGTGTTAGACAACCCCCCATGACAGGGTAATTTGAAACCCTCCCCAAAGGGGGTCGCGACCCACGGGTTGAGAACCATTGGCTTGGGGGGACCATGGTGGGTGAGTGAGTGATCTCCATGGAAACGGGATGCAGAGGGAGGGAAACAGTACTCATCATTTCTCAGGGATAACCTTGGTATGGGAATCCCAACATGACAAGGCTGGAAACTTTTCTGGCTTCCCCGCTCGATACCCTGTGTCCACCAGAACTCGAGGTCCATTCACGTTGTTCCTTCATAGACCCCAAAGCGCCACAAGAAAATATCCAGAGCTGCGGGGTGGGTTTGCACACCTAGATGTTACAGAGGCATGAACCGTCTGAATGGAACACAGCTGCCTTGGGCTACCTTCCTCTTTAGGAGGAAGAAGAGGACAAACCCTAGTTCTGGAGAGGAGAGCAAACTGACAGTCTTCTACCCAGAGGCTTACAGAACCCTGGAAAGGCTCTGACCTTGGGGACAAAGAAAAATTCTGGCACCATGCCTTATAAATTTCTGGTAGGGGTGGGGCAAAGTCATCATTCTCCATCTCCTCAGAAGTACCTGAGGATGGAAAGGGTTCTTCCTGCCCAACTTGACCTGAAAATCTGAGCAAGGTTACCCCCAGACAACTCTTAGATAGTTTGTATCCTCAATTTCTAGATCTCCTGACCTGCCAGATACCTGGGGGCTTTATTTCTGGTGTGTGTGTGTGTGTGTATGTGTGTATGTGGTGTGTGTGTGTGTGTGTGTGTGTGTGTGTGTGATTGCGCGCGTGCCGTGCACGCATGCATGCATACTTGTGATGACTCTCTTGTGCTCAGGTCCAACTGATGATTAAACAAAAGCACAGTTTAATCTTAAGTTCGAAATAATCTGGACAATGTAATTTTCTCCAAAGGCCACATGATGGTCCCTAAAGGAAGCTGAAAGTCAGATGAATTGTCCCTAAAGGAAGCTGAGGGTCAAATGGATGATGGTCCTCTACCAGCTTCTACTAGGTAAATACAGATATCTAATTGCCAGTATAACCATACAGATGTCGGTTTTTAGCCAATGTGTGCTGCGTCTGCCAACAGGAGCAAATGAAGTTTAAGACAAAGGCAGTCAGCAGAGGTTGTGGATTCTTCATAGACTGGTCCTTCACTTCTATATGTTACCTTGGGATGCGGGTCTGTAACAATTCCTCCTTTTCTGTTTAAGGGCTGGAAGTCTTGATGGCCCAGGGGCAGCATGGAGGTACCAAGTCAGAGCTTGTGTGATACCTTCAGGTATGTGTCAGAGACAAGTATGCCGCAGGAGGGTGGTCATGGTGGATGCTAAAAAATAGCGGCCATAGCTTCGGAGGTGGGATGGGGATGAGTTGAGGGAATGTGGTAATATTTAGCCGTGAGGGTACTGTTGACAATGTGACCATAGAAAGAAGATAAGGGCCTTGATAAGGAACCTCATGCATAAAGTACAACTCGGTGTAGTAATAGATTGTTTAAGGGGAAGGCCTTCACAGTGGAGAGCTTTAAGGTTCAGGATATGGCGGTGACCTTGGATTTTTTAGGTTACAGCAGGAATCCTCGGAAAAATATGGCTGAAAGTCCAGCTCCCTGTGCTGTCCACTTTGACCAATGAGAGAGTTGTACCAGTCGCACACGCTCAGTTCTCGCTCTACCCTCAGTGTAAGAAATTATGTCCGGTCGGGAAGGGTCCTTGGATCGGTCAACACATGGGTTGAGGGTATCTGAGTTGTTGGTGAGGAGAGCATTATGGGAAGTCAAGAGGTCTGCCTCAGCAAGCACAATTTTGAAGTAAAAAGCCAACATAGTTAGGTTGGGGCTCTTGGCTAATGTGACAGAGATGGAAATTCTTAGACCAGAAGGCTGTGGCTATGAAGACATGAAGGCTGAAGAAGGGAGAGCCTCAACTCCAACAGGGCCATGTGTTTCATGTGGCAGTAACCATTCCGGTCCGTGACAACATCACTTGTAGGGTTCTCCTACTCTATGTTCCACATTCATAAAGATATCTTCCTCTTTCTTTCTTTCTTTCTTTCTTTCTTTCTTTCTTTCTTTCTTTCCTTCCTTCCTTCCTTCCTTCCTTCCTTCTTTCTTTCTTTCTTTCTTTCTTTCTTTCTTCTTTCTTTCTTTCTTCTTTCTTTCTTTCTTTCTTCTTTCTTTCTTTCTTTCTTTCTTTCTTTCTTTCTTCTTTCTCTCTTTCTTTCTTCTTTTTTTCTTTCTTTCTTTCTTTCTTTCTTTCCTTCCTTCTCTTCCTCTTTTTTTTTTTTTTTTGTATTGTTGTTTTGAGAAAGGGTTTTTCTGTATAGCTCTGGCTCTCCTAGAACTCACTCTGTAGACCAGGTTGGCAAGAATGTTTTTTTTTTTTTTTTTTTTTTTTTTGTCTGGGATTATGGACAGCTATAGAGATGGAAGGAATGTTAGAGAAACCTTTCAATCCCCCATGACTCAGAGTGGCAAATCTTAGAAACACAACAACCAGTTATTTTGTCCAAGGTCATACAATTGGGTGCAAGAGCTGGCAAAGGGAACCGAGAGACCAGGCTTTCAGTTGGAGCTCCCCAAAAGACTGGGCATTTAAGTTTAGTGGGTGTGGTGGTTTGAATGAAAATGGCTCCCATAGGCTCATAGGGAATGGGGTGCGGTATTGTTGGATACAAGTTAGAGTCTGAGGAGTGGGAACCTCAATTGAGAAGAAAATACCTCAATCAGATTGACCGTGTTTCACTGGGAGTGGCTTTGGGGTTTCAAATGCTCAAGTCAGGCCCAGAGTGCCTCTTCCTGCTGCCTACCAGTCTGCGCGTTAGTTTCCCAGCTACCTCTCCAGATCTGTCTGCCTGTGTGCCGCCATGATGATAATGGACGAAACCCCTGAAGCGTAAGGCAGCCCCAGTTAAATGCTTTCCTTTATAAGAGTTGCTGTGGTCTTGGTGGCTCTTCATAGCACTTGAACCCTAACTAAGACATCGGGTGGGCTGGTTAATTCTTTTTTTCAACTTGACACAAGGTAGAATCGTCTGAAAAGAGGGAACCTCAACTGGATTGGTCTGTGGGGGGGAATTTTCTCTGTTGACGGTTGATGTGTGAGGGATCAGCCCACTGTGGGTGGTGCCACCTCTGGGCAGGTGGTCCTGGGGGGTTTAAGAGAAGTAACCACATGTGAACTTGGGGAGCAAGGCAGAAAGCAGAGCTCCCCCATACCCTCTGCTCCACTTCCTGCCCTGGAGACTCCCTTGAGTGATTGCCCCGTCTTCTCTTCATGGTTGGATGAAATGAACCCATTCCTCTGTAAGTTGCTGATGGTCATGGTGCTTATCACAGGGATAGAGGGCACCCTCAGACACTGGGACATTGCCTTTCATCCAACACTAACGTCTTCAGAAACAGACTACAGTGTGGCTTGTCAGCCATTGCACTTCCTGCACACAGCATGCTTAGCCCTGAGGTACTTGTACGGCTTCCCAAAGTTGACTCAGGTTTTTCACGGTAGTTCCAAGATGTGACTGAATCATACCAAAGCGCTCCTGAAGGGACATCAGGGGCCTCACACTGGAAACATCACAGTTTCCTCCATGATTTATCATCGTCAGGAATCTCATTCCCCAAAAGCACTACGGTTCACTCACCCCGATTATCATTATAATGTTGTCATAATCCAAACTTGGAGGATTACACTTTAAAATCTTTTGGGGGTTGTGGTGGCCTTGCACTTTTTATTTCAGCTCTTAGGAAGTAGAAGCAGATGGATCTGTTTAAGTCTGAGGCCAGCTCCGTCTGCTACATAGTCAACCCAGTTCCACACCAGTAAAGCTACATTGTAAAACACTGTATCAAATATAAAGGTATTTTTTGGAGGTAGGTTGTACAAGAAACAATGTAAACAATTAAGTAGTTAACAGTGTGTCTTAGTTAGGGTTTTACTGCTATGCATAGACACCATGACCAAGGCAACTCTTATAAGGACAACATTTAATTGGGGCTGTCTTACAGGTTCAGAGGTTCAGTCCATTGTCAAGGTGGGAATGTGGCAGCATCCAGGCAGGCATGGTGCAGGAGGAGCTGAGACTTCTACATCTTGTTCCAAAGGCAAACAGGAGAAGACTGGCTTCCAGGATGCTAGGATGAAGGTCTTAAAGCCCACACCCCCCACCAGTGACACACTTCCTCCAACAAGACCACACCTCCAAATAGTGCCACTCCCTGAGCCAAACCACCACACAGCATGAATCACACAGAGCCATCTGGCAAATATGGTGAGGTTCTTAGGACCCAATTCCTGCAGAAAGCTGTGGGCACAGAGCCAACATGAGAACGTTGGTCAAGCTCAGGCCTTCTAGAAGAATGGAAAGTGCCTTAACCTTGGAACCGTCTCTCAGCCCCTAGCTTTCTGTTTTATAACCACAAGGCTGTGACTCTCTGGTCAATGTCTTTTAGCTCCTTCTTTCTCTCGGGCGCGCGGTACCCAGAACAATGTGGTGCATGCAGGTGCGGGCTGTTGTTAGTGAACCCAGAGCCCCTGGGCTGACAGCTCACACGACAGATGGGCTGTCGCAGACCTCACATAAGCTTGGGCTCCCGGCAGACCAGAAGCCGCTTGGCAAACGTGAAACAAATTAAGAACTTGGCCCAGGATGCCATGATAGGCTGGATCTGCTACATTTTGAGTCAGCAAGTCAGCAGTGGCCGGATGATCAGGCAATCTAGTAGAGAAACCAGTTAAGAATGTTCCTGAATTCTGGAATAAATGAAGAGAGGGGGGGTGGTCTCGCTCATGCTCTCATTTCCAACTGTGGTTTAGACATTGGTGATACAGTCAAAAGCTTTGGTGATGGCTAATGTCTCCTGGAACTTGCTACTGTTGCACAATTAGCAACAGAGAGACCATCTCTGACTACAGTGCTTTCTCTCATTATCTCGACTGCAGCTTCTCAGAACATGAGCAAAACCTCTTTAGCCGGTGTTGAGAAGGTCATCCACCGTATCCACCCGTCAGCCTCAACACCCCATTCAGCTCACTCAGACTTCCCAGAGAGAACTTGAGGCTCTCACCTGACACACTGGAACGTTGCCTATGCAGAGAATTACCTTTAAACATGCCGGGGGAAATGTGTGTAATTCTAGGAAAGCAATCTGATTTATCTTCTCCTCTGCAGAATACAGTTGAAAGGCAGCCAGCGTTGCTTCCTGCCGCTCAGGAGAGAAGGTAGACAGGAGATGTATGTATGAGCTCACCTAGCCTACGAATCAACCCCTCCCAACACGATCCCAGAGCCTCTGGGTTGCCATAGAAACCACATGGCCTCCAGCTGAGATTCCTCCCGAGACTTAATTGCGTTTGGAATTTCATAAACTCTATTAACCTTTGCCTGGCAGGGATGGGTGTAAGGCAAAAACGAGTTAGATTAATAGCTTAAAGTGATGCGCGGAGCCTGGTCCCCGTGTGCCTAATGCTCGCTTTCAGTCAATTAAGCACGTGCGGGAGAGATCATCAGAGTGTTATTGTTGACGTGTTTCTTCCTCATTGGGAATGCATCCAGATGCAAAAAAAAAAAAAAAAAAAAAAAAAAAAAAAAAAAAAGTCATCTAAAAAGATGTGTCATTTCCAAGGGGGATTTGGAAGGGAAGCTAAATCTGTCTGTGTGTGTTTGTACATGTCTGCCTGTCTCCCTACCTCATGTGTTTGTCGCGTGTCGGTATGTTTTGATGTTTAATCTTGACAGCTTGACGGGAATTCAGATCACCTAGGAAACAGGCCTGTGGGCAAGCCTGTAGGGGAGTTTCCAGAGAGGTTTACCTGGGAAGGGAAGAGCGGCTCTAATGTGGGTTCTGTCCCCTATAGCCCATCCCCTATAACCCAGGCAAGATCAACGCACACCTTTAACCACAGCGCCATCTCTCCAGCCCTGGTTTTTGTCCCGTTCTAGCAGTCTGTTTTTTATTTGTTAGTTTCCTTACATTTATCTAATCTTGTCTTTTGAGCCTTTCCCTGTTTGGAATTCTCTTGCTTCCTCCCCTTTCAACCCCGAGTCTCTCTTCCTCCCCATTGCATGCTTTCTCATTCCCACCCCTCCCCCATCTCATTTCTCATTCCGTCTATTTGGCACCGCCAACCTATCAGATCACACTTTCATAAGACTAGAAGCCAAGAGCAAGGGGAGCTACAGAAACTGCTCAGGTGGGCGGAGACTGAACGGTGCGAAATGAATGCAGAAAGGGAAAAGACCTGTTGGGACACAGCTAAGGAGGTGGGTCTCAGAGAGGCAGTTCTCAACCTGTAGGTCGCGACCCCTCAAGCTGCGTGGGGGGGGGTCACAAATCAGAAATCCTGCATATCAGATATTTACATTATGCTTTATAACAGCAGCCAAACGGCAGTTGTGAAATAGCAACGAAACTAGTTTCATGGTGGCAGGTCCCCACAACAGAAAGTACTGTATTAAGGGCGGCAGCATTCGGAAGGTTGAGAACCTCCATCTTAGAGAAAAACATATAGCTATGGGTGCTGCTGTAAAGAAATCAGAGAGATGGCGACCCCTGCTCTCTTGTTCTGGTTTTATTAATTCACACGTACACCCCTTTTTGGGGTTAGTTTGGCTTGTGGTTTCTCAACTATTAACCCCCGAGCTTACCGCAGCTCCAGTGACTGTAAGAACTCCCAAACTGGCAAGTCTAGAAGAAATGGCTAAATTCCTAGACACCTATGCCCTAGCAGAATTCAATTAAGAAGACATAAGCGAGTTCAACGGGACTGTGGTTGGTCGAGTCTGTGGGAAGGAGAATAGTTGGTTCTTGAGGGTGTTTCCGCTTGTACGTTCTCCATGATCCAATGGATGCCTCGTGCTGAAGCTAGGATGAGCCTATACTCCAAGACGGGATGCTCTATCACTGTTCCGGTTCGAATGAGAAATGTCCCCCACGGTCTTAGACGGTTGACTCTTTGATCTCCTATCCTTCAGGAATCATAGACACCCCCCCCACACACACAAAAAAAAAAAAACCCAACAACTCCCCAAAAACCCACTTTCCTCTCTAAGTTGCGATGGTCATGGTGTTTTATCCCAGCCATAGAAAAGTAACTAACAAAGTCACATCAACTCTCAACTTTTGTCTTCAGTGGTAGCGCAGTGGTAGCCTGCAGTTGGGAAGAGATGTGACAGGCTGTCCCCACAGTGTAGTACAGATTCAAGAGTCCGAACCAGTCAGAGCCGCACTGATAATGGCTACATTGCAGTAAAACAGTGGCAAATGACAAGTCAGCTATTTTGCGTGTGCTTTACCTGTCCAAATCTTGTAGTAGGTTTGGCCTAATGCTGCTTGTATTCTAGTGTTAACTTGGGTCCGCAAAACTGCTTACGCAAGGGTCTGCACACGTAGCTTCCAGGAACCCTGCCCCCTCCCCCCGTTGGTTCTGATTGGTAAATACAAATGCCAGCAACCAATAGCTGGGAAGGATGGACAGAGGTTGGGGAGGGAGGGGCGGCGGGGGAGGGGGGATTGGAATTTCCCCAGCTTGGAACCATGAGAGAAGGGAAAGGGAGAAGAGAGATCCACTATGTTGAGAGAGTGTAAAGGGGAGGAGAGATACCATGTCTAAGAGTGGAAGAAGACAGAGAGGCAATGGCCACCCTGTGAAGGAGCCGGGAGAGCGCGGCCCAGAGGGTGCCCAACCGGCTCCAGGGCTGCCGAGGTAGAATAAAGAATTTATTTATTTATTTATTTATTTATTTATTTATTGGTTTTTTTGAGACAGGGTTTCTCTGTGTAGCCCTGGCTGCCCTGGAACTCACTCTGTAGACCAGGCTGGCCTCGAACTCAGAAATCCACCTGCCTCTGCCTCCCAAGTGCTGGATTAAAGGTGTGCGCCACCACCGCCTGGCTAAATATAGAATTTAGTAAGTAATAACGGGATTTTTGGCAGGTGGTGGATTAACCGCATGGAGTTTAGGAAGTAGCCCAGCGGTTGCGCCATTCAAGGCATATCAAAATTTAAAAGTCCGAGTGTGTGTGTGTGTGTGTGTGTGTGTGTGTCTTTCATTCGGGACCACAAGCCATTGGGCAAGTAGCGAACCTGCTGCAGGGATTTTTTTTTTAAATAATTAATTCAACAAAATCTTTGGGGACTTAAACTAGATGACAGTGGAGAAAAACCAGGAAAGGGAAGAGCAGGCACAGGTTACACTTGAGTGCAAAGAATTCTCCATGCAAGCAGCTGGTGGTGTCCTCCTTCCATGTGACTGGCCCTCTGCTGTCTCCTATACCATGTGACGACTGATTCCTATAGTGAGACAACCCTGCGTGTCATCATGTTCTGCAGGGCGAAGAGAAACTACTTGAGAACTACACTGAGACAGGGAAAATAAATGGCTTTTAGTTTTTGTATTTTCTTGCGTGCAGAGTAAAGACATCTTTGGGTAAGCCTAGGAACTTTCAGAATTGTGTAAAAGACAGCTAATGAGAGAAGCAGTCCTTTATTAAACTGCTGACATCTTAACACATCATCAGCATCTTTGAGAAATGGTACCACTGGGTGGAGAACTTTGTACATTGTCAATCTTAAACAGAGGTCAAAGGCCATCAGAAGACAGTTGGCAGGCTTATGTGTCCTACCATGTAGGTATCGTAGGTGGGAAGAGTGAAGTTGTGTCTAACATCTCACTGTGATTCTCGTCTTGACCCAAAACCCAAGATACAGAAACAGTAAAAGCACAAAGGAAGTCAGATGATACATGCTGTTACTAACACAACTACCCTGCAAACAAGGGCTTTAAACCTGGTGTTTCCCCTTCTTGGCCTCTGTACTGAGCCCCAAGGGGCTCTGGAGTGGGTTGGTGTAATGCACCAGTCAGCCCCTGTCTACCTGGGGGAACGTTCCAGGCCTAACAACCCTGTTTGGCTGTTGTTTTGGGTGTGGCTTTCTGAGACAGGGTCTCAGTGTGTAACCCTGGCTGGCTTGGACCTTGCCATGTAGAACAGGCTAGCCTCAAAAGTCATAAAGATCTGCCTACCTTGGTCTCTGTGAAGCCACCTGGTCTACGGCCCTGATTCATTCTCCTGTAGCTGGGGTAAAATCTGAAAAACCATTGCTAATCTTCCTCCTTCATTTTTATCAAGTCTTCTCATTGAAGTGATATATAATTGATTAATTACATGAAAACCGTAGCTTTACTGTGGAAGCACTTATCAATTCTAAAGCTTCCAAAGGATACAATGAAACCAGAACTCAAGATTCTGCCCTGTTCTGGGATCATTTCCTTATGCCTACCTCAAAACTCAAGTGAAAGCCATTATCTTTGTCAGTTTCTGCTTCCGCAAACATTTCTTGACCACCTCCTGAATATATGGTGGGACACAGAGTAATATAAGACTGCATTACAGAACCTAAGATAATATATACCATATTATTCCACATATACCAAACTATAGAATTAAAAAAAAAAGATCTGTGCTAGAAAAGAATCAAATCACGATCAAAGTGGATAATTTTACAATCTTAGTGGTAGCAATAATTATGCCAGGCCGGATAGTGTTCCCTCAAATTCATGTCTTTCTTGGATCCTCGTAATATACATGTAATAGGAAACAAGGCCATGATAGTTGCAGTCGGATGAGAGACAGCACAGGAGCTGGTCGTTCTTAATTCTACAGGACTGGTGTCCTTTCTTGCAGGCAAAGAAGAGAGCAGGAGCCATGAGATGATTATGCAAAGAGGGAGGCAGAGGGAGGAGTACGGTACCCCAAACCACAGAACCCTAGAGTTTATTGGTTATACAGTCATGTTAGAGAGATGCTCTGATTTCAGGCTGTGGGCTCAAAACAGTGAGGAAATACATTCGTCCTGACTTAAGCCTTCAGACATCTGATACTTTTATCATCATAGCTCCAGGAAACAGACGCAACACTTAGAACAAATCTACCATTAAGCACCTGTGATGTTCCAGGTCCCAGACTCTGCATTGGCAGTCTTCTCCCCCAGAGGAATAAGCAGAAGAAATCAGGAATGTCTGGTTAGACATGCCTGATGAATTTCCCAGCATCCCACGGCAAGCTACTCCCACCCACCCTTGTCGGTCTGAGCTCAGACACCTTGGAAAATTCCACCAGACCCCTCCGGAAGGGAGGGGCTGAATTACATTCCTCAGATCACAGGGAGGCCCCTGCGGCTAGGGGAGGCCCGGAGTTATTCCGAGACCATTGGCCACCTACCTCATTCCCTAATGACTAATCAGTTTAAAAGTAATACTGTTCTGCCAATCATATTGTGCCTAATGGCGGCTGCCCTGAGGACTGTATAAAGGCCCGCTGGGTGGACTTTGCGTGGTTGTTCTCTCCCCATGTGCAGGGCGACCCCAGCATGCTGGATTAAATAAAATTCCTCCTGCTTTTGCATCGAGTCCCGCCTCCACGTTGTTCACCCAGAGGTCTCCGGTAAGTCAAGGCTCGCCAGAGTCTTACCGTAGGAAGAGCATGTATGTGGGCAGCTGAACAGGCAAGAGGAGAGCTGCCCCTTCTACCAAGTGCACAGCAGAACAGATAAATACAAGGTGCAATGTTTCCATAGAGTGCCATGAGGCAACCCAAACAAATAAAGTATTAAAATACACATGGCGCCAGTACGCTTCGGATGTGCCACGATGGGCGGAAGGAGCCATGCCTACAACAACATGCACAGGCAGACCCTATTTATACCAGGCTATACAGTGGGCACCACGGAGCTAAGGAAAATCAAATCAAACTGAACCAAAAAAGAAAAGAACGCCAGAATTTTCCTGCAGTGTGGGAGATACTTTCCCGTGAACTGGGCACGGAAGAAGACCACTGATCTTTGCTGATGATCTCTGGTGTGAATGACAGATGCCAGAGCAGATCCCTGCACCAGTCCATCTGAGCCACAAGGTCAGGGATCAGGGGTCAGAGGTCAGGGATCAGAGGTCAGGGGTCAGGGGTCAGGGGTCAGGGGAGGAACTGCTCTGCCTGTTGCTACACCTGGCTCAGTAAGTATTTGCGAAACTGGAGGACCAGCTCACAAACTGGGTATCCCAAGGTGTTTGCGTTCATGAGCTCTACATTTCTGCCGTTTGTGCCGTGAGGTTCGGTGCTGTCTGGTAATGTGTTCTAATGGCCGCCATTTTTATCACCCCCAATCAGAGGTCGGAATATGTCAACTGAGAGCAGGAGAGCAGATGGATGTGAGACTTCAGAGATTACGCAACAAGTTAATATACGGCTCTGCAAGCTTTGCAGCTGTGGTTCTAGAACTGCAGGTGGTTAGTGATAACCATCCAGACAAGTGGATGAATGCACCACACGTCGTGCTGGGCTCTGGGGCATGACACAGTAAGGGCAGGTCACATGGGTCACGTTCATTTGAGGACACATATTCTGAGCATCCTGATGAGTGTGCGTAAGTGTGGATAGTCTGATTCCTAAACCTCTGGTGTTTTTCTTCCCTATGTATGCACCTAGGAATAGTTTCACTCAGAAAGTGGGCATGCTGGAGATTAATAATTAGCAATAAAATAATACGGTAATAATAATAATAATAATAATAATAATAATAGTCATAGTCATAAAAGTTACCTGGAAGTGTTCTGTTAATGTAGTACCACGCTCACCTTTTTCTGTGAGACTATGAGAAAGTTGTAAAGCCTGTGTTAGGAGATGGAGGCAGGCAAATGACCTGGTCCTAAATAGCACCCAGGGACATGTGAGCAGACACCGTCCACCCAGACAGGGTACCAGCAACAGACCGACAAAATGATTGCACCCAAATCCAGCCTAGTGAAGCTGCTGGCTGGATTTAGTTTCAGGGGTATAGGTGGCTCAGTGTCAGCTGCAAGATTGAAAAAAGTTTACCCCAGGTCGGGTGAGGACGCACAAAAGCCATGTAGTGTGGGGACAGGACTGCAGTCGGATCAGCTGGCTGGAAAGTCTCTTCTATTTGCTTGTATCACCTTGGGGGAGGAGCCTTGTGACTCTCCTGTTTCAGGAGTTTCCTGAGACTTGTGAGTTGTGCTCAGTTTCTGAGGTGGGGGGGGACTGTGCTGCCTTGTTGCTAAACCTGGCTCGGTAAGTATTTGGGAAACCGGAGAATCTGCTTACCAAGGGGGTATCCTTCCATGTTTGTGTGCATGAGCTCTAAATTCCTGCAATTTGTACCTCTAGGAGGGAATGCTTCAATTAGGGGGGAACGGCTACCAAAATGTAGGGATTGTGAGAAGGGTTATGTAATATCCTCATGATTAGGAAGGCTTTCTCAGTAGCAAGCACTTTGGGGCTCCAGCACTTGATAATTTCATCCACGGCAATGGTTCTCAACCAGAGGGTCTTGACCCCTTTAGGGGTCAAAAGATCCTTTCACAGGGGTCATCCTAAGACCATGGGGAAAACACAGATGTTTACATCGTGATTCATAACAGTCCCAATGAAGATAACTTTAAGGTTGGGCTTACCACAACATGGGGAACTGTATTAATGGGTCGCAGCATTAGGAAGGTTGAGAACCACTGATCCAGAGGGTGACCGAGTGAGTGACTGTGCTCTACCTTGGTGTGACATTTAGCGAGTGTGATCTGGACAAAAGGATAATTTGTGGTGATGGGGCGGTGACTCGTGGTGAGATGGATCAGGAGGGTGTGAGACACCCTCAAGCTACCCAAACAATTTAAAAGGGATGAATTGCATATTTTGGAAAAATTCCCATTGATACTGTCTGTCCATGTTTGTCCTGGGCGCCTGACACTGTTGATCAAGGACCACCCTGTCCGTGGGCTTTGTTTGAGCTAAAAGAGTTGATTTCCCCACTGGGAAGAAAAGATACAATGTAACCGCCAGGAGTCTACACTAGATGTCTCTGCACTGGTTCTGTTGTGGTGAGAAAGCCGAGTCTGGGGCATCGTGGTGAAAGTTTTTATCAGACCAAACTTATACATGTTTTAATAAAGAATTGCTTATGTGTGGCAGAGACAGGCTGGGCAAAATCTCAGAGAAAGCTCTGTGACACAGGACAGGACAGAGGCTCCTCCGTCTTTTATTCTTGCTGAAGCCATTTCCAGGTTACCTAGACTCTGATCTCCTTAATGGGGGAATCCCACGGAAAACTACCCAGCTCTCTGTTCTACCAGCCGGAAGGTCAGGATGTCCTAGCTAATTTAGCTTAGCCTTTGTCAAAACTGCTTGTGTGTGCAGGACCCCCTGCATCTAACGGTTCATCTTAGCTGCCTGTCTGTTCAGTCTCCCCTCCAGTGTGCTAACTCCTTATCTTAGCTCAAGTGCTTGCTTCAAAGTGCTTAGTCTGCGAAGCCCAGCCACCAGCGGAAGTTGCTGAACGGGATGCTTTGACAAGGTCCCTGCTATTAAAATCCCCGTGTTCTGGACCTGTGGGCAACACCCATGCCCTCCTCCCCCTGCCCTCCTCCCCTCCTCCCCTCCCCCCCAACACTTGGGTGTGGTCCTAGCTGGCTGGAATAAAGGCTTTCAATTGGCTATAAGCTGCGTCTGAAGGTTCATCTCCGGTGGGCGACCTGTGGCAAGAGGAAAAGAATAGTGCCCCCGAGAGGGAATGGGGTCCTTTGTGGCCCCCAAGAAAAGTTACCCAGCCCTTCTGGGTAACTCAGGTGAGGTTTTGTTTGCACAGGTCAAGAGTTCAGCTCCGTATCTTTTGTTTTTTTGTTTTTTGTTTTTGTTTTTGTTTTTGTTTTGAGACAGTGTTTCTCTGTGTAGCCCTGGCTGTCCTGGAACTCACTCTGTAGACCAGGCTGGCCTCGAACTCAGAAATCCGCCTGCCTCTGCCTCCCAAGTGCTGGGATTACAGGCGTGCGCCACCACGCCCGGCTTCAGCTCCGTATCTTGAGGTATCAAATCTCACGATATCCCATGACCTCCCAGACACCAGCCATTAGCTGCTAGGCTCTAATTGCTTGTCAGATGAATCCCCAGCCTCTAGCTCAGACTCCAAGTGGTTAGAATCTGTCTGCTAGCGGATGGGTGCTTTAGATTTTGGTTCAGGGTCTTCTCCTAGGTTTCGGTCTTTGTGTTGCTACAGCTCCCTCGCGCAGGGCGTGTATTACCAGTCCGTCGCGGCGTCCTGACACCCTGGCACTCTGTGAAGTCCCATAGAGCTCAGGGTGTTGTTCATAGGGTCCTTCAGACTGCCACCAGCCGACGGTCTCCACCTCTCCTTAGGGTATGACTCTAAGTTCCACTCTTAGCATTCTGTCTAAGCTCCGCCCCACAGTTACCTGGCAACAGCCAGGTAGGCCTGACCCACTATAAAAGGGGCTGCTGGCCCACTCCTCTCTCTCTCACTTTCTTGTTTTCTCTTGCTCTTTCTCTGCTTCCCTTGCCCCCCTCCCCATTCCCTTCCCCCTCTCTCTCCACGTGCTCATGGCCAGCCTTTACATCTCTTTTCTCTTCTCTTCTCTTCTCTTCTCTTCTCTTCTCTTCTCTTCTCTTCTCTTCTCTTCTCTTCTCCCCTCCCCTCCCCTCCCCTCCCCTCCCCTTCCCTTCCCTTCTCTTCTCTTCTCCACACTACAGTTGTGTGACTGGTCCCTCAGGGGGAAGGGATGCCTCAGCATGGGCCTGCAGAGGTGCCCTCCTTCCCCCATACCTCACCGCACCTCCATAGAACATATCCCCCCCTTTATCTTTTTATAAACACATCACCACACCCTTCTCAGAAGGAAGGCCGTCTGATCGAGGCAATGCGAAGACTCTATCCCCGTCTCCTCCGTTCACTGGAGTTGACTAGTGGCCACAGGACCTTTGGTACCTCAGCCTTGCAGAGGTCGAGGGAGAGAGTAAGGATTCTCCTTGACTGTGCATCTGAAACTGCCTCCTCCATGGTCTCAGTATTTTGTGCAAGCTCCCCCACACACACACACAAAGTCAAAAGAGATAAAACAACAAAACAATCTACCCAAGTGGCACTGTCTTCTCCTTTTTAAAAAAAAGACTTATTTTATTTATTTTATGTATATGAGTAAACTATGGCTGTCTTCAGACACACCAGAAGAACGTATCAGATCCCATTACAGATGGTTACGAACCATCATGTGGTTGATGGACCATTAGGAACAGGCCTTCAGGTTTCATAGCCTGGTCCTCCATCCTGTCAATTTTCTGCTTCCTGACTGTGAACACAATGTGACCAGCTGCGTCATGCCCTGACATCATCTTCCCTCTGGGATGGACATATCCCTCAACCTGTGAGCCAAAATAAACCCTTCCCTGGCCCCTCTCTCTTGGTTTTTTCAAGACAGGGTTTCTCTGTATAGCCCTGGCTGTCCTGGAACTCACTCTGTAGACCAGGCTGGCCTCGAACTCAGAAATCTGCCTGCCTCTGCCTCCCAAGTACTGGGATTAAAGGTGTGTACCACTACCGCCCGGCACCCTTCCTCTCTTAAGGTGTTTCTTAGGTATTAGCAACAAGAGAAGTAACTGATTCACATGGTTATGGTTTGGAGATCATAACAAATCTAAGACACAAACCTTCCAAAGGCTTGCTGCAGTGGGGTAGTGTGAGGTTAGCTTTCTGGGTGTTCCTTAATAGGGTGTGCCCCAGAGCCCAGCATTGAACTGAGTTTCTCTGAGGTCACCACCACAGTTCCTTCCTCCCCCATCATCTGGGAAGGTCAGTGTCTTAGTTAGGGTTTTACTGCTGTGAACAGACACCATGACTAAGGTCAGTCTTATGAAGGAAAACATTTAATTGGGGCTGGCTTACAGGTTCAGAGGTTCAGTCCATTATCATCAAGGTGGGAGCATGGCAGATTCCAGGCAGGCATGGTGCAGGAGGAACTAAGAGTTCTACGTCTTCATCTGAAGGCTGCTAGGAGAAGACTGGCTTTCAAGCAGCTAGGGTGAGGGTCTTAAGCCCATACATACCCACAGTGACACACCCACTCCAACAAGGCCACACCTCCTAATAGTGCCACTCCCTGGGCCAAGCATATACAAACCATCACAGACAGTATGCAGTGAGGACACTAGTCATCTTCCTTGTGGATTGGTTTGATGTTCAACATAATAATCTAGATAATGCAAGAAATAGAGCATTGGCAAACTCTACAGCTCCACTGTTTGCGTCTGTGTGTGAGAGATTGCTGACTAAGCAATACCATACAACATACAACATGTTATGTTTCGCTGTTTAACGTTAAGGCTCACACCAGAACAAGTCCAAAGCTAATACTCTTCTTGTCCATTACCCAGGCAGTCCACCAGCTACAGAAACTCAGATTTACTTCCACATAACTCGTTGATGTTGGCTGTTGTCAGGGAAGTAGACCCTTATCTGGCTTGTTGATATGATCCAGTCGCCAACGTTGGTTACCATATCCCCACGGAAGATGCGGTTCGTTTACACAATGGAGTCTTCTGAGACCCCTGACATTTAACAAAGAAGATATGTCATTGCCACCGGATACCAATTTCCAATGTTTTTTGAAAAGGTTAAAAGCTCGTGATGGATTGTTCTCTTGCTAACATAATTAGGGCGCACTGGGAGGGACTTCGGTTCCCCAAAACACTTGCCAGGCTTCCTGCAGATCAGTTCGTGGTGGCCCCAAAGGCCCAACCTCCACACCAGACAGAGGCTGCTATTTTGTACATTGAGCGATTCTTAATCTAAAGGAGTACTAACCTAGTTTTATCAAGGAATGACTCAGGATCATAGGTTCGTCACTTATGTGGGCCCCCCAGAGGTTCTCAGAACTCTTTCAGAGTTACTCATCAACGTGATCAACACAGCCATCACCATCCCCTCACCTCCTCCCTAGACCCTGCCCCAGGCAATCACCAGCCTGATGTCTGTCTTTGTGCATCTCCCTGTTCTGAGCCTTTCATATAAACGGGACCGTGCAACGTAGCCTTTCCCGACTAAACCCTTTTCATGTAGCACGGATAGGTTCTGGGATTTCTTCATGCCACAGTGCTACAGATGTTTTAGGAGCTATATACTCTCCGGTGGTACAGATGTAACCCATTTTACACATCCTCTATCGATGCCAGGAACCACCAATGTAAAAGGCTTTGTGTGGATACATGCTTATACCCAGGGGGACAGTGGCTGAGTCCCAGGCATGGTGGAATGTCTGGGCTATTGACATCTTATTCAGAGCCGCTGTAGTGACTCGCGTGACCCTCAAATGATGGGGTTTGTTGATGTTCTTTCGTAGGGACTGGTGAGCGTCATTAGATTTTCGCTTGCGGCAGGACTGTTCCTTCTCTCCTGCCCCTGCACCTCTGTTCCTAGCTGGGTGTAACTCTGCCTATCTTCCCCCAGTCTCAGGTGGTATTAGAGTATCTAAGAGGTAGAAGGTTAGCTAAAGAAGGGACTCCATCTATACAGCTGTGGGGATGTCATCACCCGCTGCTCTGTGTGGTGGTTTGAATAAAAATGGCCTCCATAGACTCACAGGGCATGGCATTATTGGAGATGTGGCCCGGTTGGAGGAAGTGTGTCACTGACGGGGTGGGATTCGAGGTCTCAGGAGCCCAAGCCAGGCCTAGTGGCTCAAGTCTCTTCCTTCTGTCTGCTGATCCGGATGTAGAACTGTTAGCTACCTCTCCAGCACCATGGCTGCCCGCATACTGCCATGATGATAATGGACTGAACCTCTGAACTGTAAGCCAACCCCAATCAAATGTTGTCCCTTATAAGAATTGCCTTGGTCATAGTGTCTCAACATAGCAGATACCAGGATGGGACTTTTTAGTGGTGCAGTTGTTTGGGTGCTGGAATTCTCAATGCTCCTATAAGGAAGTTTAATAAACAAACTCACTGGCTCACCAAGCTGGACTTGGTTGGTTGGATGGAACTACTATTATGGTCGGTTGATGTCCTGTCTAGGAAGAAGGGATGTTTGCACACATCTCTGCGGGGAAGCTTGTACCATATGCATATATGCGGGAACTCCATATTTAACCTTCTGAGAAACTGGCCAACTATTTTCTCAGTCGGTCCTATCAGGGGACAGTCTCAGCAGCAGCATGCTGAGATTCCAATTTCTCCACGTGCTTTTCGATATTTTTTAAAGTCTGTCTTGATCCTGGCCTTCCTCCACGGTGCTCAGTGCTTAGGGCTTCTTAAATCTGCGTTTGATGCGCTACGGTTAAGTGGCTGTACTGTTCCTAAGCCAGATGAATTCTGTGTCAGGGCAAAGAGAAGCAGGACACTCCAGCCCAGCACAGGATTTCACGAAAAGTGTAGGACATGCAGCTTCCTTGTTGGCTGTTCTCAGCATTCAGGATTAGATCAAGTACACAGTAGGTGTGTTAGATACTTGTAGAAAAAGATGGCTGAATTAACTAGTTGAAAACCTGCTGAGTGCTTGCACTGATATAAATGTGGAGGTGACAAAGATCTTGTGCTCTGTGCCTAGGACCCTCGCCTTTTGTCATTTCTGTCTACATGAAACAAACTTAGACACAGCCAGGGACTTTCAATTAAGGAACTGCCTCCATCAGATTGTCCTGTGGGCCTGTCTTTAGGGGCGTTTTCTTGATTGTTGATTGATGGAGGGGTGCCAAGCCCATTGTAGGTGGTGCATCCCTTAGGCACCTGGTTCTGGGCTATATAAGTAACTGAAAGTAACTGAGTAAGCCAGTAAGCAGGTATAATGGTTTGCATATGCTCAGCCTAGGGAGTAGCACTACTAGGAGGTATAGCCCTGTTGGAGTAGGCGTGTCACTGTGGGTATGGGCGATAAGGCCCTCCTCCTAGCTGCCTGGAAGTAAGTATTCTGCTAGCAGCCTTCAGATGAAGATGTAGAACTCTCAGTTCCTCCTGCACCATGCCTGACTGGATGCTGCCATGCTCCCACCTTGATGATAATGGACTGAACCTCTGAACTGTAAGCCAAGCCCAATCAAATGTTGACCATATAAGAGTTGCCTTGGTCATGGTGTCTATTCACAGCAGTAAAACCCTAACTAAGACAGCAGGGTTCCTCCATGTTCTTGACTTCAGTTCCTGCTGCCAGGTTCCTGCCCCACTTGTATTCCTGCCTTGACTTCCATCAGTGATGATCTGCACTCAGGATGTACAAGCCAAATAGATCCTTTATCTCCCTTGCCCCCTGCCAACTTGGTTTTGGTTAGTGTTTTATTGAGGCAACAGAAATCTTACTAGGACATTGCAGAAGACTAGAGAATGTCATCACGGATGAAAGAAAGTCACCGATGGAGTGGGGCACACATTGGGCCCTGTGTGTGCATTCTTCAGAGGGGTGGAATGTAGGACTTGTTCCATGGGGTCTGACTTTAAAGAAATGATGGGGATAAAAGCTACCAGCCTTGTCCACAGCAGGAGAGAGATAGCCTTTCTCATAGTAACTGTATCAGTTCCTTTTTCTGTTGGCTGTGACCAAAAACAACTTGAAGAAAAAAATTTATTTTGGCTTATGGTTCCAGAGAGTTAGAGTCTGTAGTGGCAGAGAAGGTGTGGAGGGAGTTGGCAGGAGCAAAAACCTGGAGGACCACACTTATTCTTATGCCAGGAAACAGAGCAGGACTGAGGGGTCGAGCTACAATCAAAGCCCACCCACCACCAGTGACACACTTCCTCTACAACCTTCTCAAACAGCGCCACCCACTGGGGATCAGGTGTTCAAACATGTGAGCCTATGGTGGACATTTCTTTCAGAAGACCACAGAGCTGAAGCTACCCTAGATACTGCATTTTTCTGTGAGGATTTAGTCCCTTGTTCTGCATTGTGTGTGTGTGTGTGTGTGTGTGTGTGTGTGTGTGTACATATTGATATTGCAGCATCTGCGATTCTTTTTCTGAAATCCATCTGTCAATCAATCTACCCAGGCCGACATGCGAGCACACAGGCATCCATCATCCTCATCTGTCTACCTGTCAATCACCACTACCTCTCCTACAGTCTCTCCTGCTTTAAGATGTGTTTTACTGACCTCTGTAGGGCTAGTCACACAGTGATTGTCTGAGGGTGTAAACTACAATTTACTGAACAGTTCTCCTGCTATTAACTTTTATTTCTATTTTGCTGTTTATATGAACCTGTTATAAATCTCTATCTCCCCAATTTGTAGCTGTTCATAGTCTTGAACATGGCTCTGCGTTAATCAAGGGCATTTTATACACGCACATATTGGATGTTGAGTGTATCCCTTCACCCCCGTATACCTTTTCCTTCCTCTCAACCCTCTGCTCTCCCACTGGTCCTCCCTGATCTTCTATTTTCTTTTCTTTTCTTTTTTAAAGACTTCCAGTAATTTATTTATTATATGTGAGTACACTGTAGCTGTCCTCAGACACTCCAGAAGAGGACACCAGATCTCATTTCGGATGGTTGTGAGCCACCATGTGGTTGCTGGGATTTGAACTCAGGACCTTCAGAAGAACAGTCAGTGCTCTTAGCCACTGAGCCATCTCTCTAGCCCCTTCTATTTTCATATTAAGCAAATAAAGCCAGCATGGAAAGGATAAATAGCACACTTTTTTTCCATATGTGGCTCATAGACTTTACATACATAAAAATATTTTAGGTATTATGCCATGAAAGTATAAGCTCAGTGTACTGGCTGGGTTTGTGTGTCAACTTGACACAGGCTGGACTTATCACAGAGAAAGGAGCTTCAGTTGGGGAAGTGCCTCCCTGAGATCCAGCTGTGGGGCATCTTCTCAATGATCAAGGTGGGGAGGGCCCCTTGTGGATGGTGCCACCCCTGGGCTGGTAGTCTTGGGTTTTATAAGAAAGCAAGCTGAGCAAGCCAGGGGAAGCAAGCCAGTAAGGAACATCCCTTCATGGCCTCTGCATCAGCTCCTGCTTCCTGACCTGCTTGAGTTCCAGTCCTGACTTCCTTTGGTGATGAACAGCTGTGTGGAAGTGTAAGCTCAATAAACCCTTTCCTCCCCAACTTGCTTCTTGGTCATGATGTTTTGAACAGGAATAGAAACCCTGACTAAGACACCCAGTTTTATTTATTTATTTATTTTCTTAAAAAATGCTTTTAAATTTATTTATTGTGTATGTATATGCATGTGTGTGCACACATACATGCCATGCTGTGGTGTGTGGTATGTGGTGTGTGTGTGTGTGTGTGTGTGTGTGTGTGTGTGTATGTGTATGTATGTGTGTGCATCCTGAGGACAGCTTTCAGCAGTGGGTTCTCTTCTTCTCTTTTAGGTTCTTAAGTATTAGTGGCCTTTAGGATTGGCTGTTAACGTCCTGGCTTGCAAGTCAAGAAGTGTTTAAGAAGGTAAGGAGCCTGAGTTCTCAGACCCTGAGCTTTCCTCTCTAGCGAGTCTTAAAATGAACCCCCTTCCCTCTGTAGGCTTCTTCCCTGTTGCTGACTTCGCTTCCAGCAGACAGAAGGGGACCAAGCACTCTGTTCATTCGCCATATTGACTAGCACACGTGCCAAGCACTCTATCAGGTGCCAGAGGGAATCTTTCCCTGTTACCATTTGATTGATGGGAACTTGCAACATGGCCCCACATGGGTGGGAGAGTCGGTAGCACCTGCCAAGAAACCCAAAGGGAACCCTAATTTTTGGGCAGGTGATTAATCATCTCATCCACCATAGACTTTGTGTAGTAGAATCCCTGGTAATGTTGACAGCAGATTCTCCCTAGTAACCCCTCCATTGCAATAATGTCGTTTTTATTTATAGTTATAAATGAAGGTACATACTCAGTCTTGGTCAGTCAACTTTTTATTTATGGTTATAAATGAAGATATATATTCAGTCTTGGTCAGTCAACTTCTATAATTCTTTTGAATGTATCTTGTCTATTCTACACAGAAACCATGTGGATGCTACTAGGATTTTATTTTTCTTGGGTGAGTTCTACCTTAACGTTTTGGTTTAATGCCAACTAAGACTCTGGTTTTGAGTCTTGTAGAGACTCCATCACCGATGGCAAGGGAAGTAGGAGGGCGAGTTTGTTCCACTTGATTTTGAAAAGATTAAATAAAAAAAGCAGCTGATCACTGAAGAAACTGGTTTTCTTCCAAAGGAACTGCAGAACTTCAAAAGGATCACAGCTTAATCATAGAGTCTCATTCAAAATAAAACACAGCTTAGTGCTATCTGGAAATATTTTCTTTCATCCCTTCCCCCCGAGCTTATTTTGTACATTTCTGTTGTTGTGTTAAAGATAGTTATAATCAAGATGGCATTCTTTTGAAAATAATTTTGGAGCTTTTTATTTTTTGATGTTTCTGAGATAAGCATTGGCTTAAAATACTTCCTTCCATCCCTGCCACCCAACCCTCCTCTCATATCGGAGTAACCATGACTAAAGAGCCCACACGGATGTTTAAAACATTAATGATACTGTCATCTGGCTTTAAAGAAACAGGAAATAATTCTCAAAGAAAATGAACCTCAATTTCAGTTGGCCTAACCTTTATTATGTTCCCCCTTGGGAAGCTCAAATGAATAATACAGCTTGACAGATAATAAGAAATCTTGAGTCAACAACAGACACTTCATTGCAATATCCTGCAAGTAATAGACTAGAAACAAGACAAAGCCAGGAAAGGAGCCAGGGGAGGTCAACCAGTTGTCCACCCTGTCCACTTGACAGAGGTTGAATCACCCACCCTGTGCTCAATGCTACTCTGAGCCGGGGCTAGCTGGATGAGTTTAGGGTGAATAAGCCTTTGTTTTGGGAGGCACCAAGACTATGCAAAGCTGCCTGCCTTTGTGAGACTAATATAGTAATGGATTGTGGCAGTGAGAATTATGGGTAAATCGCACAGTAATTTGAAAGGCAATAAGTAGGAGGAGGCTGTTGTGAACGAGCCCTTATTTTACAGTGACATCTCAGTGAAGATGGGATGAGGAGCTGAAATGTTAAAAGAGGTGTGAGGGTAGGCTTGGGGTGGGCTATTAAAACCGTGAAAGGACAGGACGGAGCCAGACACAGAGCTGAGAATGGAAAGAAAGGAATCAGTGCATAGAAAAGACTTGAGGCTGAGTGCTGCCATGATCTTCAGAAAAACAGGAAGGTGGAGTCCTGGGGGCAGATTTTATGGCTTTAATGGCAATGCCTCCAAGGCTCTAGGTTTGAAAGCTGGTTCTCCAATTAGCAGTGCTGTTCTGTGAGTCTGTGGAACCCTGAGGGCATGGGACCTGGCTGGAGGGAGCTGGTGACTGTCTTAGTTGGGTTTCCTAGTGCTGAGATGAAACACCATGAGCAAAGCAATGTGGGGAGGAAAGGGTTTATTTGGCTTACACTGCCACATCACTGTTCATCATTGTGATGGTTTGCATATGCTTGGCCCAGGGAGTGGCCCTATTAGAAGGCGTGGCCCTGTTGGAGTGGGTGTGGCCTTGTGGTTTGGGTTTGGGCTTTAATACTCTTTAATCCTAACTCTATCCTTTCAGTTTTAGAAAAAGTTCTTGAAGGTTCTTGCTTCTACGGGCTGAAGAGATGGCTCAATGGTTAAACTCACTGACTGTTCTTCCAGAGGTCCTGAGTTCAATTTGCAGCAACCACATGGTGGCTCACAACCATCTGTAATGGGATCTGACGCCCTCTTCTGGTGTTTCTGAAGAGAGCAACTGTGTACTTACACATATAAGATAAATAAATCTTTTTTTTAAAGTAAGTAAGAAAGAAAATGCTTCTATAAGATCAGGTTGTAGACAAGTCTATAGAGCATTTTCTTAGTGATTGATAGGGGAGACCCAGCCCATTGTGGGTGAGGCCATTCCTGGGCTGGTGGTCCTGGGTTCTGTAAGAAAGCAGACTGAGCATGCTATGAGGAGGTAAGACAGTAAGCAGCACCCCTCCATGGCCTCTGCATCAGCTCCTGCCTCCAGGTTCCTGCTCCGTTTGAGTTCCTGTCCTGACTTCCTTTGATGATTGTCTTAGTTAGGGTTTTACTGCTGTGAACAGACACCATGACCAAGGACAATATTTAATATGGGGCTGGCTTATAGGTTCAGAGGTTCAGTCCTTTATCATCAAGGCAGGAACATGGCAGCATCCAGCCAGGCACGGTGCAGGAGGAGCTGAGAGTTCTACATCTTCATCTGAAGGCTGCTGGCAGAATACTCACCTCCAGGCAGCTGTGTCTAGGGTATTAAAGTCCACACCCACAGTGACACACTCACCCCAACAAGACCACACCTACTCCAACAAGGCCACACCTCCTGATAGTACCACGACGTGGCCCAAGTATATACAAACCATCACACTCACTCTGGTTCTTTGCACGAAAGCCGTGTTTCTCCGTCTTCCTAATGCTCTACCTCTTTGATACAGTTTCTTATGTTGTGATGACTCCCAACTATAAATGAGGCCACATGTCCAACACCTAATGAGGATGGTATCTTCCATAGTTTTTGTTGCTACTCCATAACTGTAATTCTACTACTGCTATGAATCATGATATAAATATCTGATATACGGAATAGCTGATCTGTGTGACCCCTGTAAAGGGGAGTATTCAACCCCAAAGGGGTTATACCCACTGCTTGAGAACCACTGCTCTAAGGGGAGACAAACTCACAGTGAGTGTGTACTCCTAACACTGTGAGAGTCCTGGCGATGGAACGCAGGTTGTCTTTCAGCAAGCGCCTTTACCTACTGGGCCATCTCAATGGCCTGATTGTAGGGTAAGTTCGAAAACTTCGTACAAATCCCACTCCAGTGCAGACAGACTCCCCTGTATTTGCTCCTCGACTTGGCTCACCCTCACACCCTCTTCGGCTTGGTGAGGAGGATGTTATTAATAGCTTGTCGCTACATTACAAATGTATCGTCTGCAAGGTCAGGTTTGATTGATGCTCCCTCTCAAGGTGAAGAGGGAGCTGCCAGCTGGCTTTGTGCTGGAGCAAAGGAACTCAGGATATGGGGAACGCCGCCCCCTTAAAAATCGCAGGCAGCGTTTCTGGCTTCGAGTGTAAAGGAGAGGACGGAAACCGATTTGAAAACAATCGATAAAAGATGACATCATAGTTCAAACAGATGTAAAAGGTGCAATCTCAGTCTGCAAAGGAAAGTACAGAAAGAGAAACAGAAGACGGCGTGGTGTTTGGAGTTGCTGTTGCTGGCATTTGCTTGGGAAAGTTAAGGAAGCTTTGCTGCGGGTGAATTTGCCACTAGGGTGGGGCTTAGAGATGAGAACGCCTCTGCTGTTTCCCATGGATCTCTCTGCTCTGTGGCTGGAGTTCAGGAGGGGAGCTCTCAGCTTTCTGCCCTGGTTGCCAGGCCTCCGCACTGTGATGGGCTCTCATCCCTCCCGAACTGTGAACCTACGAACAAACCCTCCCTTCTCTAAGTTATCGTGATCGCGGTGCCTTATCATAGCAGCAGAACAGTGACGGATGCTGGCCGTTTTCTCAGTTTAGAGAACGCGTAATGGGGTCTGTGCTCCGTTCCAGAGACAGAGCAGTGTGGAATGATGCCTCCGGATAGCTTGTTGTCCCCTTTCTTACCGAGATGAAGCGAAGTGGGTTGTTGTTCTATGAACTGTCAGTCTAACAACCCAGGTATTGCAAAGAGGAAGGAAGGTGGGGGTATCGTAGAGAGGGGGGAAGGTGGGAGATATTGCAGAGGGGGAGAAAAGTGGGGGGATGGTAGAGAGGGAGAAGGTTGGAGGCCTTGTAGAGAGGGGGAAGGTGGAGGGTTCATTAAGAGGGCAGAAGGTGGGGCATTGTAGACAAGGGGAAGGTGGGCTGTATTGCAGAAAGGGTGAGGTGTAAGCCAAAGGCACACAATGCTGGACACATGGGGGTTTCTTTCCAGTAACTTCTACTCTCAAATGAGGCCACATGTCCAAAACTTAATGAGGATGGTCTCTCCCGTCTTGCACTGCCATAGCAGAGTATGGGAGACTGGATGGTTTATGAGGAAATGAATCTATTTCTCATTGGTCTACAGGCGTGGAAGTCCAACATCAAAGCACAGGCAGATGGGGTTGCAGGCCTTCCCGTGAGATCAGATCAGATGAGCTTATCACTTTGACCTAGAATTAAACCCCACACCACAGTAAGAGGGCATGTGGGGAAAACCTACCCATACCACCAGCCAGGGAGCAAAGATGAAGAGGCCAGAGTCCCACAGTGCCCTTAAAACATGTCCTCAATGACCTAAGGGCTCCTACTAGGTCCCACCTTGTACAGTTCTCACTACCCCAGAGACAAAGTCCTTTACACATGCCCCTTATAGGGATACTTATTAAACTACAGCAATGGTCAAATTTGCTAGCTTGCACATCTATCTATCTATCTATCTATCTATCTATCTATCATCTATATATCATCATATATCTATCATATATTTATCATCTATCTGTTTATCTATCTATTATCTATCTATTATCATATATCTATCATTTATCTGTTTATCTATCTATCATCTATATATCATCATATATCTATCATATATTTATCATCTGTTTATCTGTTTATCATCTATATATTATCATATATCTATCATATATTTATCATTTATCTGTCTATCTATCTATCTATCTATCTATCTATCTATCTATTAGACAGGGTCTCACCCTGTAGCCCAGGTTGTCTTTGAACTCATAACAATCCCCCTGCCTCTGCCTCCATCATAGTGCTGGGATTACAGACGTGAGCCATCATGCCAAGCCAGCTTGCTTTTACAAGAAATTCACTTTTGCAGAAATGAACCCAGCCCTGAGATACTAATATTAATCAATTATGAAGAGTCCCCTGGTGACCTGGTGACCTCTGAGAAGTCCTGCCTCTCAGCAGTGGGATCAAGTGCCAACATGTGAATTCTTCAGTGTTCTCTCTACTCACACGTGGTGGTACCACGGGGAGAGCGTTTTCATTTCACTTGGAGAAGCTGGAAATTCTAGTTCTTACGCAGGAATTGGTGGGAATTTTGCTACTCCACATTCCCCCGAGCCTCTGCTTTTTATAGAAATGAAGAGAATTTCTATAGAACAAGAATTTCTATAAAATGAGAGGTGTCTGCCTAAGCCCTGCAGGTGTGAACAGGTTCGTCACAGGGCTGGAGGTTCACAATGGCTATGCTTGCTCCGTGATTCACTTTCCAAGGTCTCCAAGGGTTGAGTGTGAAAATGATGGAGTAGAAACCATGGGCTTCACTTTTCTTACTAGTGGGTTTGGGTAGGTGCTTGACTAATCATAGTGGGGATATACATTCCTATACATGGCTGGGCAAGGGACCCTCACTAACATCCCAGAAACCTCACAAATCTTCCCAACCCTAAATTCCAGAGGCTTTGACCATCTGTAGGGCCTTGGAACCTTTTGGTTCCTGCCATTAAAATGCCTTGGGGTAAGCATCTACAGAGGTTAGACTTTTCCTTTAACTGTTGAAGTGTGGGACCCTCTTCCTATAGCTAAGCCCATCCGTCGAGTGCAATAAAAGAAAGCTGTTGCATCTGGGGTTCAGGGGAAGTAAAGTCAGTGCACACCATTGGTGCAGGATTTTCCCTGTCCAATTACATTAGGATAGTGGGAGGCCTTTGGTTGGACAGGGAAAAGGGAGGCGGAGCTAAGAGTTGAGGAGGAGAGAGGAGCATCTTGGGTAGGAGGAGGGGGGAAAATGGCGGCTGACGTGTACCCGCGTGGTGTTTTTCAGCCACAAGTAGTTATGTTTTCACGAGGTTAGAAATATTAGGATAAAGCTTTTATCATCATCAATTGGCTCTGAAATTATTGTATTGGCATCTTGTAAATTGTGATTTTTATCAATATGTAAATCTGACTGGTGAATTAAGCTTTAAGAGTCATGATTCTACCTGGTACTTAGGTGTTGAGATGGCTGACCATGGGGTGTATGGGCACTACATGGTAGCGAGAGAAACTTAGGGGACCCCCGCCAGAGAGATGGTCCAGTGGGATGGAACCCTGTGGTCCAGCACAGTAGAGATTTGGCGAGCTCATTTTTTAATATTTCCCACAACACACCATCATGACTTCATATCTCTTATCTGTGACTGTATCTTAGGCAGCTAGTGTCTGAAGTCGATCATTTGGTCCCATTAACTTTAATGTGTGCTTGGATATGTGAACTGTGGGCATCCCCATGCTTCTTCAGCCACAACCCAATGAGAACTGGAGCTGCTTAAGTCATACCCAACGTAAGGATTTTGTAGTAAAAAGGAAAGAAAGGTGGGGACGCAGGAAGGGAAGAGGATACATGAAGGAAGAATAGAAAAGAAACAAAGGCATAAAGAAGAAAAAGATAAAATACCACATCTCCTCAGAAGCATTTCATAGTGTAAGGGAAAAGTCTATCTTAAAAATTGGGGACCCCTTAAACATGGCGGATAGGGCTGTAAGACAGTGGAAAAGTGGATTGACAATTCATCAAGAATTAAACATAGTGAACACAAATCTACCTATGGATATATTCCCAAGGGATGTGTGTGTGTGTGTGTGTGTGTGTGTGTGTAATTAAAATATATTAATAAAATATATATTATTAAAAAAGAAAACTTTATGGTTGGTTTTGTGTGTCAACTTGACAGAAGCTAGAGATATCACAGAGAAAGGAGTCTCCTTTGAGGAAATGCCTCCATGAAATCCAGCTGTAAGGCATTTTCTCAATTAGTGATCAAAGGTAGGAGGGACTAGGCCATTGTGGGTGGTGCCATCCCTGGGCTGGTAGTCTGGTAGTCTTCTTCCCCTGGCTTGCTCAGCTTGTTTTCTTGTAGAACCCAAGACAAGAAAACAAGCTGAGCAAGCCAGGGGAAGCAAGCCAGTAAGAACCATCCCTTCATGGCCTCTGCATCCTCTCCTGCCTCCAAGTTTCTACCCTGTGTGAGTTCCAGTTCCTTTGGTGAGGAACAGCAATGTGGAAGTGTAAGCTGAATAAACCCTTCCCTCCCCAACTTGCATTTTAGTCATGATGTTTTGTGCAGGAATAGTAACCCTGACTAAGACACTTACAAATGGAAGTAGCCGTAGACATTATTTAAGATAGATATAAGGAAATTTTCTTTTGCAACAAATGGAGACCTCAATGAATACAAAACACTCCTACATCCCAAGGCTCAGGGAACATTGCAGAAGAGGGGGCAGAAGAACGCAAGAGCAGGGGTTTGGCTGAGAGATTGTGTCTCCTAGTAGCATCAGAAGCTACACTCATGAATTCTCACCAGCATAACTGCCTAGACATGAGCTGAGCAAGGATGGGAATGGTGAGCATGCTGAGGTGAACGGGGACAGTCCCCGAGGCTTCAGTCCTCTACAGAGAACTACAGGCAACTGTGTACAGTGGAGGGAGGAGAGGTGGCCCTCGTCAGGAAAGAACACACCAGCCGGCTGTCTAGTGCCAAACTGTCAACTCTGAAAACACAAGTATGGGTAACATGTGGGTTGAGCAGGTTATGTTTAGGAATAAATTTGTATATACATATTCATATATGCACATGTATATGTATATTGTATACATGTATATAATATATTTACATATATGTGTATGTATATGATGTACATGTTTATGATGTTTACGATGTATATGTTTATGATGTATATGTACATGCACATGTGCATACATGTGTACATGCATATGTTTGTGACATATATGTATATGATGTATTTCTATGTGTGTATGTATATGTTTATGATGTATATGTACATGCACATGTATATATGTATATACATCATATGTTTATGATATATATGTGATGTATTTGTATGTATGTGTATATATGCACACATGTAGATGTTTTTATATAAATATACATATTTGCCAGGCAGTGGTGGCACATGCCTTTAATCCCAGCACTTGGGAGGCAGAGGCAGGCGGATTTCTGAGTTCGAGGGCAGCCTGGTCTACAGAGTGAGTTCCAGGACAGCCAGGACTACACAGAGAAACCCTGTCTCGAAAAACCAAAAACCCAAAAACCAAAAAAAAAAAAACATACTTATAAGTATATATATATGTACATATGAATATGTATATACATATATACAATAACTGAGAAAAGAGGCCATGTCTTTGAAGGAGAGTGGGAAAGGGTACATGAGAGAGCTCTGAGAGAGGAAAGGGACGTGTGAAATATTATAATTATATTGCAATTTCAAAAATAAAATAAAAGAGAAAGATCAACAGAGAGGAATGGGCAAAGAAAATGTGATGTACCCATACAATGGAATATTGCTAACCTATAAAAAGGAAAAAGGTACTGGTTTATGCTACAATTTATAGTGATCTTGGAAATATTTTATGCAAAGTGAAAGAAACCAGATTCAATGGGTCATATTCTATATGATTCAATTTGCACAAAATGTCCAGAAAGCTCAGATAGAAAGAGACTGCTCGTGGTGAGGGAAAGAAGGGAAAAGTAAGGAAAGTTTCCATTTTTTTTCATGTGTTAGATTAAAATAGTGATAGTTGACCATCTTTGTGAATACCATATGTTAAAATCCATTGAATTGTATCCTTTAAAATGGTCAGTCTGTGGCATGTAAATTATAACTCAATCTTAATTTTTTTGTTTAAAATTATATTTATTTATCAGTTCTTGTGGGGGTGAGGGATGCTTGCCATAGCATATGTGGAGATCAGAGGACAACTAGTGAGATTCCTTTCCTTCCTTCTACCACATGGGACCAGGGATCTAACTCAGGTTAGATCAGTAAAGTCAGTAGGCTCAGTAGCAAGCACCTTTAACCATTTATCCATCTTGCTGAATCCTTGCCTCTTACTAATTATGCTCCATTGCCAAAGAAACTGTCCACATCATGCCCAGACTTCTGAGCTGCAAAGCTGTGCGATCATAAATAGATATTAAGCTATGAACTTGGTAGCAATTTGTTATGTAATAAATGAATACAAATGTATTTGAATATTAGTGGTTTAATTACAAGTAACTTGATATGACCATAATAATTGCAGTTCAAATATACCCAGGGGCTCTCTGAGTCAGTTAGAAACACTCACAATAGGACTTTTGGGAGCTGTACATTACTTACCACAGAAAAGTGTTGTGTCAACGTTTTCTCGGAAAGTCTGAGCAAATGCCTGGTAATACTCCAGCTGCAGACTCAAGACAGATCAAAGTAATCATCCTCTGAAGCCCAGCTTCCTGGACTGAAGAGTTTGGGGGATTACCTACAAGACTATGGTTGAAGGACTGCTTATACAGGTAGAGATGACTCAAGGGAGTTGTATCACTAAGAAGCCCATGTAACCATGGGTGGTGAGTCACAAAGCCTGCATCCCTGAAAGTCCCTGAAACATTTGCCGGCAGTCAAACTTGTCATTGGGCTCCCTCTCCTTTGCTGTTATTTTTCTTTGTGTGACCTTGGGGAGGGGCTTTGTGAAACCTCTGAGTTTCATTTTTTTCCTTTTGGTTTTGAGTATCTTGAACACTCTACTTTCAGGAGGGACATATTTCAATTTGGAAGAAACTTCTGCACAACAACAACAACAACAACAACAACAACATCATCATCAACATCAACAGCAGCAGCAGCAGCAACAACAACAACCATAGAGGGTTTGTGCAAAAGATGTTCCTAGGCTACCACTGACCAGAGAGAGAGAAATTGGGTACTTTTGTGTAGTTCTGGTCTACCTCCTCCAGAGGCTGGTACTTATTTTTAAGCAGTGATCTGGCTGTTTTGGGCATCTTTACTGCGGATGGCGCTCTCCTGCACAGGGAATGCTACCCCATTTCCACTTTACTTGCTATGGCACTCTCTCCTAGAATTTGTCTTATTACTCTTGATTAGGCCTCAGCATGACTTGGAATCACATGAGAATTTCTAAGAAATGGTCAGTTGGTCTTTGTTCTTGTCTCCCATGGCTTTAGCACCAAACAGTGTCTTTATATGGTGGCTAATTCCAATTGTCAGTCTGATTGGATTACAACACCTAGAGTGTTTATGAGGCACACATTTGGGTGGGTCTCTGCATGAGCATTTCCAGGGAGAATGAACTGAACAAGACCCACTCTGAAGGTGAATGACATCATCCATGTGGAATAGAAAGGGTAAAAGGAGAAAGCCAGTTGTGTCTTCACATTTTCTCTTCTCTGCTTTCTGAGATGTGAGCAAGCAGTTTCACTCTACACACACACACACACACACACACACACACACACACACACCAGCCCCCACCATAGATCCTTACCACAGCCACAACCTTTCCAACTATGATGGACTCTTTAACAGTGAGCCACAATATATCTTTCCTCCTATTAATTATGTCTTGTCAGGTGTTTGCTTACAGCAACAGAAAAGTAACTGGTTCACCTTTTCATCTCTCTGTGTGACATGACCCCAGTAAGCTCACCTCCATGGAGCTTAGACATTGAATGTTAATTTGTTCAGAATTGTTCTCCAGTAGAGAGCCACATTCTTCAGTGGGGATGCCAAGCATTAGAGTAACATGGTCACAGGACCTATAAATTATTGATGTCAACTTTTGCTGCTACCAAGGATGGAGTTTGTCTGAAAATAGTAAGAACACAGCGTTTCCACTCTAGTTGGCAGATGTTTTATATTTGATGGCTTGTCCCAGTAATTTCAAACCCCAACAAGTCCGTATAAAAAGCACACAACCCAGTTATTATATTTATAAGCTATATGCCTAGATTGGGCAGATCAATCACTATCCTATCTTATTCCCCAGATATAAGACCCTCTGCTACTTGCAGCTTTTTCCTGGACATGTGGTTCTGCTCCATGTTGGTTTCCACCTCTTCCTCCTCCATCCCCCTCTCTCTCTTCTTCTCCTTCCTCCCCCATCTGAGACCTCCAGTCCCACCTTTCCCTTCCACTGCCCAATTATAAGCCCTAGCCTTTATTTGACTAGTTAGAATGGGGAGAAGATTCAGTGAGATCACCTGAGCATGTGATCTACTCCTTGTTGGGGCAGCCCCTCTTGAGGAAGCAGAATTAATGTCAAAATATAAACAGCACCAGGGTAACCCACAACATTTCTCCCCTTTTGTCCAACTAAAAGGCTCCTTTCTCTTAGATATAAATTGAGCACAACCCTCACAATTATGCAAATTATAAAATGTAATATACATATAACACCCAGTCTATCATATTTGTCAATTTAGATTAAGCACTCTACCATCTAGCCTAACTTAAAGAGCTTACCATTCATACCTGAATTATGTTCCGATTTTAGCTTGCATTATTGTCTGAAAACCATCCTTTTAAATCTATATCATGTCTCTCAATGCTAAACAACTTGAGTTTGATTATGAGACTTTAATGAGTCTTCAACTCCATCAAAAATCCAAGAATGAAATATTATTTGAAAATATAGGAAGCATAAAATATAGCTTCCAAAACTTAACCAATTTATAGAGACAGCTGACTACCTGTATTCCTCATTCCTTAAAACATTGGAGCATCAGCCTTCTGGCCCAGGATCGTCAGACAGACCTCAGATGAAGCAGGAAGTATGAAGGGCTAGCTTACTCTGTCTTGGCAGAGCCAAGCTGTTGACTATCCTGCATTGTGTGTCCTTTCCTGGACAGTATTTTTTTGTCTGTAGATGAATAAGGCAATTTTTGTACAGTGGCTACCTTGTCATAACTGGAGCAACTCCATAAGGAGATTTTGATGCTCAATTTCTTCTTTGAAATGTGAAGGGGATACTGTCCTGAGCAAACATGTCTCTAGTCAAAATTTCTAATGATACGAAATTATTAAACGTCAGATTCTGTGGATTTCTGATGTTTTTGAAGACTATTTGAAGCGTTAAACCTTTACTACTCTTAACTACTTCTATTTGAATATTGTGGAAACACCTTAATATAATTAGATCAGAACCTTATATAACCATGAGTTTACTGTCTGGCTCTTATGTTACTTAATCATCCTAAACAGTTTGTGGTGGCAGTTATTAGAAGGACTGGGTCTAAGCCTTGTATTCTTCTTCTTCTTCTTCTTCTTCTTCTTCTTCTTCTTCTTCTTCTTCTTCTTCTTCTTCTTCTTCTTCTTCTTCTTCTTCTTCTTCTCCTTCTCCTTCTCCTTCTCCTTCTCCTTCTCCTTCTCCTTCTCCTTCTCCTTCTCCTTCTCCTTCTCCTTCTCCTTCTCCTTCTCCTTCTCCTTCTCCTTCTCCTTCTCCTCCTCCTCCTCCTCCTCCTCCTCCTCCTCCTCCTCCTCCTCCTCCTCCTCCTCCTTCTTTTTTGTTTTTTTGGATTTGGTTTTTTCGAGACAGAGTTTCTCTGTATAGCCCTGACTGTCCTGGAACTCACTCTGTAGACCAGGCTGGCCTCGAACTCAGAAATCTGCCTCCCTCTGCCTCCCAGAGTGCTGGAATTACAGGCATGCGCCACCACCGCCCGGCTAAGCCTTGTATTCTTAAATGAGTTGCGCAGGCACAATGCCCATCAAAGAGTAACAATATTAATTTCCAATTTTGTATCAATATAAGGAATATTTACCAATGAAAACCTTAAATCTGCATCAATCTATAAATTCTGTACCAATGTAAAAATGGCTTCAATTTGCATCAGTATAAAGATTTCTACCAATGTAAGATTATGGCTATGCAATATTTTGTTTAAGAATAAATTTGATCACCTATCCCTGTTTGTTTATTCCTCTAATTTCTATGATATTACTGTATCCACCCTTTCTCTTTCACCCCCTTTTCCTTCACCCAGGAAAGAATGATAGAGAAGAAGAAAGGAAAGGCAGAAATCCCTGAGTCTGAGCTTTCTAGTTTCCTCCCTTTCTAAAGCCAGAACATTTGTAAATTATCCCTTAAAATGACAACATATCTACAAATCATAAGGTAACCAGAATCACCCACTCCAACCTCAGGGACTGGGATGATGATCTTCTTTTGCTTACTTCTAGCTGAATTGGGTCAAGGAATTCCCTTCTGGGGGTCCAAAGAGAAATAGGAAAGTTGGTTTGGTCAAGGAGGGCAAGCTGGCCTCATTTGCCTTCTGTCTCTGTGTGTTGATAAAGTTCCTGGTTTAGCTGAAGTTCTGACTCTCACAATCTGAAAGGCTGTATAGGTGAGTTAGCTCTTCTGGAATGTCTTGGAAGCAAGTCTTTAGAGGAAACAGCTTTGATAGAGTTGAGGTAGAATCGAGCAAGGAGCTGGAATCGAAAGTCCCAGCATTCACAGCACCCCAGAGTGTGAATCTTGTCAGGGCTGTCTTTCTCCATCTTCCATTCTGCAATATACAAACCTTACAAGCAACACATAGCCCTGTAAAGACATTCATATGGAACATGCAGGGTGCACAGATCAATTAAAGAGGATCGATAAAGAAAGACAACTTTCTTTAGAGGTTAGTTTGATCACATCATCAAACTACAATATACACTTCCATCCAAGCCATCTTAAAGGATCGTAGGTAACAATAAGCCATGAAAATTTTATACCCAATAAGCGTTATTGACTGTATAGAGACATTTAAGTCCCAGTCAGTTCCAGAGCTTTCTCTGTTTACAGAGACATGTATATCACCGCATATATATCGCCTATCTTGTGGATCTTGTTAGTCTCCGTTCTGTCCATTGTCAAGGTCTTCGGGAGGTCTCCCTTTGTCACGTCTGATTTTTATCAACTTGGAAGGAACCCATAGCCTTTCTTTTCCTGTGGAAATATAAGCATAACCTCTCTCCTAGTATACTACATTTCCTGTTTTCCATTCTGATGCTAGAACATCCTTAAAATAAATAGGCTGACTTAGTTCAACAGTTTTTTTTCCCACAATACAATGTCTTTTAGCAGCTGTAGTGTTTTGTTCATTAGCATTTAAAAATTTAAGGTTAATAAAGCACTATGTAATCTCTCTCGGGGAGGGGGGTCTTTGTTGCCCCCTTTAGTCTGTTAAGCATCTCTTTCAGAGTATGATTAGATCTCCCCACAATTTCTTGTCCTATAGGATTATGTGATATGCCTGTAACATATTTTATATTATAATATGTAAAAAACTGCTTCATTTTATTAGAGGCATATGCTTGACTATTGTCAGTTTTAATTTGTATATAATCGCTATAACTTCTAACAAATGTATAATTACAGAATCAGCCTTTTCTGAAGCTAAGCAGATACCCATTGAAATCCTGAATATGTGTCTATAGTATGATGCACACATTTCAGTCTACCAAACTATAAAATGGAGCATATACATTTGTCAAACTTCATTTCTTTGGGTACCCTTAGGGCTAGTTCCTGTAGGTAATGGAGTTTGGTTATGTAATGAGCAAGTAGGACATTACCTCACATTTTCCTTGCCCTGTTGCCAAGTGATAGAGGATTCTTTCTTTAAACATTTGCTGTTAACATGGTGATTTTAATGGAATTCTGAAGCCTCTAGTACACTTCCTATCAATAGCTGCTCAATTGTTACCTAGTGCCAGAGGGCCTGGCAGACCTATATGGAATCTTATGTGTGTATTATATATTATATAGTGGACGACTCCTTTTCCTGATCATTTGTTGTAGCTGAATAGACAGTAAAGTCAATTCAGAGTCATCCTGAATAAATATGGCAGTCTCTATATGTAAAACAACTTTCTTCATATTGAGAGTCAGTCACTATATTAAGAGACTCTTAAAAATCTGATAAGACCATAAGTATTGCATATAGTTCAGATTTTTGAGCCGATTTATAGAGACTCTCAGCCATCTTACTTACATCTTCTGATTTAGATCTTGCCTTTCCTGATCTTTTAGCATCAGTGTAAAACACAGGGGCTCCAGAAATTGGAGTTCTTTTTATTATATGAGGGAAAATCCAATTAGTTCTTTTTATGAATTAAAGTCCCTTGCTTTTAGGGTATTTGGTGTTAAGTTCTCCCAAGAAATTACTGGATGCTCATTGCCAATGTTCATCTTGTGTCCATAATGAGGCAATCTCTGCATTAGTAAAAGGTACCGCAATTTCAGCTGGATCCATTCCGGCTAATTGTCAAAATCTCAAGAGACTTTTCTATGTAGAGACATTTTCTATGTAGGTTTTTAATTTCTTAAAATTCTGTTTATATGCTAAAAATATCCATTCTAAGATATAATCTTCCCTCTGCATGAGCATTCCAGTAGGGGAATGAGTAGAAGGCAAGATAACTAAGATGCAGGCCATCTTTGTATCAATACCATCTAGATGTGTATCCTGCAATTTCCTTTCTATCAGAACTAACTCCTTCTCAGCCTCAGCTGATAATTTCTTCGGGCTATTTAAATCTTTATCACTGTGTAAGGTTTGAAGTAAATTGCTTTGGTCTTGAGTAGCCAAGCCAATTGTAGGCCGAAGCCAGTTAATATCTCCCAGTAGCTTCTGAAAATCATTAAAAGAGTCCTTAATTGGTTTCTTCTGATTTGTACCATTTGTGGCCTAACGTTTTGTAGACTTATCCTAAGTCCTAGATAATAGAATCCCCTCTTTGTATTTTTTTCAGGGGCAATCCCCAGCAAGGCATGGTTTTTCTTACTTCATCAAACATTCCTTTCAGGATATTTATATATGAATCAGCCAATAGTATTTCATCCATGTAATGGATTGAGGAAATTGTTTACAAAACATCTGCAACAGCTGTTGTACAAAATATTGACACAAGGTAGGGCTATTTAACATTCCTGTGGCAGGACTTTCCAATGATGTCTTTTTATTGGACAACTTTTATTGAAGGTCAATCACTATGATAGGCCATTCCTTAGGCAACAAGGAAGGCAATGGGATTCCAGGCTGCCAAGAACCCATTGCAAAGAGTTCCTGATAATTCTGTAAATGATCATATGCTGGTCTTTGTCATATGCTAACCAGATAAACGGAAGTCTGATTTCTAACAACCTTTGGTTGGTTTTCTCTAATTTTATCTTCTGTCTCTACCTGAGTATTTTCCCTAATTGGTATTTTAAGTTCCCTTTAAGGTCTGAGCCCACGCTTTGTATCTCTCCTTCTGTTGCCCTCCCCCAACCCCGTTTCATAAGTTTCTGCATTCTCTGTTCAAGGTTCTGCTTCCACATTTTTATTATATTGTAATTCTGATATTCTGCTGTCTATTTTATTCTGATTGATTAATTTTAATTTTCTCCTCCAAGCCTTGCTTCCAATCCTTATTATTTTCTCTCTGCCACTCAGTCTTATCTGTGAGCTGTTGGAGCCCTTGTTTCCAGCTTTTGTCTCCAACCTTCATTCTCTCCCTGTCGCTTATCATGACCTAGAATTTCCTGTGCTTTTAGTTCTAATGTTTCCTCTAGGCCATGTGGCCAAGTCTTAGATTTCTCTTTCTGCGGTTCATGCTGCTCTATAAATTCCTGTATCTTCTGTCCTGGGCCCTACTTCCACCATTTTAATTTCTATGTATGTTGTAATTCTGATAGTGAATTGCCTTATTTTGATTTACTAACCTTAGTAAATTATCCTCTAGACTCTGATTCCAAATTTTATTGCTATCTCTTTGATGCTCAGTCTGATCTGTGAAATTCTGCATCTTTTGTTCTAACATCTTCTCCAGCTCCTGTCTCCAACCTTCATTCTCCTCTCTCTGTTGCTTATCTTGACCTATAAATTCCTGCACCTTTAGTTCCAGCGTTTCCTCTCTATTGTATTGCCAAGTCTTTAAGTCTATCTCTCTGTTGCTCAGTCTTATCTATGAACGTTTGCATCTTTTGCTCTAGCATCTTTTCTTCTCCTGTCTCCAACATTCATGTAGTTCTCCTAATCCCTTTTCTAAGGCTCGTAAACTTTTATCTAGGTCCCTGTCTTTTGAGAAGACAGTGAATCAAGATACTTAATATTATAATCATGGTAATTGACAAGGTGTCTATTTTCTTTAAATCCATCCCTGTTGAACCATTCAAAATATCATCCCATAAGTACTCAATAGGTATTTATTGTGTCATATATACATATATATGTGTGTGTGTGTGTGTGTGTATATATATATATATATATATATATATATATATATATATATATATCCTACCTGATCTGGAGCTTTTTGCACCTTTGTCTCCCTCTGCTGTTTGATTCAGGACACTGTAGTCCTCTCAGATTCTTTTATTCACATGGAGGGGCTAACTGTACAAAGACCCTCAGAAGCTTCTGTGCTTCTGAGTTGGCGCTCTGTCTTTTGTTTGGGTTGCAGCTGGCAGCATGTGCATTAATCTCAGGCAGCCTTCAGTGCAAGCAGGTCTGGCTGTCCCATGTCCTGTTTCCATGTGGGGGATATGGGGAAGCACACATGGGAAGGCTCCCTGGGGTCTAGATGTCTAGATCAGTCCACAGGCAGTTATATCTCAGGGTCCCCCACCCCTCCCTAGATTCAGAGAACCCAACACCAGTGCTGCCCAAGTTCCATCTTGGGTGGGGGTGCTATCCCTGGCTGCTGCTGTCTACCTGGGGCTTGGAGAGGGAACCTCTTAGCAGTTGTCTGTAGAACCCTCAGACCCAGTCAACTTTCAATCCACACACTGCTGCAGCCTTAGATCGCAGTCCCAGCTGTTTATTCGGGAGGTGGGATGGACTTTTATTTCAGGTTAGTTGGGTTCTAAACCCCACAGTGGGGACCAATTTGTTCCAGTAATTTCCAATCCCAATAAACCCATATAAAAGCATACATCCCATGTGTTATATTTATAAGCTATAGGCCTCTATTGGGTAGATCCATCACTATTCTCCCTTATTCTCCAGCTAGGAGACCCTCTGCTACTTGCTGTTTTTCCTGGCTGCATGGTTCTCTTCTCTCTCTCTCTCTCTCTCTCTCTCTCTCTCTGGTTCCCCTTCTGAGACCTCCAGTCCCACCTTTCCCTTCCATTGCCCAATCACAGGCTCCAGCCTTCATTTGACCAGTTAGAATGACAAGAAGGTTCAGTGAGATCACCTGAGTATGTGATCTACTCCTCCTTGGGGGCAGCCCCTCTTGAGGAAGCAGAATTAACATCAAAATACAAACAGGTCCAGGGCCACCCCATCCACCGTGTCGGTTTACTTGGTGATTTCATGAGCCATAGACATGGCTCTTCATATCTTAGAAATAGAGAAAATAGAGGCTTGAATAATTCAATTACTTTGCAGGTATTTATTTATTTATTTATTTATTTATTTTTGGTTTTTTGAGACAGGGTTTCTCTGTGTAGTCCTGGCTGTCCTGGAACTCACTCTGTAGACCAGGTTGGCCTTGAACTCAGAAATTCGCCTGCCTCTGCCTCCCAAGTGCTGGGATTACAGGCGTGCGCTATCACGCCCGGCTATTTAATTTTTTTTTTTAACACTGATATCAAGGTTAACCTTGGCATTCAGTAGGGATGGATGAAATGACCTCGGGCCCCTTGGTAGCCTCCCCCCACCCCAGTACCAAGATCATAGGAATGAAGCATCTCAGCCTGTGTATGCTGTGATAGGTATTGAACCCAGGATTTGTGCATGCTGGGAAAACTCTGGAGAACTCACTCCTCCATGAGCTGGCCAGGTCAATTGTTTTATTTTTTTATTTTTTAATTGGCTTTTTTTTTTCCCGAGACAGGTTTTTTCTGTGTAGCCCTGGCTGTCCTGGAACTCACTCTGTAGACCAGGCTGGCCTCAAACTCAGAAATCCACCTGCCTCTGCCTCCCAAGTGCTGGGATTAAAGATGTGCACCACCACTGCCCAGCAATTGTTTTATTTTTTAACTTGACAGAAAAAAATCCTGCATAATTGCTAAATAATATCTAAGGCTTTAGAGCATGTCTGTGATGCAGATTAGCTAAATCAAGCTAATTATCACCTGTGTTAGCTCACATACTTATTTTGTGGTGAGAACACTCAAAAGCAGAGTTTTATATTCTTTGACTAAAATCTCCTTTTCCTCCTCTCGGGGAATGCAATCCAGGCCCTTGGACCTGCTAAGCAATTTCTGTATCATTGAGCCACACCCAACTCAGATCTGCCCTATGTTTTTTTTTTAATATATTAATTTATTGATGGATACCTACCATCCAGGACTACTTTAAAATTTTCTTCCACACAGACAGAAATGTCTTCTTTTAAAAAATTGAAATCTGTGTTGACTTAACTGTTAAAAAATTTATGATCTCTCTCTTTCCTGTGAGTCTAAACATAGAGATGTCTGATCATTTCCTATTCAGGCATTAAAGGTGATTGTCTATGTCTGCTTCAGGTCTTTTCTTCAGCTAAGTGAAGCGTTTTTGGTTCAAAGGAGGACACTGAGGCAGATTGGTGAGTTTATTAGATTTACCACATAGGCAGATACCGGCGTTGGGTGGCGGGAGCTTCTGAGCAGAGTTTCACCCCACACGACCAAGTGGGGACTCTCCTCATGGTGTTCACAGGAAGGAGGTTGGGAGGAGATTGAAATTTTTCCTTCCTTGGTTAAAATTGGTCATTGTTACAGGTAACCTGTGAGTGGCCAGTTTGAGGGATGTCAAGTGGCCATTTTTGGAGATTCAGGGTGGGAAGGCAAGAATCTGGGACCCATTAGTATAGTCCTTCATGTTGTGGTGATGCCCCCAACCATAAAATTATTTCATTGCTACTTCATAATTGTAATTTTGCTAGTTATGAATTGTAATGTACATACATATCTGATATGCAGGACGTCTTGTGAGGGTCCATGATTTGCCAAAGAATGACACCCCGGACTCAAATAGTATATAAAGGCAGAGTGTTCTATTCTGCAGAAGTCCAGCATGCTGGGGTCTCCCATTACCAAGACCGAGAGACCACCAAGTGAGCTTGCAGGCCTGATTTAAAGCACATTAAGAAATTTTGGGGTAGGTGACCTCTATGCTAATCTGTTGGGTCCACCTCTGTGGACATTCCAATTCCAGGGTGTGAGGGCTGGAAACTTGTGCGGAGGGAGGAGGGGGGTCTGGAAACTGTCATGGAGGAAGTAGCGAAGGAAGTCTGGAAACTGCTACTGACCCATTGTCCTTGTCTCAGGCCAGGTGGTGGGGACATTCCATTACCTGGGCACGAAGGCTGGAGCCTGGGTTTTTGTTTTGTTTTGTTTTGTTTTTTTTCTGTTCCTTAACTGCCACTTTGAAGTCTGTCATGGAATCAGCCTAGGCTTCTCAATCTGTTATGCAGCTTCTTAAAGGGGTGGAGTTCCACAGGTTGAGAACCACCGGATCTAGAGGAATGGATCACTTGACTTCTAGGAACTGAATTACTATAGTTTCTGCAATTGTTGTCGTTTATCCAAAATGGAGGCCCTTTTCCCAGGGTGTGTTTTCACACGGCGTGGCCATAGCTGACATTATACATCTCTCTGCTGTTTGTGAGAGGCACTGGAGGAGGGTGGGGACTTATTTCCCTTGTCTCTTGTTGAACTCGGAAGGACTCTGGTCTTTCTCATCTAAGCCATTAAAGGAGACAGAGACAGACCTTGAGTCTTCTGCCTCTCCGGTTTGCAGCAAAGAGCCAAGAAGAAATGCCAGAAGCACGGTGCTCATGATTCATCACCCAACAGGAAGGCATCTTAATGGCAGTCATTTAATTTTCTTCCCACTCCCTATGTGGGCCTTAGTTCTACATTGCTTGACCTCAAGAGCCCATCAGAGGAATCTAATCAAGCTCTATTCTCTGGGACAAAACTTGAGCTACCAAGCTGCACAAAAGACACAAAACTAAAGGTGATTCACAAGGACAGTGGCAGATGACGCCCCCTGCTCCAGTTCCTTAAGTCCCTAGCTTTCCCTCCAGGAAAACCCTTTATTCCCATGAATATTTTCTTCAGACCTCTTTGTTCTTCATACTTAGTGACCTTCTAGGCATTACACAAAGCATATATTTCAATACACATCACAGGATGAGAGACACCTTGCTTTGCAACTTGATTCCTGCCTCCCCACCCCCCATAATTGAGCCAGGGTAACACCATTAAGCATGCAAGACTACTTATTATGCCCACAGTTACACGTACCCTATAAATCCCTGAAACCACAAAAAAAGTTAAGCACCCCACTATCGCAGCTAAGTCCATCCTTTTATCCATTCCCATCAGAGCCCTTGTATGGGTCCCTAAATCACTTAGACTACTACTGAGCTAGCTCTGGCTTATGATGAAGAGCAAGAGGGACCACCCATCTGAGCCTGCCGGGGCACAGAACTGTGAGGGGTGCTGTAACTTCTGACGCACCAACATCCTGAAGGATCTGTAAGATGGGACAGAAATGTACAGATCACTCCAGACCTAGCAAATTGGGGGTTCTACCAAATGGGGGAAAGGAAGAATGTTTTGAAGCTCAGCTCAAAGGCAAAGGAAGCCACTGATGGGTAAAGGAGACAACCATAATTGTTCTGGTCCAGTCAGAGGCCAATGGGTCTCCCACTGGTCAAGACCTGTTTACACAGGGCTGAGTATGGTTTGCTTACTTGGGCACCAGGCCATCTTGGTCCAAATGCCCTCAATTAATTATTTTAAATACGTCGTGTGCTGGTAGACACCTAGAATAATGACACAGTGGCCATCTTTGAGATGGCTGTGCAACACGGGAAGCTGAACAGGAACCCTGGCTTTCTCCTCTGATGAATTTCTGTTTCGCCGCCCCAAGCCCCCAGCCTCTCTGTGTGGAGGAAGCTGGCTGGAGGGTGCACAGGACTCTTACAGTTTTTGTAACTTCCTGAGAGCTTTGTTTCAAAACAGAAGATTTATCTTAAGAATAAAAAAGCAGGACGGCACTGGAGCATGTTAACACCCACACATGTTATTTTCCGAGGGCAGATTAAAGGTGAGGCCTGTTTGTCAGGCAAAGAGGACTGTGAAGCAGGCCTGTCTCTCCACTGCCCCCTGGAGGCTAAAAGGGCGGAGGGTCTAATAATAACTGGGAGCATCAGGCATGGACCTTCAGGGCTCTTGGGCGTGCAAGCTCTCTCAGACCAACATTAGCTCTTTACTGGGTTCTCTGGAAACGAGGAAGAGGAGAGCTGGGTAGCTGTGTGTGCAGTAGAAGATGGATGCTTGGTGCGATCAAGAGAATTAGCTGCAGCTCTGTGCAAGAGCATGTGCGTGTGCGTGTGCGTGTGCGTGTGCGTGTGCGCGTGTGCGTGTGCGTGTGTGTGCAAGCGCGCACGCGCAAGCAGGCTGGTACCTAGGGAAGGATGCTCGCTCCATTGCTGGGAAGTTCTCCACCCAGTATCTCTCCTGAGCTTTCCACAGCCCTGTGTGCTAACAGGTCCCACGACTCAATTCTCCCCACCCCCTGAATATTCTTCAGCCTGGGTCTTTGGCGCAGTAGAAACAGTGTATGGCATACCTACAATGTGTTGGGTGTACGATAACTTGGAAGAATACTGGGGTGCGGTTGGTCATCAAGGGGAATTCTTTCTCTGGTATGCACAAAAATTGGATGGTGAGAAAGCTAACAGCTGGCTTATCCTTAAACAAGAAGCTTTCATCTCGGCTTTTTTTTTTTTCTTTCTTTCTTTCTTTCTTTCTTTTTTTTTTTTTTTTTGTATTTACTGTTTTTTTTTTCCCCCTATATTCTTTGTTTACATTCCAAATGGTTTTCCCTTTCCCGGTTCCCCCCACCCCCACCCCATAAGTCCCATAAGCCCTCTTCCCTCCGCCCATACCCAAATCAACCCCCTCCCACTTCTCTGTCCCTCCTATAACTCTCCTTCATAAGAGTGAGGATGTTTTAAAAGTATTCACTAATTCTCATTTCACTGCCCATGTCATCCGATGTCAGCCAGGTCTTTGGTTTCCCTCCCCAACATCTGCTCTGCTCTTCCGGCTGGGGCGATGAAGATTTCGAAGAGGAATCAGTTCGGAGGACGGAGTTCACATCACTTGCTCATTCTCTGAAAACAGAACCACAGTGGCCCCATCAGACAGATTCACACCCACACAATCATTCCGCTGGGTGGAAAATGCCCAGTTGGGGTGGTTTGAACATGCTTGGCCCATAGGAAGTGGCGCTATTAGGAGGTGTGGCCTCGTGGGAGTAGGCGTGGCCTTGTCGGAAGAGGTGCGTCATTGAGAAGGCGGGCTTTGAGGACTCCTAATGCTCAAGCGCTGCCCTGGACAGAAGCGAGCCTTCTCCTTGGCAGCCTGCAAAAGAGAGTCTCTTCCTGATTGCCTTTGGATCATGATGTAGAGCTCTCAGCATCTTCCCCAGCACCAAGTCTGCCCGCAGGCTGACGTGCTTCCTGTCATCATGATAATGGACTGAACCTCAGAACCTGAGAGCCGGCACCAATTAAATGCTGTCCTTTATAAGAGTTGCCTTGGTCATGGTGTCTCTTCACAGCAACGGAAACCAGTCCGTAGCACTTGGCAGCAGACTGGGGAAGGAAGAGACTGATGAGGTTTCAATATGTCTGACCCCAAGCTACCACCCTTGGAAAGTGCCGCAGCCTCTTTTCTAATTTGTACCTACCTCATGTTGGTTTCCAGGATCTGTTTGGATAAAACAATAGCTCAGGGTACTTGACAATCTTTTCTTGGGTATTAAGTACAAGAAATGCTTGAAGTTTTGTTGTTGTTGTTTTTGTTTTTTGTTTTTTTTAATATGTATGGGTGTTTGGGCTGCATGTATATCAGTGCACCATATGCATGCAGTGCCCAAAGAGGCCAGAAGAGGGCGTCTGTTCCCCTGGGACTGGAGTTACAAATGGTTGAGAGCTGCCATGCCGTCCTGCGGACAGGGTCTCAGGCCTCGGGAAGAGCAGCAGGTACTTTTAACTGCTGGGTCATCTCTCCAGGTGTGAGAAATGCATCTTAATGGAAGTTGAGTTATCAGTAAATTATAAATCAAGAAGAAATACAACATTTGAAAAATGAAACATAAAGATGGTCGGAGAGATGATAAGGCTACATTTCTTAGGCGCCCTCGGAGTGGATGCGGCCAAGGGATTTGGCCACATTTCTTAATGACCCATAAAAACATGGAGAGGCTCAGAATGAAATGAGCTCCCAGCAGCTGCCAGTGTGGTATGGACGGTCTGAAGAGGAAGCTGTGTCACAGACGCTTCTTGACTCTCATCCGGAGAATGAGCCAACATCAGGACGGCGTGTGAGAACTCAAGGTCTCGGCGGATGGTTTCTGCTGAGAAGCTTTTCTTTCTCCAGTAAATGCGGGTCTCCTGGATCTGAAGAGATGACCCCTGAGGATCACAGGGAAAGCTGTCCCCAGAGAAGCATCCCCTGTGCCTCCTCAGGACCCATGGGACAGGAAGACAAGTGGAAAGATGGGCAAAGAAAAGATAGATTGGGGCTGCGGGGGTGGGGGTGGGGTGGGGGTGGGGATAGCTCAGTGGGCAGAGCATTTTCATACTCGGGAAAGACCTGAGTCCAGTCCTCAGACTCCATGTAAGAAGGGCTGGGTAAAGAGAATCCCTGTGGCTCTCAGGCCAACCATGCTAGCCAAACTGTCCGTGCCAGTGAGAGATCTGTCTGAAAAGTCAATAAATGCAGATGGTGCTTGAGGAGTAGCATCAGAGGCTTTCCTTTGGCCTCTGCATATGCTCTCGAACACACACACACACACACACACACAGAGAGAGAGAGAGAGAGAGAGAGAGAGAGAGAGAGAGAGAAACCAGATTATTATTATTTTTTATTTTTATTTTTTTGGATTTGGTTTTTTTCAAGACAGGGTTTCTCTGTGTAGCCCGGGCTGCCCTGGAACTCACTCTGTAGACCAGGCTAGCCTCGAACTCAGAAATCTGCCTGCCTCTGCCTCCCAGAGTGTATTATTATTTTTTTTAGAAGGAAAATGACATTTCCATTTGGTTAGCTTGCAGGGCCCCAAAGCAAGATTGTGGTATATTTATCAAACAGGTAATTTAAGAAATAATGAGCATTTAGCGTTGATATAAATTTACCAAGAGGAAAATGTGCACCATGAAACCGAAACGGTTCTCTGATGAGCTTGGCAGAGCCCCAGATTCAGATTTATGCGGCGTGTCTGGCCATTCCTAAGGTGACGAATGATTTCCTTTCTGCTCTCCGAGATTAGAGGAATAAACAGACTCTAACGATCTGAAAGCTGATACTGGAGCATCAAGAATGATGGAGCTGGACATAAATCCCCAGTAATTTACCGCGGCTTCCGCCCTCACGCCTGCCTGCTTGACACAGCCTTATATTAATGATTTAGCAAATTACATTAGCGGAAAGTCAGCCAAGTTTCAATGAGAGAAGGAACTTAGGAGAACATTTCGGAGAGACTGAGAAAGATGGGTGTCTAAAAGTTCTTGACTGACTTGCAGGATGAGACGAAATTGCAGAGAAATGAAGGGGCAGCCTTATGCTTTGGGCGACAAATCTAGCTGGGGGGAGGGGTGGAGGTATGGGAGGGGTGGAGGTGGGGGGTGCGGAGACTCTAGGGACTGGAACGCAGACTCATCACCTGCTGGCTCTGTGACCTTGGACTGAACTCTTCTGTGTCTTCCATGCCACACTTGCAAATGAGTGTTTATGAACGAAACCGTTATTCATTAGGATGTGCTGGGAAGATGAAAGGAGTTAATAACATTTGGAGTGTGTGCACACTAGCTTACTTTCTAATAAGCTCTGGGCGCGACAGTTATGGTTTCTTTATTGTTCTCATTTCTCTGTTGTTCTTGTAACAAGCCCGTTTCAGAGTTCTACGTGTGCAACTTTTCAGTAGGAGAGGGCGGCGCTGTGATGGAACTGGCCAAGTTAGCATACGGCGAGGCTGCGCTCACATGGTGCGCGCATGCGCACTCACACACACACGCTCACATATAAGTATCTTTTATCAGGGCGGTGGATGTGAGGGGTGGGGAGAAGCAAGCCTGGGAAGGAAGGAGGGTTCCCATGAAGATGTTTCACGAATCTCACCACTCACGATCATCCGCAGAGGATTCCATCGTGGTCATCAAATGACCCAACGAGCCACTAGTCGGCCCAAAATCTAAAGCGTTAGAATTTGGATCTAAATATCCGCCCCGGGGCTCATGTGTTTGAACAGAACACCGCTAGTTGAGGCTGCTGTTTGGAGAGATGGCAGAACTCTCGGGAGGTGAGATTTAGCTAGGAGAAGTAGGACTTGAGGTGGGTGTCCGACCCTGATAGCCTGGTCCTGGCTCCTGTCCTTCTCTGTCTGCTTCCTGGTCCAGTGAGCAGTGAGCAAGGTGACTTACTGACCTACAGCCTTGGTCACCAACCCCCCCCCCCCGCCATGCCACCACAACTTCCCCTCCCGGCTGCCCCGGTCCCTTTAAACAGTGGCCAAAGCGAGCCTTTCTTACTGGACAATGTTTCTTGCCAGGCATCTGCTAATTATAAAGCCATAAAGGAAATCTAACGGCGAGCCATGGTCACGTGGTCAGATGTTTGCCGTGTGAGTAGAGCGGGCATATATAAGCCCTCCAGCTCTCATGGCCACAGCCTGGTGTAGAAAGTGGGGCAAGGCATACTGCTGGATCCTGAGGAGCAAGCGGTGGGCAGGGAACACTTGTGTGGAATCTGGTCTGAATGCTGGAAATAGTAGCCTAGCGCTTTGATGACTGGGTGAAGCCTTGGTAATCTAAAGAGGCTTGTGTTATGTCTAAGCTCCGCCCCACAGTTACCTGGCAACAGCCACATATGCCCCGCCCCATAGTTACCTGGCAACATCCGTAGGCCTGGCCTATAAAAGAGGGTGCTTGGCCCCTCCTCTATCTCTTATCTCTCTTACTCCTCTTAAATCTCTTGCCCCCTCTTAGGTTATTCTCCCTCCCCCCTCCCCCACGTGGTCATGGCTGGACTCTGCTTCTCTACTCTCTCCCTCTCTCTGCCTTTCTCTGCCTCTACTACCCTCTTAGCTCCCCTCCCCATGCCCTGAATAAACTCTATTCTATACTATGCCGGTGTGCGCGGTCCCTGGGGTGGGGGTGGGGGGAGGCCTCGGCACGGGCCCGCTCAGGCACGCCCCTTCCCCCACACCGCTCTATACCATATTCTCTCACCTATTTCTCTTCTTTTTTTTTTTTTTTTTTTTTTTTGGTTTTTCGAGACAGGGTTTCTCTGTGTAGCCCTGGCTGTCCTGGAACTCACTCTGTAGACCAGGCTGGCCTCGAACTCAGAAATCCGCCTGCCTCTGCCTCCCAAGTGCTGGGATTACAGGCGTGCGCCACCACCGCCTATTTCTCTTCTTATGAACACAGCAGCTTGGGGGTGGTTTCTTGTTGCCTGTGCCCTGGACTACTTGCCGATTGACCCTCCCTGCCCTTGGGGGTTGGAGGTGAGGTGGCCCAGAGTCAATGACACACAGACTCCGGGAGCAGGTGAGATGTGTCGCAGCAAGCTCATCTGAACATTGTTGGAACCCCCCTGCCCCAATACCGTCCACCCGCGCTCCCTGGCCCCCAAGAAAGCATCTCCTTCCAAACAGCAATTCTCGATTGGCTGGCATGGTCTGCCCCTGGTCTCTCAGGCGATCCTCCTGCAGCAGATTCCCTTGCAGGCTCCCGGCATTTACATAGAGGTGGCTCTGCTGTTCCTGCTACAATTCCTGTTTCACTAAGACGGTCGTTCTCGGGCTGGTGAGAGGGCTCAGCGGTTAAGAACACCGACTGCTCCTCCGGAGGTCCTGAGTTCAAATCCCAGCAACCACATGGTGGCTCACAACCATCTGCAATGAGATTCGGTTGCCCTCTTCTGGTGTGTCTGAAGACAGCTACAGTGCACTTACATATAATAAATAAATAAGTCTAAGAAAAAAAGAAAGAAAGAAAAGACAGTGGCTCTCAACATTTTTAAAGCCTTGAACATTTAAATTCAGTTCCTTATGCTGTGGTGACCCCTCCGCCATAAAACTACATTTTCATTGCTACTTCATAACTGATTTTTGCTACTGGGTCATAATGTAAATGTCTGTGTTTTCTGATAGTCACATGGCAACCCTTGTGAAAACGTCAATTGGCCCCTAGAGGGGTCGCGACCCACAGGTTGAGAACCACCGCACTAAGGCTTGGTCAAGCCATACCAGAAAATGGAGTCAGTGTGGACACTTAACTGAAGAGAAGCTGTAATTTGCCTCAGGATAATTGGTCGTCAGGGTCAAAATCCGGCATCTTCATCATGGCAGGATCCTGGAAGAAAAAGATTTTAAGTGGGCCTGAGAATGACTGCCTTTAAAAATCTGCTGGGTATTTTGTCTAGTGTCCATGGGCAGAGGCTAGCTCACCAGCTGTCACCAGAAAGTAAAGAAAGGAATCGGAGCAGCACAGCCATATGGCTTTATTTTAACTTTTAGCTTCGGCGCGGGTTCTTGGTGGGTTCTCCTAGTCTTCTCTGGTTCAGCTCAGTTTCTCCTGACTCAACGGAATCCTCCCTATCCGTATTCTGTCTCCTGGAACCCACTCCTCTGACCCTCCTCCTGCCCTCTTCCTCCATCTCAGCCTCTGCTGGCTCTTTATATCCTCTCCTGCTCCAAAAAGTCCAAGAAGCCTCTGACACTGAAGGGCACTGGGTCCTTTAATTAAGGGGCTGGGCACACAAAAGTAATGGTACTACACAGCTGGGCATAGATGGGCGATGAGGGGCTGGAGTGACCACTGCCAGGCAGCACGTTTACCCATGGATGGGCTAGGTAAACCATGGCGACCTTCCGTCTGCCCCAGGGTGTGTTTCCTCCGGGACCCACAAAGACATAAAAGACAGAACCTAGCCAGAGACAGAGAGACAGAGAAACACAGACAAAGATAGAGAAGAGACAGAGAGACACACAGAGTCAGAAAGACATAGAGACAGAGAGACAGAGACACACAGAGAGACAGAGACACACAGAGAGACAGAGACACACAGAGAGACAGAGACAGAGAGACATACAGAGAAACAGAGACACACAGAGAGACAGAGACAGAGAGACACACAGAGAGACAGAGACAGAGAGAGAAGACAGAGACAGACACAGAGAGAGACACAGAGAGAGCCAGAGAGACACACAGAGAAAAGACAGAGGGAGACAGAGACAGGGACAGGATTAGGTTCTGGTAGCAGCAGAGTTGGGGAGGGGGCTGGGAGGGAGGTTAGCAAACTTAGCACTGTTAACGAGAGGCCTCTGCTCAGAAGGATGCAAGGAGGCTTCTTAATGCTTGAAATGTATAATAAGCCTGCTTGAAATAATTAGTAATTAGCAATAAGCTTATGGTTTCAAAAATAACAGGTTTTGAAGTACTTGGGTCAGGTCCAGTAACGCTTCGCTGATCTGAGAACTCTGGTATCAAAATGCCAATGTGATGTTCTCCTGATACCAAAAAAAAAAAAAAGAGAGAGAGAGAAGAGAGACCTTAAAAGGGAATATAATAATTGGTATGCCTTTGCATGGAAATTATTTAGATATATGTAAATATACATTAATGGTAATATTAATTAATGATATTATCAAAATGTCTATCATACGGGAACATCCAGCAGGCACTGAGTCGTCCCTGAGGATCAATTGGGTGCTTTTCTGTCTCCTCTCTGTGGGAAGTCACCTGATCAGCTTTCTCGAAGTCACCATTACGTTCACTTCCATTCCGAGAGATCTTCAGGTCAGGTTGCTTCATGGGCACAAAATGGCTGCGATCCTCACAGGATGGATATTGCCTTTTGTTTTGGGCAGGAAAAAGACTTTTCTACACAACTCTACCAAATCCCTGAGCAAACTGAGGAGTCAAATGGGCCCATCCCTATCCAAGCTGTTATGACATCCTCTGACTCCTCCAGGACACACCAGGTCTTGATTCAGTCCTTGAGGAAGATAACAGTAACTATTTGGGGGAGGGAGGGGAAGGGTGGGATGTAAGACCTTGAATTCATTCACCCGAAAGTGGAGGATCTGTAGACCTAGGCTCTTGCCCCCATTTTCCCTACCAATATTTAAACATTTGATTTAGTGTGTGTGTGTGTGTGTGTGTGTGTGTGTGTGTGTACTCCTGTGTACTCTTCTATGCCATGCCATGCACGTGGGGGAATCAGAAGACAACTTTTGGGAGTCAGTTCTCTCCTTCCCCCGTGGGGGACCTGGGAATTGAACTCAGATCTTCATGCTTGGCCGCAAGCATCATTAACCATGGAGGCAGCCTGCTGGTTCATCTTCTGTCTACTTTAACATGCAGCAGCAGCAGCAGCAGCAGCAGCAGCAGCAGCAGCAGCAGCAGCAGCAAAACTAACAAGCACAAAGAAAACAAGGGCCCAGAAAATGTGTGCATGGCTACCAAGCTCTCTGGATCTCCTATTCCCTTGGCCAGGAATTGATGAGGATTAAAAAAAAAAGGGGGGCGTGGCAGCCCCCCACCCCCCTTTGTGCCAAAGCCATTGCTGGATCAAGGAAGAAAGCAGAAGAGGTGAACAGGAGCAGCTATCTCCATAGCAGACCCAAGAGTACATAGGGTCTGTACACAGAAAACAGAGTCTCTTCATGCTGGAATTCTATTGTAACAACTAGATGCTCCCCTACTGTGCAAGGAGGGTGTTTCCGGCTGTCTCAGACAAACACCACATTGAGGACGGAACAACCCTCCACTCTGAACATCCCTTCCCCGCTCTTTTGCTGGAACCCCCCCACCCCCACCCCGGGGCAAGAGATCCACACTCATTAGAAACAATGTCTTCCGACTCCTAAGCAGACACTGAGTCAGCCTCCCGCCTCCCGGGGACTGCAAGGAATAAAAAGAAAGGAACTAAAGACCAGATCTTCTTGATTTTTTTTTTTTTTTTTTTAAGCAGTTGATGCCTGAGTTTGTTGGTGCGACAGGAACAGGCAGAATCTGGACTTTGCTGGAATGGGGTTGGAGATTGGGGCGGGTTACACTGTCACTTGCTAGCCGATGTTTAATCTCTATGTTTCTGCACAGAATAGTTCGGCATTCTATATGTTCTGTGGCAGAAGGGCGAGAGCTGGCCCTGGCCTTCTGTCCCAGGCAGCACTTTGGACGATTCTAACACAAGCTTTTATGCTTTTTTTTTCCTCCGGGTTCTTTTCAGCTACTGTAACTTCCGCTCAGTGGGGGTGGGGTGGGGTGAAATTAGAAGTAAATTCTTTCTATCTTGTGCTCTGGATTCTCCCGAGTCTGAGAATGAGTCAGATTGTCACAGCTCTGCGTCTCCCCCAGGGCGGCTGAGAAGGCTTAGCGCCCCCCGCCCCCCCCCCCCCCGACTGAAGGTATACCTTCTGGCTCTGCGGTGTGGACCAGTGCCTGGCAGGTGCAGCCCAGCTAATGATCGTGCGCCCAGCCTGGGGAACATACCCCCCCCCCCAGCCCTGTGGGCTCTGCTGGTGCAAAGAGGGCAGATGTAAAGCTGATGCTCTGAAGCCAGGTAGGGGCACTTGCCCCGGCTTCCAACGTGGCTCCTAAAGCGAGTGGTTTTTCCTCCCTAAAGCAAGGTGGCGCCACAGGGCCACGGGAGCTTGCTCCCTGCCAGCCCAGGACTGTAATAAACTCCTATTGTAGTGTCCCCTAAGACCTTTGTAGTTTATTCCAGTGTAGACTAGTACCTTTTTGTCAACAGCATCCAAGTTTGTTTTGTGGAACAAAATAGTGGACGCTTAAAATTGTATTTGATTTAGTGTGTGTGTGTGTGTGTGTGTGTGTGTGTGTGTGTGTGTGTTTGGATTTATTTTCTGCTGGGACCCAACAGCACACTATCACCGAGCAAGCGTTCTGCCACGGAGCTAATATCCCCAGCTCCACGTTTCCGTTCTTTTGGTTTTATTTTGAGACAAGGGCTCCCTCAGCTCCTTAGGCGGGTCTTGAACTCACGATCCTCTGCCTCAGCCTCGGAGCTGAGGTTCCAAGCCTGATGCTGGAGCATGAAAAGCATCCATAGCTACGCTACTGCAGAGGAGTGGCTAAGAACTCTCCAGCTGGCCCCACTGGGGGTGTGCACTTGAGGCTGGAAACAGACAGGGCGGTGGCGTCTGCAGTTCCTTTGGATGATGGCTATTTAGTCAGGGGTGTGCCCTAACCCCATCCGTCCAAGGAACTCAGGGCCTCCGCCTACACTGCCTGCTGTGCTAGCGAACGTGGTTGCAAAGAGCTTCCTTCTCACCTGGGAGGGCTTGGAGTTTCCGGTAAGGTAAGCCTTTGGTCTCAGGTGGAGAGCCACCTTAGCCAGAAGACCCGTTCTAATTCCCCCTCCCTCTTCCTCTTTTACCCCCACCCCCACCACACCCCCAGGAGCTCAGCTCTGTCCTCCAGTAGTTTGGGACCTGGCCCAACTGTTGTGTTTTCTGCTTGCCACTCGCCCCTTCAGACAGGACCCCGTGACGTCATACACTGATCTAGCCCGAGGCCCCGGGCTACACCGACAGGCGAGCCTCGCTGCTCCCGGGTGAATTTGGAATAAATACAAGGTTTGAAGGGCACAACTAAAACCTGTCAGGTTAGTTTAATGCACAGCGGCATTTGTTTCTGCACTTTAAGCTGAACTGAAATTCTTGGGAAAGATTAAGCTGTATTCTTCATCTTGCTTGCTGCTGTGTTGGTTTTAGGAAACATCGTCTTTTTTTATTTTATTTATTTATTTATTTATTTATTTATTTTCTTCTTTCTACAGGCACACTTTCTCCCCTTGTGACTGAAAAGCTGGGAATACCCGAAAAACAAAAAACAAACTAATAATTCCAGCACGTTAATTTTTCAGTCCTCAATGTGCTAGCATTTCCTTTTACAGTAAAAAAAAAAAAAAGGATTTAAACCGGCTTTCGATTCACAGAAGAGCTGTTTTTTTTTTTCTTAGTTTATTTATTTATTATATGTAATTACACTGTAGCTGTCTTCAGACACCAGAAGAGGGTGTCAGATATCCTTTCGGATGGTTGTGAGCCACCATGTGATGTGGGTGCTGGGATTTGAACTCATGACCTTCCGAACAGCAGCCGGTGCTCTTACTCACTGAGCCATCTCTCCAGGCCCAGAAAAGCTGTTTTAACTGCGCCTGTTTTACTTGATTGACAGCTTACTCTTTTATTTTTTATTTTTTTATTTTTTTATTTTTTTTATTTTTTTGGTTTTTTGAGACAGGGTTTCTCCTTATAGCCCTGGCTATCCTGGAACTCACTCTGTAGACCAGCCTGGCCTCAAACTCAGGAATCCATCTGCCTCTGCCTCCCAAGTGCTGGGATTAAAGGTGTGCGCCACCACACCCCACTGACAGCTTACTCTTTATGAGCCAGTATTGATGCCCTTATTAACTAATCCCCAGAGTTTATTTGTATTCCTTAATATTTATTTATTTATTTATTTATTTATTTATTTATTTATTTTACATAATGTTTTCTTCACGTACCACCCCCAAATTTAGGACAGGGTCTTGCAGTGCAACGAAGGTTTCCCCTCAAACCATCCTCCTGCCTCAGCATCCTCCTGCTGGGCTTGCAGGAGTGTACCACACCCTGCTATCAGTGTGTTACCATTTTTGTTTTGTTTTGTTTTGTTTTTACAGTAGAAAAGAATTCCGTTTTAAACCAGCCTTTAACCTACCATACAGGCGTGTCTAACTACCTACGATCTTTCCACATCCCAGCACTCGGTGATACCCGTAGCCGCTGTGTCTTCCTTTGGCTGTGACCATACTTTCAGATTTTCGTTTTGTTCTGGGGGGACCTAGACACTGTTGGCGGCTAGTCTAGGCTCCGCCCCACAGTTACCTGGCAACCGCCAGGTGTGCCTGACTCAGTATAAAAGGGGCTGCTCGCCCCCTCCTCCCTCTCTGGATCTCTTCTCCCTTGCCCCTTACCCTCTTCCCCGTCTGCCCCCATTCTCCTCTCCCTTCTCCCTCCACGTACTCATGGCTGGCCTCTACTTCTCTACCCCCTCTCTCCCTCTCTGCCTTTCTCTGTCTCTACTAACTCCTCAACTCCCCTCCCCATGCCCTAAATAAGCTCTATTCTGTACTATACCGTCGTCCTGTGGCTGGTCCCTCAGGGGGAAGGGCTGCCTTTGCATGGGCCCACTGAGGCACTCCCTTCCCCCCACACCATGCCGCGCCTCCACCAAACACATACCTGTCTTCTCTCATCTTTTTATAAAACACAACAGACACTTAACGAGGTCAAGCATTACGGTCTCTTGCCACCTCTCTGACATTTTTTGCCTTTGACCAGGCTAGTTTATGGAAAGGGAGCTCAGGAGGCACCGTTTCGTCCTAGCTCGTCAAAATCCCCACAGTCGCTGGAAGTCATCCATGCTGACATTAACTCTGGCCGAGGCACTCTTCGGTCTTTCCGCTACACAGGTCATTGGTCACCGTTTCCAATCTATGACGTAAAGTAGGTTTAAAAAAGAGCAAGGCTGTGCGGAGTGGGGATGAGAGCATCCGCTGTCTTAAGACTGTCTCGGGTTTCAGCAGACCTCTACCGGTGGGCTATGAACTCCTCGGTTTGTTTGTTCTCTTTGTCCCTTGCGTAAGACACAAACTCAAAAGGGCTGGAGCCCAGGCACTGTCTCTTCCACTCAAACTAAACTAGGATCTGCTGGAGTCCTTGTCACGGAACGGTCGGGTTTTGCTGTGGAAGGCACACCGAATGTACTTCAAAGTGATGGTTTTCTACCCTTCCTCGAGGTGTATTGTTAGTGGGATTGTCTTGATATTCATTGCGAAATGAGGGCGTTTCCTAAATAGCTGTTCCCTGACATGACCGGGCATCTCTGAGATGGAAACCCCCACCCCCACCCCACCCCTCCACCCCCGATTCTCAGAGCAGTGTGCATATAGCCTGGAGAACTTCATCCACAAACCTGAACTGAAGACCCAGGTGGTTTCCGCTCGCTGAGCCACCCTGGGCTGTGTCTTCTGGCTTCAGTCTTTTCAGATTTCAGAGTGGTGGTTGCTCTGGGACCTCAGTTCTGTGATGGTCTAAGAAAAGCTGGTGCTAGCCGGGCAGTGGTGGTGCACACCTTTAATCCTGGCACTTGGGAGGCAGAGGCAGGTGGATTTCTGAGTTCGAGGCCAGTCTGGTCTACAGAGTGAGTTCCAGGACAGCCAGGGCTACACAGAGAAACCCTGTCTTGAAGAAGAAAAAAAAGAAAGAAAGAAAGAAAGAAGAAGAAAGAAAAGAAAAAAGAAAAGCTGGTTATTTTTCATGGGTTCAGAATATATTTTTGTTGTTGTTGTTGTTGTATGGAGTGATGGCATCTATGCCTTCAACATTGCTTTTTTGGTGTTTAAACCTTTCTTCAAATGAAAGTCCTGGAAGCAGAGGTTCTATCGTTGGCCATCGTGACTCAGATAGACAGGGAAGAATGGGTTCTGCTCTCCAGCAGGATAACTGAAGATTTGTGAGGCTCACGTGCTTGCCTCCTGGGACCTACTGGTGGTGAGTTGGGACATTGGGACGCTGATCATAATTAGAGCATAGGCGTAGCCTACCCCTGGAAGTCTGGAGACAGAAATACATTTAAAATCTTCCGCGTCTTTGTAAAACACACAGAAAACCAAGTAGCAGCATGCCTGTTCCTGCCCTGGTCTTGAGGCATCTAGACTAATGGAAAATAACAGCTTTTCTGAACCTCAAGGAAGTGGCTTCAAGTGTACTGGCTGGAAATTTCCAAGCGATCGCAGGTAGTCGTGGGCAGGACGCAGAGCCAGGGTCATTTGTCTCAAAGTGTGTCTGTCTGCAAGCCTGTCAGGGTGACGAGAAGCACGCTAACCTGACCAGAGGGTGTTAGAGCCGGCTGTGGGGCAACCGTGGAATCTCAGACTAGGAAACACCCATGGGGGGAACGTGGCCCTAATTCCTGTTAGATTTTTTTATCAGAAGCAGTCAGAGAACAACTCAGCAGTTTGAGATTTAAATGCCAGAGATGTTCTTTCCGAAGAGAACTGAAGAAACAAACCCCAGATGGCGTTTCTTATTCAGGGCACACAAATGCCTCCCACAAACACCAGACAAAGATATAGAATAAGAATAAACATCTAGAATTCAGAAAAGCTGTCTGGGGGGGGGGAAACCCCAACAACCTGGATCCACTAACCGTACCAGATAGGGAAAGCTAGCAAAAACCAAGCAGGCAAATTTATTTATTAAGTAGCCATTTCCAATGTAAAACAGAGCTGGGATCCTTTTAGGAAATAGTTTTAAAATAGTTCATGCCATACACACACACACACACACACACACACACACACACACACACCAGTGTGCACGCACATATTAATATACGGTAATGGAGATTATAGGACTTGGAAGCAGTGTTAAGCTTATTCTCTGTCATGTACCCTTCTGAATGACTGAGACATTTCAGAAAGTTGGTTTTTTGCCAGAGTTGGGTTCTGTCTGAGCCTTGGGTAATCAGAAAATCTTATTAAGAAGAGAATTCTATTATCGCTTAGTATTTGAGTTAATGGCCTTCTTTTATCCCCTGTTCTTTGGCCTGGAGCACAGGATGTTATATTAAAGGGTATTTTGGGTGTAACATTCAGGCCACGAAACACGGTGGATTAATTTTTTGCTTTGTCTATAGCAGCAGAATAACTGTGAACGAGACCAGTGCTCCTGTGGTGTCATTCTATAGCTGGTGGCCACTGCCCGGGGACGTTTGCATGTTCTGGGACCAATTTCTCTGAACCACAAATCATTTCTGTAGGTTGATGATAGATAACTCTAGATGTCAAATTTTCCTAGAAATCTAGCATGGAGCCTAACTACATCTTCTCTCTTTCTTCTCTCTCTGTCTCTCTGTCTCTCTGTCTCTCTGTCTCTCTCTCTGTCTCTCTCTCTCTCTCTCTCTCACTGTGTGTGTGTATATATGTGTATATGTGTGTGCCAGTGGTTATGTGTATGTGTGTGAGTGTGTGTATGTATGTGTCTCAGTTTGGGTTTTACTGCTGTGAACAGACACCACCACCAGGGCAACTCTTATAAGGACAACATTTAACTGGGGCTGGATTACGGGGTCAGAGGTTCAGTCCATTTTCGTCAAGGTGGGAGCATGTGCAGCTTGAGAAGACTGATGTTTTTTTCAGGCAGCAAGGAGTGGGTCTTAAAGTCCATGCCCGCAGTGACACACCCACTCCAACAAGGCCACGCCCCCTCCAACAAGGCCACACCTCCAAGTAGTGCCATTCCCTGGACTAAGCATATTTAAACCATCACAGTAGTGTGTGTGTGTGTGTGTGTGTGTGTGTGTGTGTGTGTGTGTGTGTGTGTTGCCTTGAAAAAGTTGGAGACCTCCTCTGAGCTTCATCTTTTCCAGATGACACGGAACAGCACCAGCTGTGTTCGAGTAGATCGGTTCGTGAGAAACACACCGAAGAACTCGGTGCATAGAAGCAGCATGCCTTAACAGTCCTCAGAGGCACCCCACTTCAATCTAGGTTGCAGGGGTAACACTGACTGGTCTTCCCTCAAATGAAGTCCTCTGTGGAGGTGCTTTTGTCTGTGCGTGCCCGAGGCCGACTTGGTGCGTCTTCCTCCGTCCTTTTTTGTTTTTTTGAGACTGATCCCTTACTGAGCTTGTCGCTTGTCATTGTGACTAGACTGTCTGCCAGGGAGCCTCCTCAGTTATCCGGTCCTCACCCTCCAGCACTGGGGTTCCCAGTGTATGCTCCCACTCCCGGTTTTTATCTGAGGGCCATGAATCTGAACCCAGGCCCTTCTGTTGCTCAGCGAGCGCTCTGCCTCCTGGGCCATCTCTCCAGTCCTCAGATGAAGTTTGTGATCATTCCAGAATCTTATAATTAGCAAAAGAAAAAATAAATAAAAGCTTTCATCGCTTCTGATTCATGTGAAGGAAGGTCAGTCAGTGGAAATAATAATTCCGAGTCCATTTCTGAGGGCCTGAGATGTCACTAGTTGTTTATTTTGGAAAGGTCAGCAGATTAAAAACAGCAGTGGTCGAGACAAGGGTTCAAGGCCTGGTGAGACGTTCCCCTATGTGGTAATCCAGCGTGCATGGACTTTGGACAAGAGCATGCTTAGCTGGAAGCCACTTGGGAATCTTAACTTCTTGTGTTCTAAAGTGGCCGTTGCTTTAATAATTACCGTGGTTGTATCTGGTGTGTTTTCACAGATTTAAGTCTTTCATTCAACACCCCTTATTTCACAAGCACGGACAGCCCCCTGCTTCCCCTGATCCTTAATTTCTGTTCTTAGATTCAACCTCTTTAAGAACAGGCTTTTGTGTGTGTGTGTGTGTGTGTGTGTGTGTGTGTTAGAAACACAATTGAAGAATACACTAATGCCATAAGACAAGTTAATTAAGAGTGTGTTCTGTTTCTGCGCCGTGCGAGATCTAGAAGCGGCACCCGTTCAGAGCAGAGACGATGTCTCATATAAATAATCACCTTTCTGCATACCTTATGCACATTCGTCTTAACAATCTCATAGCGATGGAGAAACCACACAGGTATGTCAGTATGTCCTGTTCTCCAGGCAGGAGTAGCCACTGTCCTTTTTCCTCGATGAGTCTGAGTGTCAGGACCCAACCCAGCTGTTCCTTTCCCTTCATTTCAGTTGCTCAGAGATGTTGAAGGTCACCAGGCCAGAGCGTGGGTACCCAAACCGCAGCGCATCAGGACGGATGCAAATAAACATCCTAAAAAAAGGCAAGCTGGACTTGGGAAACATAACAAAAACAGGAGCACAAAACCCCCAGGCAAAGGGAGTGTTCGCAACATAAGAATTCTTAGCCAGATAATGAAAAACATTATTACTTTTCATTCTGACCATGGGAATGATACATTTGTTGGAAAGAAAAATTTAACCCATGGATTTTTTAAAAATGTCTCAGAGAGAAGATTTGAATCCAGTTTCCAGCCACCTGCAACATTAGGAAATCAGACACCTAGATACACATAGGCAGGCTCTCTCTCTCTCTCTCTCTCTCTCTCTCTCTCTCTCCCTTCCTCCCTCCCTCTTTCCTGCTCTCTCTCTCTCTCTCTCTCTCTCTCTCTCTCTCTCTCTCTCTCTCTCTCACACACACACACACACATATACATTTAAAAATTAAAATAAATTCTTAAAACCTTATCATAGGGAAATAACAACCACTGACTTTTTGTTAAACAGACCCCCTAAGGAATATTAACGTGTAACTTTTTTCCCCACAGTGATAGAGTCAGGCTAAAACATAGTTTTGAGGCTACCTGAGTAGCTCTCTGAGTCTCTGGCTTTCTGTATTAATATTAATAATCTAAATATTCTTATGTTAATCCTGTTCCACAGACATGCATTTGCACTGTTTCTATATCTTTTCTGACTCTAATAGAACGATATAGAGGATTCATGCGCATGGCCAGCTTCCTGGAATCTGTTGTGGGTCTTTGGAATGAGGCTGTCTACTGAACTCCCATCAGTAACAAGTCTCGCCCAGATGTGCTCATCCCTGACACCACCCCTGTCCAGCTGAGGGTTTTCTGACGTCCCTGGCTGTTCTTCTCTAAGTAGCTTGCTACTGTGTGGGCAGGGATCAGTTCTCTCCGAGAAACTGAAATTAGTTTTTCAGAAAGTGCACGTCTTCATTCTCACCCCTTCGCTTTATAGCTTGGGTCTGAAATATTAGCAACTGCTCTTTTTCTTCGATTGTATTGTATTGTTTGTTTGTTTGTTTGTTTGTTTTCCAAGAGGAAAGTTTCTCTGTGTAGCCCTGGTTCGCCTTGAACTCGCTCTGTAAACCAGGCTGGCCTTGAACTCACAGAGATCCAGCGGCCTCTGCCTGCTGAGTGCTGGGATTAAAGGCGTACACCACTTCCACCTAGCCCGGCTCAAAATCTTCAGTCATCACCTGTGTAGCTCTTACCCGTCCTACAGAAGCATACATACACTTTCCATAAATCCCAAATGAGTATTTTCTCAACGCCCGGGTCACAGTGCATCTTTGCATGTGGTAGAACTGGGGACTTCAGGCTTAGGAAGATTTGGTTCTGAGTGGCAGTCAATCTTGCTGGTTTAGCTTGTGGGTTGCACTACAGGGATCTTTTTTTGGCAGTAAATCCACCGGCTGGTTTAATTCTGAATCGCATTACTCTGATTTTGCTGCTGCAGCAGGAGGAAAAAATAATTTCTCTAAGCGTCGTCAAAAATTCAGAATTGCAGTTTGCACTGTAGGCACGGTGGAATTCTGGAGCCCAAGGAACTGAGGCTGTGGAGTGGTGCGTTTTTAACCTTGTATGATTTTAAGAAGCCTGTAAACCCGATGCATTGCTTGTGTGTGTATGTATGTGTGTCCATGTACATATATATGTGTGCCCATGTATGTCTGCCCATGTGCATGTATGTGTGTGCCTGTGTATCCATATGCATGCCTATGTGTGTGCATGAGTGTAGCATATGTATCTATGTGCGTGCCCCATTTTATCTGAAGACCACTTTTTTTTTTTAAAGATCTGTTTATTATTATGTGTAAGTACACTGCAGCTGTCTTCAGACACCAGAAGAGGGCGTCAGATCTCATTACGGATGGTTGTGAGCCACCATGTGGTTGCTGGGATATGAACTCATGACCTTCAGAAGAGCAGGTGGTGCTCTTAACCACTGAGCCATCTCTCCAGCCCTGAAGACCACTTTCCATTAGATTTTCAGATGAATCCATGGTAGAAATAATGGTTCAAAATCAAGGTAATCATTTTGAAAAGGAACAGGCTGAATCTAGAAATGGAGCCCAAGGTCAGTCTGCAACTATTTCCAGTGACTTAGCAACCAAATTAAACATAAAGTCCTGTTCCTAATGCATCTCAACAGGACTTTATAACCCCCCCCACGCCACTCCCCATGCCACCCACCCCCGTTCCCGAAGATCTCAGAGGCAGAAATGACCAGGTCTGCCGTGAGCCCGGATGCGTCTCTGCATTTCCCTCCTTAGCTGTAAAATAGAAATGAGAAATAATTTCTAAAGGAGTATCGAGGTGGCTCAGTGGGTAAAGAGGCATTTGCCATCAAGACGGACAATCTGTCTTGTGCACTCGGAACCACGTGGTATATGGAAAGTTATCCTCTGATCTCTACATTTGCACCTTGGTACCCGGTATGTGCATGCCAACACACACACACACACACACACACACACACACTACTTAAGTAAATGTAAAATATTTTTAATTTAATTTTATTATTATTTATTGTTATTCACTTTACATCCCACTCACTGCCCAGTCCCAGTCACCCCCCTTCTTCAATCCTTCCTCATCCCCCCTCTCCTCCCTCTGAGCAGGTGCCCCTCACCCCAGTTACCCCCCATACTATCATAGCAAGTCTCTGTGAGGCTAGGAGCTTCCTCCCCCATGTTCGGGACCCACATGAAGGCATAGCTACATGTCTGCTACATACGAGCAGGGAGGTCTTTCTTTGGTATCCTTTATAGAGAGTTTTGTAGAACTGTGGAAAGAGCACACTAAGTGTTGCCAAGGCAGTCGTTACAGGAGCACTGTTGCACGTGATTATCAGTTGAGCCAAACCACCGCCATCTTTGGGAGCTCAAGTTGTACCTGCTTGCAAAAGGTCATCCCAGCTGGGCTTGTCTGTTTGTATCCTCTTATAGTTGGGCGGGGAGGGTCCTAGGAACCCTCTTGTGAGATCCACCTGCTCCCTACCACCTGCTGTGTGTAACTCCTCCCTAACTGCACACAACCTTGTGGCCTCGGATCGAGATTAGAGTGTGTTGGTTGGGGGGAAGCTCAGAGGAAGGCAGATCCATCTATACAGCTAGGGGGAAGCCATCGTGCATGCAGAGGACATACTTTTCTGCAAGGCCTTTGGGAAGGGGGCACCCGCATTCCGGTAAGTAGCCTGCCTCCGATGAGCTATCAGCAAGTCTGGCCAACTCATTGCTTCCCCATAATGAACTTTGGTAAGATTGAGCCTTAGTTTGTTGTAAGCTTGAGGAGGTGGGGGGTGGGGTGGGCATAAGCAATTTTATTTTAGCAACAGTCACATCATGTATCATTTAGCTCGTCTGACACCTCCGAAGGACACGTCTGTAAGAACAGAGAGCAGATCAGGGGTTTCTCAGATGGTACTTGATTGAGCTTCGGGTCCATTAATAACTGAAATAAGGATTAATTGAACAGAAGCACTGTAATACCGCAATGCTCAATCAGATGGGGGTGGGGCCCGCAGCTAATAACTGATAAGTGGATGGTGTATACAGTCCGGATACTCTGGAAGGGGGATGATTTATGTCCCATAAAGAACAGTGGAGGATGGCACGGGATATCATCAAGCTGTCCAGATGGCGTGCCATTTCAAACTTACGGTTTTATTCCCAGAACTTTCTATTTCGTATCTGTGGACCGTTGTCATCGACTGTGTGGCTAAAACTGGAAATCCAAGCTGTTTTTCTCAGTTGTGCCCATTCTTGGAACACCAGGGGTGACTCTCGGTTTAACCCAAACGAAGCATGCTGTGTTCTCACGGTGGTGTGCGAGACGGATCGCTTGCTGGCGTTGTGTTAAGAAGGGGTGCGGGTAGATTATCCACACCTGGCTTAGATGGTCTTGATTTCTGCCGTGGAGTCTGGTCAGTCAGTGGTCAGGTGAATGGTGTATGAACAGAGGGGTAGAGAACTCGTATTTGAAGATGTGGCATTTCTGAATCAAGTGGTCGTGTAGAGCCTGGTGTGTCTGGCCCCGAGAAGCAAGTGTTTTCAGTGCAGTAGAGGAAGGACTCAGGAACACGATGTTAGAGGAGTCTTTCCCCCCTGCTGCTTTCCTCCACTGCCTTTGCTGTTGCTCTAAGCTTACCCCTTACCTTTATCAAACCTTTCTTATCAGTACAGCCTGGGGATCTGTTGCTTCCTTTCATCTGCCTGATCCTACTCCAGGGGGGGCGAGCAGTCCTATGACACTGTTTTCATAAACAGAGTGACTCAGAAAGGTTGAATGGGGGATGGGGGTGGGGTGGGGATACAGCTGTCAGCTGCAGAAACAAAGGCCACGCATCACATGATGGACAGACGGCAGGCCCTGGGTCAGGACCAGCAGCAACCAGTGGGAGAGAGACACTGGGCCAGCCGGGAATGGCACGGCTCACTCACGATGACAACAGTAATGTGACAAACAGTTCCTTTAGGATAAACAGCATCTTTATGTGAGCATGACTTTAACTCAAAATAAGAGGAAGGATGGCAGATGTGCCCTGGACGTGGGGCTTTGTCTGTCTCCTCTCTGTCCTCTTGTGAACCCGGCACAATGACTACATGCCCGGGCTCTGGGGCAGAGAGACAGTGGTCTACACACTGGTTCTTGCAGATGCATTCAGCTTAATAAGCTTTCTGGTTCTGTCCTCATACGGTCAAATGTGGGATCACAATATTTCATTTCACTATTATTTGTCTTACATGAGCTCCTGTTCCTAGCATATTATGAAAGGAGAATAATATAAAAAATACGAAGAGCAAATAGATATAATTGCTTATTGTAAAAACTATTGCAATAACTTTTCCCCATTATCTACACTTGGGCTACATTGGTAATGGGGCTGAGGAAATGAACGGTCATTTTCTAGGACTTCATAAATCTATGTTGGTTAATTTTGATCACGATACCAAAATAACTGAGGAAAGCCACTTAAGGAGGAAATATTTTAATTAATTTACAGCTTCTGCCCACGCTCAGCCCAGCTCCGTGGCATTTGGGCTCAAGGTAAGGCTGAAACACCTTTGCAGAAGACAGAGAAAATAGGAATGTGATGGAGAAAAAAAAACGGCATTCTGGGTATGGAAAGGGGAGGGAGGAGGAGGATGTGGAGGGAGAAGAGGGGAGATGAGACGCAGGGACAGGACCCACCGTTCAGAGCCACATCCCTCGAGACTGTCCTCCTCCAGACAGGGACCATCCCTTAATATCCCATTTGGTACAAACTCATCAATAGGGTAACCCACTCAGTGGAGCAAGCGCCGGCCGCCATGATCCCGTTACGTCTCAGCAGAATCACAATGGCATTGCTCCGACCACAGCCTGTGGGGGGAGCACGTCATATCTGAACCACAGTGCCATGGATAAAAATAAGTTTCCAGAACAGAAGCTTATACTTCCTTCCTTAAACAAGACAGAAAAATTGCAAAACCCTGCACCTAAAACTGTGGTACCCCAAGGACAGTCCCTCTACTCTTATCCCTGTATTCAGATGGTCCAGCAGAAGAATTCAGATGAAGGTATTCAGGGAACAGAGTGATGAGGGTCCTCTCCGTGCTAACTTCTCAGGGCAGGTGGTCCCAGAAATGGGTAGAATTAATGAGAATATTTAAGAATTTGACCTTTAGAGGAAGAACATCAAAGGCCATGATTTAATATCTAAATATATGTATAACCTGTTTACAACTATTTTATTGAACAAAACCATCAAGCCTTGATGATAAATACTACTTTAAAGTTTCCATGTTGCTGGGCATGGTGGCGCATGCCTGCAATCCCAGCACTTGGGAGGCAGAGGCAGGTGGATTTCTGAGTTCCAGGACAGCCTGGTCTACAGAGTAAGTTCCAGGACAGCCAGGGCTACACGGAGAAACCCTGTCTCGAAAAAACAAAACAAAACAAAATGAAAAAACCAAAACCAACCAAACAAACAAACAAAGTTTACATGTAGCCAGTGTCTACAGGCACATCAGCTTGTTGAGAGGAGATGGTCTCACAGTTGGGGCAGAACTCCAAAGATTCAATTCTCCATTAGTACTTCGAAACTCCATCTTTAAGTCTTTAGCTGGGCAGTGGTTGGCGCACGCCTTTAATCCCAGCACTTGGGAGGCAGAGGCAGATGGATTTCTGAGATCGAGGCCAGCCCGGTCTACAGAGTGAGTTCCAGGATAGCCAGGGCTACACAGAGAAGAAAAAAGAAAGAAAATCAAAGTTCTGCTCTACGTAAATTGAAGTGCTGCAATTTCAGTTTTCCGTAGCATATACCACTGTTGTCACACCCATTGCTTTTTCTTTAGCGACTTATTAAGGAAATCCTTTGGAGGAAAATTTTAATCTAAGAGAAAGCCTGAATTTCTATTCACAGAATAATTAATTCTGTGCTGCTTATGTCCCAGAGGAATTAAAATTGGCTTAACGATCATCACAGGAAATGGTGTCTTTGATTTTTCATGAACTTGCTTTCCGTGCCAAAAAAAGGAAAAAAAAAAAAAAGGAAAAAAAAAAAGGAAAAAAAAAAAAAAGGAAGGTAGTGACTCTGGGGAGCAGAGTCTGCGTAATATTGATGAATCCTCTGATCTAGGATATGAGACCTGTGCAAGAGAGACATGTGAGTGACGCCTATCTCTTCTCCTCTCATCTCCTTTGGAAACTCTTGAGTGAAACAGGAAACTATCTTCCGGTAACATGAACTGCCATTTTTCTCAGACTCAGCGATTATTTCTAGAGCTTCAGGGAGGCAACTAACTGTCTTCAATATCCTGAGCAGTTTAGTTGCCCAGACGGAGATGATAGAAATTGGTGGGGGTCGGGGAGGGGTGGGGATGAGTGAGTTTGGGAGCAGTGTCTTAGTTAAGAGTTACTATTGCTGAGACAAAGCACCAGGACCAAAAGCCACTTGGGGAGGAAAGGGTTAATTTCACTCACAGTTCCATAGAACAGTTCATCCTCAAAGGCCATGAGGGCAGAAACTCAAACAGGGCAGAAACCTGGAGGCAGGAGCTGATGCAGAGCCATGGAGGGGTGCTGCTTACTGGCTTGCTCCTCATGGCTTGCTCAGCCTGCTTTCTTATAGAACCCAGGACCACCAGCCCAGGGATGGCACCGCCCACAATGGGCTAAGCCCTTCCTTATCCATCACTAATTAAGAAAATGCACTACAGCCCGATCTTAAGGAGGCAGTTTCTCAATTGAGGTTCCCTCCTCTCAGCTGAAGCTAGCCTGTGTCATGTTGACACAGAACTGTCCAGCACAGACAGGAAATGCACAGGAGGTAAGGATGTATCTAAAAATGATCGGGCAGCTTGAATAGCCAGGACCTCATAATATATATATATATAAAAAAAAAAACAAGCAAATATCAAAGTGCATGACTCAGCTCACATTTGTATGTATTTAAAACCAAGCACTTCAAAAACCATTCCTCATGTTTTCCCCACCATTCCCCATCCCATTAAAAGAAAGTCTATCCAAGCTTCACAACCGGCCATCTGGGTGAACTGTGGATTGTGTTCAGCCATGGAAAGAATAGGGGTCTCACTGTAAATACCCGGGCTCAAGTCAGAATGGCTGGCCATTGTGGTCATCCGTGTGAGTTTGGTGACCGTCAAGGCTATTAGTTTAACATTCTGAACTGTTAAATTGGAAGCATTTTCTGTAACAAGGTCACAGTCAGTGTTGGTTATGTGGTAGTGCTGGAGAGAAACAGAGATGGGAATGTTTAAGACAGTGTCTAGAAACCAAGAACCTGGGGACAGAAAACAAAGATGGCTCAATGAAATCGCAAAATAGAAGGCAGGGCCACCGCCTCTCCCTAAGAACTCAAGAACCTCTGCAAAAGGCAGAAAGTGAGCTTACAGTGCTGTCGTGGTGTGGAGAGGCAGCAGAGAGGGCGCACATCTTCTGAGCACACCCGGCTCTCGCCGTGAGTGACCAACACAGGCTGAAGGGAGCAAATCAGTAGAGACGGGAGGGGCAGGTGGGCGTGGGCATCCAGAGCAGGAATAGAGAAGAGGAATGAACTGTCTGAAGGTACCAGGGGTCATATTGGAGAGGTCATAGAGATGGGATCATGGAGATGGTTCAGCAAAGGGTGAATCCCACACAATCCTCAGAGGTGTTTCCATGGTGATTGTAAATCCCATTGAGTTGACACTGGGGAAGGAACCATCAAACAAGGCAGTTGGGCAGCAAAGGCTAATGAGAATGGAGGATGTGGGGGAGGAGAGCCTCCCCTGAGGGTCTGAACATCCACTGGCTTTTCAGATCAGAATGATCATGTAAATACAGAAATAACTGTTTTCGTTAAGCTTTTTTTTATTATTGAAATTTTATTTGTTTCACATGCATGCATAAAATTTTACTTATTTTTATGTGTGTGTTTGCATGCTGTCCCGTTCCACGGGACTCAGTTATTCGTGAGGTTCGAGGATGATCCGGCCTGAAAGATGAACGGGCGAGATAGGAGAGCGAGACCAAGCAAAATCGTTGTCAAGGTCTGTTTATTGTAACGAGGGCAGGGGGTTTTAAGCAGTGAGGAGGGGGAACCGGGGAAGGTGATAAATCTGAAACAATCAGGTGAAATATCCTCAGAATGCGAGGGTGAGGAAGGTTGGGTAAAGGTCAGTTTATTGACTAACTAGTTCCTGTATAAGGTTCCGGTGACTAGATATTTGGTCAGTTTATTGTTTAGCTAGTTCCTGGAACAGCTGGTGAGGAATGGTGCTGAGTCAGTTGCATACGTGACTTAGGAGTACCTGTGAGATGGCTGTACTCCAGCCCCTTTATTTGAGTGTTTGTCTCCAACAGCATGCACAAGTGTAGGGGCATGCATAATATGGCCTGCATGTGGAGGTCAGAGGCCAACTTCTAGGAGATGATTCTCTCCTTCCACCATGTGAGTTCCCAGGATTGATCTCAGGTCATCACACTGGGTGGCAGGTGCTTTTCTTTGTGGCCCCCTACAGGAGAATTGTAGATGAGAAATTCGTCTGGAAAATGCCCATCAAATCAAAGTGCAGATGCTGGAGGAAGATGCGGTTAAGCTATCAGATGAATAGCCTCAAGCTTTCTTTTTTATTTTATTTAAAATTGTGTGTGTGTGTGTTGTCATGTCATGTCTCTGTGTGTATGTCTGTGAATTTCTGTCTGGGTACATGCATATGAGTGCAGATGCCCAAGGAAACTAGAAGGACTGGATCCTTTGGAGCTGCTTTTATAGGAGGCTGTGGTTTGCCCAGTGTGAATGCTGGAAATCAAAGTTGGTGTGGTGACGTGAATGAGAAAGGCCAATATGGGTTCACATGTTTGAGTGCTTCATCCCAGCTAGTGGAACTCTTTGAGAAGGATGAGTGGGTGTGGCCTTGTTGGACTAGGTGTTGCCTTGTTGGAGTGGGTGTGGCCTTGTTGGTAGAGGTGTCTGTGGGATTGGACATTGAGGTTTGAAAAACCCATGATAGGCCTTGAGTCTCCTCTCTCTTTCTCTCTCTCTTTCTCTTTGTGTCTCTGCCTGTTGCCTGTGAATAAGGATGTTAAAGTTCTCACCCCTGCTCCAACACCATACCTGTCTGCTTCCCACCATGATGATCATGGACTAACCTTCTAAAACTGTAAGCATGCCCTCAACGCTTCTTTTGTAAGAGTTGCTTTGGTCACGGCGTCTTCTCAGAGCAATAGAGGAGTAGCTAAGACGCTTGGATCCTCTGCAAGAGCAGCAAATGACCTTAACCACAGAGCCATCTTCCAGCACTTATTTCAGATGATTTCTCAAAAATTGGCTTTATTTTGTTGTCGTGGTTGTTTGTGAGACAGGGTCTTTGTATGTTGCCCTGGCTGTCCTGGAACTCACTACATAGATCAAGCTGGCCTCAGACTCAAAAAGATCCGTCTACTTCTGCCTTCGAAGTGTTGGGATTAAAGGTATGTGCCACACCAATCTTGGCTTTATTGCCTTTTTTAAATATTTAAATATAGTTGGCTATGGTTTTATTATAAGAATTATTTCTCTTTTTCTTTTTTTTCCGATTAATTTATTTATTCACTCTACATCTCAACCCCTCCTCCTGGTTCCTCCAGCCTCTCCTTATCCCCCCTCCCACTTTAAAATGTTTTCCCATACAATATATTTAGATCATAGTCTTTCCCTTCTCTCAACTCCCAGATCCTCCCTATCCCCCTTGTCACTTAACTTTGTATTCTTTGTCTATCTCTTGAACACACGTACACACACACACAGACACAGACACACACACACACACACCCCAAAACAAACCAAAAGTATAAAACAAAAGAACAAAACCAGTTCAGAAGCCCAAAACAGTAGTAAGAAATAGTTGCTGACTCTTTAGCAGCTGACAGGGAACAAATGTAATATTGATTTTACTTGTGCTATGGGAAATAGAAAGCTCAATATCGTTGAATAAAAGCTGTTAATTTCTCCTGTAACAGAAATCATGAAGAGAGGGGCTTGAATTCACACACAGCAACTTTTCCTGTGATCCTAACCTCAAAACTCAGGTGGGCATGCCAGGAGGCTCAGGGTCAGGTCAATTGTCCTGAAATAAAGAAGACAGGAGCCCCAAATAGATAGATAGATTTTCCTTTCCGAAAGAGAAGAGGCTGACCAAAGGCTTTTCTTAGAAATTTTCCAGAGTTTCTCAGCACTAAATGAAGCGTCTCCAGGTGCCTTCCACATTCTGAGTGGCCCCGACAGAGATGAAAACATCTAGTCTGCTCCTGCCCAAGCCTCTTGACCTCAGACCACCCCAGGTCCCGCAGTAGGGGTTTGGGAGGGAGAGGGCAGGGAAGTCTTGGTTGCAATGGCTATTTAGTGCCTGTTAATGTCACAGTTTGGGTCAATGACCATTATCTGCTTTCTTGCTTCTATCTTAAGAGAGAGTGAGGTCATCTTTGGTGGCCACAAAATGGGGCAGGAAGTAAAGTTAAAAAAAGCTCTTTTAAAAGTTCATCCTTTCTGGAGGCACAAAGCCAGCTGAAAACCTTTAATGTTCTTAGTTCTTACTAGAGCAGGGAGGACATGGCAGGCAGGACAGCCAGCCAAGTTCATCAGTAGGAAGAGAGCTGGTTTAACGGCATCCGATCATTCAAAACTGACGAAAGTGTTGACAAAGTTGGTAAATTTACGCAAAACCACCTTCAAGAAATTCCAGCATTGGCAGTACACTTAACGTTACATATCAACTTCACTTTTCGGTATAACTTTTAAAAGGGTTTCCCATTTCTATCGGTTAGTTTTCAGTTGCTACGATAAAATACCATGATTCTTACCTTTAGCCTTTACAGCAATTAAAGAACGTATTTTGGCCCAGGGTTCCAGAGGGTTTCGGATCCATTGTGGGGACAGAATGACACTGCAGCTACGGCAGGAGTGGGCTGATTGACTTTCAGCCAGACACAGGAAGCAGAGAAGACAGAACTGGGACTTGGGAAGAGGCTATAGCCCCTCAAAGGCAACCCCCTGCGGTGTCCTTCCACCAGCATGGCTCCGCCTCCCACAGGTTCCACAGTCTTCCTAAACAGCGCCACCTACTGGGCACTAGGTGTTTCAACACCTGTGCCTATGGGGGACAGTCTCATTCAAACCCCCACAGCCCGCTAGTCGCCTCCTGGGCAGCTTTTGCCCCTGCTTAACTGCCCGTCAGTCCCTTCCGTCTTTGTAGCTTTTATATTAGGAAGGTTCGGGCCACTACTGAGCTTTAAAAGAACGGCAACTATAATATCAAGTGGTAGCAAAGGAAACAGGAGTATGGGGTGTGGTCCCACCTTCTCTAGTTTTCTAGAATTCTCTCCAGGTCCAATATGTGCTTTTGTCCCAGGGAGAAGCAGTTTCCTCTTTTCTTTCTTTCTTTCTTTCTTTCTCTCTTTCTTTCTTTCTTTCTCTCTCTCTCTCTCTCTCTCTCTCTCTCTTTCTTTCTCTCTCTCTCTTTTCCTTTCTTTCTTTCTTTTTCTCTTTCTTTCTCTTTCTCTCTCTTTCTTTCTTTCTCTCTTTTTTTTTTCAGACTTAACCTAATTATTTTATGTGCATGAAAGTTTTTGCCTGCACATATGATTGTGCACCACATGCTTGCCTGGTACCCGTGGAGGTCAGAAGTTATTGAATCCACTGGAATTGGAGTTACAGATGATTGTGAGCCACCATATGGGTGCCAGGAATTGAACCTTGGTTCTCTGCATGAACCACTACTGAGTTATCTCTCCAGCCCCAAAGACTTATTTTATCTTTAAACATGTATTATCTATGTGCCCAAATATGGGTTTATGCACACGATCCTCTGGTGCCCATGGAATCTAGAGGTATTATTAGGTCCTTGGAACTGGAGTTACAGGCACATGTGTGGCTTGAGGTAGGTGCTGGGAATTGAAGTTGGGTCCTCTGCAAGAACTGTATGTGCTCTGAAGCACTGAGCCACTCCCCAGCCCACGCTGCGACCTTCTCATTTCACAGAAGGTGGTTGGCTACCTTGCCTAGTTAGATTTTTTTCCCTTGAGACACAATCTCACTGTGCCCTATAGTCACTATACAGACCAGACTGGTCTTGAACTCAGAGAGATCCATCTGCCTCTGCTTCCAATATGTTGGGCCTAGCTGTAGAGGAAAAGGGTTAAACTGCTTCTGCTCCTGGCAGGTGGCACCTGCATACCCACCCAGGAACTATCTGGAGTTGCGAATGACACACACACACACACACACACACACACACACACACACACCAGTTACTTTTAGTGTGCCTTGACTAGCTCAAAGGCCGGGCAGTTCTTATCCTTCCCGCTCTCCTTTGGTACTTCTGAATTACCATCTTTTAAAATCTAGATTTCATCTCTGCTACCCCAAACACAATTGGGGAAGTGGCACGTGTGTCCATTTTCCCTGATTCTCACATGTTGGCGGGCCTTTAGGTCAAGTCTTTCTTCTTCCCCGCCCTGGCGCTCTCCGGCTACCTGTCTTCCAGTTCCTAGCCCCGCTCAAATCCCTAGGTTCCGCCTCAGTGTACCTGCCCAGCCATTGGCCGTGCTGCAATTCTTTACTACCAATCATATCCAACTGAGGGCGGAGACCCCTCAGTGTCTGGGAACCAGGCCTTTGGGAGCCGAATTGAATTGAGACAGCATTAGAACCAGTCCCTAACACTAGCTGCAACACGATGACCTTTTTACAGGCCACCTTTCACTCTTTCATCTGCTCCTTGTGACTGTGGCCTTTGAGAATTGAAGGATTTTGCTCCGTACCCCACCCCGACCACTATATGGAGGCTCCAGCAAACAAGTTCCTGAGAGAATTCTAGACCGGGCCTCCGATGGCTGGAACTGATTTAATCGTTCACATCCTCTATGTCTGCCTGTGGATGCTGACTCTCCATTGTGCAAATCCCGGCGAGCCATTTGGAGAGCCGCATGACAACACAAACTACAGATGAATGTGCAAGAACCACCCGGCAGCTTCGTCATTCTAGAGAGCTCAAGAGGCGTTTTCAAAGGTCTCAAGGAAAGTTTGTTCCTGCTGCTTTGGAATAACAAGAGGATTCAAACAATCCAAATGCCATTTCGGAGGATAACCAGTCAGCATTCCTGGTGCACCAGCTGGAGATGCTGGGTTCTTCCTGAGTGACGTGGTATTTCAACATGCAAGCAAGGAACTGGGCCGAAGGGAAGCAGAGATTGCCAGCGAAGGAAGGAACGTTCGTCACTTGCAATGAGACCAGGAAGCAGAACATGGAGGGAGGCATGACCTCATTCCATAGACATGCAGTCGTTCTGTTTACTTTTTCATAAGCTTGAAATCTTATTCTTAAAAATCTGAAACCATGAGATGTTGACCATCGCATGTGGATCATTTATAAAAATGGAGATTTAAAACATCTTTTTAAAAAACAATAACTGGGCCAGGTGGTGGTGGCGGCGGTGCACGCCTGTAATCCCAGCACTTGGGAGGCAGAGGCAGGTGGATTTCTGAGTTCCAAGGCCAGCCTGGTCTACAAAGTGAGTTCCAGGACAGCCAGGGCTACACAGAGAAACCCTGTCTCAAAAAAAAAAAAAAAAAAAAAAAAAAAAAAAAACTGAAACCATGAGATGTTGACCATCCCATGTGGATCATTTGTAAAAAATGGAGATTTAAAAATCTTTTTAAAAAACAATAACTGGGCCGGGCGGTGGTGGCGCACGCCTGTAATCCCAGCACTTGGGAGGCAGAGGCAGGCGGATTTCTGAGTTCTGAGGCCAGCCTGGTCTACAGAGTGAGTTCCAGGACAACCAGGGCTATACAGAGAAACCCTGTCTCAAAAAACCAACCAAACAAACAAAACAAAAACAAAACCCAATAACTGGGCTGGAGAGATGGCTCAGCGGTTAAGAGCACTGATTGCTCTTCCGAAGGTCCTGAGTTCAATTCCTAGCACCCACATGAAGGCTCACAACCATCTGTAGAGCTACAGTGTACTCATATAATAAATAAGAAACTCATATAATAAATAACAATTATTGATGTATTTTGTGTTGGGGGCATGCCATACAGTGCCTGTGGAGTTCAGAGGACAGCTTTAGGGAGGTGGCTCTCTCCTTCCACCATATGGATCCTGGGGAGAGAACTCAGGTCATCGGGTGTGGCAAGCAAGCGTCTTTTCTAACTGAGCCATCACACCAGTCTTACAAAACAGAGATAGCTTTTAGAACTACACACAAGAAAACACGTTTCTCTCAAAGACACTTGTGCTCTCCAATCATTAAGGAGGTAAACAACAACAACAACAACAACAACAAAACATGTGTCCTTTTTCCTCGGCTTGGCTGGAAGCTCAGAAGCAAACCTGAAGTGTAGTTGTTAATTGCTGGTGCAACTTCTGGAGATCTGGAATCAACTAAGAGATAAAGCCTCCGGGCAGATGGACAAGGCATTTCCAAGAAGGACCAACTGAGGGGAGGAGGCCCTGTCCCTGTGATCAGAATTTTCCAACTGGTGCCTCAGAAATCAAGTTCAAAACAAACAAACAAGCAACAAAACAAACAAACAAAAAACAACCCAGGGCTGTGTTACCTGCATACCCTCCGCTTCAGGGCACACCTGTGCCCTGTTATGCTGACACAATCCTTTGCTAAAGTCACCTTCCAGCTTCTCTGGTTTTCAAGGTGGTCTGAAGAGCAGCATCTCTGTGGGAGTCTTCCAGGACTTCAGGACCTTATTAGGTCCATGAGATTAGCAGCCTGGAGGAGTGGGTATCCTCTCCAGTGTAAGGCACCATTGTTAGACTTTCTGGTCCTTATTGGGTAAGCTATCCTGGTAAATCCTCAGTCTTTGTCTCTCTGTCTCTGTTTCTGTCTGCATCTATTTCTTTCTGTCTCTGTTTTATCCCTTGTAGGACGAGGCAGGATCATACCTGTACTAAAATGGCTATATATCAGGCACTTCTCGCAGTGGAAGAAGGAGGGTCCCCAGCTGTCTGGCTTGCTTCACTAAAATAGTAGCCGGAGGTTTCGCCCCCAGACCCACTTAGGTACACGCTAGGGGTGTTTCTGTGTTGACTGTATTCAGTGACGGGCAACCTCCCCGACGCTTGGATCGACCTAAGACATTGGGCCCGGTGGGCGATAGGGTAACCCTATGACGGGTAAGACCAAGCTGCAGCAGGGGATGACCTAAGACAGAAGCAGTCAAATTCAACCCCAGTGCCCCGTCTGGAAGTCCCTTGCTTGGGAACACCTCCTAGGAATTGATGGGTGGCTGGAGAGGTACTCAGAGATGGGTACAACTCTCCCCCCATGGGTGTCAACAAAACTAAAAAGGGGGAACTGTGAGGAGCCTCGGCGAACAGCGCATGCGCAGAGCCTCAGGGACACTGTACCTCCTGCTGAACAGTGCATGCGCAGAGCCATTCATTTACATAGCACACCTCCCATCTCATTTACATAACACACCTCCCACCTCATTTACATAGCACACCTCCCATCTCATTTACATAACACACCTCCCATCTCATTTACATAGCACACCTCCCATCTCATTTACATAGCACACCTCCCATCCAATCAGGTCCCGTCACATCATAGTATAAGCCACCAGTGGGCAGTTAAGGAACTGCTTTTGGGCAGTTGCCCCCCCCCCCCGACTGAAGCATCAAGGAAGTCCTGAATAAATGGCTGAAGAGAAGAACCTGGTCGTGTCGTGTCTTTCTTCTCAGGTCGACGTTGGGCGCTACTCTCTCTCTCTCTCTCTCTCTCTCTCTCACACACACACACACACACACACACACACACACACGGGTTTCTCCTGAGAACCCTACCTAATGCAAACAGAATGCTGCTTGATTTAGGGTTCTGTGGCTGTGAAGAGACACCATGACCATGGCAACTCTTATAAAGGAAAACATTTAACTGGGGCTGGCTTACTGTTCAGAGGATCAGTCCATTATCATCATGGCAGGAAGCGTGATGGCACACAGGCAGACATGGTGCTAGAGAGATAGCTGAGAGTTCTACATCTGGATCAGCAGGCAGCAGGAGCAGAGAGTGAGACACTGGGCTTGGCTTGAGCATCTGAAACCTCAAAACCCGCCTCCTAGTGACACACTTCCTCCCAAAAGACCATGCCCACTGCAAGAAGGTCACACCTCCTAATAGTGCCACTCCTTATGAACCTATGTGGGCTGTTTTCATTCAAACCTCCTCCCCACACTGCTTATCTGGGCTTTTCCTGAATTGGATTTCTATCATGATATGCTTACCGGAAGCTCATTTTTTTCTTATGTTTGCCTTTCCTCTCTGTTAACATAAACCCAGTGTCTTAGTTAAGGTTTCACTGCTGTGAACAGACACCATGACCAATGCAAGTTTTATAAAAGACAACATTTAATTGGGGCTGGCTTACAGGCTCAGAGGTTCAGTCTATTGTCATCAAGGCAGAAACATGGCAGCATCCAGGCAGATATGGTGCAGGAGGAGCTGAGAGTTCTACATCTTCATCTAAAGGTTGCTAGTGGAAGACTGACTTCCAGGCAACTAGGGTGAGGGTCTTAAGCCCACACCCATAGTGGCACACCTACTCCAACAAGGCCACACCTCCTAATAGGGTCACTTCCTGGGCCATTCCTATACAAACCATCACACCCAGCATGCTCAGAGCCAGGTAGATGCCCATCTTTCTGCCCTTTGTGAAGCAGTGTCTACTGAAGTGTCTGGCCTAGGGCAGGCATTGTGTTTGTTTTGATCAAATGAGTCAACAACCCAGATTCCTGCTGGACCAGATTCTGATGTGTGCACATTTTAGAGGCGTCCACTTTGTCTTATTATAACTGTAACTTTGGTATATCTTCCTGATCGTCATTTTGGATAATAGCTGAAAGTTATTTTTCTGTGAGTAACATCACGGGGGCCAAAGGATGTGAGCATCCAGTGTCTATGGGAATGTCTTTCTAATCCTTCTCCAAAAAGGCTTTTAGCAGTGTCTATGGCTACCAGCCATACGGGAGGGATCACCTTACCCTAGCATTATCCATGGTCTAGAAGTATTTTCCGTTGTTCGGTTTTGCTATTTAATAGGTGGATAATTGTAGTTTGAAGGGAGGTTAGTAATTCTGTTAGCTGCGGTTGCCTCGTGTTTCTTCTTAGTTCCTGGTGTTCTCATGGCAGGCTCACTGTTTTCTGTGAATAACTCAGCATTTCCAGCTTCATCATAGATTCTTCTTACTCAGTTTAACCCAGCCCTCATTTCCCCCAACCCCCCAACCCCGGTGCAATTTACCTTTGGAATCCACTGGGCTTCCTAATTCCTCATAATAACCTTTATGACTCACAAATATCATGAAGATTCTTTGTACTTCATTTCCTCATCTAGAAACTGGAAGTAATAATATATACAACAATATGTAACAATAAATATGTATGCCTACCATAACGGCAAATGTATAAAATACCACTGCCGGGCATAAGGGAGGTGCCCAGTCTCTTTGCAATGTAATTATCATCTAGGTGAGTTCGTTTCCCAGTTTAGGGAAATAAGGGGGTATTTCAAATGAATTATGGTTTGTTCAGGGGGTGCTGGGGTTGGTAACTGCTAGGATTAGTTAAGGTGATGTTTTATGTATCTCCCAAATGTTGTGACTAGACACGTAATGTCTTGCAGGTGACACTACTGGGATGTATTGTAGCTTGCTTTTCTGTTGCTAGGAGAAAAACCATGACCAAAACAATCTGAGGGAGGAAAGAGTTTACCTCACCTGGTAACAGTCCATCGCTGATGAAATCAGGGTAGGAGCTGGAGGCAGGAAGTTAAGCCGAGGTCAGGGAGGGCTGCTGCTAACTAGCTTGCTTCTTCATGCTTGCTCAGCTTGCTTTCTTATAACACCCAGGCCCACCAGCCTAGGGTGGTGCCATCCTCAATGGGCTGGACCCTCCCCATCAATCACTGATTACGAAGATGCTCTATGGGCCAGTCAGATGGTTCCTGAACTGAGATGCCCTTAGATAATTCTGGACTGTTGAGCTGACAGCTGAAGCTGTCTAGGACAGGGGATAATGGAGACCTGTAGAGGCAGAGCCTTGTGGGAGGTTCTTTAGGTGACCGAGGTGCGTCCCTTTAAGAGGCAGTGAGGCCTGGCTGTTCTCGTTACTGTTTCCTTTATTCTCTGAGAGTCTGTCCCTTGCCCCTGACGTTTGCTGTGGTGTCATTCATGCACGGGACACCACGAGGTGATGCAGTCAGGGGCTGGCTCTTGTCAATCCTTGCTATGCTATTTGGACTTTGGACTTCTGTGAAAACTTCTATATTATGTAAAAAAAAGCCTTTCTCTTTATATGCTAATTGCTATAGACATCTTATTGTAGTGATGTACAGCTTAATAATATGGTAGCCCATTTTGGAGCAAACATGAGCCCTGTCTGGAGAGGTAGAAGAAGGGACAGAAAAGAGTGTAGATTCAGCGGGGCTCTAAACCACACAGGCATTCTCAACCCTGATGTTTCCAGAACATTCTGTAGCTCTAATCTTTAGCTCTCCTAATACCTAACCACCATGCTATTTCTCTATATATGTTTCTCATGTATCTGTCAAAGCTCCCAAGTTGTACAGGCTCCTCTAGAGAGTCCCTCAGGTCCTGTCTGCAAATGTTTTAGAAGAAAATTTTTATCCATCCTGGCATGGTCACTCCTATTTTCTATATAAGAAAAGATGTTCAGTTAGATAAAATTTCTTACCTAAGTCTCCCCCAAACAATAGTATGTCAAGCCGAAGCCAGGGTGAGAATTTAATTCTTGTCTCAAATCCTGTGCCATTGCCATTATTGCTGAGGATGGGGTACAGACATCCCCAGAGCAGAGTCAGGGTCTTACGTCGTTCTATCTGACTTCAATTGCAAAACTTCATAACACACAGGACCCTCAGCCTCCTCAAAGATCCTTTCCATGATATTGTGGCTAGCATTACATTCAATGGGTTGTAGAGAAATGAGTTGTCTTACCGAATAGGGATTTCAAATGAAGTGACTGTACTATCTGACTTTACATCTCTTTTAAACTATGCTATTGATGTTATAAAGACTCTGTGTGTTATAAAGTAACTTTTCTTATCAACCCAGATCACTGGGATGTAATGTCTGAAAAGCACAACCATGTAGTGTAAGAGCTATAATTCAATGTCACACTGCGTTCAAAGAAAAGGTTGGTCTAGGGATGTTGAACAAGACGAACTTCAGCTTCTAGATTCTTGATGTGGGTTGGCCTTTTCTGATTCAAGACATTAAACAATTCCCAGAATAGTAGAGAGATCAGGCTTAGTGTTTTTGAATTGCTATGAGAAGTTCTTCAAAAAAGAATTTCACAAATTCTTTTTGTGTATGTGAGTACAGGAGTGTATGTGCCATGTGGAGGTCATTGGACAACCTCAAGTGACAGTTCTTGGTGTCCACCTTGGCTGAGACTGGCTCTCCTGTTCTCCACTCTGTGTTGAGATGTCTGTTCTGCAGATTTATGGGAATGCTGTCTCTTCCTCCCACCTCAACCATAGGAGCTTTGGGGTTACAGGCATGTACTTTGATGCCCAGCTGTACATATGTTGTGGGGATGTGAACTCAGGTCTTCACACTCATGTATAGGGAATGATTTACCCACTGAGCCATCTCACCCACCCAAAGGAAATCTTGTTAATATAAGTAATAAATGCACTCTTAGTGTGAACACATTGAGATGAGGATGACTCAGAAGCTCTTTTACTTCCTGACTCAGACCACTTGGAAAAGGACATGACTTCAAAGAAATGAAGGTTTTTATTCAAGACTAGTCACTTGTTTTAGCTACTTTCATCCCTTCCTCCTCCTCCAACAAACAAACAACCCTTAACAACAGTACTATAGGGAGCCAAATAGAGTGATTAAGAATGACCATAAAGGGTCTGGAGAGATGGTTCAGTGGTTAAGGTCACTGACTGCTCTTCTAGAGGTCCTAAGTCCAGTTCCCAGTAACCACACAGTGGCTCACAATCATCTATAATGGGATCCAATGCCATTCAGTGTGTCTGAAGATAACTACAGTGTACTCATAGACATAAAATAAATACATCTTTAAAAAGACAAAGAAAAAAATAAATCACCATCCAGGGCTGGAGAAATGACCCAGTGGTTTGAAACACTGGCTGTTCTTTTAGAAAGGAGTCTAGGATCAATTCCTAGCACCTACATATGTCACTCACAAAAATCTGTAACTCAAGTTCCAGGGGCTATGACACCCTCTTCTGTTCTTGTGGGCACCAGGAATGCATGCAGTACCTAGAAATACATTCAAGCAAAGCACTCATCTACATTAAAAGATAATTATCACCATGAGAGTCTTCGTCCCCTAAATTATACAGCAGTAGAGGTTCTTTGTTGTAGTCACAACACACACACACACACACACACACACACACAAAACTTGACAAAAATTTATTTCTGTAAAGAATAACTATAGATGAAAGGCTTTAAAAAGAAGAACCAAGGGCTTATTGTAAGAGATTACCATTGCTCATGCTATGATTCAGTCTTAACCCACGTACCGTTCAGAAGCAGAAGTGTATTTTAAAGATTAGCTTGTCATAACACAAATGGAGTGGGCATATTAAAGCATCAAAATCCATTCCAACCGAGACTCAGGAGAAGATGGGCTGAGTAATGAAATGTGCCGAGAACGTTCTCTTCAGATGCTAATTCCCCAAGAGAAGCACCACGAGAAGCACAAACAGATTGCTGAGAAATGACATCTGCTCTTGGCTCCCGGAGTAGGAGATTGCTCGAAGGGCTCCTGTTAGCTGGAGCATCTCTCCTTGTCTTTTTAGTTTATTTACCACCATTCTCTGCTTCCTATCAATCCAGGATTAAAAAAAAAAAGGTAACTGTATCAATCAGGTCAGTCCCAAGTAATGAAAAAAAGTCTGATGCCAAAGTAATTAAGATTTATGTAACTGGGACTTTCAAGGGAAAACAGACTCAGTTTATGTCTTAGAGTTTTATTACTGTGATGAGACACCACGACCATGGCAAATCTTATAAAAGAGTCGAGGCTGGCTTACAATTCAGAGGTTTAGTTCATTATTATGATGGAGGAAAACATGGTTGCACACAGGTAGGCACATTGCCAGAGAAGGAGCTCAGAGTTCTACATCAGGGTCAGCAGGCAGCAGGAAGAAAGAGATACACACTGAGCCTGGCTTGAATATCTGAAACCTCAAAACCCACCCCACCCAGTGACGCGCACTTCCTCCAACCTGGTCATGCCCATTCCAGAAAGGCCACACCTCCTAATAGTATCACTCCCTATGAGCTTATGGGAGCCATTTTTTTTTTTTTTTTTTTTTTTGGTTTTTTTCGAGACAGGGTTTCTCTGTGTAGTCCTGGCTGTCCTGGAACTCACTCTGTACACCAGGCTGGCCTCGAACTCAGAAATCCGCCTGCCTCTGTCTCCCAAGTGCTGGGATTACAGGCGTGTGCCACCACGCCCGGCATGGGAGCCATTTTCATTCAAACCACGGCAACTTGGTTCAGGAATTTCTGAGAACACGGTACGTTATGTAAGTATGGGTGATAGTCATTTGGGTCTTATTTTCTTCCATGTTGGTTAGGCTTTCTATGAAAGTAAGGACATCGCCTGCACTTTGTTACACATTTAGCATGTACATACTTGAGAGTAAATGAGGACGATCCCATGAGATCTTTCCAAGCACATCCAACTACTGTGATTTCCGTGCAATGGCTTGGGTTGTATCCCCAAACCCACGGACTTACTGAGGCCAAGGGACTAGATTCTGCTAATAGCGAGGCACAGAGTGTCATCCAGAGTTGATGGGAGTAGGCCAAGTCAGCCCTCTGCCAGGTATATGGCCCAGAAGCAGGAGAGGAGAGCCATGTTTGAGATCACGGAAGAGGAGAGGGCCAGGCCAATGCAATTGATGTTTATTGCTCAGTGTTCCCATGGTGCACGCGACTGACATTTCTTTCTCATGACTTTGCTTATGGGGACAAAAGGGATTGTGGGGGCCTCTGTGTCTCCTCGTAGCAATCTCTGTCCTGTTTCCATTTGGATCAAGTCATGGACTCCCCTGCTTGTCCCCTGCTGGTTTCATGACAGCTCATTCAATCTACAAAGAAACCATTTTCTCTATCCTGCCTGGGGTTCGCCCCAATCAATTTGAGAGGAAAGAGTCTTAGCATCGAGTAAAGCAGGAAGAAAAATAAAAAAAAGACCCTCACTGCCAGCATATAATGGGATTTCAGATTCCATTCTCTTTGCTCAGAAAGTCTAACTCCTTCATCATCTAAAGCAAGTGAACCAGACTCTGTAAGAATCCCAAAACTCACAGATTGCAATCCTTCACTTAACCCTTAATCCTTAACACAGGCCCCAAGATTGTCACGTTCTATGCACACAGATGTCAAGTCCCAGAGTGAAGTCAACTAAATTGGCAGGGGCTGGCAGATTGTGCTGAAAACCCTTTTTAAGCTGAGCAAGGCCCAATCACCGGCTTAACTCTTGCTTTTATTTACAGTCTGGGGCTGCCAGGGGTGGCCTAATAGATATAGAACCACCTCTTAGATTAGAAAAAAAATGTGTTATTTTAAGGAATCTCAGAGCTCCAATACAAATCAGACCATTGGAAGAGGGAATATCCAGGAAGACCCGGCTATACTGTTACTCCTAAGGAAGTTCCAGGGAGTTGACATTCTGGAGTCTGGAAACTGAAAACCCATTGGTACCTGCTTAGCACCTAGCCTGTGTTTTCAGTACAAACCAGAAGTGAGCTCCAGGTCCAGTTGCATGTCTGTCAGAATCCCTGCTGGTTTAAATGCTGGGAACTGGGGCTGAATTCACAATGAAGCAGGAAAGGCTTCTCGCTCTTTTGGAAACCAAATAGAAAAAACCTCACAGATCGCAATCCTTAACTTAACCCTTAATCCTTAACACAGCCCCCAAAATTGTCACGTTCTATACACACAGATGTCAAGTCCCAGAGTGAAGGCTGAACTAAATTGGCAGGGGCTGGCAGATTGTGCTGAAAACCCTTTTTAAGCTGAGCAAGGCCCAATCACCACCGGCTTAACTCTGAGATGTGATTGGATGGCAGACTTTAACAACTGACTCACCCTGTAAGTCATTCTGCTCAGCTGTGTGTGTGTGTGTGTATGTGTGTGTGTGTGTGTGTGTGTGTGTGTGTGTGTGTTGTTCTGAAATCAGCAGTATGAAAATCCTCTTGCCCTATGCAAATAGAAATGACTGGCGAACTGACTGTCCACCTAGTTTATGTGCTAAATGGAGGCTCTGCTATACCTGGGGAGTGTGCCAGGATCCTGAAATAAAGAGACAAGTATTGACGGACTCTCAGCCGGCTTCTCCAGCTCCTTTCGTCCTGCATGGCCCCCTCCCATTATCAATCACGGCTTAAGATCTTCATAGGACATAGTGGTTCTGCCATTGGGTGACACCACCTGCTTTTAAAACATTCTTGTCTTCCCTTCTGAGTACCAAGGCAGTCAGTTCCCTGTATCTTTCCCCACCAAGCCTTCATAAATGGCATATATTATTTGTATAAAGATGGAGTAAAAATGTCTTTGAAGGGTGGGCACAGTAGCTGACTAGGAGACACACGGCATCAATGAATGAATTTATGGAAGCCAGATGGATCTCTGTGCTTAGGACCTCGAGAACTGCCATTTGAAAAAGCATAACAAAGTAGAGAGCTCTAGCTTGGGGTTGTGTGGTGCTCTCTGTTTTTTTTTTCAGTTATCTGTCTTGAAATATTATCCCCCAAAGAAGGAAGAGCGAATGCACTTCTTTGTACAGGACCATCTGTTAAGTTTTTCCAAAATTCATGTATTTTTGTTTTATGTATATGGATGCTTTGCCTGCATCTCTGTGTGTGCGCCATGTGTTTGCAGGTCCCGCAGAGGCTAGAAGTGGATGTCAAACCCCCTGCAATTGGAGTTGGGGACCGCTGTGAGCTGCCATGTGGTTGCTGGGAACCAAACAGGTCCTCTCGAAGAGCAGTCAGTGCTCTTAACTATCATGTCTCTCCAGCTCCCATTTTTGTTGTTGTTATTTATTTCTTTGGTTGTTTTTGTTTTTGTTTTTGTGCCGAGTAGCCATGTCTCTGCTTTCCCAGTCATTTTTAGCAGAGATATCACTCCCTACACTCAGTATATGAACTTTGATGGTAACCAAAACCACAGTTGGTTCAAAACGTAGTCAGCTATGGGATCTTGGTTAAAGCTGGAAAAAAGGAAAGATCTCATGACTGGGAACAGAAGTGGGAGAATCCTGGATTTCCATGAGGTGGGGAAATCTGTAGGCTTATGACATGACTGTTCAACACCACCAACAGAGCAAGGATGAGGAGCACGGCTCCTTCAGGATTGCCTGTAAGCCACAAAAGAAGATCCAAGTTTATTTCTGACTAGGTCAAGATATCCAACTTGAATCTGTCAGGGTTGTCACCAGATTCACTCATAAAATCTACCATAGAGGTTGAAAGCAGCCTTTAAGGGGATATTGTTTGATAAATAATGATGGTAGGTATCTTGTCAGTTGGGGATCAGTTGGAGCCAGCGACTTGAATCCTTGTAAAACTGTTAAGGATTTCTGTAAAGTAACCCATTCCTTTCCCCACATGATGTTTCTGTCCTGTTCAATTAAGAAAGAGACCCAGACGGAAGCAGAAACACACTCTCTCTCTCTCTCTCTCTCTCTCTCTCTCTCTCTCTCTCACACACACACACACACACACACACACACACACACACACACTCACAGAGAAATAGATACATACAGGGACAGACAGACAGCTAGATAGAAGAGGCAGACAGAGGGACAGATTCCCAAGACAGCTTCCAGGAAGGAATGGATTCAGACTCATAGAACAGATAGATAGATAGAGCAAAGACACTGGACACATGAAGTCAGTAATTCAAATTGGGACTTGCTCTTGGTTAAACAAGTCCAAGGGGAAGTGATTTTATTCCTCTCCTTAATGAGACACCGGTGTCTTACTGGTGACTTGGAGTCAATGACCAATACTGTAATCCCCACAGCCATGCAGGAAATATTTCAGAATTTCTGAGCTAAAGTGTCTGTTACACTCAGTGATATCTCTGCAGGAGAAAGCCCCCTCAACAATATTTAGACCAACATGTGTAGCTACGTTCCAGCAAAATGATACTCACAGATGCCTACATTTAAATGCCATATATAGTTCTCTTATGCCCTATAATAATCTTTTTTTAAGTATTGGAAATGAATGAAAGGGTAAAAAAGTAAAAGATTTCTTCATTTACTTATGTTCCTCAGGAAGAAGTAATGGCAAGGGTCCTACCATTGCCTTCTGGAGAGAAAATATTCCATTAAAATATTCCATTTAAAGCCAAAGGAGCAATCTCTAAATCGGTCTTTTATTTTTTTTCAGCTGTTTTTTTCCCTGTCATGTGTCTGAGTCTTCATCACGGTTGCTGTCTGTTCAGTCGATGGGATTGACAGCAGAATGAATCTGGTTTGCATATTAAATGGCCTCCCATTAAGTTTTATATGGTGGTTGCCTCGTGTTTTCCCCCCGAGGGACTCTTTAAACTGTAGTGAATTGATGAGGCCCACAAGTGGGAGCATTGATTAATATGGCAAATGAGAAAGAAAGGCTCACTGTTGGAGAATACGTCAAATAGAACGTATCCAGAGGTGGGGTGGGGGCGGGGCTGTGATTGATGGCCAGGATCTAAGGAGCAAAGACTGCATCTAAAGAGGAAGATAAAATATGGCAGGATCTCAAAACACCACTTACTAGATATGTTGATGTCAAATCCTTGTTGACATCCTCTTCTGTTAATGGCTCAATGCTAGGCGTTGTGTATGTCTGTCTGTGTATCTACCAATCCATAGGTGTGTTGTTATTTGTTTGATTTACCTATGGATATCTTTGGATAGAAATGGATATAGACACAAGTATCTACAGAGACACAAATAATGATGGACAGACAGCCTAACTATACATTAGCAGTCATTCTCTCTCTGCTTAGAAGCTCATGCAGAAGCCATCTAAGGGGAAGCCATATGAACTTTTGCATGAATGTTCTAAAGGAAGCTTTGAGCATCGAGATTCTTCGTGAATGGGTACAGGGACAAAAATGTACACTAAATAGTTCTGATAGTCCAGTGTGATATTCTGAGGTCAAGCATAAATGAGGTGACTGTCACATTAGCCCGCCATTCAGTTAGCTCTTGGGACAGTGACTTCAAGGTATTTAAGTAGATGTTTACATTTTTTTTTTTAGTATTTCATATATGTATATAGTAGGTTTTAATAACACTCACCACCTCTTCCTCCATTTCCCCCCAGAACACCTTACCTTGACCTTGTTCATTGGTTAGTTTTATATTCTCTGTCTCTGTCTCTCAGTCTCTATCTCTCTGTCCCTCTGTATGTCTCTATCTTTCTGTCTCTGTCTCTCTGTCTCTCTGTCTCTCTGTCTCTCTGTCTCTCTCTCTCTCTCTCTCTCTCACTGCTACCTGTATCCACATCTCAAGTGATTAAAACCCCCATACTTACAGAGCATTGCCCACAAATAATTATTGCCTGTAGATCACCAAATTGGTCTAAGTCGACATAACTGAACGACACTCACAAGAAATGATACACAAGTCATCTTCAAGTTCCAACCCCGATACCTTCCATCCCTGGAGCTGCACCCTTTAGCTGAAATCTGTCTTTACTATGTCCTCACGTGGACCACAGGAAATCCAAGTGCTCAGAAGTCAGAATTTAAAAAAAAAAAAAAAAGAAAAGAAAGTAAATTCCCTTGATCTCCCTGCTATCCTTGGGATTTCCTGAGGTTCAAGCATTGTGCCAACTACTCCAGCTTAATCCCCATAAAGCTAGAACATGAGTCTTTATTTCCTTTTGTTACTGACTTTGAGAACTTGTAGTCTCATTTTTCTTCTGAGTCGATTTGTCGGGCTGCAGTGGCTGCAGTTTTCAGATGGTTGGATCTGCCTGCCAGTCTAGATTCCTCTGGAGAACAGGGCCCAAGACCCAGGAAGCTGACCACAGTCATCTGTATTAATCTATGGCGACTCCGAGTGAAGATGGCTCGAAGCTGAAAAGGCTTACACACCTAATAAGAGGAGCCGTGTCCTTCCTTAGCAGGCAGAAGAACGGTGGTAACCACAGCGCACCATGGTTTAGGTCATTTCCGTCATTTTAGACTGAAGGGCCAAAATTGCTTTGCCAAGGAAGGCTTCTCAGCAGCCTTACCCTCTCTCCTACTTAATCTCTTCACAGACCTTGTTGCTTCCCTCTAGTTAGAAAACTCAGAGACTCCCAAAGGCTAAAGGGCACTTAAAGGTCATTATACCCAGCACAAGGTACACATCTCCCCGTGGATACCTCCAACTCTCTTCCCAACTCCTGGCACTCATCAGTATTGACATGACTAAGCAAGCCATGCTAAAAAAAGATCTCATAGTTTCTTATTTATGCCTCTCTTCAAACCATTTCTTCACATTTAACACGCTGAAGGTTTAAGCATCCTTTAAGTGAAGTTACCTTGTTCAGGAAACATATGCAGGCCCTTAGACTAGCTTCTCATTTCTCCTGCTGCCTGCCCTGAGCTGTACTGGATATTGAAGTCAAGGCTAAGTGCAAGTCGGGCAAGCACTCCGCTTGTGAACTACTCACCCAGCCCTACCACCTTGAGCGTGTTTCACTCTTTGATGCCAGGTCTTGCTAAGGCATCTAGGTGGGTCTTGAACTTGCTTTGCAGCACAGGCAAGCCTTAACTTGAACTTCTGATCTGTTCGCTTCGGCCTCCTGAGCAGCTGGGATTTCAGCCCGTGCCACCATGCCTAGCCCATGGAGTTTCCCATAGTTCCCATTAGAGCCTCGAGTTGGGTCATGCCCGGAAGTCAATGCTTCCTGCATTACACAGTGCTAGGCACCGAGTGACGGAGACCCAGCGTTAGCCAAGCAAATGGGAAGAAATGAATGACGTTTGGCATGAATTGCTACAAGGAGGGTGGCGTAGGTAAGCCTCAAAACCAATCAGAACCACAGCCTGCCTACCGGGCTCTCCCACTTTCTCCTGCCCAGCGTCTCTGCTACATTTGCCCACTTAAGATTCCTTTGTGCACATCATGTATCTACATTTAGTAGCTCTCAAAAGGGCATCATCAGCTTCCTGCCTCATGATGCTTCAGATGTTGAGTTCCTGCCTCAAATTCAAATACCGAAATCATTACCCCTGGTGTGTCTGTAATCTACAGAGGGGGGGGGGCCTTTAAGGAAGGGGCGTGGGTTGTACTGAAATCATAAGCCCCGGTGTGTCTGTATCTGCAGGTGGGGCCTGTAAGGAAAGGGTGTGGATTAAATGACATCTGACAGGATTAACATCTTCTTTCTAAGAAGAGACTCCAGAGAGTTACTCATTCACCCTCTCTGAGGAGCTCACAGGATAGCCCTGTGAGGACATGTTACGAGCAAGTAGCAGAAAGAACCATCCCAGGAAACAGAATGGGCACCCCTAACTTTGTCTCAACTCAGAAACCTCAGATTATTCTGCTTGGCTCTGGGTGAGTCAGTTCCACACGTTTGAGAAGGAAAGAGGGGGGTGGATTTTTATAAGACAGTGCCCACTAGAAACCTTGGTTATCCTCAGGGGTCTATGTAGCATATTTTTGGGCTACTTTATTGGGTTCTTTTACCTACCACCCTTTTCTACCCCAATCCCTTCCAATTTCCCAACACTGGGTATGAAAGAAAGAAGGTTAGAGGAGGAAGGGAGCATTGACCTCTTCATACCACTTCCTGCTGATTAGGGCTGTCCAGATCCTTGGGGCAAGTCCAATTTTGTCATTAGGAGTTCTCCAACCAGAAAGCAGCAGCAGCAGCAGCAACAGTAGCAGTGGGAGAAGCTGCTACTACCTCTCTCAGGGCTCTGACTTTTTTTTTGTTTGTTTGTTTTTTGTTTTTGTTTTTTTCAAGACAGGGTTTCTCTGTATAGCCCTGGCTGTCCTGGAATTCACTCTGTAGACCAGGCTGGCCTCAAACTCAGAAATCCGCCTGCCTCTGCCTCCTAGAGTGCTGGGATTACAGGCGTGCGCCACCACCGCCCGGCTTATGTCTGTATTTTTAAAGAAACCAAAGTTGTCACTACCAGTCTGTACTTGTCAAGTCACACCGACATCATGAAGACACAAATTGAGTTGCTCCAAACACAGGGGAGTTTATTCTCTCTGAAGGTAGAGGCATGAATTCCGCCTGCACCATGGGCCCTGATCATAGTTTGCAGTCAGCTGCTGTTACTATGTTTTCACTCCACCTTGATGTGCACGCTCAGGGAGAGAGAAAAGAACAGCTAACTCCGGCCTCTTCTTATAACCTTAATTTCTCCCTCACAGGCTCCATCTACAAATACAGACTCAGAATGATTAGGTTCAGACCTAAAGTTGGGAAGACTCAACATTTGATTGCACCCAAGACAGAACAGCAATTTTCTTTCTTTTAATTATATTTCACGTGCATTGGAATGCGGGTGTCAGATCCCCCTGGAACTGGAGTTTCAAACAGTTCTGAGCTGCCATGTGGGTGCTGAGAATTGAACCTGGGTCCGCTAGAGGAATAGCCAGTGTTCTTAACTACTAAGCCATCTCTCTTCCAGCCCCATGGGCAGAAAGTCTCTATAAAGATGGTTGTTATACTGACTAGGAGAGTGGTACATAAGAGAAAAGCAATAAATAGAGTCAGTACTCATTGGTACCTGATATACCACCTGAGGCAGGGTGGTATACATCTGTAGTTCCAGCTCCCTGGAGATAGCAGCAGGAAAGTCATGAGTTCAAGGCCAGCTTGAACTACATTGTGAGTTTAAGAGCTATACTGGGTTACATAATGAAATCCTGTTGTTGTTGTTGTTGTTGTTGTTGTTGTTGTTGTTGTTTTAATTTAACAAGGACATGGAGTGTGCAGATGTGTAATTTTAACAGCTAACAGAGACAAGGCAGGGCTCACGTTCTTTATAAAATGAGGGAACTTCTGCCCCTCCATAGAGCCGAGCAGGGAGCCTTGCCCCTGCCCGCTGTTCCACAGTTGGTGTCTCCTGTCTTATTTAGGCACACAAGCAGAAGTCGCTGAGGCCTACATCTCAGAGAGCAGATTACAGCACTCCGGAGAACAAAGAATATGGCAGAATGCGTGTGTAAGAGGCAGGTGTGTTTGGGAACCCTGAAACCGTGTGCTGGTATATCTAACTCTCTCCAGGTAAGGGGTAAAACAGTCTTTGTTCTTTGACTAGAATCCTGGCCCCCAAAGCCCAGACTTGCAATCACGATAGAAACATGTGTAGAATATAAGTAAATGAATAATAAGTATCTTTTAAGATTTATTTATTTATTTGTTTATTTTATGTGTATGAGTACACTGTAGCTGTCTTCAGACACACCAGAAGAGGGCATCAGATGACATTATGGATGGCTGTGAGCCACCATGTGGTTGCTGGGAATTGAACTCAGGACCTCTGGAAGAGCAGTCAGTCCTCTTAACCGCTGAGCCATCTCTCCAGCCCTGAATAATATGTATTTTGGATTTGCAGGATAAAGATTTTCTTCTAAACATTACAAACTGTGGTCATGTGCACCTGTAATTCCAAAAGAAATATACATTCAAAGCCAGCCTAGGATTCACGGTGAGTCTCTATCTTAAGAAGTTATTACATAACAGTTTAACAAAGCAAAAATGATTTATTGAGTGTGAGTTATCCGCCCGCCCACTCTCCGTCAAGCTTCCAGCGGTTACCATTTATCTCGTAATCCCTCAAGGCTTTTTCTGCTCAGCCCTCACGATCCTTGGATAGAAGAGAGGGTGCGTGGGGTGTGTGTGAGGGGGAGAGGGTGCGGTCACATCTGTGTGAGGGTGTGTGTGAATAGTGGTGGGTGTCAGAGCCTGAAGCTGGGTATGAGTGTGAGTGGGTGCTTGTGTGTTTGTGAGAGTGTTTATTTGTATGTGGGAGTGTGTTTGTGTCTGTGAATGTATGGGTTAGTGTATGTGTGAATGTGTATGTACATGTGAATGTGTGTGTTTGTAGGTGTTTGTGTGTGAGAATGTGTGCTTGTGACTCTGAAAGTATGTGTAAGTGGGTATTTTTGGGTGTGAGTGTCCATGTGGATATGAGTGTGTGTGTGTGTGTGTGTGTGTGTGTGTGTGTGTTTGTGAGAGTGTGTTTATTTGTGTATGAGAGTATGTGTTTGTGTCTGTGAGAGTATTGTGAGTGTATATTTTGGGTGTGAGTATGCATGTGCAATATGAGTGTGTATTTGTTTGTGAGAGTGTGTTTATTTGATTGTGAAAGTGTGTTTGTGTCTGTGCAAGTATGTGTGTGTATTTTTGTGTGTGATTATGCATGTGAGTGTGTGCCACTGTGTGTATTTGTGTCTTTTTTTGTATGAGTGAACATGTGTGTTTGGTTTTTGGGACATGTGAGAGTGTGTGTTTGTGTGTGAGTGTGTAAGGGTGTATGTGAGTAAAAGTAAGTATAAAGCTGTGTGAGGGTGTGTGTGAGTGGGGGTGTGTTTGTGTGTATGGGGTGTGAAAGTATATATATTTGTGTCTATGAAAGTGTATGTGAGAGTGTGTGTTTTTGTGTGTGTATGTATTACTGAGTGTTTGTATATTTGTGTGCTTTTGTATCTGTGTGAATATGTGTTTGTGTGTGTGTGTGTGTGAGGATATATGGGAGTAAGAGTGTCTGAATATAAACCTCTGTGTGAGTGTGTATGTGTGTGAATGGGAGAGTGTGTGTGTAAATGGGTGTGTGTGAGTGAATGGGAAAGTGTGTGTGTATGTGTGTGAATGTGAGTGTGTATGTGTGTGTGTGTGTGAATAGAGGAGAGCGTGAATGGGAGAGAGTGTATGTGTGAATCGAGGAGAGTGTGTGTAAGTAGGAGTGTGTGTGTGTGTGTGTGTGTGTGAATGGGAGTGTGCATGATTGGGAGAGTGTGTCTGTGAATGGGAGTGTATGTGAGAGTGGGAGTGTGTGTGTTTGTATGAATGGGAATGTGTGTGTGTGTGTGTGTGTGTGTGTGAATTGGAGTGTGTTTATGTGTGAATGGAAGAGTGTGTCTGTGAATGGGAATGTATGTGAGAGAGAGAGAGAGTGTGTGTGTGTGTGTGTGTGTGAGAGAGAGAGAAAGAGAGAGAATAAGGAGATGAGTGTGTTTGAGCGCATGCGCATTTTTTTAAGCAGTTTCTTCTACTAAGTCTCCAAACATTCGCACTGGCTCCAGATTCTTTTCCCCATTACTCCTCTCTAGAATCCCCATCAGTCTTCAAATATCTTTTTTTTTTTATTGTCTTGTTTTTCAGGACAGAATTCTCTGTGTAGCCCTGGGTGTCCTGGAACTTGTTCTATAGACCAGGCTGGCCTCAAACCTAGAAATTCACCTGCCTCTGTCTCCCGAGTGCTGGGGATTAAAGGCGTGCGCCACCATTGAATGACACATTTCAAATACCTTTAAACATTTGCATTATGGATACTTAGTCTACGATTCCTTTGAAAAGTCTGATTCTATCCCTTCTCGATAACTTAATATAAATTCTCAAGTCAAGGCCCTGATACAGGGAAATTAAATTCTCCTAAAATGCTGCGTGTCCTCCCGTGTCCTAGAGTGTCACCGGGATGATATGGAGAGGGCCTCCTCAAGGACTCGAATTGAAATGGAAATCCTCACAAACCGTGACTCAGCCTTGTAGGTCATGTTTCCGGTCGTTTGAAAAACACACACCGATCTCTGCCATCCCATTGATGAAGCTCAGGTCATTCGCGGGACTCTGTCCCGTGATGCTTTGTGTGCGCCACTTGCTGAGATCCTGTCTCTGTTCCCTTGGTGGGGGGTGGGGTGGGGGACACTGACAGGGAGGGGCGTTGTTGACTGACAGGCAGATTCAGAGTATCAGCGCTTAAGGTGGCGGGTTTGGTTTCAGGAAGGAAAGAGCCTCCACCCACAAGAACCCAAGGTGCCTCAGTATCTCAGCCTTGGGCACTCGCAGCCTGCCCCTCGCTGGTCTGCACCTGGCCTTCACTCACCGCTTTCAAGGCCAAGTATCTTACCTAAATACACCAACTCAAATCTCTACTTCGACTTTTAAATCTTCAGGGTTTTATTTTCCAAGCAATAAAACATGTAAATATGATTTAAAGGAAAGGCTAGGTCTCTTTCCCTTTTAACTTAGCAAAGGCCTATTTAGAAACTGGTCCTCGGATAAGCCCCACATTCGCTGCGGACACAATGAAATGGATTTATCTTAAGCTCGAATCACTGATGGAAAGAGAAAGGGATTAACTGTCTGTGGAGATGGGAGGCGCAGATTTTAAGCAGGCTTTGGGGACTGACAGGGGCGTGATGGTGAATGAAGTCTTTCAGCCCCAGTTCGCCTCATTCTCAGCTCCCTAAGCTCCACCCCAGGATGAAACGGATCACGGGATGTCGGGACAACAGAGTAAGATGCATTTCTTTGCTTTACTGAGGAACAGGTCGAGTGAGACTGCACATAAATAGAGAAGTGAAATTGATTTCTAAAAAATGGCGCTGATCGATATCAAAGATTGAAAACCCAGGAGGCTCAGCCTGTGTGGTGAGTCACCCTGCGGGACTCTACAGTGCAGGGGCGTGAGAATGAGACGCTCTAGAATGTTCTCTGAGCAGCCGCACGCATACACACAGCCTCATCTCAGTTCAGTTCATAGGCATTTTATAAGACATTTTCCATTTGATGAACAGTTCATAGCTCGCTGGTTTTCCTTTTACCTCTCGAGTCTGGGTGGAATATAACCATGGCTAAGCCCGGAACTCAGTCTGAAAAGTCAGATAAATTTCCTCTGGAACACATATGCCTTAGGGTTTCATTGCTGTAAAGAGACGCCATAACCAAGGCAACGCTTATAAAGGACAATATTTAATCAGGCCTGGCTTACAGTTTCAGAGGTTCAGTCCGTTATCATCATGGTGGGAGCATGGCAGAGATGTAGGCAGACGTGGTGCTGGAGGAGCCGAGAGTTCACATCTTGATCAGAAGGCTGCTAGGAGGAGATTCTCATTCCAGGGCAGAGCCTGAGCAGCCTACCCCACCTCCTCCAACACTTCCTCCAACACGACCACACCCACTCCAGCAAGGCCACACCCACTCCAGCAAGGCCACACCCACTCCAGAGAGGCCACACCCCCTAATAGTTTCAAACATATTCAAACCACCCCAGTGTATAAATACTTATTAAATAGTCTTCGGAATCTATACAGAAGATGAACAGTACTGCAGGGGAAGTGAGGCCAGGAAGGGCAGAGGAGAAAACACCCACGTCAAGACAAAAACTCAGCCTGGGAGCTGCTCTGAGCCACCTGCCCTGCCACACTCAAGTCTTGCCATCTTTCTTCTGGAATGTTTCTGAAGTTTGGCTTCTTATTTTCAGACCTTAAAGCCTAACATCATTTTTTTCAAATCCCTCTAGTTCCAGCCAGGTTTCCTCTGTGGCTACTATTCCTATGATCAGATCCCTTATTAGCATCACCAGAGACACCACCCCCACCACTATTGCCACTACCACCGCCATCACAGCTGCCACCACCATCACTATCACCATCACCATCATCATCACCATCATCACCACCATCACCACCACCATCACTATCACCACTACCACCATCACTATCACCATCACCATCATCACTATCACCATCATCATCACCATCATCACCACCATCACCACCACCATCACTATCACCACTACCATCATCACCACCATCACTATCACCACCACCATCACTATCATCATCACCATCACCATCACCACCACCATCACCACCACCATCACTATCACCACCACCATCACCACCACCATCACTATCACCACCACCATCACCACCACCATCACTATCACCACCACCATCACTATCACCACCACCATCACCACCACCATCACTATCACCACCACCATCATCACCACCATCACTATCACCACCACCATCATCACCATCACCCACGAACAAAAACAATTTAGGAAAAAATAAGATATGAGAAAGATAGGACAGTATAAAAGCCAATGGAGGAGAGAGATGACCAGTTAACTATAAATGAAAATACACATTTTTGGGTAAAACAGAAAAGCCTAGAGGTCAATGAGATTAAAGACTAAAGCTCTAAGAGCCAAAGAGATAAAAGGATAAAAAATATCCATGAGATAACATTTTAGACAAAACCCGTGTTCACACGGGATTAGGAGCCGGAACACGGGGGATAAAGGTGGAATTGCGACTATGCAGGGACAGGCAGCTGCTCTGGGCTGAGCCACAGCCCCTTGTTAGGGGCTAGTCTTTCAGTTGTCGTGGGGCAGGCCCTAAGGGAGCCTTTGAGTTTCCCCAAATCTCCCAACAAAACCCTTCACCAGTTGGCTTTTCAGTGCTTGTAGGCCCATGCCTACAAGGAGGGTAGACTAACCTGTTTCAAAAGACAAAGTCTGAAGGAGAAATGATCGCACCTATAAAATGGGAAGCCCCAGAGAGAGGAGTCCAAATTACCTTCTGAATCAAATCTCCCTATGCTGTTTCTCAGAAGACACAATTGAACATCAAACAGACAGGTCAGGGATGGGGCACAGAGAATGCTTGGCACGGATATCAGGGCTTGGAGGATGTGCACAGTATGGGAGAAGAGAAGCCGTGAGCACATCTGGGCTGTAAATCCACTTCCGACGTTACACATGGGACATGCTTGGACCCTGTCTGTCGGTTTGCTTCGTGTTTGATGCAGGCTCATATCTTCAGTCAGGTTGGTCTCGAACTCATTATGTAGCACAGGCTGCTCCCAGAAATGTGGTGAGCCGCCCGCCTCTACTTCCTGTGAGCTGGGATTACCAGCACTCTCTCACCACACCCAACTTTGCATCTTTTTGCACGAGTATATGTGAGAGAGAGAAAGGGCTTCAGTGATAGTCTTGAGAACTAACAGTTAAAGTTGGCGTTAAGATAATTGAGCTTTTGGGATAAAGAGACAGGATAGTCAGACTTGGGTACCAAACCCATACATACACATACACAAATACATCATATACATATACATATACATATACATATACACATACACATACACATACACATACACATACACATACACATACACATACACATATACATACACATATATATATGTACATGTACACATACATCATATATATATACACATATACATACATATACATATGTATGTATGTGTGCATGTATGTATGTAGTATATATACACACATATAGATATGGTTTGGGGATGTATATAGACATACATATATATGCACACATGTGTATACATATATATGTGTATACACTCAAAACACTCATAAAATAAAGATTAAAAATGTCTAAAAGTAACATTTTGTAGTAGAGGTTTTTCTTTTTTTTTTTTTTTCATTTAGTTGCATGGTTGCATGTAAAATAATGTTCTTAGAATTGATGTTGACATATCCAATCCAGTGTGGTTTTGCACACCTGATTTTCAGTCCTTTGTTGTTAAAATTGATGAGCCATAAATTCCCCAAACGCGAGCTAGGCTTTTGCTTTACGTTAATGTCTTGAGGGAAGAAAAGGACCCCTTGACTCCTTGCTTGTTCTTTGCCTCATGTGAAAACCAAGCCATTCCGATTAAAAAAAAAAAAAAAAAAAAAGCTGTTTGATCTGAATTAGCCATTCACATTCGGAATCCATGGACTATGCCTTAAAGTCCGTATCTTTAAACGAGAAGGGAGATTTCTGTGAAGTGATGCTTATAGTAAAAATTAATGACTAATTACCATAAAGCACTTAAAATAGCAATAGCCAACCTGAGCACTTGTGGATGGCTACACAAACATTAACTCATATTATCCACATGGATCCAGTGAGGCCAGCATTATTTGTGTTTTAGGCATGCAGGAGCGAAATTGTAGTCACGAACGTTGAACAGCAAGCCCAGGAGCATATGGGCAGAAGGTGTGTGGCACAGCTGGCATGCTAATATATGTGGGCCGAGTCTACAGCTCTTGCTCAAATTCTAGCGCATCTTGCTACCAAATTTAAAAAAGAAAGAAAGAAAAGAAAAAAAAAAAACATTGCTAAGCCTGTTTGAAAGTCCAACCAAATCACTATTGTATAAAATTTGCAATGCACTTGGAGAAGAAACCTTTAGGTCATTTTTTTTTTTTTTTTAAGGAGGAATAGAGAATCATTGGGAGCCAGGTAACCTGAATTCTCCATTCAAGATGCTACTGTCTGGTGATCAAGGCGGCAGCTGAATCACCAGGATCCTCTTGGGCGAGCAGACACTGCTCCTATACCAAGTCTCAGCTCTGTCAGGCAATGCCAGTGACCTTCAGGAGCTGCATGTGTGTTTAGTTTTAGGGTAAGTGTTAACAGCGGATGCAGATGACACAGGCCTGAAGATTTCGAGGTATAGACTTGGTGGTTGAACTATGTATCGTTCGTGAGGTAATATAAAGCCAAGCAAGCTTGAGCAAGGCCGTCTCGGGTCAGCATACAGGAAGCAGGAATTGAGAATTGGCATGCTCTTGGTCTCACCTTCTAGCCAGGCACTGCTTAGCCCCCAGCCAATCACCACCATCTGAAAAGGCAAAATAGATTTCCTGGTCTCCACACATCTCCTTTCCCTTTTTTTTTTTTTTAAATGAAAAGAATTAGAGATTTGCAATGCCAAGATTATAATTAACATAATAATACCTAATATTATTGTAATATAATGTGGGTTCAAATCAAACAAAACCAGTAGGTAATGTGATATAACTCGTAAGGGAACAAGGCTAATAGTAGTATGATGTTTATTGGACTTCTCTTTCGTGCCAGGTCTCCTAAGTGCTTTTATATAATTGTTTATATTCTCAAAGAGAGTTTGTTCTTAGCAAAACAGATTTCATGAGAACACGCTCTTCATTCCGCAGTGGAAATAGGAGAGACTGGAGAGATCCGGGGCGGCCGGTGCCAAACGAAAGAGCCCAGGCGCCAATGCCCTTCATGGTGCGGCTCCGCCATCTGCAAACTCATTTTCCCAGTGTCTGAAAGCAACACAGAGAAGATGGTGTCCCTAGACGAATCAAGAAGCTTTTCCCAACATCCCTTTCTCCCTTTTCTAGATCCTCAGCTTGTATTCTCCCAGGCAACGATCCAAAGCGATTCCCATTATACCTAGTTAGCCCCATGGAAATATCCCATAGCTGGTGCTTCTAAGGTGTACTTAAGACGAATTCATTAGAAGTATGACTCACGTGGTAGGGTCCCCTGTGAAACACGGTCCCCACCATGATGATCTTCAGAGAGCAGGTGTTTGTGGGAATCTCCAGGTGCCCACCTACCTGTGTGAAAAGTGTCATATGACAGAACAGAGGGAAATGGTCTAGCCCAGTGGTTCTCAATCTTCCTAATGCTGCAAACCTTTAATACAGTTCCTTGTGTCGTGGTGACCCAAAATCATAAAATTATTTTATTGATTCTTCATAACCGTAGTTTTGCTACTGTTATGACTCCCAATGTAAACATCTGATACTCAGGTTATCTGTTATGTGACCCCAGTGGGGGGTCACGGCCCACAGGTTGAGAACCTCTGGCATAGACCATTGTAGCTGTTTTGGCAGATGGAGAACATGGCATTCAGTGGCGCCATCTTGAAAACAGACATAGCCTTCAAGAGGTAAGGTCCCACAAGAATGACATACAAATCTTGATGAGCTATGAACTGTCCAGTCTCGAGTATTTTGTTATAACAATACGAATGGGCTGCGTATTTTAAAATGGTATCTTCTGAAGTTAGTCACTGAAAACACACACACACACACACACACACACACACACACACACTCAAATAAGCCATAAAGTCATACCCACACATCTTGTTACACAGAGATTTCAGTACAGGAGGCGCCTGATCCTGAAGCCATCCTCTTCTGTTGCATGGCATTGTTAACTTTGTTGAATATCAAGGAGCCATAAATGCGATTATTGATTATGTAAGACCCGATTTTATTTCAACTATCTACATATTGATCCATAAGTAATCTCAATGAATGTGTCTTTGTATTAAAGTTCTAAATCAAGAAATATGAGAGGGTTGGAGAGATGGCTCAGCAGTTAAGAGCACTGTCTGCTCTTCCAGAGGTCCTGAGTTCAATTCCCAGCAACCACATGGTGGCTCATGACCATCTGTAATGGGATCTGATGTCCTCTTCTGGTATGTCTGAACTGAAGATAGCTACAGTATATATATAATAGATAAATAAATAAATTTAAAAAAAAAGAAATGCAAGAGATCCAAGCTCACTCTTCACATTAAGCTGTTTCTGGCTATCTCTAAGTCCTCTGTGTTTCCATACGAATTATGGCTAATCAATTCATGCCAAGCATAATACCCCCATCAAGGATCTTGACACGATTTTAATGAACCTGTAACACTGCCCCTGGGAGTATTGCTATCTTGACGATAATAGATTGTCCAAGCACATGGACTTTCTACTTAGTTAAATCCTTAATTCTAAGCCTGGAGAGATGGCTCTGTGGGCACAGTGCCTGCTGTGCAGGTCTGCTGACCTGGACTCAGGTCCCCAGCGCCTATGTAAACGTTTGTCATGACAGCACACATCTGTTAACCCCAACGCTAATGAGGAGCCGGCTCAGTGTATATAGGCAGATCCCGGAAGCTCACTGGCCAGCCAGCCTCCCTTCATGGGTAAGTTCCGGGATCAAGATAGATACCTCGCCTCAAAACATAAAATGACAAGCGATTGAGAGGAAAAAAAAACCCCACACAATCTTTATCTCTTTCAATATTTTCTCATTTTTCAGCATAAGAATATTTTAGTTCTCCCGTTAAACTTATTTTTATGTATTTGGTTCATCTTGTTGCTGTTACTATAAGGGATTTTTCCAATGGTGCGTTTTCGGATCACGTGCTGTTAACGCGGAGACACGGAGCTGATCGTGGTGGATGGCCCAGTGGATAAAGAGCTCGTTGCTCAGACATGAGGACCGGAGTTCAGATCTTCCACACCCAAAGCATGATGGGGGTATTTGGGGGCGGGGCAGGTGGAGACAGGAGGATTCTGGCCCCTTCTAGTCAGTCAGCCTAGCTGAAAGGGTGGGTTCTAAGGTCAGTGAAAGATTTGCCTTCATTATTAACAGAGTTCAATAGAGAGAGACTCCTCTGTCTCCATACACACATACACTGATAAATTGTCGATCCATTAATTATGGACAATATAGCTTCTGTCCTTTTATGGGGTGGGAGTTTATTGGGTGAGATCGATCTTCCTAGAATTCAAGGTCAGTCAAGGCTAACGACAATGACTTTCCTCTGCGACTCCAATCAAAGTGCAGACACAAACTGGAGGTGGAGGTACGAGCTTTCCTTCCTGGGCCGCTTATCTTGTGGGCCCAAACAAGAAGTCAGTGCTTTGATGTGGAAAGTGCTTCTGTTGGAAGTGTTTTTTAGTAGGAGTCGGGGAAAGGATGCACATTTAACAGCACATGTGAAATGCTGACTTACAGAAGAGGGGAGGGGAAAGATAGAGTCAGACTAATAACTAGGTAACTAGATATGTTCTAGATAACCAGAACGTTTGGTCCTGCCCCACAAAGTCCTCAGGAACTCAAACCGGGCTGTCGCAGGTACGCGATCTTCAAGGCTCTCCGGTTTGCTTTCGGTGTCAACTATTCAAATGATTTCAATTAGAATAATTCCATTCCTGAAACAGTGGCGTTATGTTTTTCTAGGCTTTGCCTACTTTACTTGTTGGCAGTAGGTAGTTTGTTAATAATTAGTCAGCAATGTACCCCAGAATGGGGAGCGTATGGACCTCTTAGCAAATAATTCAGGCTAGATTATCTTCTATTCCCATCAACTCTGGTTCTAGTAGTTTTAAAATATGGTAGTTGACAGATTTGGGGCGCTTTTCAGTGGCTTGATGCCATCCTTGTGGCAAACAAGGTTGAGTAATACTTTTTTGGGGGGTAGCTTTGTGTAAACAATGACATATAAAGCCAGGTCCCATCTGTGGTGGCTTAAATGAGAAGGTCTCTGTCTTGTTAGTGTTTCTATTGCTGAGAAGGGATGCCATGATCACGGCAACTCTTATAAAGGACAACATTTAATTGGGGCTGGCTTACAGGTTCAGAGGTTCAGCCCATTATTATGGTGTGAAACATGGCAGCATCCAGGCAGGCATGGCGCTGGTGGAGCTGAGAGTTCCACCTCTTGTTCTGAGGGCTGCTAGGAAAAGACTGGCTTCCACATGGTTAGGAAAGAGGGTCTCATTGCCCACCGGCACAGTAACCTTCTTCCTCCAACAAGGCCACACCTACTCCAACAAGGCCACACCCACTCCAACAAGACCACACCTACTCCAACAAGGCCACACCTCCTAACTGTGCCACTCCCTGAGCCAAGCATATTCAAACCACCACAGTATCTCATACTCTCCGACATATGAATATTAGACAGCACTCTTTGGAGAAACGTTAGTCTTGCTAGAAGAAGTATGTCATGGGGGAAGGGTTTAGAGTTCCAAATTCTTGTACCAGTCACCATTCTCAGTACAAATATTCTCAGTCATTCTCTCTCTCTCTCTCTCTCTCTCTCTCTCTCTCTCTCTCTCCTTCCTGTTTGTGGTTGGAGATCTGAGCCCTCAGCTCCCAGCTTCCAGGTGTAGCCGCCATGTCTGCCCCCTGATGCCACGCTATCTCCGCTACCATGGACTCACTCTTATCCACTGGGATCCGTCAGCCCAAATAAACTCTTTCCTTCTACACATCGCCTTGATCCCAGTAACAGAAAAGTGGTTGATGTACACACAAAGAGCAGTGTGTGTGTGTGTGTGTGTGTGTGTGTGTGTGTTTATCTGTCTGTGTGTATATGTCTGAGTTTGTGCGTGTGTGTCTGTGTTTGTGTGTGTCTGTATTTGTGTGTGTATGTTTGTCTGTGTGTCTGTGTTGAGAGAGAGAGAGAGAGAGAGAGAGAGAGAGAGAGAGAGAGAATATTTGGTACAAGGTGGCTAAAGCAGCATCTGTCTTCTTCCTGGAAGGATTCTAGGTACTCAGCAGAGATGGGTAGCCCCGTTGAGCTGGTGTAAGGAGTCAGCCTCTAGCCTGTGATCCTTGCTCCATGAGTAATGAGGGATGAAGTAAGTGTCTCACCATGATCATTGTCTTCGTCAGGGTTTCTATTCCTGCACAAACATCATGACCAAGAAGCAAGTTGGGGAGGAAAGGGTTTATTGAGCTTACACTTCCACACAGCTGTTCATCGCCAAAGGAAGTCAGGACTGGAACTCAAGCAGGTCAGGAAGCAGGAGCTGATGCAGAGGCCATGGAGGGATGTTCCTTACTGACTTGCTTCCCCTGGCTTGCTCAGCCTGCTTTCTTATAGAACCCAAGACTACCAGCCCAGAGATGGTACCACCCACAAGGGGCCCTCCCCCTTGATCACTAATTGAGAAAATGCCCCACAGCTGGCTGGCTCTCATGGAGGCACGTCCCCAACTGAAGCTCCTTTTCCTATGATAACTCCAGCCTGTGTCAAGTTGACACCCAAAACTAGCCAGTACAATCATCAATCTAAAGGTTTCTCAACCATGTACCAGAAGTGAAAAAACAAAACAAAACAACAGTGTAGGTTTTTTTAGACTTGGGTCAGATGTAGGATTTAGTCCTAAAGAGCCTTTCCTGATGATGTCCAATTTGAAGTCAGCATATAAAGGACTGCCTAAGCATCTCACCCAGCAGCTTCATGGTAATAGAAATGTTTTAGCTGTGAGAGATGTGAAAGGTGAGGGAGAAACACATCATAGGTACAAAAAAAAAATTGTGAGTGATTTGGATGGGGAAACGTGATCATTTTTGCAGGCTCATCTCGCTATTCTGTTAAAAAAATGGGGCATCCTAGCCTGACACACAGATGAAACCAGCCTGTTCCAGCTGTCCAAAGCATCAGAAATGACTGCAGCTGGCTAATCTCTAATTATAGAATTCTTCGTGCTTGGGGTGTAGGGGAGCAAATGTGTGCTTTGACTTCTGTGAGTCCCGACTTTGGGGAAAGCTGTGACTTTTAGATAATTTTTTTTCTTCCCTCTGCATAATACACTAAACAAATTTAAATTAACTCTTGGGGCAAATATAATTAAGGAGCTGCAGATGGTTCTTTTGTTCATTCGGTTGACCAGAATATGCCCTAACTGTGGCTTTGGATGAAGCGATTAAGTCCCGTTTCCATGGGACCCAGTCCTAAGGTATTTGGAAAGCACACATTAATGATTCTGAGGCTCACAGGAAGTTTATTTCTTTAGTGGCTTGTTTAGAGAGGATTTCAAACGCAGTGACTACACTTTGGTTTTTCTGTGAACCTTTCATGGGTGATCTGCCTTTCTTTTTCTTCTCTAATTATGCTTTTTACAGATTCATTTAAAGAGAAAAAAAAAAAACCTGTCCAGCTTGGATCTGGGTGAATTACCAATGCCCATATATTCATCTTCGAAGTCTATCATAATACAAGGCCTCAAAACAAACACTGTATTTGACACAGTTGTGGTGGGCTGGGAACAGGATGACCTCCTGGTGAGGGCCATCTTCCTGGTTTGCAGATGTCCAGTTTCTTATGTCCTCTCAGGGTGGAGAGAGTGAGTTAGCTTTCTGATATCTTGTATTTCATTCATGAGGTACATTCCAGGATCTCAGTGAGACCTAAACACTTATAAAGATTCCAAAATACCCTTCCCTCTGGGGATGGGCACTTTGACAGATGAATTCTCAGGGGGAATCCAAGTCTGAAGTCCCTAACAGGAAAGCCTTAGGTCTGGGGGATTTTTAAAGTTGTCACTTTAAGAAGAGACTGATGACAGATTTGTTTGTTTCGAGGGCTCTCAGGCAGTTCAAGGTCATCCACTGGTAATGTTTCTGTGTTTGGAATTACGTGATCATGACTAATGCTGGGAATATTGCTCAAAACACTGAGTAGTTTTTTGACACTGAAGAGACAGCATGCAGTATATTCTCTGTGCTGATCTATAGGTCCAGGCTCAAAATTTTCAATTTTGTTTTGAAGCATAAGGGTTATAATTACCACATAGGCAAGAATTCTATAGGACTTGAATATTTCCTAAACACTTTTGTAAGATGTTACTTAACTACTATTAAGATGTATACTATAACTTACATTTTTAAGAATTGTTTTCAAATGTGTGTTTTGTGTGTGTGTGTGTGTGTGTGTGTGTGTGTGTGTGTGTTTGTAAGTGTAAGTGTTGATACCCACAGAGTCCAGAAGAGGGTGTCAGACTTCTGGGCGTTAGAGTAGCAGGATTTGTGAGCCTGATGTGGGTGCAGGGAGCAGGACTTAGGTCCTTTACAAAAGAAGCTAGCACTCTTAACTACCGAGTCCTCTTTCTGTTCCTCATTTTGATCTGTTTAATAGTCAGTTGTTGGGTGAATTTAACAATTCATTAACTCCCGAGTTACAGTGCTACCCACAAATCACCAGACTATCTCAGAAGACATATATGTTCCAACTCTACTCTCTCTCTCTCTGAAAAGCAGAACCTCAAGGGAGAACTAAATGTAGCCACTCTATTTAGGAAGTATTCGCCAGTGGGTAGGGTGAGGAAGAAGAACCAACTCAATTGGAAACAACAAGAGGTGATTCTGTGACACCAAACGTGTTCTGAGGAAGGACAGAACAATGTCCCATCATTCAGAAGTCACACCCCTACCCAAGGAGAACAACATGGCCCTGGGTCGAGTTCACAGGCAGAGAAGGGGGCAGATATGTGTGTCTGGTTCCTTCCTGGCCCATTTCCCTGATGTCAGGGTTAATCTTGAGCACTGTGTATTCAGAGGCTGAGTTCTGTGCCCCTATCCAGATCATAGCCTGGTATCGGGGCACTGTATTCACCAATGTAATACAGTTCCAATGTAAGATTAGACAGAACCAATGTAAGATTGTTCCCTATTAATTCCTAATTGGTCAACAAATGTCTGGGGCTTACGACTAGGTAAAAGGATAGGAAGGCAGGCCTAGAATCGAGGGGGGGGGTGTCTCAGAGACAGAGAGAGAGAGAGAGAGAGACAGAGAGAGAGAGAGAGAGCGCACTGGAAAAATATGACGATACAGAGAGAAAGAGGCTGCCATCAAAGGAGATGAGCTATGAGCATGTGGCCAAGAGAAGAGAGTATCCTGAGGACAGGCTGATGAAGCAGAAAGAGCCTGGGTAAAACTCAAAGAGCAAGTCATGACAGGGGTTGGTTATAGGTGAGAATAGCTAGAACTCGCCTAATCTAGGCTTACAGCTTGCAAATAAAATACCTGGTTTTGTGCCGGCTAGCTAGGATAAATAACTCATTGCATCCCATTGGTCAATCTTTGCTTTTCAGGAATCTACGCTCCCCTCACTGAACACTTCCGAACAGTATTGCCAGACCACTTATACCTTATGAAGCCAGTTTGCCTTTCTGTTTCTGAGGCAGAGGATGGAGGCGAGGGATGCCCGGCAGTTTAAGACACACGTGAGTGAGACTCCCATGAAGGCCGACGGTGGTGGATTGGTCCAGGAAGGTGGTCGGCAATCCTTCGACATCATTCTACTTGTTCGACAATGTTCAGTCTCATCTAAAGTTTGTAACTTTGTGATATGAAAAAAACGGAGAAAGAGAAGAAGGAATGGGGACCCTAACAGGCGAGCACATGGGTGTGGAGCAGGAAAAATAGGCTGTTTCGGAGACACTGTTGAAAAGAATGCCGTGGTTGTCTCGGTTCGCCAGGAAATGGAGCCAGGTGTGACATACTCACACGCATTCGTTACAAGGCGTGGAGTCCCACAGCCACATAAGGTGGTAAGTATAAAACTCACAGAGGGAGGATAGTAGATTTTTGGAATTCATAGACTGTTTCAGGTCACAGGTCTCCCAGGCAGGAAGACATGCTGTTGCAGAGAGAGAGGGAGGAAATCTGTTGGAAAACCTTCCTACTTGTTGAAGGAGTCATCTTTCTGTTGCTTTCAGTCTAATTGAAAGAAGCCTATCACATGATGGCAGCCATAACTGCCTCCCTACGGATTCCAATGTTAATCCAATCTCAGGTCAACTTGAGATTAATTTAATCATTAGAACCATTCAGGTACAGCCTGATATTAAAACAACAACAACAACAACAACAACAACAACAACAAAACCCACCCATGGGCCAGTCAGGTTGACACAGAAAACTAACTCTCACAAAAGCCTACCAATCTTACCAGAAATTTCATTATGTGATGGGAAGATATTGTGGCAAAGGAGATCTGAATCCAAATCTAGGACACCAGGAGGGTTGTTAACCTTCAACCCTGGGCAAGTTCGTTTGTATCTTTGAGCCTAGGGGATCTGTGTTTATACAATGTGAAAACGTTCAATGTCCAAAGACTAAACTTCCAGGGCTAAAATTCACTACTGATGCGTTTGAACACATCTACTGAAAATACGTCAAAGAGTGATGAGAGTTGACTCTCTACCTTCAGCTAAGGCTGAATACAAGAAACTCATCTAAGGAACTCGGGAGAAGATCCTGGCTTGTTGCAGGGACAATGAAAACTGAAAAATGGTTGGTAGGATAAGGCCAGGGGAATGGCATATCGGTGATTTTTTTTTTTTTTTTGATTACACAGGGTTTCTGCTTAAAGTGGGGTCTGCTGTTTGGAGTGTGTATAATTCAAGGTATCATTTTCATTTCAGAAGACTAATTACACAAAGTCTGCATTTCATATTGAATGTTTGACATTTTCAATATCATATGTATCCATATAAATGCTTATATCAAAAAATGAAGTTCACACACACACACACACACACACACACATACAATGCACATGAAGACTTCATGAAAACTTCAGCATCTCAGAGGATGTGGGACTCTAGAGAGGCCACTTATTATACTATCAGCACAATGTAATTTGCCCACGACCATACTCTTAGTTATACAACATTTCTTTCAAACCCAAAGATTTTAGTTTTTAGAGACAGTCTGACGTATCCACGACTGGTTTCAAACTTGGTCTAGAGTAGCTGGGAGCTTCTGACCCCCCTGCCTCTACTTCCCAAGTGCTCAGATTGCAGGTGAATATCACTGCTCCCCATTTGGGCATGCTGGGAATGGAACCTCGGGCATGAGCACCATGGGCAAGCATTCTGACACCTGCTATATCCACAACCTTCTAGGTTTTTTCATTTGTTTGTTTTTTAAAGAAAGCATAAAATTAGTCAGTGCCTCATCTACCTCCCCCATGGCAGCAGTGGGCTGGCCCTAAAACAGAGGTGTATAGCAGGCATTTTGCTACTTTGTGAGTTCTTTTTTTTTTCAGTTGGTGAAGCTTTTATTGATGTTTTTGCTTGATTTATTAAACATTTATTTTCTTTTTTTAATTTAATTTTTATTTTCTATATTCTATGTTTACATTCCAAAGGCTTTCCCCTTTCCCAGTCCCCCCCCCACCATATGTCCCATAATTTCTCCCCCCCAACTATTCCCCAATCATTCTCCTCCCTCTCTGGGGGGCTTTTGAATGAAATCCTCTTCTGGGGTGGCTTTTTTTTTAATGGATTAGTCTCTTTTAAATATTTATTCTCTTCTATTTACTTATCACTTCATTAGTATCAGTAACTAATGTCAATTAGTGAATAAAGGTATTTCTGGAAATAGTTCTATTCCTAACATCTGAATGCCCCCAAGTAAGAGTTTAAGGGTTACAAATCCAGTCAATCAACTATGAAGTCTGTTCTGTCCTCCTCCCGTGGCAAATACATTGTCACAATAAAAAAGGTCCTGTGTGTGTTTGTCTATTGTTCATGCATGTAAGTGTTACTGCATGTGCAATTATGTATGTGCATATGGGTGTCAGAGGTCAACCTCAAGTTATCATTCCCCGGGGCTGTCCACATTTCTTTGTTGCTGTTGTTTTTGAGACAATGTTTCTCATTAAATCTGAAACTTCCCAATTAAGCTAGGCTGGCTGACCTATGAGCTCCAGGGAATCTCTTGCTTCTCCCTTCTCAGCACTGAGGTAAAAAGTGCTTACCAATCCATCCAGATTTCTTAAAGTTTTTAGATGCATCTTATTTTGGGAATAATCTCAGGTCCTCGTGCTTGCTTGGCAAGTCCTCCGCCCACTAAGCTCTCTCCCCTGTCCAAGAATGTCTTCTAAGGTTTAGTTTAAACCTAAATCTGGCAAAATGTCAAAGATGGTTACTTGTGCACACACATGGGTTGTGTTACTGATGCTTGCACAAGCAGTAACATAAAGACTTCGATAATTTATGAGGCACTTTGTATTTATTGCAGGAAAGTTGTTTGTCTTTCTTCTAGCCAGAGGAACGATTTATGTTGCTACAGTCAGTATCTTCAAATAATTGGTTGTCTCCTGTCAACAATAGCATCCTTTATGAGTTATCCTAGCTTGGGAATTTTTTTTTTTGCAATTATTAATTTTATCTTTGAAAAAAGTCTCATCCCCCCCTAGAACAATAGGAACCAGGAATCAGGCTCCCTGTGATGAATTCGTACAATAATATTTTGATTTTCATTTTCAAATGATCATGAATCTTTTGTCCCATCAAGGTCACAGTTTCTGTATTGTGTTCAAACAAAGTGGCAGAACCGAAATTGGTAAAAATGTTACAGGAAATATTACAAAATATATATATTTTTTTAACCATAAAATCCGATGGCACATGCCCCTCCACTCACACTGTCTTTTGAAATAGTTTTATATCCATACATGAATATAAAGAATTACTGCTATCTTTTGTGTGTTACTTCTTTTAGGTGTTCTTTCTCCCCTGCAACCTGTTCCATGTGTGTGATATATGTGTGTTTGTATGTGTGTGTGTGTGTGTGTGTGTGTGCGCGTGCCCTGCAACTGACTTACTAAACCAAGCCAGCATCCTACAGTTCAGCTGCAACGTGTTCTAGAGTGGTGTGAACCACCGCAATTGTAAGGAGCTCCTCAACTGCCAGTAGCCCCTCACTTGTGAATGCATCTAGCTCCCTTGGAGCAAAGACAGGCAGAGTGGATTCTTAGCATTCCTGGGAAACTCTTCATTACACAGTTCTTCTGCATCCCTGCTCTGAAGGGAGGATGACATGTTAATTTATCTTTCCTCTGACTCAAGCTTTTCTCTTAGCACTCTGGGGCAGAGTCAACACAGAAGCCAACTACTTAGACACGATTGCTTTGCATTTCCAGAATATAAGCCAAGCCACAAAGGGGAGGGGGTGGATGCCCTAGAGACCTGGGCAGTGGTAGCCCAGGAGTGTGAGTCACACAGACAGCTGGACTTTCATCAGGATCACTGAGAACTCGCTAAGATTCATTACAACCCCAGACCTTTGCTGGGTGTTGGCTTAATGCTTGTAACCCCACCACTTGGGAGTGGGAGCTAGGAGATCAGGAATTCGAGGCCTGCCTGGGCTACATAATGAGTCTGAGGACAGCCTAGGCAATAGGTTTCAAGAACCCTAAACAGACACACAAATAACTAATCAGCCAATAATAATAAAACCTAGGTCCAGGGCTGAAGAGATGGCTCAGTGGTTAAGAGCACTGGTTGCTCTTCTGAGGGTCCTGAGTTCCCAGCAACCACACAGTGTCTCACAACCATCTGTAATTGGATCTAATGCCCTCTTCTGGTGTGTGTGAAGACAGTGACGGTGACAGTGTACTCATATATACATAAAAAATAAATAAAGGTCCAGCACAGACACATCTTTGTTCAATGGTTGTCAGTTTATACTTCTGAAGTCTGGTTCTAAGCATTCTGGGATCCTGCTCAAAATTATTTATCATGGGGCCAAGGACATGGCTTAGTAGGTGAGAGCCCTTACTATAAAGGAAAAAGATCAGAGTTCAAATCCCAAGAACTCGTGTGAAAAGGGACGTACAGTTCCTTGTGTATTATACCTACCTGGAATGCTGTGAGGAACAGAGAAGGTGGACCTCTGTGGTTTGCTGGGTGTATGTCACGTTCAGTGCAAGACTGTGCCTTGAGGGAATAAGGTGGAGATCGGGAACATGGCATTCAGTGTGCGCAGTCACAGTCACATACCTCTGCATACAACATGTATGTGTACATCTGACGAATACACACATTTTAAAAAAGCTTTATTTTTAATTGTGTTGCAGGAAATACTAAGAGAATACTAGAACCTTCATGTTCCTGAGCTCATGCCTCCAGCTCTCTGCCCCGGTGGCCTGGGTGGCCATGCACTGGCGGGCAATAGCTGACCCCATTTTTATCTTGTGGAGACTCTGACTCAGAGCTCCACAATCTCACACCCAGCTCGCTAGGTTCCCAGTGGCGGGTCACTACCACACTAACCCTGTGCTTCAAATCCCTCACGACCTTTGTGAAGCACCTCAGGCAAGCCCACGCTTTCTCTCTTGAACCCAGATGAGCTGCTGCATGGAGGAAAATGCAACACAAACTTAGTTCAGAAACAATGGTAACTCAATCTCTGGGCACAACAACTAAAAACCTAATCTTGTAAGCCTTATTAAAATCTGACCCTTCTGGTGGTGAATCCTTGCAGATCCACCATGATACTGGGAAACTCTAGCAACTACATCTTACCCCTCTGCTGTCCTGGTTCCAAAAGGACCTAATTCTCTCCTGCTTCCTCCCTTCCTTCGTCCAACCCGGAAGTCCCACCTACTGGCCCAGTGATTGGCTCCTTTATTCATTTGGGGATTGGTTCACAAGAATAGCACCAGGCCCATCCATAACAAATTGTGTGTGTGTACACAAATGTGTGTACATGTTTGTGTGTGTGTGTGTTCAAGTAAATTCAGGTGTCACAGGAGGCACAGATCCATATCACAGAGATATGGATCCTTCTGGAGCTGGAGTTACAGGTGATCTTTAGCCCCCTTTCATGGGTATTGGGAAATGAACTCAGGTCCTCTGAAACTTAAAAAAAAATGCATCAAATTTATATATGCATATATATGATGCATATTTGTATATAAAAATTTGATGCATATTTATATATATTTGATCTGTCTATATCTATCTCCATTATATCACAGTCCCTAGCAGCCCCACATGACCTGCCATCTTCTGCTTCTGCTCCTTGACTTAACCTCTTCCTCTCAGGCAGACACCGTGTTGAAACACCGGTAGCTTCCCGAGAACAGGCTCTGTATGTGCCTCTCCATGTGTGCACTCTCCTGCTGACCCCAACAGCTTGCAAGACTGTGGATAATAGGTTTTGATGCAGTGAGGTCAGGACACTGAGTGCTGGGACTCAGCAGTTAGAAGCACATCCTGCTCTTGCTGAAGATGGGAGTTTGGTTCTCATAACCCATGTCAGTTAGCTCGCAACCCTCTGTCACTCCAGCTCTAGGATCCAACACCTCCAGCGTAGGCACCAGCATTCACATGCACATAGCCACACAGACACATGTATTAAAAACAATAAAAATAAAATCTTAAAAAAACACGCATAGCTAATATTTGTGGCTTTTCTTTCTTTTTGTTTTATTTTTAACCAGAACCTTGAAGGACCTGATATCAAAAGCCATGGTGTCAAAAGTTTGCTTTCTTTAGGGTCATATTTTTTTTTCCTTCAAAAGAAGGGTATAATTTACTAAAATGGAGCTGAGTGCCCCTGGCTCGCTCTCCACAAAGCCCACATTGAATTGATGTTTGCCAGTTCTCTCTGCTCCTGGTGGAATGGCTCGGCCTGGCTGTTTGCCTAATAAGGAGATGGTTTCTGTTCCGAGCTTTCTGAGACTATGAACAGTCTTCAGCATTTTTTTTTTTTTTAATGCCAGAGTGTAACGGCAAATTTTTAGCCCAGAGCTCTTTCTTTGGCTTCCCAGATAAAGCTAAGAATAGAACTGGAGAAGCGAGTGTCTGAAGATTCTGGTTATTACAGATTTTACATAATTACTGTGGGGTGTATGTATGAGCTAGATAGCCCTGACTATCTGGTGAAAATAAGCAGTCATCTTAGATACGGTAGCAAAGAACAACAAAAGAGAGAGGGCCTGGGAGACCCCCCACCCCCCCAAGAGGGCAAACCATGACACCCTCAGAACTGAGGTGTGTGCGTGGAACTGACTTCACTCCTCAGCTGCTTTGGTGACATCACTGTTTCAACAGCCCCCATCAGTCTGATCATACCAGGTCGCTCTTGTCTGGGACAACAAATGTATCCCCCTGCCCCCCCAAGAATCTTCCCATAAAAACATTAAATGTCTACCAATGACTCAACTCCCCAAAAGACAGCACAGATCCAGGGCTGATTCTAAGAAATCACGTCATTCTAATTGGGCCTCCTCCCATAGGTAGACTTACCTTGAACTAGACCCCAAAGCTTATACATATCCTAGTTATGGCATCTTTACATCAATGGGGCATCAAACCTTTTGTTGTTGTTGTTGTTGTTGTTGTTTGGTTGGTTGGTCTTTTGTTTGTTTGTTTGTTTTTGTTTTTGTTTTGAGCCAGGTTTCTCTGTGTAGCCCTGGCTGTCCTGGAACTCACTCTGTAGACCAGGCTGGCCTCGAACTCAGAAATCTGCCTGCCTCTGCCTCCCAAGTGCTGGTATTAAAGGCGTGGACTGCTGCTGCCACCACCACCCAGCTCAGGGGGCATCAAAACTTAGCCAAGAAAGAGTCCCTTCCTTACCCAGAAGGGGATCAGCTCAGCTTTGTTTTATCAATTGATTGTTTTGATGGTAAATGAATCTGCTTGTTATTCTAGTCGTTATAACATTTGTGTATATTGGAAACGTTTTTTTTTTAATTTATTTTATTTTTTAAAGGACACCTGGGTATAGTACAAAAGGTTTAAAATTCAGAGGTAGAAGCAGAAGAGAAATCAAGGTCATCCTTGGACACACAATGTATTCAAAAACAAGCTGGGCTATGTGGGTGTATTATTCCTTTTCTATTGCTGTGGTCAAACACCATGGCCAAGACAGTTTATAGAAGGCAGAGTTTATTGGAGGCTTATCAATCCGGAGGACCGAGAGTCCAGCAGTGTAGGGAATCATGGCTGAAAGTGGCAGACACGGAACAGCTCAGAGCTCAGATCAGGAGCAGCAAACCGGAAGCCGGCAGAGCTAACTCAAAATGGCGCACATCTTTCGAAACTTCAAAGCCTGCCTCCAGTGACGTACTTCCTTTAGCAAGGCCACACCTCCTAAGCCTCCGAAACAGCCACCAACTGGGGACCAGGTATTCAAATTCCTGAACCATGGGGAACATCCCATTCAGACTACCATACTGAGACTCAGCCTTTTAAGAAAAAAAAAAACAAAACAAAAAACTAAAATCCTTTGAGTTGAGACTTCACTGGCCTCGAAGGAAGAGTGCTGCAGAGTTGGGGATGAGAGTCACGAATAATACGAAAAGGAGACCAGAGTCAGTCCCCATAGCAGCTTCCTCTGGTTCACACTGGTTGCTATAGCGTGAACCTAAATCTCCCAGCTCAACGTTTGACCATATACCGCACAGCAGGCACGCTTGGCCAACTCATGAGAACCCCAACTACATCGCCATTCTCACAAGCACGTGGTATCCGGGACCACATTCACACTGCATCCTGGAGAGTATGAGGGGACTCCTTCTCCAGGGGGGCTACTTCTCATACAGTTAGAAAGGAGGTAGATAAGAAATAAATAACATCAGGGGGTCCCAGACCTTGACTGGAAATGTGGGTGTTCCCCTTGCTTCCAACCATCCACACCCCATCATCCCAGCAGGCCTTAGATGCTTCTCATCCTTGGTGGTCTGGTGGTCTCCTTCTCAGTCTTCTTGACCTCAGAAGCCCCCAAGCTTTAGTTACCCCTCTCTTCTTCCTTCTCCTCTTCCTCCTTCTTCTCTTCCTCTTCCTCCTCCTCTCCTCTCCCCCTCCTCCTCTTTATAGTAGAGGGGAGATGCTATCTTCACCCCTTGAGCTGCTCTCATAGAACTAACTCTATGAGCTGTAAAGTCATAGGTAGCCAGGCTAGACCACTAAACACAGTATACCCTCTGTGTTGCAGAAAACTCGAGCTATATTTCCACGTTCCCTAGAAAACAGAAGGATACGGTAAGGAGTGGCTTCGTTCCATTCAAAACAAAGAAAGCAATTTCCTCCTTTGGTGTTGGAGATTGCCCAGAAGAGCCTGGAAACCCAATCTCAGGAATCAGCCAGTGTTTAACAATGTTGCAATGAATGGTATTGATTCGAATGTCTAACAAGTAGCCATCTTCGCTGGTTGTATTTAGTCTCTTTTTTTCCTGTTAATGTTAATTTTGCAGTTTTAACTTCAAAGTCTCACCTATTTAGTTTTCTTTGTTTTATTTTCTTGTTTATCCTTTTCCCCATTTATTTTATTTTATTTTTATTTTTTCCCCATTTCCTTCCTTCTGACTCCTCTCCCCTCTCTCCTTCAGTACCCCTCCCCTCTCCTCTTCCCTCCCCTCCTCCCTTCCCTTTTCTTTTCCTCTTCTCTCCTCCCTTTCAAAAATGAGCTATACAAGTTTAATTTTACATTTACCCACAAATCACAGGCTTCAAGCAGACCAAACCACTAAAAACCGGGAGATCTAGCTGACCATATCTTGGGGCTCACTGGATTCCAGAAAAGGTTGGTTAGCTACAATGCCAGTTACTTCCTTGTTGCTGTGACAAAATACTTCTCGGACGAATCTTAAAGGAGGAAAGGAGGCTGAGACTGGCTCATGGCTTCTAAAAGATTTCTATCATGGAAAGAGAGACAAGGCAGTCGGAGTGGCTTTATCATCTGTAGCAGCAACACACAGCAGAGATGGAAGAAGTGAGAGCTTGACCCAAATCAGTGGTGGGGGTAGCTTTCAAAGGTGTGTCACAGGTGAGCGGCAGCCAAGGAAGCAGGGGAGAGCTTTCAGGACCCCTGCATTTCGGGGAGATGGGTGATAGCCCAGGAAGCAAAGGGTGGGACCTCAACCAGGCTAGGCTGTCCTTTGTCTATGTCTCTTAGTGGTTTCAGATCCTTCAAGTGAGTGCCACAAACTGGAGACTTCCTTATTGTGGTAATAAGAGGGAGAGGGGAGGGAAAGGGAGGGGTACTAAAGGGGAGAGAGAGAAGGGGGTCAGGAGAGCATACCTGTCTCTGGCCACTCAAGAATAAAGTATAAACTATGAAAGGATGCTTCTGGGTCCCCCAAACTCCCTGCGCTCTGTACTCTTTCTTAAATTAGTCTGTTCCCCCAGGCATTTAAGCTTTTGGCTTAAAGACACTGGATCAGCAATGCTATTTAAAAGATTTATTTCATTTTACATGCATTTGTGTTTGCCTGGATATATGTGTGTGTGTGCCATGTACCTGGCTCCTCAGGAGGCCAGAAGAGGATTTCTGGTCCCTCGGAACTGGAGTTACAGACAGGTGTAAGATAAGCCATTAAGTGGGTTCTGGAACTAATCTAAACCAGTGCTCTTTAACAGCTGAGCCATCTCTGTAGCTCATGAACAGTATTTCTATAGGAGGAAGACTTTTAAACCACTTTTAAAACACATTGAATTTTAATTTGTGTGTGCGCGTGCGTGTATGTGTATGTATGCACACATGCACATATGCGTGTATATGTGGTGATCAGAGGACAGCTCCTGGATATTAGTTCCCTCCTTCTACCATGTAGGAGCCAGGGATTGAACTCGGGTCGTTAGGAGGTTGGTAAGCTCCTTCACCCTTTGAGCTGTCTTCCCGGCCCCTTTCAATGATTTCTTGAGGAAAGTAAGAGGTCTGCTCATCATCTGAACCAAGTCAACCCTAGTGCCAACAAGGCCAGCAGTGACTTGTGAGCTAACCCCTGCACTGAGGGACTCAAGCAAAATACAGGAAGTTGGCTCTGTGCTCCAGAGCCCCAGGGGATGTTACTGTCTGCTGGTATGTGTGCACCAAGCACAGGTGATGAACAGATTATGTCAGAAAGTCTGCAGAGAGAGGTTATCTCAAGAGGTGATATGGGCATATTTTATGTCAAAACACTCTTATTGGGGCTGGAGAGATGGCTCAGTGGTTAAGAGCACTGGCTTTTCTTCCAGAGATCCCGAGTTCAATTCCCAGCAACTACATGGTGGCTTACAACCATCTGTAATGGGACCCGATGCCTTCTTCTGGTGTGTCTGAAGACAGCAACCATGTACTCATCTATTCATTAGTAGCTGTTGTGGAATAAGACATGAGGCTTCCAGAGCTAGACACGGATTTGTTGTATTCCAAATATTGGCGAACACCATTCCTGCTGTAGCTTGACCCTTTGGAAAACAGCCACTTAGCTGTTTTCCCAGGACAATTGGTAGCTGCTACATTTTTCTAAGTCTTATTGTGGCAGACCCTCAGGGGGAGAGGCCGGAGGAAGGAGAGAGAAAAGCAGAAGCAGGACCAGACGGTATTTCACTAGCGCTCACCAACAGCAAAGAATTTCAGAATTTCTTTCGTAATTGGATTTTGCCCAGCTGTTCTCCAGGTGGCTTCCGATGCTTGGGCAACCAGAGGCTCTAAGCTGCACATTTTAAATCCTTTTGTTTTTTTTTTCTTTCCTTCTCCAAGTTGTGGGTGATGGGTTGATAGATGATGGATTGATGGATGGATGATGGATGATGGTTGGGGTGTGGAAGTTTTCCCATCAGTGCGCCCTGGTGATGAGAAATTTCCAGTGGAAAAATTGTGACAAGTTTGTCTCTCTTTGTCTTTGTCTCCATGGATGAATGGAATTACGTATGTATGCATACCCAGACAGAGAACACTGCAGAGAAAGAGGTGGACCTTCCTTCTCTAATTTATTATTTAAGAACTGAATTATTCACAACTGTCAATATTTGACGAACGGCTTACAAGTTGTAATACACCTTACAGTTCCTGGCATGACAGGCTGTTGAAACGAAACTGTCAATGACTGTTGCTTGTGGTAAGTAGCTGCTTTAATGAGACGGATAGACCATCGGTGGATAGCCCAGGAAGTGGCACTATTAGAAGTTGTAGCCCTGTTGGAGTAGGTGTGTCACTGTGGGTGTTGGGCTTTAAGACCCTCCTCCTAGCTGCCTGGAAGCAAGTCTTCCATTAGCAGCCTTCAGATGAAGAGGTAGAACTCTCAGCTCCTCCAGCACCATGCCTGCCTGGATGTTGCCATGTTTTTCTGCCTTGATGATAATAGACTGGACCTCTGAACCCAGAAGTCAGACCCAATTAAATGTTGTTCCTATAAGACTTGCCTTGGTCATATGCTCACAGCAGTAAAACTCTAAGACACCTCCCTTTAATCTAATCTAATCTGGTGTGAATTGGCTCACTTCACTGGTAGGGAAATAACCTCTCATCAGGAGAAGTTGGAGCCACATGGAGACACCTGAATAATGAAGGGAAGCCTAGTGAAGTCAGGGAACACTGAGCTATTTACTATGAGAGCGAAGACACCATTTTGAAAAATGGCCTCCAGCCACATATCGCGCCCCCCCCCAGCCCCCATCCCCACCAAAGAACTTTATGGGTCAGCCTCTAGCAGCCCAGCAGAACTTTCCTGAAACTCCTGACTCTCAAAGTCTGAATAAAATGAAGTGGTTGCTTTCGGCCATTGAGATGAGAAGAGAACTGCAGTGGCTTGGAGATTTTAAAGAGATACCGGGCGAATTGTGTGGAAATCAGACAGGGGCACTTATGTAAGGAGTTTTCAGGTGAGGTGTGGGTAGCCTCAGCCTTGTTCATTGTCAGAGAGTACACATAAAGACTTTCAACAGAGGAGTAGTTAATGGCCATTGTGGGAGGAGAAAGCGCTTACAAACTTCTCTTTGAAGGTGTAGGAGGAAAAGTACATTCTCTTTCCTAGCGGCGTGGAGGTGGTGCTTGGCTAAGTAGTTTTTTTTTTTTTTTTTTTTTTTTTTTTTTTTTTTAAGCAGGGTTTCTCTGTGTAGCCCTGGCTGTTCTTGGAAGTCGATCTGTAGACCAGGCTGGCCTCAAACTCATAAAGTTCAGGCTGCCTCTGCCTCCTGACTGCTGGGATTAAAGGTGTGTGCCACTACTGAGTTTAGGTATCTTGATTTATGTTAACCAAGGATTTGTTTTTCTTCTGGGTTATGCAGTATGATGGTTTGACTATGCTTGGCCCAGGGAGTGGCACTATTTGGAAGTGTGGTCTTGTTGGAGTGGGTGTGGCCATGTGGGCGTGGGCTTTAAGATGCTCACCCTAGCTGCCTGGAAGCCAGTCTTAGAAGCCTGCTGCTGAAGATGTAGAACTCTCAGCTTCTCCTGCCCCATGCCTGCCTGGGTGCTGCCATGCTCCTGCCATGATGATAACGGACTGAATCTCTGAACCTGTGAGCCAGCCCCAGTTAAATGTTGTCCTGTGTGAGAGTTGTCTTGGTCATGGTGTCTGTTCACAGCAGTCAAACCCTGACTGAGGCACGCAGTAAATTTCCATTTGTGTTAACTGGAGCTACAGTTCTTCTTTTCTGGGCAGAGGTGGTGCTGAAGGGCAGAGAAATGCTACCTCTGCCTCCCTAGATTCTTGTCTTCTTGCTGCCCCAGAAGACTGGCCCCCACCCCTCGAGGCCATTTCTCATCCTAAGCGCACCTCCAATATTGGGTATGAGATCTTTTTTCTCACTTCTTTTCTTTTTACACAAAACTTGTAAAGAAAATAATTTCACGTAGTCTAAATTCTCATCTTTTAGGTGGTTATTGCATAACTTCCCCTAATTTCTGTGAGCCAGACAACATGAATTGAATTTGGTATTTAGTAAATATGACATCTCTTTGGAAGAGTTCTATCCACAAGCTGAGTCTATGAAACTGGAAGGGTTGATAATATTATCTTTGCTAAACCATGTAGCAGCAACGAACCCGAAAGGTTGGGTTTAAGAGCATGAAAGACTAAGTCAAACGATTCCGTGAAATATATGCCACATTGGCTCTGGCATTCCATAATTCAATAAGCCAATTCCTCTCCTTCTGGGTGGTACAGAGGAGATTCTGAGGCATCACTTAACTTTGAGAGCTGGAGATAAGACACAGCTGGGACCCCCCCTCCTGCCCCCCTCCCCCCAGGGATCATGGGCCACAGACAAGAGCTTACTGTCAAAGCGAAGGAGGTGGAAATCTTTTTTTACTCTTGTGACTAGACCACGCCCAGACTCACATGTGCAGGGAAGGGGCTGCTCCTATATTTTATTCAGTGCACATAAAGATTCTGGAGAGAGTCTAAGCACGTCATATGGGGATCTAAAGAAGAAACTGGCAATATTTGACTAGGCAATAGAAGATGGAATAGGTTAGTTCTGGGGTCACCCGGGCCATAGGTAGAAGTAACAGAGGAAGAAGACTCAATGTGCCATGGTTTTTTTGTTTGTTTGTTTGTGTTTTTGGTTTTTTTTGTTTTTTTGAGACAGGGTTTCTCTGTGTAGTCCTGGCTGTCTTGGAACTCACTCTGTAGACCAGGCTGGCCTCGAACTCAGAAATCTGCCTGCCTCTCCCTCCCCAGTGCTGGGAATAAAGGCGTGTACCACCATGCCCAGTAGTTTTTTTTTTTTATTTGTTTGTTTTTATTTTTGTGAGTTTTTTTTGTTGTTTTTTTCTTTTTTGGTTGTTGTTTGTTTTTTTGTTTTTGTGGGGTTTTTGTTTGTTTTTTGTTTTTGTTTTTGTTTTTCAAGAACTGGAAGATCCAGTAAGGGCAGCTTTATGCAATATGAATTTCTGGACATCCAAGATTTAAAGACTAGAGACAGACTGTCCTGGAAGTTTGGGGATTAAGAACAAGACTCAGCCAGGGTAACTACAAAAGTCAGAGGTTCCTCAGAACCACATCAACATCAACGATGGTTGGCTCTCTGGAAGTTAATTCAGGCACAAGGGCTGAAAGTGCAATGTGTTTTGTTCTAAAACAGTCTTTAATCCCATGGGTTCCATGTTGACAACTCTCCTGTCTGACCGTACCCCAATTCTACCTCCATTGCAAGCATTGGTAAGGAACCAACTTAAGCCTCTCCTGGTTGGACTGGGACCCACTGGGTTTGTCAGAACAGCCTGGGATCTGTTGGTTGTCCCTGCTAAACAAAGAAGGAATGTCTGGTAGAGGATAGCCTTGTCGCCTAAACATAACTTGTCTTGAGAAGAATCTTACTTAAAATGACTCTAAAGTAAGAACTAGAAATGTTTATACTAAATAGGGGAAAGAAGAGGGAGAAAAGGTAAACTGAGCATTGTCGTGAAAACTGAAGCTAAATATCCACTCATTGATTTCCTTCCACAGATACGTACTACTTAGTTCACTCGGTAGATAGCGGTTATAGCTCTAGGGCTACAGCTGTGAGTAAGAGTCATGGGTTCTGCTGTTCAGTAACAGTCACATGCCAACTGGATGAAGGTACCCCAAATGCCAAACAGTACAGAGTCGGTGAAGCAAATAGAAGGGGGAAGGTGATTCCAGGCTTGGGAGGGTTTCGGAGAACATGTCCTTAACTCCAGAAATCATGGTTGAATATCTCAGCTAAAGAATGACATTCCCATAAGCCCTAGGGTAGGGTGACATCACCTGTTATCACACCACAGGAGGCTCACCTGGTTAGATAGTCACACCCAGGGCGGAATAGGCATGATCTGATAAAAGTGTATTAGGATTCTTAGCTTTCATTTTAGACCTAATAGGAAGAGCAACATAATTCTTACAAACGTGAGAAAAATTATATCCTTTCTGTTAGAGGGATTACATATCTGTTTTTTCCCTCAAGATTACGTGTGTGTGTGTGTGTGTGTGTGTGTGTGTGTATGCGCGCGTGCGCAGGCCTGGTGCATGGCATGCATGGCATGTTCATGGAGGTCCGAAGACAGGCTGTAGATGCTGGTTCACTCCTTCTACCTTGAAGATCTCCGGGATCTAACCCGTGTTCTTGTGTTCCGTGGAAGAGTCTTAATTCACCAAACCATCTTGATGAACCCCTGAAAATATTTTAATAGCTCAAATCGATAATCTTTGCCTCACATTCAACATCCACTGTATTATAATTATAAGAAACACAGCACTTACTCAATTAAGTTTATAAATCTTTTCAGGTGTCTTAGGGTTTCCATTGCTGTGAAGCAGCGAAAGTCATAAAGTCATAACCAAGGCAACTTTTTATTTATTTATTTATTTTTGGTTTTTGGGTTTTGGTTTTTTCGAGAGAGAGGGTTTCTCTGTGTAGCCCTGGCTGTCCTGGAACTCACTCTGTAGACCAGACTGGCCTCGAACTCAGAAATCTGCCTGCCTCTGCCTCCCAAGTGCTGGGATTAAAGGCGTGCGCCACCACTGCCAAGGCAACTCTTATAATGGCAAACATTTAATTGGGGCTGGTTTACAGGTTCAGAGGTTTAGTCCACTGTCAAAATGATGGGAAGCATGGCGGCATGCAGGCAGGCGGGTGGGTGGGCAGGCAGGCAGGCAGGCAGGCGTGGAAGAGCCCGAGTTCTACATCTTGATCAGAAGGCATCCCGGGAGAACGATTTCTGCAGGCAGTCAGGAGGAGGGTCTCTTCTGCACTGGGCGGAGCTTGAGCACTAGGAGCCCTCAAAGCCCGCCTACACAGTGACGCACTTCCTCCAGCAAGGCCACACCTCCTAATAGTGCCACTCCACTGGGGCCAGGCATTTTCAAACCACCGCACCGGGTATCTATCTCAGCTTGCTTTTATTTGATGTCGTCCTTATTCTACGGTCTCTCATACAACATCTCCACCCAACACTGGTTTTAAATGTTATTTAAGATATTTCCCACACCACTTCCATTGGCTTCACGAAATCCAGAATCCTCTATGCCCTTTAAGTTAGGCGGAAGAGAGAGAGAGAGAGAGAGAGAGAGAGAGAGAGAGAGAGAGAGAGAGAGAGAGAGAGAGAGAGAGAGATTGGGAGTCAAAGTGGATAGGATATGCACAAACATTAATTTAGAGATATGTGCTTTAATGGAGGTGATCAATTTCCTCCCTGTCTGTTGAGTACTCAATAGCTCAGACAATAACCACTCAGAGAAAAGAGGCCCCTTTGGCCATGGTGTTAAAGACTAGGGCAGGAAAGCAAAAGATTAGAGGATACGGAGGATATAAAGAGAGGGATCTAATCTTTTTAGTGGAAAATTATCTCTGCAGGGAGGCAAGAGTCCTCTGTCCATACACCAGGAGGCCGGGTTATTCCCTGGAGGTGCTGGCAGGAAGCACCGAGTCACTGTGTCCAGGCCCATGGAGCCGGGCCTCTGTTGACTTCCTGGCATTGTAAAGATTCTGGCCTGATGCCCTAGCATCCCTCAGAAAGTGATTTCTCAGAATTGTCTGGTCCTCCAGGGATGTGCAAGCATTTTAAATCAGGTTACAAAGCGCATACACAAACATTGTCCGTGGAGCGGCTGGTCAAACGTGATGATTTTCAGAGAAGTTAAGAAGCCATGGAGCAGCGCGGAAGCCTGGGAGGAGAGAGTCGGCAGTGTCTATAAACCTGTTACCCACTCGTAGTCATTTTTTCCTTCCAAACTCTGTGTTTACATGTTTCTTATTATAGCAATAATGAGAACAAGGATAACATTAGCATTTATTAACTGTTTAAACAAATTTTAATTTCTCGGCTCCAAGAATGTCATTTAATCTTTGGAAGAACCCCTGAAACAGATTGTGTCTCTATCTAAGACTGAGGAAAGCAAGTCATAAGGTCATTAAAAAAAAAATTAGGGCTGGAGAGATGGCTCAGCGGTTAAGAGCACTGACTGCTCTTCCGGAGGTCCTGAGTTCGAACTCCAGCAACCACATGGTGACTCACAACCATCCAAAATGAGATCTGACGCCCTCTTCTGGTGTGTCTGAACACAACTACAGTGTACTTACATATAATAAATAAGTCTTCATATAATAATAAACAATAAATAAATCACGACCAGAGAGAGTGGGCCAGGAGCAAGCAGAGGTCCTGAATTCAATTCCCAGCAACCACATGATGGGTCACAACCATCTGTACAGCTACAATGTACTCATGTACATAAAATAAATAAATAATCATAAAAAAATTAAACTACTGACTGGTAAGTAGTTGATCTTGAACTTGACTTATAGATTCCTTTCATGTCCTCAGCCTGATTTCTTTGCTTTGACTGAGCTGAGTCAGAAGGAATGTGGGAATGACAACAATATGAATGAGAAACTAATGGCACGTGTGTGGCTGGAGAGCGGGCTCAGCAGTTAAGAACACTGACTGCTCTTCCAGAGGACCTGGGTTCGATTCCCAGGACCCACCTGGCAGCTCAGAACTGTCTGTAACTCCAGTTCCAGGGAATCTGACACACTCATACAGACAACCCCACAGGCAAAACACGGATGCACATAAAATAAGAATAAATAGGTAGAAAATCGAAAAAAAAAAATAAAGAAGTAAAAGGGAACTACTGGAACTAAGTACGAAATTCAGGTGGCCGCTTTTAGGGAAACTGAAACTTTTAGCATGAAGGTGAACTAATCACATTGGAATCTAGCCTATCTGTCCCCAGTTATTCTGTTTATTGAATTGTATAGCATGCCTCCTGTCCATTCTATACACCCATGCATCCTTCAGAGCAAAGGCTTCAGGTTAACAGGGACTGCTTCTGACATAGTGTTAAGTATGTGCATCATTAGTTCATCAAACAAAGCCAGGTGATGTTTTCTCCAAACCCCTTGTAGGCATGATGGTAGTTGGTCTGCTTAGCTTAAGTGTTACATTTTACTTTAAGGAGTTTGAGAAGCCCATTCACCGACAAGTACCTTTGTCGTCTCCTTCTGTTCTCCACTCAAGTCCCGTCTCAGAGTCGAAAAGATGAAATAGTTTTCTTCGCTGTCTTTGAATTTATAACATCTCTCCTTTCGAAAACATGTTTTGGCCAAGTTACATAAGAACCACAGAGAAGTCTGGACCCCGTCGCTGCCCTGGGAAATACTCTGGCTTCCTTACAGATCTCAGTGATAATTTTCCTCTTCTCCCTTTGAACTTCCCCTGAACTGTTGTTCAGATAAGCCAAGGGCTTTCATGATATCCATCAGTATTGTTCATTCCAAGGTGAACAGGACTTCTCATTTTAAAAAGGTACTCGAAAGCCACTTACCAAAAATGAACAAATAAATAATAAATAAAGTCAGATGTAAGATTCGGACAAGAATTGGATGAGTGTTTAAAAACCCAGGTGGTTTACGGCAGACTTTTATTCTAGAGCATTCTTCTTTTTTTTTTTTTTTTTTTTTTTTTTTTTTTTGGTTTTTCGAGACAGGGTTTCTCTGTGTAGTCCTGGCTGTCCTGGAGCTCACTCTGAAGACCAGGCTGGCCTCGAACTCAGAAATCCGCCTGCCTCTGCCTCCCAAGTGCTGGGATTAAAGGCGTGCGCCACCAACGCCCGGCTCTCTAGAGCATTCTTAACGTTTGGCCACGCGATACTGAACTGACTGTCTTTCGTCGGTATGAATAGTTCTTACAAACTTTTCTGGATTCTTTCTGTTTGTGGGTTGTTGAGAACTAGTCTTTTCTTCTCTCTGGGCATTATTGAATCTCTGGATTTATGAAGCACATTTATCATTTCATTTTCTTTTCTTTTTTTTTTAATTTTAAAAATGTGTTTATTTATCTATTTATATTCTTTGTTTTTTTGTTTGTTTTGTTTTTTCGAGACAGGGTTTCTCTGTGTAGCCCTGGCTGTCCTGGAACTCACTCTGTAGACCAGGCTGGCCTCGAACTCAGAAATCCGCCTGCCTCTGCCTCCCAGAGTGCTGGGATTACAGGCGTGCGCCACCACCGCCGCCGCCGCTTTTTTTTTTTTTTTTTTTTTTTTTTAAATTTATATTCTTTAATCCTTTCTTACAGTCCAGTTTTCATCCCCTCCAGGTCGGCCACCCCCGACTCCCCATCCCATACTTCCCCCTCCTTCAAGAGGATGCCCCACTCCCCACCCCCACCCCCCCAGACCTCCCCACTCCCTGGGGCCTCAAGTCTCTCAAGGGTTAGGTGTGTCTTCTCTCACTGAGGCCAGACGGGGCAGTCCTCTGCTGTAAATGTGTTGGGGGCCTCATCTCAGCTGGTGTGTGCTGCCTGGTTGGTGGCCCAGTGTCAGAGATCTATGGTGTCCAGGCCAGTTGAGGCTGCTGGTCTTCCCATGGGGCAGCTCTCTGGTTCATCTTCTTCCAGCATTCCTCCCCACCCCCACCCCTGGTTCATCCCCAGGGGGTCCGCGGCTTCTGTCCATTGGCTGGGTGCTGGTATCTGCATCTGACTCTTTCAGCTGCTTGTTGGGCCTCTCAGAGGGTTCATTATATTTTCAATAGGTCCACAGCATTTTCAGATCAATGGCTGTTTCTCAGTTGAAAGCGTAGTACCTTCCCATCCTAGATGAATCACTGGAGGTGTTTACACAACCAAATAGCTGGTCTTTCTCCACACCGGACTACCCAGAATGGGCACCACAGCCCCTGAGCGCAGGGGCGTTTGGGAAAGTGACAGACTTCAGCTCTGAGGACAGGAAGACTCCACATTGTCATAAACAAGCCGAAGTGCCTGCCATCTAGAACCTAGTTTCATGGGACAGTAGGATTAAGAACGCATGCATAGTATAGTTCAACACGTTAAGTGTCATAGTATCATGCAATCGTAGTTCAAAATTCAGAGACAGGTCTTTTACAGACATCTGTTTATTCCAGGTCAAGGGCAGCATGTCAGGAAACATGGACAATGAGAACAGGGCAGGGTAAACATCCCCCAAGCAAGAATAAAGCGGCGTGGGGGTGGGGCTAGCCGGCCCTCCCTTTCCCCCAACAGAGCGGGACTCCATCAAAGGGAACGTTTGTTGAATTGTCACTCCATCCTTTGTGAAAGTGCGGGGCTGCTGTGGGTGTAGGAGTCCATCTCCCCGCCTTGCACAGTGTCCTAGGCACCAGCTAAGGCCTGCAAAGCATTCTACCCTCGCCCTGTATAGGTTGATTTCACAGCTCTGTGGTCCCGGCGCTGGGCGCTTCCTCCAGCGGAGTAAAATAACAAGATCGCAGACCGACCTGTCGGGATGCTGCCCGCCCTTGGGAGCCTCTTTTGTTCTGCGCAATAAAAAACCAACGCACAGTGAAAATAAGTCAAAACTCAGCATCCGTATCTCTCAACCCCCTTCTCGATCCCGAAAAAGCGACAGAAGCATCTTTGCACGTTTGCATCCCCAGGGAGGGCTGGGGGGGGGGGGGGCTGGGGAGGTAACAAGCCGTGGAGGCGGGCATAGCATCCACTGGGGCGTGGATATCCCGCATTGCCAGCCGAGGCTGAGGTGGCAGGCTCGCGCAGCTTGGACTCCCTGTAGCTCCTAGCAGGCTACCAGGGTTGCTCCGAGCAGCTCCAGGTTCCTGACGCTGAAGCCCCGAGTCGTTCGCGCGCCACCGCCGCCGCGCCCGCCCCGCCCCATCGTCCCCGCAGCCTCGCGGGCTGCTGGGCTTTGTGGTTCGCCGGTGCTCTGGGCCCCTGCTGGGGGGGGTGTCGTCAGGAGCATGTGCAGACAGCAGCCCAAGGTAGAGCGAGCGTGCCGGGCGAGCCCTAAGACTTGCCTGGCAATGCCATGTTTGTGTGCGTGCTCTAACTCGGGGAGAGCAATTAGGGAGACGGCTCCCCGGGCCGGACTTGGTTCATGTTCTCTTGTTTCTGTTTCAGCCTTCAGGATAATTCCTTCGGCGGCGCCGCTGTAACTGAGTAAGTGCTTCTTGCCATTACAATCGACTCGCATTCCTGTCTCTGAAGCAACTATGGTGAAGGTATCCCCCCCCTCCCTTTGCCACCCCACTCCACCCCACCCCACCCCCGTCCCCAACCCCTCTTTCCAGGAGATGCATTGTCTCCTGGAACCTGATGAGGCTGTGAGGCTGGCGGGGGCCCGCAAACCTCACACAGGTTGCAGCCAGCATTTTGGCAGCTCCGGGCGGGCGGGGGAGAGTGGGGGGACGGAGAGGGGGGTAGTAATAAACCTAGCTTGATTGCTGCGGGAGGCTCCGGGCCCCAAAATATGCAATCTTGGAGCTCAGCTTAAAAAAAAAAAGAAAGAAAGAAGGAAAGAAAGAAAGAAATCTATGTGACATGTCAGAAAGGAAGCTGGGGTGTATTTTGCCAACATGAGTGTCAGTTTTCATGGCGTGTACGCTGTGTACATTTGCCCCAAATAGACGGATGTGAGAGATCTGGTGTTTAATTCCAGCATATTTAAACAGGGTAAACTCATCTCCCCTTTCCATGTGTACAGATTTTTAAGACACAGTGCGGTAAACTTTTCTAGATGCCCTTTTTTTTTCTTTTGCAATTTTTCTCGTCTGACCACAATAATGTGACTATAGAGAAACGCCTTGCCTGACTAACAACCTACTAACAGTTCATAGTGGAGGGAGGGAAATAATATTTTATTCCAGGCCAGCCCGCATATTTGTGTTTGTGTGTGTGCAGTGTGTGTGTGTGTGTGTGTGTGTGTTGATAGATATATAGTGCTACGTTTTTATTCTGTTCATCTTAGTATTTTCTTAATAATATAATTTATATATTAGAAGTGAATGTGGAGTAGTTATCGCTGGCACTGTATGCGATTTACATAGAGCTGAGAACATAAACTATATATGTATTCCATTTAGCCATTTTATCATAGGGAAATTAGTGTGTTACTTCTGGGACCTTTGGGTCAAAGCTACTCAGTAAAAGCTTTGCAGCAGGGTGTGTTTGTATATGTGTGTGTGTGTGTGTGTGTGTGTGTGCAAAGTTGTGTATCCCACTACTTAAGAGAATCATCAGAGGTCACAAGTGGCTTGGGAGCTGTTAGCTAAAGATTCCTCAACAATGAGACGAGCACCTTCTGGCTCTCAGATCCTGCCACTGTTGCAGAGACCTGGAGAGGGAGGGCCGAGGTCCCACTGTGCTTCCTGGGGCCTCTTCCACATGCACCTTTGCTCGTCTGTTTTGCTACTGACTTAGTATCCTGCTCGGAGCTCATCTAAGTGGGGTCTCTTTAAAATAAAGACCGGTTGACTTTTGAGAACACACTATGGCCTGCCCACTGGGACCCTGGTCATGGTAGTGATATTGCCTTGTCACTTTGTCTCTCTATAAAGAGATAGAAATAGAGAGAGAGAGAAAGAGAGAGAGGTGGGGGGAGATATCTGCAGGCCAAGGATGAGGCCTGAATTTCCTGGATAAGTGGTCAGGTAACACCTCTCTTTTCCTCTGCTGGGCTCTCTGGCATCTCGTGTTTTCTGGGCCTGATTCTTGGGAGTGTTGTGTTGTGTGGCTGAATTCCTAGAGTCAGCCAGTCACACAGGTCCAGGGGTTTCAAGATGGAGATTTGTAGTTCTAGCTTTCATATAGTGGTGTGTGTGTGTGTGTGTGTGTGTGTGTATGTGTGTGTGTGTATGTGTGTGTGTTATGGTTAAATGCTGGGGAGACTCTCAGTGTCTTGTCCTTGGATACTCCCCAAGGAGTTCTGGTTGCATAAGATCAGAGACGTGACAGAGGTTCCTTTTAAAGGGCTGTGAGTAGTGTCTGGGAAGCCATCCGACTAATGCAAGAATCTAAGGAACTTACGACACACCCAAAGCACCACAGGTGTGACACGGCTCAGATGAGGGGCATCCTAAACCGGTGGCTGTAAACAACAGAACATGTTCTGTCTTCTCCTCTCAATCATATGAACCTGTTCCTGGATCTGTGGGTACCCAGCAGCACCAGAGGGGGCTAGCCTAAGACACAGACATCAGGTGTTCTGGAAGTGTTCGGGTGAGATATTAGTCTGTGCTGAAGAGGCCCTTTCCTCTTCAGTGTTTCTGAGCGGTAAAGGTCCTCTGGCTCCCGGCTCCACCCATGTCTGGTGTCCCCTCTCCAGGCCACTGAAATTCCACCAGGAGAAGCCTCGCTTTGGTTCAGGCCTCTGGTGTTGATCCTTATTAAGATGGAAATGAAAAACTCTGTGTCTTGGAAGGCACGCCCAAGCAAGCAGTCATTAGAGTTTCCTATGAGTTATTTTATCAGATAGTCCAATCTGAAAGGATGTTGCCTGACCAGTTGTGATTATTTGTGTGTGTGCACGTGTGCGTTTGTGTGTATGTGTGTGTGTGTGTGTGTGTGTGTGTGTGTGTACACATGGGTATGTGTGCTGAGCACTCACCCATACAGTGTGGGCACGAGGGAGCCTTTGGAGGTCAGAGGTGAACATCCTTTTTTTCCTTTGATCTCATTCAACCTCATCTCTTAATGAACTGGGAGTTTATGATGGGTTAAGACCTGCCAGTAAGCTCTGGGGATGCTCCAGTCTCCACCCATCCACAGTTCTGGGGCTTTCTATGGACTGACTTGAAAGCTGGGGATTCACATTCAGGTCTTCATAGCTGAGCCTAAGACAATGTCCGGTTGAGCCAGGTCTCTGTCTCCTCGGCTGGAGGTCCCGGAAGAGTTAAAGGAAGAGTGGAATTAGGTATCAAGGGCAGAATCCTCCTCTTGGTTTTTCTCAGACCTAGAAACGCCTGTGCAGATCTGGGTGAATTTAACTCATTTTCTATACAGTTCCCCCTTTAAAGTCTGCTACTAGGTCACTGTATTTAGAGTGGTGCCTCCTTTGTAAAAGTCCTGCCCAGTAGCCTCTAAGCGTTGGCTTCCAAAACGAACAGATAGCCGCCACCTGGGAAAGAGATTGGCTCTTGTGAAAGCTCTAGACTCCCCCCCCCCCAGGCTAAGAGACGACCCAGAATAGGTATTTGGATGGGAGTCAGGTCAGAGGTAGCTGGGGTTCTGGAAACAGTTAGATGACAACATTTTAGAAGCATATTAGTTAAGTGGCCGGGCCTCCCTGCTTAAAAGTCTACATTACAGGAAGCTGGAGAGATGGCCCAGTGGGTTAAGAGCATCGGCTGCTTTTCCAGAGGACCAGGGTTCAATTCCCAGCACCCACGTGGCCTCTCATAACTGTTCGTACGTTCCCGGGGGGCTCTGATACCTTCACAACAGACATGCATGTAGGCAAAACACCAATGCTCATAAAATCAAGTAAAAATAAAAAAAAAATGTTTACATTACAGGGCTGGGGGTGTGGCTTAACAGGCATGATGCCCTGGGTTTGATTCCGAGCACCAAATAAAACTGGATGGTGGTGGTGGTGAATACCGTAATCTCCAGCACTTGGTGGTAGAGACCGGAGGGGTCAGTCTGGAGTTCAAGGTCATCTTTGGCTACTCATAGCACAGTTTCAGATCAGGCTGGATTACAAGAGACGCTTCAAAATAACAGAACCCTACAGGCAACCTGCCCCATTACACAGTTTCACATCCTACCCTCAGAGCTGTATGGGGCTGAGGCAGGGTCAGGCTGGAATCTGCTCATCTCAATCAGGTGAGCACCGGTGCTGGTGGTTCCGGGAAATTCCCCAAGGTGTTCTCAGCAGCTTCGCCATCAGGGGTAGTTGCAGGGAAAGAGAAACCATTTCTCCTCCATCCAGGCTAGCTGGGGCCTCTCTTCCTATTTAACCAGAGAAGATAACTTCTCACGGGCACGCCTTTAGCTCCCATTATCCCAATTAGACTGGCTCCCCTGTCTCCCAAGCCTCTGGGAATATGGACTAGCAATATCATGTGACTTCTGTCTGTTGTCTTCGAGGTGTGGATCAGGAACTAGCAAGGTTCCCTGAAATAAAGTCTTGGAATCTTGGGCATTAACTTGGCCTCCCTAGGGCGGTATTCCTTCCTAAGGTCAGGCTGGACTGAGAAGGTGTGAACGGTCATGTGGGCTGTGACCTGGGCACCTCTTTCTTTTGTTTGTGCCTGGCGGAAGGAGCAAAATTAAAAGAGGGAGAAGAGGCACATGTTGGAGATGTCGCCGCCAGGCCCAGACAATTGCAAGTGAGGGGTCTCCTCTGACTTAGTCTGCCGAGGAGAGCTACCGAGGAATCACTTGCTGGAAGTGTCTTTAACATTTTCTTTTACCTTTTCACTGGGACCAACCGTGAGAAAACACGGTTTTCTCCACCACAGTCTGGTCCCACCGGGACATGGGATTTCAGTGACATCCAGGAAGCAGCCTTTAACTCTGCCTTGCTGGCATTTTCTATTCTGCCTAAGCTCACTGGCTGTATTATGTTGGTGGTAAGGCACCTTGCAGAGACCGGCTGGGCTAGGGTGTGGTCTGAAAAGCATCAGTACATGCTACTTTATTGTGAGACTTCTGAAATTTCCTTCTGTCGGATTCATAATTGATTACAAATATTTATGCAACGTGCCATGCTTCCAAATAGCTACTTCTGAACACATCACCATGATGGGGTATTTTTTTTGTCTTTTTGAGTTTAAGTTAGTATCTAAATAACAGGGTTGCTTGCAGTGTTCTCATATATCCTTGTCTTCCTCCACCCCTCCCCTCATTCTTCTGCACCTGCCTTTCCTCGTCTGTCCATATCTTCTATTCTTTTCCCTCTTGTGAAACTTCTCTGGTTTCCCAACCTCTACCCTGCCCGGTCCTACACAAATGCACTCACATAAAAGTCAGGATCCTCATATACAGCATCTGCTTCTGTGAGCCTAGGCTACCTCGCCCAATATGATATTTTTCAGTTTCGAGGACCTACGAGGGAAATCAGAAAAAGGACGGGCTCTCAAGCTCCCATTTGGCACTACAGGATTGTAAGAGAACACCGTGCTCCGTCAGGGAGCCTCTCAGTCTGAGTTGATGGCCTTCCAGACATGGAGAGTCAGGTTCATAGCTTTGGCACGGCAGAATCCAGTTTCATAAGTGGGCCAGTGTTATCCTTTTGTAAGGCCCTCCTGGGAAAAGACAAAAATGAGATGCTGATTGAGTAAGAGTTGATGGTCCCCTAGGAAAGCAACTGAGAAATTTCTACCCCATTGCAAAGAGCAGGGATGGGCTCTGAGGTCTGTGATTTCCACCGCTGGGCCAAGGATCTTAAGCTTGTATCTCCAGAGTGTCAATTGGCCATTGGCTAGGAGATAGTCCGCCTCTACTAATTTGGTCCAGCTTTTATGGCCCACAAAGCACTTAGGGCTCTGTTGGTTCTGGTGCTGAATTTCCATCTTCAGGCCATCATGCTTGGAGGAGAAAACAGTAACTCACAGTGGGGAAACACATTACCGCCCAGTCTCCAGGTAGCAGCATGGCTGAACTCTGGGCTGGGACCGTAGGTTGAACCCCTAGTTCTTAGAACTGAGGATTCTAGGTTTTCTATATTCTGTGACTTCTTCTGTTTTACTCCTGGGAAACATCGTTGTTTACGTTACAGAGCCTATGCCACTGAGCTGTGCGTGAACACCGACGGATGAGAATGTGAAACTTGGAACCTTCACGGCTCCTTGTCACGAGATGAATGGAATGGAGCTGTTGGTAGTCAAACACTTGGGGGAGCAAGGTAGTTTAGATTGTTCCGTCAAAACGAGCATTTTTTGTTAACTCGGCCAACTTTATTTTATTGCCAGGGGGAACAGAATATCCTGTCAGATAAAGAGGGTTCAAGTCTGTAGGTGGTCTTTGTATAATTCACTGCAAAAGCCGTAATTTAAAAAGAGGCTGTAAGGGAAGGGGGGACAGGAGCGTTCTTGAGTTAATTTTGTGGGCTAATTATACAGCATTCCCAGCGATGAATATTTAAATATGCTTTTGAAGGTAGCATAAGCACTGTATTATCTTTGCACATATGTGTTTGTTTTATTTTCGCCTCCAAATTTCTCAGAACAGGATCCAGACCTTTCTAAAATCCCGTATCCTTTAGAAATGTTACTTTGAGTATTACCATGTCTAACTTGAATGTAGATATGACTAACTTGAGTATACCTATGTCTAACTTGAGTATAATAGTTATCTTTAAGTTGAATATAGATATGTCTAACTTGAGTGTAGCTGTGTCCAACGTCCAAATCAAGAACAGAAAGAGGTAGGGAAGAGGGCATTCACAGTTAATATCTTTAATAGGAATCTGATATTCTGTCACACACGTACCTCAGTGAATTGGATATTGAAATAAAATGAGCAGGTTGACCCTTAACCCCAGCAAACATAAGACACATTGGTTCGACTTTTCGTCTTGCTGTGGCCAGACAACAACAACTTAGGGAAGGATTTATTTCGGCTCACGGTCTGAGGGGGCAGTCCATCATGGTGGGAACGGCACAAGGCAGGAGCTCGAGGAGGCTGGTCATATTGCATCCGGTCAGGAAGCCACAAGAGATAAGCCCCTGGCATGGCGCCGCCCACAATCAGGCAGGGTCTTTCCACATCAGTTAACATAATCCAGAAACTCCTGTTACGTTGACTATCAACCATCGCAAAAGGCAAATTGAGTGCCTGGGAAGCAGTCACTCTAAAACCGAGGATTCTTTGAGCGTCCTCTGGAAGGACGCAATGCTGCGCTTGGGAGCCGCCACGGTGTCTCTAGAAAAAGAATCGTAGTTATTTTATAAGTGCGGTTTGTGTCTACAGATGCTTCTTGCCGTAAGAAACCAATTCAAAGCATCTCAGAAGCACAGGTGTGTGTGTGTGTGTGTGTGTGTGTGTGTGTGAATGGGAACCTGCCTGTTCCTGTTCAGAGCTGGAACCTCCTGGCTTTGGCCAGTGAAGGGTGGATGGGAATGGAAGATGGGAAAATGTTCCAGGGTGTGTCTGGGTGTGTCTGGGTGTGTCTGGGTAGGGCAGGGTGAATGGCTAGAAGAGGAACAGAGACTCCCTCCTACTTACAGAGAACAACACTCTTACTCTAGATTCCCCCAGGGAGTGGGAGACACCTGGGATTTTTTTTTTTTTTTCAAGGAGGAAGAGCCAAGCCTTTTTCTTCTTCGGCTAATTAGGCAGTCTTGTGAAAAAGAAAAAGTCCAAGGCCAGTGGTTGTGGTTGTAGCCTGGGGAATCCGACAGAGTGCCTGGTACTGAGGGTTATGGGATCTCCTTTGAGAGCACCCACTCCTCTTGGTGCCTGGTATTTCCTTGCTGGGAGTACCTTGGCATTAGTGAGTTCCCGCTAGCTTAGACAGGGTGGTTCTCAACCTGTGGGTCGAGACCCCCCTCTTTCACAGGGGTCCCATGTCAGATATCCTGCCTATCAGATATTTGCAATTTGATTCATAACAGTAGCCAAATTCCAGTTATGAAGAAGCAACAAAATGAATGTATGATGGGGGGGAGGTGGTCGGTCAGCACAACATGAGGAACTGTATGAAAGGGTCGTAGCATTGGGAAGGTTGAGAACCGTTTGCTTAGAAGACGGAGCTGTGGAGGTGAAAAGTTACAGGTAGTTCGGAGTTTTCAGCTCACGAGCTTTGGTGTGCACGCCGGTTCTGTATTGTTGCCCGGCTGACGCCAGGAATCGGAGCTGAGTGTTGTTCTGTTTTTCTCTGGAGAGACAGTGGTAGGGATCATTGTGTTTTATCATTTTCTCATGCTAGCCTTGATACCATCCATTCTAGACTTTTGTGCTGCTTGTACTGCAGCAGGGGTTTGTCTCTGACAAGCCTTTCTCCCCTTTTGCCTCAGGTGTGACGAAGATACGGTCTCTGTACATGAAGAGGAAGACGACTGCTCTGGGCTCAGGTATATCTCAACCTTGGTTCTGATTTGTGAGAAAAATAGACCCTCTGGACCCGCCATCTCGCTTTCTGAATCCAAACCTCCTCTCTAGGAGGTTCCCATCTCCTCAGGAAAGTATCCCTCGAGTCGGCTCTGAGATCCCCAGAGAGCCTTGTACTGGGAACTTCTCAGTTGAATTCGACAGCTCGCCCTTCGATATTTACCAAACACACCGAACGTCTCAGACTTTGTTATCGAGGGTTTCCGATTCCTACCTGAAAGAGGAACAGACGTTTTCTGTAAAGGATGCTGTTCATTTCTTTCTCTGGAAAGAACACGAGGAGCTGCTTAGCACTCCGCCATGTCCCAGTACAAGCCGCACACTTTACTAGAGTGCGTTCAGTTCCCAGGCTGGGCTTGTCCAAAGCCTTTGGTGACATAGAAAAAAGTTTATCAATTGGATCACCAGTGCTATTATTTCCTCTAGCTATTAACTCGCTTGTTGGATGGTCCACCTGAAACTCCATTGTAACTGTTTTGAATACATTTATTCACGCGCTCAGCCCACGCTTGGGACCACCAATCCTGGCGTTGCTCCGCCCCCTTGCCTCCCCTCCCCCACCCTCCGCCTCCCGAGTTCAGTCTTCACCTGTAGGAAGGCGTGTTGGGGTGGGGGCTGGAGACCCTTCCCTGCTGGGGCTTCTCTCTCTGGCTTTATGTGTCTGAGCTGCATGGGGTGTCAGGGGAGGGAGTTGCTGCTTCCTATGCCGCCTTACCAGAGCGTTGTCTTGGGTGCACTTGGGAGGCAGCCGCTCCCAGTGAATCGCCATAGAGTTATCCGATATTGATCAGCTAAGGCGAAGAACCCGAGTTATACCCTCATTTGGTTATGTCTGCTATTCCTCGTATTGCCTAGCAGTTTGGAAAGCAAAAAGGCACAGAGATTTAAGCAGGGCAAAGGATTTCAGAGGAGAACATTATTACCCTTTGGGATGGAGCCATCCCTGCCGGAACCTAGTAGGGTGTGTGCATGTGAGACTGGGAATCGAACCTAGGACCTTGACTATGCAAGGCATTTACTCTGCCTCTAAGCCATATCTCTAGCCCCATCATTCTACCTTTTACTTTTTGTTTTGAGTTGTGGCTACGTTTCCCCGGTCTGGCCTTGAGCTTTTGATCTTCGTGCCTCAGCTTCTAAAATAGCTGGGATAGCAGACCTGGGTCTCTCAGTAACTCAGCCTTGGGGAGCACACACATTGGGATCTTCTCTTATGCTGTGTCTAAGGCACTGCTCAAATGCCTGGTTAGGGAAAAGTTACCACTGGACTTAAAAAAATTGCCTGGGTGACTTGCCTCCTCTCCAAACAGATCCTTGTGGCAAACTATCTTGGCCAGTGGATAGGATTCAGCCTGGGACTGAGACCCGTTCGATCACTCTGGGAGTGTTTGAGTTGGTCTGTCTGCTACCCGAACCTGCTCATTAGCCACAGAGCTTTAGAATCCTAATCTATAAATTTGGGATCTCAGGACCTAACCTGACGGTCTCACCTTGTGATTGTGGGAGGGAAATAGGATTTCCCCAGGGGATCAAAGCGTTTTCAAGTAAAGACTAGGAAGAAAGAGTGGTAAGAAGAATGAAATCCATGGGGCCCGTCCTCGGTCCGTCGGAGGCCCTGGGTTCAGTTCTCTGAACATGAAACAAGGATGGTGGGACATGCCTGTAATCCTAGCATTTGGTGGGTACAGGAGGAAAGACAGGAACGGAAGTAGAAGGTCACCTTTGAGTAATAGTGAGGTCAAGGCGAGTCTGGGAAAAAAGAGATCCTGACTAAAAAATTAAAAAAAAAAATCAAAGCAAAGCAAAACAAAAACAGCAACAACACCCCCCCCCAAAAAAACAAAACAAAACAGGAATGACATTCTTTTTTTGTTTTGTTTTGTTCTTTTGTTTTTGTTTTTAAGCCTATAAAATTGTCTGTATCTGGGCTTCCTTTGAAGACAGCCTGGTGAATTCCAGTAGCTCATTTCAAAACAGATTTATTCCGTTTCGGGTGTATTCTAAATTGAGTCTTTTTTTCTCCCCCCAGAGATGAAGACAATAAAGAGAACTACCCACAGGTGGCAGCTCGCATAAATGAGCTCGCCCCGCCCTCCCACGAGGCCCAGCAGCATGTAGAGCAGACCCCGCCGGCCGATGGAGTGCTGAGAACCAGGATGGGCAACTTCAAGTCCCGAAAGCCCAAATCTATCCTCAGAGCCGAGAGCGGCAGGAACCACGGAGAAAGCCAGGTACAGCCTCACTATCGGGTCTCGGCCACCGAGAGGCCTCCCTGGTGCAAGGGCACAGCCTGCATAGTGGGCTCGGTGCTCCAAGGTTAGCGTGTATGTGGTCTGGGATATAGCAATACCTTCTATAGGGATCGAGAAAGCTAATATTCTGGCATCCTTCCAAATGGGCATCTTTCTCCTCTCTCTCTCTCTCTCTCTCTCTCTCTCTCTCTCTCTCTCTCATCTTCCCCCCTGCCTTCTCCACTCTCCTCCTTTCTGAGGTAGGGTCTTACGTACGGGGGCTGAGAAAGCTATACGTAGCTGCGCGGCTAATATTCCTGCCTTTGCCTCCCCCGACCCCAAGGATTACAGATGCGCGGTTTGTGGGGTACTGGGGGTCAAACCGAGAGCTTGGCTTCATGTAAGCCAGGCAAGCATCCTGCCCACTGAACTCCAGTCCCAGCTCCAAACTGGCATTCTTTTTTTTTTTTTTTTTTTTTTTGGTTTTTCGAGACAGGGTTTCTCTGTGTAGCCCTGGCTGTCCTGGAACTCACTCTGTAGACCAGGCTGGCCTCGAACTCAGAAATCCGCCTGCCTCTGCCTCCCAAGTGCTGGGATTAAAGGCGTGCGCCACCACCACCCGGCTCAAACTGGCATTCTTGAGGAGGAGATTTCGAGCGGAACTCGCACTGTGTTCCTTGGAGAGGGCTCGGCACTCATGCGAGACGATGTCGCCTTTGCGCAGACGTGGGGGATTCCACTTAGTGAATTTGGAGTCTCGCTTTGATCTCCTTTAGGCTCCTAAAGGCTTTGTAGGACCAGTTCTGTGCACGTGTGCTTGTCATGTTATGTTTGGAACATTTTGGTTTTCTAATATTAAAATAGATGACGAAAGCATCTTACCTACCTTCTTTGCTAATATGTTTATATACATATAAATGTGTATTTATTTATTGGACAGGAGTTTCCTATGTAACTCAGGCTGGCCTTACACTTGCTAGCCTCCTGCCTCAGCCCCGGATGACAGTGCCGGATGACAGATGTGTACCCACTACTACGCTAGTCTGATATTTTATACATTTAAACATTTTCTAGTCTAGAAATGCAGCAATGAAAATGATCTTTTTTAGTCGAACAGTCCCCGATAATTTACCTTCATGGAAGATATTTAATAAACAGGACCTATCGCAGTCTCTCTAGGAAGTCGCATTTCCGACCCCGAGATTACCTTTGTAATGTACCACACATAAACTTTGGGACCTACGTGGCTGTTCTGTGACTTGTTAACATGTAAGCACCTAAAAAAAAAAAAAAAAAAAAGATAATGCAGGAGACTCGGAACAGGATAGGTTAATTACGCATTACTGTGCAGTCCCATCCAATTTGCAAACTGATACCAGGTGATCTTCCGGTCAGAACACCCTTGGTTAGGTAGCTTATATGGCTAGATTCTAAGTGCCTTTGTGGTTCTATGGTTTTGACATGTTGACCTCTTCAGTTTTCAGTGACTGGTAAATAAATCCTGGTTGCTTTGTGAAGGTGAGAGATAATTATCTTAAGCTTCCTCTTTGTCAGTGGAGAGAGGCAGGCATGTGAAATACCCCTGGTTTCCAACAAGCTTTAGACTCTAACTCCACTGCAGCATCTCTGCAGAGGAGGGTTCTGGTGGGGATGCAGATTCCAAATGGATTGGTCCTGGCGTGGGGCCCTGATCACGTCCCAGGGAACCACCTGTGACACTTCAGGGTGGCCAGTCGCTCCCGAATGCTTTCCTTCTTGCCATTCTCAAGTGTGGCCTTGAAGAGACGACACTGTCATCACTTGTAATAAGGTGGCGATGGGGTGTGGAATTCCCCCATCCTGAAGGTTACGGGCGAGACAGGCTGGCTGAGCTCTCACTGTAAAGTTGTACCACCATCCTGGTTGGAAAGTAGACCGACCTCCCAGGAGAAGCTAAGTGACCTGTTCTGATTCCGTGAGCTTCGTTCTCAGAATGGCGTAGGCAAAACAGATTTTCCCCAATTCTCTATCCTGGTTAAAGGGAAGACTGTTTATGATGGAAGAGCTACAGATAGCCCCGTTGCCGTGAAAACGTGGTGTGAGCGTACCGATACAGATGGGGTGGGCATGGATATGGGGTGGAGGGGAGGAGGTGTTTAAGAGTTTCTTTTAGTTCCCGTAAGCACCTTGTGCTAAATTGTTAGGGGTTACCTACAGGTGAAAACGACAGAGGAGATGTATGATTTAAGGAAACAGAGAAGCAAATTGCTAAACCAGAAGTTCTCAACCTATGGGTTGAGAACCCCCCTCCTCCCCCTAGTCTAATAGGTCCTTCACAGGGGTCGCCTACTGCTATCGGAAATCACAGATATTCACGTTATGATTCATAATGGCGAAATTACAGTTATGAAGTAGGAGCAAAAATAATTGTATGGTTGGGGGTGGGGGAATCACTACAACATGAGGAACTGTATTAGGAAGATTGGGAACCACTGCATTAAAGGAGTAACCATAATGAAATCTTCTGATTGGTCCGTTGGGTCTTTAACTCTTGTCCCTCCTAGTCTTGGATTGGCTGTCCTGAAGCCACGACATTTTCATTAACGTTTTAAAAATCCTGCTCTGCTCCACTCCACGGATGCTGTCAGGGTGTATCCTAGGTCTTGGGCTTTCTTTGACATGTCAAGGGTTTAATGCATCTTCTTCACTATCACTGTGCTTGAGGTTGTTCTGGGTCAAAGACCCAAACCAGCCCTAATGCTAAGTACCATCCCAAGCCAGCTCTGGAAGACAACAACTGTCTCCAGGTGACAGAGACTGAAGGAGCTGTGACAGATGGACTCCCAGTCATCTTGAAATCTGAAAGGCCTGAGCATCTGTCATACCAGCAATGCAAACAGATGATAAAATAAATTTCTCCGAAATTAGAAAGAGTACCTTTGATGGTAACTGAGGCTGTTCTCAAAGGAGATATAGGCAGTCTAGGTTCCGATTTTTGATAAAAAATGGATGGTTATAGTTCTTACACAGGAAACAATTCTCTTAATCTCCAGCCTGATCCTAGAAGACAGTTCTAAGAATATCAGTAAAACAACATACTAACTGGGGGGTGGGGGGTGGGGGGAGACTAGGTCTGTATTTTTATTAAGCTCTGTAGGCCATCTGCCTTGCTTTTAGCTAGGATATAATTGGGAAAGAATCTATTACGCAACCAGCATTTTGTCTGCGTTGTTGTATTTGAGAAATGAAGTTTGTTTTATCAGAACAGGCCACTTAGTCCCACTGGGAAATGTGACCCCCTAATGTAATGTGAGCTACAGCGTACCTCCCAGTGGCTTTGCTGACTTAGATTCAAATGAAAAAGGCCGCAGACAGGTCTACATGCTAAGTGGGATCTTCCCTCACACTTAGCACGGGCTGGTAACGTGTAAAGCCCCACCATGGCTTGGCTAAACGTAGACTGAGCCCCAGCCATTCCATAAGGGTTTGGGTTGCAAGGTAAACGTGACATTTACGGGCTTTATCTTATAGGGCGGTAGAGAGTGCTCCGTGTAATGGATTAATGGATTCTTTGGAAGGGGGTTTGGATCTGAGCCTCCAATGCAGCTGTAAATTCTGCCTGTTACGGGGTTTCCCCAAACCCCCCCGTGAAAAACCCACAAGCGTTGGCTTCTTAAATTAAAAAAAAACAAACAAACGTTGTTTTGGCTGGGCGTTGGTGGCGCACGCCTTTAATCCCAGCACTTGGGAGGCAGAGGCAGAGGCAGGCGGATTTCTAAATTCGAGGCCAGCCTGGTCCACAGAGTGAGTTCCAGGATTGCCAGGACAACACAGAGAAACCCTGTCTCGAAAAACCAAAACAAACAAACCAACAAACAACCGTTGTTTTAGAAGCTGTGGAGCACTCCCGCAGGGCTGTGGTTGCAGCCGGTTCTGACTTTCTGTTCATAAAGTTAGATCGCACAGCCCTAAAGATGCCCTTCAATTCGATCCTAACCAGAGTGCTGGTCTTAAGGGAAAGGAGGCCCCCCAGCGGTTGTGGACAGCGTGGCTCCGTCCCCTACTTTTCTTGCTTTCTCTTAATAAACTCCATATTCAGAAATAACAGGTCCCATGTGATGGGTCAGGTTCGGCGACCTTTCTTCCCACTTGACCTTGATCCGGGAGAAGGAAGCCACAGTAAGAGAATCCGGAGGTTGTCTTGGTGCTCCAAGGTTCCAGATTTGCATCCCATTCAAATGGCTTTAAAAAGGGAGGAGCTTGGGCAAATTTACTATTAGAAGACCGGGAACTCTGGAGTGAACACAAGACTGCATTCTAAGAAGCTGAAGTGTCTGAGAGGCAAATGTTTCTTTGAGGCACAGTTTTCCTTTGTGCTTATGGTGCTGGCTGGCTTTGTGTGTCAACTTGACCCAAGCTGGAGTCGTCGTGGAGAAAGGAGCCTCCCTTGAGGGAATGCCTCCTTGAGATCTGGCTGTAAGGCATTTTCTCCATTAGTGATCAAGGGGGAAGGATCCAGCCGGTTGTGGGTGGTGGTGCCATCCCTGGGCGGGTAGTCCTGGGTTCTACAAGAAAGCAGGCTGAGCAGCAAGTCAGGGGAAGCAATCCAGTAAGCAGCACCCTCCATGGCCTCTGCATCAGCTCCTGCCTCCAGGTTCCTAACCCTGTGTGAGTTCCAGTCCTGACTTCCTTTGGTGATGAACAGCAATGTGGAAGTGTAAGCCGAATAAACCCTTTCCTCCCCATCTTGGGCGTGGTGTTTTGTGCAGCAATAGAAACCCTGCTGAAGACATGTGTCCTTTTCTCTCTTAGACAATAAGCTATGTGGGAAAACATGGCTTGGGAAAACTCATTGAGCGGCTCCTTGAAAAGCTAGGGTAACTGTTAGTAAAATTTCTTGATATGGTGAAAGTCAGAGCAGGATGTGTTCTTCCTAAAGCCTGGTCCGGCTGAAACCCAGGAACAGGTTGTCCCCGTTTAGAGTGTATAATTCAATAAGCAAACACTCTTCCCAAGAAGGGGAACTGACTCAAGGCATATATCATCATCCCTCCGAGTGTTTGGTGAAAGATTAAAATCGCTTCTGTTTTGAGCGCTGTAGAAATCAGGACATGGGTCCCCCGCAACCTGAAGTGGGAAGACAAGGTTTGGATGGTAGAAGCAACTTCCTGTGTTGGTGCCCCGAGCTGTCCAGAGGGCATTCATTTTTAGTGTCTCGAGATGGAGTCTCTTCCTCACTCCTCACCATCTGGCACCAGGCTGTACCCCATCCATATGGCTATTTTAACAGAATGCAAAAAAGTAGCAGGCTCGAAGGAGAGCTTTTCTGTGGTGCTCTGGACTGCCAGCCTCTCGCTAACCCACTTCCTTGGGGTAGACCAGCTGTTTGGTCTGGCATATATAAGCATCGGGTTTCTTCCATTTGGCTGCAGTTAGGTATGCTAAGAGGCTGGCACACGATCCAGGTCTGTGTGTGATTTTTTTCATTTTCATCCTTCTGCAGAAAGAAAAAAAACCCTTTAAATACTTTGAGGCAAAATAACCTATTAAATATTTACTGTATTTCTCTTTTTAGAAGACATCGTTCTTACTGGGATTGACTCTAAATTAAGAGAAAGATAGTTTTCATTCTGTGCCGCTGCCTCCTGTCATCACAGACAACTAAGATGCCATCTTAGTTAGGGTTTGACTGCTGTAAACAGACTCTATTACCAAGGCAACTCTTATAAGGACATTTAACTGGGGCTGACTTATGGGTTCAGAGGTTCTGTCCATTATCATCAAGGCGGAAGCATGGCAGCATCCAGGCAGGCATGGTGCAGGAGGAGCTGAGAGTTCTATGTCTTCATCTGAAGGCTGCTAGCAGAATGCTGGCTTCCAGGCAGCTAGGATGAGGGTCTTACAGCTCACATTCACAATGACACACTTCCTCCAACAAGGCCACGCCCACCTCATACAAGGCCACGCCCACTCCCACAAGGTCCCCCCTACTCTAACAGGGCCACACCTCCAAATAATGCCACTCCCTAGGCCGAGCATGTGGTTTCATCACAGATGCTCTTTCCCGCTATGCGTCTAAGTTGAATGAGGTTCCTACACTTGATCTTAGCCAAAAGGCCGAGAAGCGATTGAATGAGGTTCCTTTTCTTCCTTCCTGAGTCAGTTGAGAACACGGGCACACCGTGGTTCTCTCTCATCTGGGTCTGGGTCGTTGACTTTATTCATGGCTTCTTCTGTTCGATGACTTCTCACGTATGATTTCACAGCACGGTGTAGATATTTTACTTCAATTCCTGCCATGGTATAGATTTCCCGTAAGATCTTCCCGGATCAGAAAGAAAAGTGGACCACTGATTTCTTAGTTTTCTTTCTGCCAGCGGAGTGGCGATTCAGCGAGCGGAGTGGATCCCTGGCGAGCTGAGGGCTCAGAAAGTGAGCTGAGCGTGGTTGGCGTTTGACTTTTCTGGAATCCTACTATGGCCCCTTGGCTTCATACGTTTATTTTTTGATTCACAGCCTCCTAAGTGATGAATGAAGCTGAGGAAATGTATTTTTAGAAAGGAATCTGGGATATCTCTAAAGTAACTTTATCGCTTAGGCATTTATTGTTTTATTTTATTTTCTTTTTCTTTTTCCTTTTTAGCTATTTTATTGGGTTCTTAATGCCTCTACCTCCCTTCTAACCCTTGGTCCACCCTGACCCCTTAGAATGCCTCAACACTAGGTAGAAGAGAGAGGAGGTTAGAGGGGAAAGGGGCGCAGATCTCTCTCAGCCAATAAAACAGACTTCCTGCTGATTAGGGGCATTGGGTTCCTTGGGGGCAAGTCTAATCTTTTGTCATCAGGATATCAAACTGCTTCTCATCTCTTCGTTCGTGAACACTTGACAGACTTCAGTAACAGGAATCAGGAGGAGGAGGAGGAGCAGCAGCAGCAGCAGCAGCAGCAGCAGCAGCAGCAGCAGCAGCAGCAGCAGCAGCCAAAGGCCCTCTCAGGGCTCTCCCATTTGTACCCTCTCCAGAATCCCCAGGATTAAACTCTCTGCCGCTGGCAAAGATCACATTCCTGCTAGGGCACGAGGCAAATCATAATCACCCGCTGTGAAGCAACCTCTCATCCCACACCTGGGACTATAGTTACATATTCACATAACTTGGTTTTTAAAGAAACCAGAATTATAACAACATCACTTTTTCAGAATAGACAAGTGCTTTATTATGAAGGGCATGAGCCCTCAAGCTGTGGGTCAAAATAAGCTCTTCCTTCCTGTGGCTTCTATCCTGTGTTTTGTCACAACGGTAGTATCACCTGATCAAAGAAGGAACGGATAGAGGAGTGGATGAATTTGGGTTCACACGCCTCCTTAGTCATTGGCTTTCTGTGTGACTTAGGGAACCAAAGCCGATTCCTCACGTGCCTTTTCTATTTTTGTAAGATGAAGATGATCGAATTTCTCAGGGGTTTTGGGGGATTAGAATGTATAATGAGAGACAAGGCTTAGTGCTTGAGCACTTATCTAATACCCAGAAAGCCCTGGGGTCCATCCCTACAAGTTAAAAATAAAACGGGTAACGATATAAATCTACACATTCAGCAACTTTTAGGGGTGGGGTACAAGTAGTTTATCGGATGCTTTATTTCCATTTGGCTGAGTAGCTACTAAACCCAAGTAAACGAATACCTTGAATTAAAGTAGACGGCTAACCCAACCAACAACCTGGAGCTTTAGTGATGTATACCCACAAAGGCGCACTTCTCCTGTATGCCGCGCAGCCTTGGTTGATGGATGGGAGGGCCCTGTTCACTCAAGTTAGTCTAAGCTCTGTTTAGAAAAAAAAAAGTGAGCACTTCTGGTTGTGAGTCTCAGAGAAAAAGGATCTGGAGGTTACTATGCCAACTACTCAGAGTCCCAGGGCTACAGGGTGACACAGAACTTGTGTTCTCTCACAGTTAATTATCCCGAGCTGGTCATGTGCTACCCTGCTAATTACAACCCTGTAATGCACTGGACCAGGAAGAAATGCTCCACACAATGCTGTGTGTGTGTGTGTGGGGGGGGCAGCATGAGTAATGGCCAATGGTACAAATGACTTTCACGTTGTTTATTCAAAAGAGCGTCTAACCCACGGAACACTATATCAATTGGCCCTTTTTTCCCCGTTCTTCTGGTCCTTCAAAATGTTGAAGTATTAATGATGTTAATGGTAAAGACTAGAAGAGAAAAGAACACTAATCAGCCTAGTTGTCATGTTATATTATTGAAGTGGGAGCTCAGGTTCACTGTAGCATTCCATCAACTGAGCACCCCCTTTATTATTTCGAGGAACAAGAAAAGGAGGTCTAGTTTTAAATACTCTCCATGGCCAAGTGAAACGTTAGAGCTCACCAATTTTGCTGTCTTATTTAGAGGGCAAAACGAAGTCTTTCTTAGTCAGGGCAGGCCAACTGCTAACTAAACCTTTGGATTAGGGACAGCTGTGGGGTGTGTCACAACTTGGAAGCGTTTTTTTTTTTTTTAAATTTGATATAAAAAGACTTCTAATAGGATGATTTGACCATCTGTATATTTGTGTAACATGGGAGCTGGGTTCCTACTTCTCAACACGTGACCATCCGCACCCTCCTGTGCTTAGCGACATTGTCAAGAACAGATCATCATCCTTTTGACAAGATAGAAGAAGATGGTTTAGTAAGTGCTGACACAGCCTGTTTTGGAGCTAGGAAGAAGAGATGTTGATAAAGTCTGGACAGCAGAAAAAATAATGAGCTGACATTTGGGGTAACAAAGAATTGCCAAGCTAAACACTGTCAACTGTGGTTAGATCTGATGGTAAGATCATGTTCATCGCGAGCCTGTGGGTTGGGGCTCTGTGCTTTCCAGAAAGGTATAGATTAAATACAGACTGACCCACTAAATTTAAATTTCAGATAAGTAATATTTTAAGCATAAATGCGGTCTAACTATTGTCTGTTATGTACTTAATTAAACTACTTAGCATAAACTCAGGGCTTATTTGAAACTTAAATTCCTATACTTTATTTGCTGACTCTGTGAGCCTATCAGGAGTGAGCATGTATGACATTTGACCAAGCTACCTCTTCCTAGGGTACATTTGTACCTCTGTCATTACAGACCTGCCTGGTAGCTACAACAATTCTTAAGCTTTATCCTACTTTCCAAGGATTGAACTCTCAGTATTTGGTTCCAGTTTTAGAAACGACAGAACCGGAGCATGTGACAGTATCTGTTTATGGGATGGTCCGCCTCTGGGTACATTTTGCTGACCAATTGCTTTCGGGGTTGGTCGACTTTAACATCTCTTCCTGGGGTCAAGGAGGTAGCTGTGATTTCTAAAGCTGCATGTATCGCTGTGCCTGCCCCATCTTAACATTGGTTGACGGGGGCTTCTACACCGGGTGTCTGTGGGCAGCCTCGTCTCGAGTGTCAGAAGCAATAACTCATTTGAGTCTCATAACTATCCCTGGAGGTCCGTTGGCTCTCACGGTGCCTTTTGCTATGGAGGAAGTGGAGGAACAGAGAATTCATTTGCTCCAGGCCATAACAATTGAATAAGAGGCTGAGACGGGAGGCACTAGACGGTGACGTCTTTTCATCCTGGTGATTGTATTAAAAGCTGACTTGGGCTGATAATTGATTTGGAGTGCACATTGAACACACAAGGAGTTATCAATACCCACAGTAAATTGTCTCTACTGAGTGCGCATGTGTCTTGAACCTTGAGGGATAAAGCCTGCCTGGACTCAGGAGACGGGGAATCTCCTTCCATTTCTAGATGATTGGGTCTAATAAATAATGCATTATTGATGTGTACAGATGTTTTGCCAGCGTGTATGTCTGTGTACAACATACATACCTGGTGCCCACCGAGGCCAGAAGAATATGTCACATCCCTTAGAACTGGACCTTCAGTTGTGAGGCAGCATGTGGGTGCTAGGAATCGAACCCTGGTCCTCTGAAATTGCAGCCAGTGCTTTTAACCACTAAGCCATCTCTCTAGTTCTAAGGTCTAAATTTTTATGTGAAAAAGTTTTTTTTTTCCAGTTTACAGTTACACTCATTGTATAGAAGTCAAGGCAGGACTTAAACAGTCACATCACACGTACAACGAAGAGCTCAGAGACATAAACGCAAGCATACTCGCTTACTTACCAAGATCTAATTTTTAATAGAGCCATTGTAGGTGGACTTCCTCAGACCTCCTTATGTTTGTTGAGGAGAGATGGGGCAGGAATAGAGAGATACTCTGGTGTCATCAAAGACCCTTCATAGTATGCACATACTATGGTTTGTCACTTTTTGATATGACAGTTCTGAGGCATTATGGAGGTACTTGTCTCTTAGGCACTGTCTTAGTTGAGTTTTACTGCTATGAACAGACACCCAAGACCAAGGCAACTCTTATACGGAGAACATTTAATTGGGGCTGGCTTACAGGTTCCATTATCATCAAGGTTGGAGCATGGCAGCGTCCAGGCAGGCATGGTGCAGGAGGAGCTGAGAGTTGTAGCTGAAGGCTGCTAGAATACGGGCTCCCACATGGTTAGGAGGAAGGTCTTCAAGCCCACGCCCACAGTGACACACTTCCTCCCACAAGGCCACACACACTCCCACAAGGCCACACCTCTAAATAGTGCCACTCCCTGGACCCACTATTCAAACCACCACAGGTAGTGATCAGGGCAGTTCTATTTAAGTGTGGGCCAGGAGCAGAAAGTAGCAAGGTAAGTTTCTGCCTGTTTCATACAGTGGTAATTCTGTCTGTCTTCATGATGTCTGGAGACGCAGCATCTGACACAGGCAGATAACAGGTCACTCAAGTTTAAGCAGTTGTGTTGAGGATGAAGAATGAAATCTGAAGTAATTGTTGACCAAGTAGAGTGCGTGACCTTTAAGGTCTGGCTTTCCTAAAATTACGAATGTAAGGTGGCAAAGTGCAAAGTTCATAGACATTAAAACTAGGTTTTGAACTATTAGAACATCCCAGGGTGATATTCATTCTCTCTCTCTCTCTCTCTCTCTCTCTCTCTCTCTCTCTCTCTCTCATACACACACACACACACACACACACACACACACACACACAATGACACCGACATCTTTTTTTTTGTTTTTTGAGACAGGGTTTCTCTGAGTAGTCTTGGCTGTCCTGGAACTCACTCTGTAGACCAGGCTGGCCTCGAACTCAGAAATCCGCCTGCCTCTGCCTCCCAAGTGCTGGGATTACAGGCATGCGCCACCACCGCCCAGCTACCGACATCTTTTTACAAGGTACCTTGAAACACTCTTGTCGCCATGATGCAAAGAGATGAGACTTGCACTTGTGGCTGGGAAGAGTGTATACTCCACCCAGGAGGCGGCAATGATATCCATAGACGTGGCTTTCCTGTCATATCTGGTGGGAGCAAAGTTTGTCATTTTGCTTGTATTTGGATCCCAGGGTGTCACCTCTGGTGACCTGTGTGTAAAATGAGGGATGTCCTACTTGGAAGTCCTTGTGGAGATTATACGAAGTAATCTTTAAAGCACTTACCGCAATGGGTGGTACTTGGGAAGAGATCAATAAGTATTAGAACCTGAGCCAGGTACCATGGTGGGTCACATCCTAACAGGTTGTCACTGCAGTGAGAATGGAAATGAAGATGTCTTTTCCTCCTAGGTGTTCTTCCATAGCCACGGTGACAAGGAACCATTAGAGTCATTGGTTTGGGCAGGGTTTGTGTTTCTTTTAGTCAGTGTGCATGCCAGTGGACCCGGGTGTAAAGGGAGAGAAGAGCTTAACGCTGGCATTTGTACCTCTTTGACTTTACAGTCAACAGTACTCCGGCTTTGCTCCTGCAGTGAAAGGCAACCAGGTATCCAGAAGTTTCACTTGTGACTGTAAGGTCCTCAGCCTTGCGATGTGAGATCATGAAGCTGTCTGCCATGCTCAGGAAGTCTTTGTCCCTTAAATGATGGCGTCCCCTTGGCTCGGCATACAGTAAATTGGGCTTTCTGTTCAGCTACTGAGCGGGGACTTCCTCCTCCTCCAAAGATAGAGATCTGTATGAAGGATAGAGGGTCATAGGGCCATATGGGTGAGTTCACCCCGTGAATCCAATTTATGCAGTAGGAATTTCTTAGTGGAAAAAATAATGATAGGGAAGGAGGTTTCTAAAGCCGAGGGAGTACACTGTGCATGAAGAGAGCCCTGATGGTGTGCAAAGGGGTCCCCTCACATGTCACTTGTCCCATCTGGATTGCCGTACATCAAGGAGAGACGCGCATGCAGGTGGACCGCAGCACCCTGTGGAGGCTGCACCCATAAGGGCCGTGGATTCCATCTCTCCTATAAGCTTCAGCCGCCAGCTTGACAAAGCCGATTCTTATCGGAGGGAGCATCGGCTGAGGAATTGGATCCGTCAGAGTGGCTTGTGGGCATTTCCGTGGATACGGTTTCCTTTGCTGATGATTGATGTGAGAGGACTCAGCTCGCTGGTGCCATCCCCGGGCGGGCGGTACAGGGTTACGCATGTGAGCACGGGCCTCAGGGAGTCAGGCAGTAGGCAGAGTCCTCCATGGTTGCATGAGTCACAGAGCAAGGCAGTGGGAGGCATCCTTGACGGTCCCTGTCTCTGTTCTCACTTGAGTTCCTGATCTGATTCCCCAAGGTGATGGAATGTGACCAATGATAAACCCAAGTGAACTCCCTCCCCAGCTGCCTTTGGTCATGACATTTATCACAGCAACAGGAGAGTGAACTAGGTTGCCATCTGAGAGTGATTTCTTCTCCAGGATCTTTTCGGACATCTCCTAAGTCTGAGCCTTATTGTAAGAGGAGGATATACCCTCCATAGAGAGCATAGCTTTTCTATTTTGGCCACCATGCTTCAGATTTATTCTTAGAGAATTTCTCATAGGGAAAAAAGTCAGACACCCCCATCATACATAGAAGAACAAAAGGCCAATAGTTGCTTTTTCACCCTCCCTACCAGCACATGGGGCACCTTGGATTTGGTCACCTGCCCCATTCTTGGCTATAGAATGTATAGCTCATAGACTGGAGTTCTGGGGTGGAGCCCATGTAGCAGCAAGTGAGATCTGAGTGGACACAGTGGTTGTAGTATATGGTGTAAGCACTGTACAGTGGTGAATTAGCTACTTATCAATCATGTGGTCTCATATATAAAAAATGGTTCAAGTTCAAAAACATGTGTATATATACATACACATATATACATATACACACATATATACACATATACACATATATACACACATACACACATATATGCACACACACACACATAAACACACACATATATATACACATATATACACATATACACACATATATACACAAATACACAAACACACATAGATATTCACACATATATACATACACACATATATACATACATGCACACACATATACACACATACAAACACACACACATATATGTGAGTGTTTTGCCTGCATGTATGTTGATGTACCACTTACGTGTGTCTGGTGCCTGTGGAGGTGAGATCAGGGCATCGGGTCTCCTAGAACTGGAGTTACAGAGAGATGTGAGCTGCCATTTGTGTGCTGGGAACTGAACCCAGGTCATCAGGAGGAACAGCCGGCAATGTTCTTAAGCATCTCTCCAGCCCCATGTTCTTATCTGTTAATATCGAGATGCCTCTATAGCAAATGTAATACGGCTTGGTAACAAGCATCAAATTAACTTTAAAAGAAAAGCCAATCAGTAGTTTGGACTTTGGTACTCAGGGCTGTAGTGGAGCCCCCCTTCCCCCCCCCCCCCGTTGGGTCAGCGCTGAGCTGATGTCAGGGTCCTCCTGGATTCACAGCCTTGGAAGCTGGCACTTCAACCCAAGTAAATTTCCCTCCCTCCCTCCCTTCCTCCCTCCCTCCCTCCTTCCTCTCTTCCTTCCATCCTTGACACATTCTCTCTTCATTAAATCATTTCGTTTTTTTCTTATTTCAAGTTAAGAATCTAGACCCTTCTTTCATGACATCACTTGAGACTGCAACTGTGTTAATTATGTTTCTTGTTTCTGTGACAAAAGGAACGTCAGGAAGTTCTAGATAGTCATGGAGTCGGGTCCACGCAGCAACCGGCCACATGGGATCTGCAGGTTGGGAGCAGAGAGAATGAGTGTTGTACTCCCTTTGCCTGTTCCCTTTTATCCGCCCCAGGTCTCCAGCCTGTTGATGCTACTGCATGGATCCAGGGTAGTCTTCCCACCTCAGATACCCTCAGCTACCTGTGGCTTCAGCTACCTGAGTCTACATCATCCCGGACAGGCGGTCTTAGAGATGGTCTCCTTTGCAATTCTGAAGCCTATCTAGTTGCTAGTTAGTATTATTAACCATGATTGGTTCATTATTTTTTAAAGTCAGGGTCTGTTTATTGATATTTTAAAACTTTTTTGAGATTTAATTTTTTTTAAATTTGTAGTTTGTACATATAGGTGTTGAGCCTGTGTGCATTCTGCGTATCAAATGCATGCACTGCCTGCAGAAAAATTAATATGAGTTACTGAGTGTTGAGAGGGCTTTAAACTACTGTATAGATAGGTTCTGGGAATCGAGCCCAGACTTCCGGAAGAGCAGTCGCTGCTCTTAATCACCGAGCTATCATCTCTCTGGACCCTGTTAATGAATTTTAACCAAAAGGAAAAAAAAAAAAAAAGACTCTCAAAAATGTGTCCTGCTAAATTATTCATGTTAAGATTGCACCAGCAAATAGTTACTGGGTTTCTGACACTGATCTTTTGGAGAACAAGTCCTATGAGAGAGGAACCCTTATGAAGCTTCCCTTTCCACACGTGTCTGTTGGTTGGCAGTGGCAAACCCCCAGCGTAGCCCATACCTACTCTAACAAGGCCAACAAGGATGGGCAAGAGCATAAGCTTCCCTGTCGTAGATTTGCTTCTGTTGTTCTTGGTATCACTGGCCCGCTGTGGTTCTGTCCCCTTTAGTTATCACCCGCCTCGCCCCCACCCTGACAGCTCTAAGCCCTATGGAAATGAGGCGGAAGCATGGCCTATGCCTTAAAAATGCTGGGCACCTTCATCCCAGCTGCGGGTGCTACGTTGAGTGCTCTGTGCCGTATGTTCTTTTGTCTTTCATTTTAGCTGCTGTGTTTCTGACTGAAAGCCTTCCTGGAAGAAGAGGCAGTGCAATTAATACTTAGATCTCGTAGCTTTTCTTAGGCTTTCCGGAAACCCACATCAGTGGCTCCTTCTGGGCTGGGGAGATGGCTCAGTCAGTAAAATGTTTCCCGTAAAAGCGTGTAGGCATGACTTTGGATTCCCAGCATTCCTGTAGAAAGCCAGGTAGGGCAGTGGGCCTGCAATCCCTGTTCTTTGGAGGCAGAGACAGGCAGATGCTGGAGCCATGCTGGCTGGCCAGTCTTGCCTACGGGCAAATCAGTGAGAGAACCAAACTCAACAATTAAAATGGAGCTAAATCGAGAAAAACACTTGATATCAACCTCTGGTCTCTACACGTGCGTGCGTTGTGGTTTGAATATGCTTGGCTGAGGGAGTGGCACTATTAGGAGGTGTGGCCTTGTTGGAGTGGGTGTGGCCTCATTGGAGTGGGTGTGGCCTTGTTGGAGGAAGTGTGTCACTGGAAGCCAGTCTTCTCCTAATTGCCTTCGGATGAAGATGTAGAACTCTCAGCTCCTCCTGCACCATGCCTGCCTGTATGCAGCCATATTCCTACCTTGATGATAATGGACTGAACCTCTGAACCTGTAAGCCAGTCCCAATGAAATGTTGTCCTTATAAGAGTCACCCTGGTCATGGTGTCTGACAGCAAACAGAGAGACAAACAGAGAAACAGAGGGACAAAGAGACAAAGAGACAGACAGAGACAGACAGAGAGACTCATTGCTAAGCCCGGAGAGAACTGAAAGCATCTTTAAAGGGGCCGCTTGGACCGGCTTGCTGGGTGATCACGCTTCTCTTCAAATCCATAACGACCGGATCCCTGGAGAACTAGACACGTATCTCTCTGGATCAAACAGCTTGTTTGGTGGCCCAGTGCCCAAGGCTGTGAGCCCCTGCTTGATGCCTTGTTGTTTTGTTCAACTCTTGGAGGGAGTTTAATGTTACACGAGCGAATTGAAGGCCAACGGATTTAAACATGCTCAGAAATGTCTAAGAAAATGTCCGGTTTGAATTTTACAAGACCGCCATCCATGAGACTTTATTTATTTATTTATTTATTTATTTATTTTGAGTAATGATAAGGTAGAAAGAAAAAAAAACACTGAAAAACACAAACACCCAAGTGCCCTCATCTAAAACCGTTCGTGAAAAGTTAGGCTACTGCAGGGCTGCTATTGGAAGAGCATTTTGCCAGTGCTGATGGCTATGTCTGGTGGTTTATTTATTTATTTTTTCAATAGAACAAGCCATTCAAGGCTTTACCTGAGACCAGACTTTCCCAGCCCCAGTCCAGTTGCAGTGCATGAGAACGTGTGGGTGGAGAGAGAGGGATGCTTAGTTAAGAGGTCTATTGCCACGATGCATGCGTTGCAAAGCTCTGGAGCACTCTCGAGTTAAGTGCGGGGAGGTTCGCTCGGACACTCGGCTCTCACGTCCTGGCGTGGGAGGCGGCTGTGGAAAGCTGTCTCCTTGGCATGGAGGGCATGGCTGTTCCCTTCTGGAACTATTAGCAGCTGTGATTAATAGCCAGAGACCTGCACAAGATTGGGCTCATTAGCCTTCCATCATGGAGTGGGGGGTGGCGTGAGGGGCTCACCAGGCTTTTGACCCTTTCCTGAAGATAGATAAGCCGTTAATGGTAGCTTGAGGGGGGTAGGGGCTCATGAGACCCTGCCCCTCCATAAGGATTTATCATTAGGGAAAATTCGCTACTGGGGAGGGGCTCATTAACCTCTTATCAAGTTTCTACAGATAGTTTAATGATTGCTCTGCAAAGAGGTTCATTAACTCCCCCCAGAATTTGTTATCAGCTAATGATTACTAAAAGAGAGGTTCATGAAGCCCCTGTCATAGTTTAGAGTTACTATTGCTACAGTGAGACTATTGTTACAGCATGACCAAAAACAGCCCTGGGAGAAAAGGGTTCATTTCGCTCACAGTTCGATAGTACAGATTATGTCAAAGTCTGGACAGGAACTCAAGCAGGGCAGGAACTTGGAGGGAGGAGCTGATGCAGAGGCCATGGAGGAGTGCTGCTTACTGGCTTGCTCCCCCTGGCTTGCTCAGCCCGCTTTCTTAAAGAACCCAGGACCCACCAGTCCAGGGATGGCACCACCCACAATGAGCTGAGCCCTTCCGAATTGGTTATTTGAAAGAAAAAAAAAAAAGTCTTAGAGCTGGATCTCATGGAGGCATTTCCTCAAGGGAGGCTGCTTCCTCAATGATGACGCTAGCTCTCGTCAAGTTGACACACACAACCAATATAGCGCCCATATGCTTGTGTTTTTTGAATGTTTGATTCCCTCTTTGTGGAACTATTTGGGAAGGATTGGGAGGTCTGGCCTTACTGGAGGAGGTGTGTCACTGGGGGATGGGCTTTGAGGTTTGAAAAGCCCACGTTAGGCCCAGTGTGTCCACCCTCCCCCACCCTGTCGATCTTTCACCCTCCGCTTCACACCTGCCTGCCCCGCCATCCTCTCTGCCATGATGATAATGAATTGTCTTGGCTAGGGCTTTATTGATGTGAAGAGACATCATGACCGAGGCAACTCTTATAAGGACAACATTTAATTGGGGCTGGCTTATGGATTCAGATGTTCAGTCCATTGTCATCAAGGCGGGAGCATGGCAACATACAAGCAGGCATGGTACAGGAGGAACTGAGAGTTCTACATCTTCATCTGAAGGCTGCTAGCAGAAGCCTGACTTCCAGGCAGCTAGGATGAGGGTCTTACAGCCCATACCTACAGTGACACACTTCCTCCAACAGGGCCACGCCCACTTCAAAAGGACCACACCTCCTAATAGTACCACTCCCTGGGCTGAGCATATGTAAACCATCACATGGATTAACCTTCCAAAACTGTATGCAAGTCCTCAATTAAGTGCCTCCTTTTATAAATTGTCTTAGCCATGGTCTATCTTCACAGCAACAGAACGGTAACTTTTATAAAGGAAAACATTTATTCAGGGCTGGCTTACAGTTTCAGAGGTTCAGTCTGTTAGCGTGGCAGGAAGCATGGCAGCCTACTGGGGTAGTGGAGAGTTCTACATCTTGATCAGAGGATGGTCAGGAGACTGTCTTCTGCAGGCCCCAAGGAGGAGACTTGATTGTACACTGGGCGGAGCCTGAGCACAGGAGACCTCAAAGTCCCGCCTACACAGTGATTCACTTCCTGGAACAAGGCCACACCTCCTTCAATAAGGCCATACTTCCTAACAGTGACATTTCCTGAGGCCAAGTCTTCAAGCTCATGAATCTATGGGGCCAAACCTATTCAAACCACCACAGCCAGCCACCTAGTATTTGACCGAGAGAACCCTTCACGAAAGGCAAACTTTATGTTGGATCATGGTTTTATTAGCATTTTTCTACCCACCGTCTCTTAGCCCCATGAACGTGGACAGAGCATCGCGGCAGTGGGACCTCCACAGCCTGGGAGCAAGAGCTAGAGGCTGGTCTTCATTTCTTAGCAGACAGGAGCACAGAAGATGCAACCAGGAAGCGGCCAGGAATAATACTCTCTCAAGACTGCCAGCGATCTATGTCAGCTAAATTCAACCCCCTGAATCGCCCATGCCTGCCTCCAAGAATAGCGCCACCAGCTGGACATTAAGTGCTCAACGCAAGAGTCCAGGAGGAACTCTTCACATCCGCTCTGTTAACAGAGTGAGGAATGACATCTTTCCAAGCTCCTCAGTGCGCAAGAGGCGGGAAGGTGTAAGTTCCTGGAAAGAGGCAGCTAGACTGAGAGTAGTTCTTCGTCAAAATACCCAAGGGAGCTAATTCTTGCCTCCCACTCCATTTCCTCTGCGATGTTCACTGAAGACTTTTTCTTACAATTCCCTCGCCCCGCCCCCTTTCAGAGCCCGCTGCTCCGTCATTGTATGGGGCAGAGACAGAAAACAACCATGGAAGCCACATACAATCCATCGATCTTATCCTTGACTACCATCAGGCCAGCTGTTAGTGTCGTTAAGTGCAGCCGAGCTCACACGGGTGGCAAATGGATCACTGAAAGATGGCGGCACCAACTCCGGATCTGGATTGGGGACGATTAGGGCTAAAGTATGTGCTCTGTAGCTCAGTCAAGTAACACGGCACAGTCCAGTTTTATTTTGACTCAAGCACTGAGTTGATGTTAGTGTCTCTCAATGAAAACCACTTTCAATAATACAGTTTTTCTTAATAAGAAACTATAGAATTTCAGTGATTTGAGACCTGGTTAGTTACCAGCTGTATTTGTTACTAGTTTAGTAGGTGAACAAAAATGTCTACTGTCATGGGAATGGGCTTAAAAATGTATAAATGCCAGGTGTGTATTTCAAAGTCTTTTTGAATTCACCTTTTGCATAAAAGGCCATCTTCCTAGCTTGGGTAGGTCTCCCCCTGCTGTCTCCCCTCCCCTCTCCCTCCTGTCCCCTTCCTCTCCCCCTCCCCCTCTCTCATTTCTCTCACTGCAGAGAATGGAGAAATTAAGCCTATTCCTAGAGGTAATGTAGGTACTAAAAAGTGCCTTATTTGAAGTCAGTACCTGTGACATTCACACTGGATTTAGAAAGTAGATATGTAGCTGGGCAGTGGTGGTGCATGCCTTAGGGAGGCAAAAGCCAGGCAGATCTCTGAGTTCAAGGCCAACCTGGTTTGCAGAGCGAGTTCCAGTTCAGCCAGGGCTATATAGCGAAACCTTGTCTCAATACAAACAAACAAACAACAAGAAAGTAGGTATGTACACATCCTCTATATGTCTGTCTTCCCCTAGAAATCTATTTAGTAACTAGACAAGAGCCATGGGCCATTTATACAGAAGAGGAGCATATGTGACCCCACCTATTGGCTGTGTATAGATGAGCTTTGATTTATTGTTGAAGTAATGACAAGGGAATCAGTTATTTTAAAGATATAACCAAAGAGTTTGTTCTCTAACCTTTTTTTTTTTAGGTCATTTTTTTCATAACAAAGCCACATTTTCAGAATCTTTCTTCCTGTGTATGTTTGTGTTTGTAAGCGCCTTGTTTGAGATATCATGTGTGCGAGGCCGGAGGACAACCTCGGTTGTCTGTCTTTGCCTTCCGCCTTGTTTGAGGCGGGGTCCCTTGCTGTTTTGTGTACACCGGGCTAGCAGCCCGAGTGCTCCCCGGGATGTTCCTGTGTCTGCCTCCCATCTTGCCAGAGATGCCCTAGATTAAAGACACATGTTACCATGCCTGGTTTTCTGTGGGATCTTGAGGGCCGCAAAGCCAGGTTCTCATGCTTTGGTCCATCACACCAGTGAGGCTAGACGTGACACACGTGAGGGGCGAAATGGAGGGCTGATGAAGATGTTAGACGCAGGAGAAGATGTTGGATGCTAGATTTCCATCTGACCAGATGACAGGAAGGCAGACATAGAGGAAAGAGAGCAATTGGAAGGCTGAGACAGAAGGTTTGGGTTAGCCCAGCAGGGTCTACACAGCAAGACCATATCTCAGAACCACCACAACGAAGCAAAAAAGGTATCTAAAATTTGTTGGTACTTTGATACTTGCATGGAAACGTGAAACAAGGTTGATATATATATATACACACACACACATATATATATACACACACATACATACACACATATACATATATACATATACATATATACACATATATACACACATATACATATATACACACACATATACACACATATATACATATATACACACATATACACACATATACACACATATACACACATATACATATACATATATATACACATATACATATACATATATACACACATATACACACATATACACACATATACACACATATACATATACATATATATACACATATACATATACATATATACACACATATACACATATATACATATATATATACACATATACATATATACACACACATACATATATATACACATACACATATATACATATATATATATATATATTGTTTATTTGTTTTTGGTTTTTGGTTTTTTTGTTGGAATCTTTTAGCACCAGTTTCAGATCACAGAGGGTCTTTTTATCAGACAAATATCTTTACTGAGCGTTTTCTCCTGTTGTTACTTCTAGCTGTTTGAAAGGCACTGAAAGATTCTAGTCACATCTTGACACCCTTGACACACAAGGGGACTGAGACCTAGGTCGTTCTTGTTACTTGCTCTAAGGTCACACGCTGAGCTAGTAACAAGCAGTGCTCCTTTTTCTTGAAAACCACTGTGTTCAAGAAACTTTTGCCAATATTTTGAGTATCCATAGACCTTTCTGGAAGCAACTACGGAGTCTGGAGAGCCAGAGAATACAAATAAAAACTTTGTCTGGTGAGGTCTTCCTGCCTGAATCTGGAACCTTGGAAGGGTAAAGATAGTGTCTTGATTCTCTTTGTTTATTCCTCTACCCTTTCTTTCTCCCTCTTGTACCTCTTTTTCTTTTTTAATTTAATTTTTTTTTTTTTGAGACAGGGTTTCTCTGTGTAGCCCTGGCTGTCCTGGAACTCACTCTGTAGACCAGGCTGGCCTTGAACTCAGAAATCCGCCTGCCTCTGCCTCCCAAGTGCTGGGATTACAGGCGTGCGCCATTATGCCCGGCTAATTTAATTTTTTATTTATTCACCTGACATCCTACTCACTGCCCCGCCCCAGTTACCCCCCTCCCACAATCCCCCCTCCAGTCCCTCCTTCTCCTCTGAGCAGGTGCTTTCCCCTCTTCTGGGCATCCCTCCCACCCTAGCACTTCAAGTCTTTGTGAGGCCAGGAACATCCTTTCCCGCTGAGGCCAGACAGGACAGCCCAGCTAGAAGACCATATCCCCCACACAGACAACAGCTTTTGGGCTAGCCCCTGCTCCAGTTGTCTGGGACCCACGTGAAGGCCAAGCCGCACATCTGTACAATTGCGGGGGACCTAGGTCCAGCCCGTGTATGTTCAGACTCTGAGAGCACCAAGGGTCCAGGTTAGTTGATTCTGTTGGTCTTCCTGTGGAGTTCCTATCCCCTCTGGGGCCTGCAGTCCTTCCTCCTGTTCTTCCGTAAGAGTCCCCAAGCTCCATCTACTGTTTGTGGGTGTCTGTATCTGTCTGAGGCAGCTGCTATGTGGAGCCTCTCAGAGGTCTGTCCTACCTCTTATAGGATGACAGTCATACAGTTTTCCTGTGTGACTATGTAGCTATTCTAGGGTATTCTAATACTTTGGAAAAATGACTTATAGGAGACTTGACCTAGATGGCTCTAACCCATTACCCTGGAAGAGGCTGGGTCTCTCTTGCCATTGGTGTATTCTGCAGAGACAAATGCAACATCACCCCCACATCCCACATAATTTGACTGTGCTTAGTGGTCATCTGGAATTACTGAATCACTCATGGGTTCTCATCTCAGTATCTCATTTAACGGGTACAGAGGGACCATTGCATTCTGAGAGGAATTTGTCATAGGACTGTCACAGCTTAAAGATTATCAGAGTTCAATTGTGGGTCCTGAATCTTCTCTTCTCTTCTCTTCTCTTCTCTTCTCTTCTCTTCTCTTCTCTTCTCTTCTCTCTTCTCTCTTCTCTCTTCTCTCTTCTCTCTTCTCTCTTCTCTCTTCTCTCTTCTCTCTTCTCTCTTCTCTCTTCTCTCTTCTCTCTTCTCTCTTCTTCTTCTTCTTCTTCTTCTTCTTCTTCTTCTCTCTCTCTCTCTCTCTCTCTCTCTCTCTCTCTCTCTGTATGTATTGAAGCAGAGTTAGTTGTAGTATGAACGTGTTTGTGTTATCCACTGCAGCTCAGCCCTCAGAAGGGTTTTTAAATCCGTGGCAATGACATGGTGGGCACTTGGGAGCTGGGGTCTGTGCGGAAGCCGGGTAAGCAGACGGGCACAGTTACATAGGTGGCAGTGGAGAGAGATCAGGCAGACACGGGACTTGGAGTGCATGGAATGAGTGTGCCTCAGTGTTCAGACTAGCTTTAAGTTATTTCTTCAGACAGAAAGAACATATTTCTGTTACAGGAAACGTGGGAAATCCATATGGACCCCCAAATGTAGCAAAAATGACATCCTCACAGATAACTACTAACATTTTAGTTCGCTGGGTGGTGGTGGCACACGCCACTTGGTGCCACTTGGGAGGCAGAGGCAGGTGGATTTCTGAGTTCGAGGCCAGCCTGGTCTACAGAGTGAGTTCCGGGACAGCCAGGGCTACACAGAGAAACCCTGCCTCAAAAAAAAAAAAAAAAAAAAAAAAAAAGATTTTAGTTCACCAACTCCCAACCTCTTTGTGTCTGTGAGTATTCAGACATTTTATTTCAAAAGAATGAATATCTTGTAAGTGTTGCTATATTAAATTTATGTGGCTATTATTATGAGGTATTCTATAATATCCTTTAGAAAGCTATTTTATTTGGGTATGGAGAGGTGGCTCAGAGGTTAAGGGCACTTGTTGCTTTTTCAGAGGCTCTGGGATTGGTTCCTAGTATCCACATGGTGAGTCACAACCATCTCTAATTTTTTTTTAAATTTATGGATTTTGTGTATATGAGTACACTGCCATTCTCTTTGGACACACCAAAAGAGGGAGTTGGATCCCATTACAGATGGTTGTGAGCTACCATGTCGTTGCTGGGAATTGAACTCAGGACCTCTGGAAGAGCAGTCAGTGCTCTTAACTGCTGAGCCATCTCTCCAGCCCAACCATCTGTAGTTCTATTTCTGGGCATCCGGATACCTCTTCTGGCCTCTCTCTGGGTACCCAGCATGCACCCGGTGCACATGCACACGTACATGTAGGAGAAAGACTCCTAAAACACAGGGATCTCTAAAAAGCATATTTTAATGTCTTATCACTCTACGCCTCTGTGTACATGTACATGTACTTGAGTGCAGCTGCCTATGGAAGCTAGAATAGTGGTCTCCCTCTGGGCCTGGCGTCACAGACAGTTGTGAGCTGCCAGTGTGGATGCTAGGAACGGAGCTCACACTCTCTGCAAGAAGAGTAGTACAAACTCTTGACTGTTTAGCCTTCTCTCTAGTCCCTACTACATCATGTTTAATGCCTAAAAAAAAAAATCTTACATTTTTGGAAGTGGTATCCCTCCTTTCTCTACCCTCAGATCTTCAATTGAGTGGGAGAAAAAAAAATGCCTATTAAATTTAGTCACGGGGTTGTCTTCTCTTCCTACACGGAGAGCGAGTAGTACCTGTAGTTACCTCTTGCCCTGAGCTGAGCCCAGCCCAGAGGTAGTGTTGTGGAAATGACTGCCTCAGACAGCTCATCTGTAGGACGGCTCTTCTTTCTTTTTGTCTTGTAGGAGACAGAACATGTGGTTCCCAGCCAGTCGGAGTGTCAGGGCAGAGCGGGGACTCCGGCCCATGAGAGTCCTCAAAGCAACATCTTCAGGTGCCCGGAAACGGCACGACTCCAACCAAGGTGAGTGAGTTTGTTCAGAAGCTTCACGGCCCCTCTGGTCTGCTTCCTGAGACGGGCTGACCTGTATACGTACGCTTATCACCAGCACGTGAGTCAAGGATTCCTAACTTGGTTGGCTTTCCTTGCAGTCAGAGAAGCTACTTAAAAGGGGCCTTAAAGAGAAGCCCATTGCATTCAAGAGAGATGCACAGGGCCTTCCTCACTGTCTGTTTGAAGATTGCAAGTCCTGAGATTCGGGGAGGGGGGGAGGGTGGTAGGTGTGTTTCTGGAGGAGAGTTTGTGTAGCCCTTTGTTTTATGGCCTAGAAAATCCAGCGCTCCTTTGTGATCTGTTGATCCTGACGTACGCTGATGGTGGTCGAATCCACACCCTGCCAGCTGCTTTCACCTGAGATCTCATTAGGTCTCGATGGGCTCAGGAAGCTGCCGCTCATGAGGTCAGTTGTGTGGAATGACCCAAGCCTGAGAGACACTAAGTCCCCTTTGCCTAGTCCCACACAAATGAGCTGAGCTGGAGCGGGCGCCTCCAGTGCGATCCTGGCAGGACAGGTACAATGTCTGTGTTGACCCGAAGTGTTGTCGGGTGACCTCAGTCCAGAAACAGCCCAGGGTTGGCTTCGGCCCCACTAGACCTCCTTGGACAAAGCTCTGAATCCAGAGCCAGGATCTGGGCGGAAAGCTGCCTGCAGAAGGTTGGCATGACCCTGTGACAGGAGCTTGGCACGGCTGCCGTCTACGGAAAGTCTCTCCTGGAAATAAACAGAAGAAAAGAATCCAACGGCTCCTCCTGTGAGCTGTCTTGTGGGACCCTGCGCTTGGATTACTGTAGCCCTCGCTCAGGGGACGGGGAATGCGCTGCCTCTGAGCGTGACCTTTAGAATTTTGTTTTTGAAGGCAGTGCAGTCTGAGTCATAAGGGGAACACAACCTGAGTCCAATACTAAATTTAGGAGCGTAGAACCCCAACAAGGATGGTCCACTCTTTGAAGTGGAGTCATGGGCCGCCATTTGACTCTGTTGTGGTTGGAATGGGGACTTTCTCCCGCAGGTTTCTATGTTTGAACCCTTGTTACCTCTAAGAAGTTGGGTCACTAAGGGGAGCTCTTAAGACGTTAGAGCCTGTACCCCCTTTCTGTCTTTGTGCTCTCTGACTGCAGATGTAACATGACTGCCAATCTCAAGCTCTTGTCCCCATGCCTTGCCCACCATGATGACCTTTGTCCCTTAAACAGTGACCCAAAGTAAGTCTTCCTGCTCCATGTTGCTTCTTGCAGGGATGCACCCTCCTTCCAGTCATTGATTCTATTGTTGCTTGACCTCAAGAACTCACAGTTGGACTCCATGTTATTTCCTCACTGATGAGGAATCTGTCCCTCCTGCCTTATTCCAACAGACCTCTTTTCATCTGAGCTTGTCTCTGTTGGGCAGCGACCAGCTCACCCGTCCTCCCACCCCAATGGCCCAGAATAAGGTCAGCCCATTCCCATGCATATTTCAGAACAGCACAGAGCAAACCAAACCAAACCAAACCAACCAATCCCAATGCTAAAGCGCGCGTGCTTACGTATGGAACATGAGGTGTGGTCATTTGGGTGTGGGCGTTTAGGAGAGGCTGACGGGGAGCTGTCAGGGAAATGGTATTAGCCGGCTAAGCTTCTCCAGTTCAACAAACTGAAAACCGTCTTCTGCCGTGCGTGTGGTTGGGATGCTAACCAGGAATGTTACTGTGGTCAGAAAAATGGATGAGAGTCTGTGGTGCTCATTCACGCGCGCGTGACCTGCTAAGAAAAAGTATGGACCTACCTAGATGGTTCTACAAGGGACCGGATAGAGCAGGAGTTCTTAACTATTGGGGGTGGTGAGTTGTGCTTTAATCGGGCTCTCAAAGGTGATGGTTGAAAAAAAAAAGATATACATACATGATATGTATAAATGTATATACATACATGATATGAATATAAGACTTTGGAAAGTTCCCAGACTGTTAACTGTGAGGAAAACCAGGTGTCAAGTCACCAGTAAGCTTTCTTATTCAGTGAGCCTGCTGCCGTCCTCAGCAGCTTCCGGTTAGCAATCCTCCAGAGATCCCTGCCATCCGTTACCCTAGCCTCCGTGCCGGACTGTCTCCTTTCCACAGGATCTAGCTCTCTGAGCCGATAGCATTCCAGAATATTCTGTGTGCTGTGCTGCTGTCAGCAGTCACAGGCTCTGTTAAGTCACAGGTCGTGAGTGATGTTGTCCCAGTTAAGACTAGTCCCGTTGGGTTTCCTAGCTAAATTAGTCCGGCAGCATTCAGCTGTGGAATCATTGATCACAACCGTGGTGGTATCACCCAGGGACAGTCTTGGGGAACTTGTAAAATCTTCAAAATATTACAGGGACCATGTGATGGGGTGGCCAGGCGAGATGAGATCTCTGGGTAAACATGTCTTTGAGTCAGGTAGCTGACCTTCCTCACAGCAGGCTGTTGTGTCAAGCCCAGCACATGGCTGGGCTCAGGCATATGTGGATACACATTGCTGTCTTCGTTGTTGTCTCCTTCTCCTCTTCCTCCTCCTCTTTCTCCTTATATCTTGAAATGTTTTCCTGGATAGTTTCAGAGTTGTAGGTCTTACATTAAGGTCTTTAGTTTTGAATTTTGTTGTTGTTGTTTTTTGTATAGAAAAAGAAAATAGGATTGTGTTTTATTCCCTCACATGGGATATCCAGTCTCTCCAGCACCACCTATGGAAGAGGCAGTGTTTTCTCCAGTGTATGTTCTGACAGTGTTCTTGAAAGTAAGTAGCCATAGATGAATGGGTTTAGTTCTGCACCTTTTATTCTTGCCTCCTATGGGCTTGGGATTTTTGTTTTTGTTTTTGTTTGTGTGTGTGCTAAGTCCTGTTTGTTGTGATTATTACAAGGCCTCTGCAGGGTAGTCTAATTTGATCTCGGCTGTTAGTGATACTAGCAGCAGTAGATTTCCTTCTCCTTCTCCTTCTCCTTCTCCTTCTCCTTCTCCTTCTCCTTCTCCTCCTCCTCCTCCTCCTCCTCCTTCTTCTCCTTCTTCTCCTTCTTCTTGTTTATGTCAGTGTGACAAATGATCACCAACTGTGGCCTAAAATGACACTCTTAAATCTTTTAGGTCAAGGTGTGAAAAGCATCACGTCCTGTCTGAATGCACAGAAGGCAGGGGCAGAGTCCTATGGTGGGTACAGGCAAAGACTGAGGTTAAGGACATCTTGGGTGGTTATTCTGCCTATTATTATGTTTATCTTTTTGGCAACAATTCCTAAAACGCTAGTTAGGGGGAACTCTTTAGAAGTTTTGAAGCCATTATCTTGACGTCCTCTTCTTGTAAGTCTCCCATGGCTTTCTGGGATGTTCTCTCAGCCACCTCTGGTTATTTTAGGCTCCTCGGTCCACTTGGCCTCTCTTGTCCATCTGCCCTCCCTGCCCCCATCCTCTATCCCTCAGCAGTACAGCGGACCAGGTACAGCGTGAGATGTGTAGTGAGGAGAGACATTCGGCTCCCAGAGTGTTGTAAACCGTTATGAGTCCGTATTGAAAAAAATCTAGTTTTCAGCTTTTGTTTGAAAACTTCCAAGAGTGGGGCTGCCTGGGGCATGCATACCTTCCTTTGAACCAGGACACAGTGAGCAGCCAGATTCTTCCCCCCTCCCTTCCCTCCCCATTTACTTACTCTGGCACCTGGCATTTGATTAAGGATGCCTACTCTTCCATCTTTCTCTCCCTGGCAACTGCTCATCCTGGGAGCTCCAGCTAGCTCCTAATATAGTATGTACAGGCCAGCAGTGTTTTAAAGACCCTTTTCTAGTTGACGGTTCACATGTGGCCCTGGACTCTTGGTGTCTCTGAGTGCTTCTCAGGAGTTTGGCTACTCTGGATGCCCCCGGGTGTCTGGTGTTTAAGGAGATCTGTGCAGCTCTTCCCTGGAACTGGAAAGCCTATCAGTGGCTTTCCGCAACTGTGGCTTCCTTAGGGTCTCACTCCCGTGGGTCCCAGGGCCACAACAAGAACTATAAATCAGTTTGGAGCATCTTCATGAATATGCATCAGTTTAACTGAGTTCGATTGCTAAAGCCTATGTCCGCCCTGCAGACCCTCAGCTCCGAGAAAAAAAAGGGGGATTTTAAGAATATCAGGGAATACTAATGAAGGTGGGGAATTCCTCCTAAGCTCAGTAAATTTCCTTTAGAGAGTGATTAACTCACTTGTATTTAAAATACTGTATTAAAATTTATGACAAGAATTAAGCCTTCTGTGTCCTTAAAGACCTCCTCTGTATCAACAGGAGCTGTTTCTCAGCAACATTGGTGTTAATTAATTGGCTTCTTTATCTTCAGGTCCCCAGTTTTCAGGGAGCTGAGGAGCGGGGCCTGGATAAAGGCCTTTGATAGCTTTCCCCGTTTCTCTGTTTGTGACGCTTCAGATGAAAGGAGAGGCTGAGAGCTTTGTTGCTTTATGGGAAGAGGAAGTTTTCTTGGCAGCAACTTTCCCTTGGGGGGGAATAAAGCCTTTTATCTTTTGTTTTGAGACCTTTGTGTGTGTGTGTGTGTGTGTGTGTGTGTGTGTGTGTGTAGCTAGCTGTTTGTATTTTTAAAAACATTTAAGTAGAAGTGAGCAGATTCCTAATGAGTTCCGCTTGAAGGAGAAAGGATGATTAAGAGGCGAGCGGACTGAGCTTTCTAGCAATACAAAGGAAGCCATCCCTGTGCGCATGCGCGGACTGTTTGAGGGCCAGGGCTCTGCACATTCCCACACGCTCTTCCTCATTATTGAATTACTTGGGTTCTGTTTGGTGTTTTGTGAGAAGGGCAGGGATGAAGTAGAAATAGCAAATAGCTTATCTTACTGATGTCGAGACAGCCTAGTACACGCTTGGGTTGCGAGTGGGTTCATTAGTGTGCGTTTTGAACTTAGCAAGCCCCCATCCCACTTCCTTCCTCCCCTACAGACACGGACCAATCTGTGAGATAAAAGAACATTTGAATTAAGAAGTTCATGGTCTTACAGGAGAATCTTGCTCATGCACTGAAATTCGTGGTCCTTTTTATTCTGTTTCTTGGTTGATTGATATAGTCTCATTGGCCATGAGTAGTCCCAAATTTACTATGTGGCTGAAGATGCCCTTGAACTTGTGATCTTCCTGCTTCGGTCTCTCAGGATCTCTTCTAATATTAAGAGTTGTTTCTAGCAGCTGTTAAGGCTCTTTTGGCTCTTATATTGAAAATGCTCACCGTTTTAGCTGTGTAAATGCTTAGATATAGATGGATATTAGAATATAGGTTCTCAGCCGGGCGGTGGTGGCGCTCGCCTGTAATCCCAGCACTTGGGAGGCAGAGGCAGGTGGATTTCTGAGTTCGAGGCCAGCCTGGTCTACAGAGTGAGTTCCAGGACAGCCGGAGCTATACAGAGAAACCCTGTCTCGAAAAAACCAAAAAAAAAAAAAAAAAAAAAAAAAAAAAAAAAAGAATATAGGTTCTCGACAACACGGATAAAAATATTTCCCTATTCTAGTTATGGAGAATAGAGCTCCTTTAAGAAACCCACCCTTGGCCATTTATTACATAGTTAGCACTTTTATCTGACATTGGTTTGGTATAAGGCAAAAGGACATTTATTAACATTGACACTGACAGTAATAGTAGTAATAATAATTAAAATAATAATAGCAATATTGGAAAATGCAGAGAATCACCCACATGTTAGTCTCCTAATCTTTCCACTTATGTAGAACCACTGATGTAATGTTCACTTAGGCTTTGTTGCTACTGTTTCAATGCCAATGTAAAAAGGAGTTGTGTGTGAAAGTAAATTCCTGCTGGATGGATCCTTGATTCCAGTCCAGACTGGTCTCAGAGTAGACAGGACTACCAAGAACACTTCCAGAGCACAGGATACTTTAAATGTATCCACGTTGTTTGTTCAATGCGAGAGAGAGCACTAAGGAGCTGATAATTACAAGATGAGTGAGTTCACTTCTGCCTAAAACGAACTGTCTTAATTTCCAGAAGCAAGCGTGCGAACATCCAATTCCCGTAAGGAGCATGGCTGGTGAGTTTAGGGATCATTGTTAGACGCATTTCCTGGAGAAAGAACACGTCGTCCTTGATATCTGAGTGTTTTAGAAACCTTGGTGGTTCAGGAACAGAAGAGACAGAGGCCCGTGTGAGTTGAACGTCCGCCGAGGACTTGGGACAGCTGGTTAAGTCAGGGCTGTCTGTGGTCAAGGCCACTTGGAGACCGGGAAGGTTGTGTCTCATCTTCTCAGGGATGCAATGGCCTCTCTTGCCAATAACGCTGTCTCTTTTCAAGATGCACATTAAGTACTATGTACACACTACGACAACAACACACAAAGATCCCTTTCGTCTCCTCTGTATTTTTTTTCTTCTGTCCGTAACCTATGTGGGATTAGAGTTCTGAAAGATTAAGAGAGAGAGAGAGAGAGAGTGTGTGTGTGTGTGTGTTTTAAAAATATGTCAGACACACATTGCTGCTGATTTGTTCTACTTAATTTTGTAGTTGCACATTTTATAGTAGACTCTGAACCACATTTACTTGTAAAGACTTAAAGTGTGTGTGTGTGTGTGTGTGTGTGTGTGAGAGAGAGAGAGAGAGAGAGAGAGAAAGAGAGCTTGTTCATGTCACGTGTGTTGGTGCTTGCAGAGGCCAGAAGAGGGTTCTAGATCCCCTAGAACTGAAGCTACAGGAGGTTGACATGGGTTGTGGGACCCAAACTCAGGTCCTCTGCAAAAGTGGTACACGCTTTTAACCAGCGAGTTATCTCTTCAGCCTCTAGAGTAGAATGAATGAACGAGGGAATTTATTTGTTTTTCAAAACAGGGTTTCTCTGTATAGCCCTGGCCGTCCCTGGAACTACCACTGCGGACCAGATTGGGGTTCAAAGTCACTGGGATCCCTCTGTGTCTGTCCAAGTGCTGGGACTGAAGGTGTGTGCTACCACTGCCCTGCTTAGAATGGAATTTTTGATGGTCATGGTAGTCCTTATGATTTAGTTTAGTTGGGAAAAGAAATATTAAATATGGCTTTTATATGGGATCAGATGATGTTTAAAATCAGTCTGTGACCCAGTTGCTTGTTGTTCTAAGTGATTTATTTTGTGGGTAAAGGTTTATTATTATTATTATTATTATTATTATTATTATTATTATCGTGCTGAGCAAAATTGCGTTTCTGGAGAAGCCCAATAGCGCAGAGCAAGTTATGACCAAGCCCCCAGCCCCCTGCAGGTGCAGAAGCAAAAGAAATTCCTTTCCAAAAGAGTTCCTTTCACGTGGGTGGGGTCTGGAGGAGAAAGGCTCAGAGGCCAAACCAGGAGTAAGCTAATGCCAGAGGCTTTTTAGACTGTGCTTGAAGTTGGAGAACAAACTAGCTCACACCCAGCCCATTGAACAAACCTGGACCCACATCAAGGAGCCCCCTGGGAAAGGCCTTGAGCTATGAAAGGAAAGGCCTTGGCAGTGGCAGAGCCCTGAATGTTAATACTAGCTCTGTTTCTTTCTTGGATTTTTAAACCAGGGAATGAAGAGGTCTATGGCCCAGGGTTACTGTTGTTCGTGGTTAAATGACGGATGGAGCGTAGGGCTATGCATAGATGCTGGCTTGCAGCCAGTACTCTGGTGATCATGTTCTCACCCTCCTTCCTGCTCCACCGGACTTGATCCATCTTCTTCCCACAATCCCTCTTCTCACGAATGCCTCTTTTCTCCCCTCCAATTAATTCCACCCCGACCTCAGAGCCTGGTTGTTCCCTCCCAACTTTCCATGAAGGTCTTTCCTCTTTTCTTAAACATAAATTTCCACATTTAGAAAATGTTCCGTGGAGCCAGCCACCCGGTTGACCTCAGGAGTTCTTTGGTTTGTCACTTCAAACAGCACAGAAGCTGTTAAGCCCCACCGGTTGAGAATAAGACCATTACTGTAATTCAAGACAAATTTGAAGCAAGCTTTTAGTTAAATACTGGACAGGTTGAAGGGCACTCTGGTCAGGTCAGGAGTAGATCTGAGTCATGTTTTGCATGGGCTTAAAAAGGCAAAACCAATGAGTCATGGTATTTCCCATCATGTCCAATCAGGGGCGAGCATACATCCTGACGTACTTCCTGTTCATATACCTCCCGCCCAAATGCGATCAAGCACTTCCGGTGTGGATCGGTTGAACAAAACTTGTTTAGGGGAATGAAAATGTGGTCACCCACAAATAATAGTTGGCAGCATTTCAAGATATATTTGTCCTTGAGCAAGGGGTATCTAGGGTCCGTGGATCTCTTCAGAACAGTAATTAAAACTTAAAACATAACTTCGGGTCTCACAAAGCATACTTTAATTCTTTGTAGTGAGTGGTTCTCTTTGTATTCATGAGATGTTCACTTTGATGCTTACTGTTTCCTAGGTAGGCAAAACCTTGAAGTCTAGATCGCCCTCCCTGGATCCAAGACTCCCTTAGCAACATGGTATTATCATGATAGGGTCTGGGTTGGAGGCACCTGCCCTGCTTTTGCTTCCAATCCTTGGAGAGCCCAGATCAGGGATCTACTCTTTTTTATATTTTCAAGCTAGACTTTAAATTCTCCTTGGCTGAATAATGAACTCTGCATACCTTGATTTGCTAGTTGAGGCTCTGGTGATTTGGATGCTTCTTTGCTCAAGTTCAATGTGAGGTTATGATGTTTCAAAGGGATTGAGTATTCATGGCAAAGGGAGCCCTTGGCAGCCATAGTGGTGGTTAGAGGATCAATGTCAAGGAATGTGGTCCTTCCATGTGTTGTTTCTGCCTGTCTTGCTGGTCTTGTTAGTGTATAGCCAAAGATGCACAGGGTGTCAATGTCCAAATGGTTGTTTCTTGGCAACGTTAGCATCTGTGAGGAGAAGATGAGTTGTGCTTTGAAGACACAGGTGGTAGATGGTTTGAAGAAGCACAGGTGGTCTGTAGCTGACTAGTTTTAACTGTCAAGTTGACGAAACTTGGAATCACCTATTGTATTAGTCAGTTTTCTCTAGGGTACAGAACTTACGCAATGTCTCTCTATATTGAGGGAGCTTCCCTAGATTAGGTTGGCACATGAGCTTGTTGGTGGGGGATTGTCTTGTCTTGATTGTCCTGATTGTCTTGATTGGCAGAAAGACCCATCCTGTTCGTGAACAGACCCATTTCATGGGCAATGCACCGTGGAAGCACACAGAAAGCTAGCTGAGCGGAAGCAAGCAGGCAGCGTGGGTGCATTTAGGAATTGTAAGTCCAATAAACTCTCTCTCTCTCTTTTTTCTACCATAGGTTGCTTCTGGGCAGAGTATTTTTATCACACTAACAGAAATATATCTTGAAACAGGACCTGATGGTAGATTAAGAGATTGGCTTCCTAAATGGAACTAGGGACAAATGTTCTAGTTCTGGGGCAAGAAAGGAGTCAGGTTTGGATCATGGAGTTTTGGCATCTCAGGGATAGGGGGTTGACCCCTGGAGTGTCACCGTTTGTCGATCAGTGCTAAGGAGTTTTCATTGGTGCTTGTATTACTATAAAAGTACCAGTGACTTTTCTATTGCTGTGTTAAGGTATTGTGACCAAGGCAACTTGTAGAAGAAACTGTCCATTGTGGGCTTATGGTTTCAGAAGTTTTGAGTTCCAGATGGTGGAGTGGAGGTAGCAGGTAGCAGCCAGCCGGAGCAGATGCTGAATGTTCACATCTTGAACTGAAGGAGGAGGCAGAGAACACACTGAGACTAGGTCTTTTGAAACTTCAAAGACCATCCCCAGTGACCCAGGTCCTCCAGCAAAGCCACACCCACTAATCCTTCCCAAACAGTTCAGCAGCTAGGGACTAAGTATTGGAACATGAATACTGCTTAAATATTAACTTTCAGAGAGAAGCAGCTGATGGATCCCAGTGAGGCCACATGGCATAGAAAAGGAGATTGGCTTTGGAAAATGTGGGTGCTAGGGATGGAACATGGTGGGTAGCCGGAGTCAGCATAGTATTGGGTGGCTTGGCTGTCGGAGAACCAGGAGCCCGGGAAAAGAAGAGAATTAAGCACCAGTTGTTTGATGACTTCAAACAGGAGTCTGGTGGGCCCTGTCAGATTTGAGGCAGACGAGGTTGCAGGGAGACTGGGACTATGCCTCTGATTCTCCAGTCACCTCACCCTTTGCTCCCAGACTGACCCTAAGCCAAGTACCGTTGTTTATCCTGAAGTAAGTGGGCCAATATGAATGGGACAAGAAAGGTTGAGTGAACCCCACATTCAGAGGTTGTTTTCAACCACATCCACAACTACTTGACTCCTTTCCTTCCCGAGGCTGGCCAGAAGGTCCTGGATCACTGTTCTCCTAGCATCTGGGTAGTGGTGTGGTCCTGGCTGGCTATGCTCTCTGTAGGATCACGTCAACATGAAGGGTATACCTAGTCCCAGGAAGCTGAGATGTCTTGAGTTTGAGGTTTTGCAAAATGCCTTCAAGAAAAATGTCTCCTTCTACAGTAATGTGTTCCCTGGGAGGCCAGGCGAGCAACACACACACACACACACACACACACACACACACACACAGAGAGAGAGAGAGAGAGAGAGAGAGAGACAGACAGACAGACAGACAGACAGACAGACAGACAGACAGACTGCATTGGTCACCTCCCAAGCTATTGCTTGTGGGCTTTTAGGATATTATTTTCCAATTAGGAATTTCCCAACTTGTTTGGTTATCACTCTATGTCTCAATATTTTGATCTAGGAGGTCTGAACTAAGTCATGTCAATCTCTGTTTGATTATTGTTGCTCATTTGTTGTTGTTATCGGACACGGGTTTTTTTTTTTTTCTTTGTAGCCTTAACTGTCCTAGAACTCGCTCTGTAGACCAGGCTGGCCTCATAGGGATCTACCTTCTTCTGCCTCCTAAGTCACTGGGATTAAAGTTGTATGCTACCACAGCCTGCTAGCAGAAATAGACTGTAATCTCCACAACTGTAAGGTAGGAGGTGGGACCTGAGTCCTTAGTTACTGCGAGTATATCATTGGGGATCAGCATCCTGGATTTACCTATGACGTCTGTGTCCTCCCAAGAGGAATTTGTTGACCTGGACAAGTGGATATATGAATTACTAGTCAGTTGACGAGTATCTCTTGACTTCTAATGGTTCGATGTGTGAGTGTCAGTCTGTGGTAATTTCTAACTCAGTGACTTTAAAGTTAAAACCTGTGCTCTTTGATCTTCATTGTCTGGGTCAGAAGCTTACAAAGCACCAAGAAGAGGGTCTGAAGAAATGGCTCAGCAGTTGAGAGTGCTCACTGCCTTTGCAGAAGACCCACGTTGAGGTTCTGGTTCTCACACTGGGCAGCTCACAACAGCCCCAGGGGACTTGATGCCTTCTGGCCTCTGTGGGCGCCTGCATTCATGCCCACATACCCTGGAACAGAATATGTATAAATAGATATATTTAAAACAAACAATCGGTAAGAGATTGTGTTTGGTGTGTACTAAACACCATAGAGAGAGGCCCTTATAAGGCACCCTTGCTGGTGCCAAGGGTGGTGGTTGTTTCTAATACAATACTGCTGGAGTTTACTGGCATCTCATCTGTGTCTACGTGTAGAGCTATTGTGTGGTGCCAAGACTGTTTTGTTCAGGGTCACCCTCTTGGGATATACCTTTTGTTTTCAAAAGGAGTTTCGGAAAATGACAGTAACACCACCAGCCAGTGGCCATCCGGCTATACGTTCCTGCGGCCCAAGTGCTGCGTCCTGATATTGAGGCTTGCTTTAGTTCTTGGAATAATGTAAATCTCGTGATGAGATTTACCTTCATCTCTATTTAGCCCTAAGGCCTGATTTGCTGTGAAGCACTCTGAACACAACTAGGTGTTTATTTTCTACTCTTTCTGACAAGGTTCTTTGAATTACAGGTTAGCTGTCTAACTCGTCTCAGTTAGGCACTGACTGGCTTGTTAGCCTTCTTAAGGAAGAAATTTACTTATGGAAGTGAGAGTCACTGCCGCCTGCAGGCTTTGCAGGCATGCCTCAGGTAGAGGAGGGAGCAGGGGTCATGCACACTTGATAATTGATTAGAATCGGTAGCTCTTCAGGAGTCTGAGATAAATACTTTATTATCAAATATATTCATAATATAGATTCAAATATATACATATACACACATATAAGTACATACAAACACAAACACATATATGCACACACACATACACTCACACACATATAACATACAGCTAGGAAGAGATACACAGTTTAGAGGACTCTGGGTTAGATTCCGTCAGCCACTGGCTTGATGGCTAGACTTTTCATTGAAGCAAGACTGTTCCATTAACTAATTAAATTATAGTTAAAATGTTGATTTAAAATTTAAAAATCCTATATCCTGAGCTGGGATTGGCTGCAAAGATAAATGTTGAGCAAAATTTGTGATTCCTATCCCACAGAGATTGCCATCTAAGGCGACTATTAAATAATTACAAAGAAATGGAATTATGAATGGAGTGGTTTCTTATGCAACAGGTCCCCATAAAAAGAAGACATCATCGGGAGGTATGTGGTCTCTAAAGGATAAATGAATTAATCCAGAGATGGAGTGGATTGGGAAGGAAGGAAGAACTAGGTAGACTTAAGGACATTGTGGTGGTTTGAATATGCTTGGCCCAGGGAGTGGCCCTCTTAGGAGGTGTGACCTTGTGAGAGTGGGTGTGGCCTTGTGGGGGTGGGTGTGGTCTTGTTGAAGGAAGTGTGTCACTGGGGGGTGTGGGCTTTAAGACCCTCCTCCTAGCCGCCAGGAAGCCAGTAGCTTTCGGAACAAGGCGCAGAACTCTCTGTTCCTCTTGCACCACGCCTGCCTGGACATGGCCATACCCCTTCCTTGATAATGGACTGAACCTCTGACCCTATAACCCAGCCCCGAGTCCTTTATAAGACCTGCCTTGATCATGGTGTCTGTTCACAGAAGTAAAACCCTAAGACAGACATCATGCCTGAAGGCATGAGCTTGGGAGGAACTGGAGGGATGATGGCCTTTTAACAACAGCACAGATGGGCGTGGCACGAGTAGAGAATGAAGAGGTGGGGCCAGCGCTACATCCTTCAGACGGCATAAGACATTTTCAGAATTGCAGAGTGAGTGACTCTGTGGGAACTCTTTTGAACGCGGTGGCGTGGTTGTCCTTCACTCTTCCTGAACAGGTTGTCTAACCCATTCCAGAGTCACTGGTCAATCCTTAGTAGATTTTCCCAGAATTGGATTCTTTGAGTGCAGTGGGCAGAGGATAAGGAGCGGCCAGATCTTGTGTGGGGAATGCTCTGGGAAAGAAGGAGTAGGGAGACCAGAAGGAAACCTTTGTTATTCCAGTAAGAGATAATAGTAGCTTTGCTTAAGACGGTGGTGAGGAGTGTAGAGTGGAGGGAACAGATTAACAAGTCATTTAAGGTAAGAAATTGAAATATTGGTCACATTTTGGCTGCTGGGCAAGGGAGAGATACACAGTTTAGGGGACTCTGGGATAGCTTCTCTCAGCCACTGGCTAGGTGGAAGCTTTTCATTGAAGCAGGACTGTTCCATTAACTAATGAAATTAGAGTTAAAAATGTTGCTAGAAAAACAAAACCGTGAGCCTCAAATACAGTGTTTCTATCACAAATTATCACATCCTGTGGTCTGTGGTTGTTCTGGGGCCAAGAAAAAGATTCGAATGCTTAGTTGCTTTTGTTGTTTTGGATTCCTGTACACCTCCCCAGAGAGGCCCGCCACAGGATGGCCCTGCAGCCTGACTCTGCAAACACTTCAGGAATCCCACAAAATGGGGATGCCAATTTTTAAAGCTGCCTTTCGATGGGCCCGTCCGCAAGCTCACAAGCATAGATCCAAGGGAGAAGCCATTTTGATATCAGTACACAATTGCCTTTGGCATTTCTCTACCAAAGAATGTTCATTTTAAGCATCAGTACTTTTGTTTACTGTGTCGTCGTGATTTTGGTACCGATGGTGGAGGCACACAAGTGGCGACCCTTCAGTGGTGTTAACAGTGGTGGTACTGCTCATGGTGATGTTGGAGGTGTTGCTTGTGGTGGTGGTGGTGGTGGTGATGTTGCTGGTGGTGTTGGTGGATGTATTGCTTGTGTGATGTGGGAGGCATTGTTTGTGCGATATTATTGCTTGTGGATGTTGGAGGTATTGCTTGTGTAGCCTTAGAGGCATTGCTTGTGTTGGAAGTGTTGCCTGTAATGATGTTGGAAGCGTTGCCTGTGGTGATGTTGGGGGTATTCTTGTGGTCACGACGCTGGTGGTGATGGTGGAGGTATGGCTTGAGGTGCTCTTAGAGATGGTGGTAATGCTGCTGACAGAGGTGAAGATGCTAATGGCGGTGTTGGCAGCAGATGTTGGCAGTGGTGGCGGTGACTGTGCCAGCCATTGTTGCAACCAGAATGGTAATATCCGTGATGAACGGGGCATCAGTATTGAGGACCAGGCATCAGTATTGAGGACCGCTGTTGGGCTCTGAGGAGTACACACCACATGTCTTCTTGCCTATCTAGGCCTTGGCTAGGAACCAAAGTTGGGATGGATTGGCAGAGCGTTCTGAATTGCTCGTCTCTGCCTTCCAGAGAGGTGGGTTTGATGGAGACATGCAGCCCTTTGCCTGTTGCTGTGGGTGGAGGGAAGGCAGTAGAGCTGAGGGGAGACTTTCAGTGTGGTGTGAGTATCATGTATAAGACAATTTCTTGGCAGGATTGACCATGGCTGGAGCAGTGTCATAAGGGTGTGGGGGAGAAGGAATTAGACTCATAAGGGTGTGGGGGAGAAGGAATTAGACTCATTTGCATACTTGTCTCCTCGGTTCCTACTGAGCTTTTCCAGCAAGACTTGTGTTTCTTTTTACCTCCTTATATGACCTTTAACATTACTTATTTTATATGAGTACACTTGCTCTCCTCAGACACACCAGAGGAGGGCAGCGGATCCCATTACGTACAGATGGTTGTGAGCCACCATGTGGTTGCTGGGAACTCAGGACCTTCAGAAGAGCAGTCAGGGCTCTTAACCACTGAGCCATCTCTCCAGCCCTGACCTTTAACACTTTTTTTTTTTTTTTTTTTTTTTTTTGGCTTTTTCGAGACAGGGTTTCTCTGTGTAGTCCCGGCTGTCCTGGAACTCACTCTTTAGACCAGGCTGGCCTCGAACTCAGAAATCCGCCTGCCTCTGCCTCCTAAGTGCTAGGATTACAGGCGTGTGCCGCCACCGCCCGGCTTGACCTTTAACACTCTTATGTCAAGCTGTCCTACTCCTTGTCTCTGGGTGGTCAGCACTTTCTGACTCTGAGGACTTGAGCAGTTTTCTTTCTAGTCTGGTCTCTGTGGCTTGCTTTCCGTTTCTCCACAACCCTGCCACCTGGTACCTCGTCTCTTACTGTTGACTCATTGTTTTTTATGTCTTTGTTCCTTTCATGAAAATACAGATCCTAGGGCTGTATTTTCAAAGTTGGCTTGGCAGCTGACAGCACTGGCTGCTCTTCCAGAGGACCCAGTTTGGTTCCCAGCACCCACATAATGGTTACAAGCATTTGTAACTCCGGTCCCTGAGGATCTGATGCCCTCTTCTGGCTTCTGTGGGCACCAGGCACACACAGGGTACACAGACACATATGCAGGCAAAATGTCCCTACAGAAAACAATAGAGACAAATCCTAAAATGAATCTATGACAGTGGACTTTTTATACACCGTTTTATCCCAGTACCTGATCTAGATTAAAGTACAACAAACACTTGTTGAATGACTAATGAAATTATTTAGCTGTCCTTCCTCCCATTGGATCAATGGGTATAAGAATACTAATCTCATCTGGTATTCTTGAGGATTAAATGAAGTAATGTGATTAAACCTCCTGGCAGGATGAGGCAGACACTTGAGGGCTGGTGAGTCTTGGATTCCTCTTGATATTTTAATTCCTTAAAACTGCTTTGTCTCTGGTAACTGGAGAACAGGTTCTGGTTAGCTTCTTGTCTTTGTATGCGGCTTCTCCATTTTCTTCATGACTGGCTTGCTTTCCTCCTCTCCTCCCCTCCCTTCCTTTCCCCTCCATTCTCCTCCCCTCCTCTCCTCTCCCCTCCCCTCCCTTCCTTTCCCCTCTCCTCCCCTCCCCTCCTCTCCCCTCCCCTCCTCTCCCCTCCCCTCCCTTCCTTTCCCCTCTCCTCCCCTCCCCTTTCCTCTCCTCCCCTCCCTCCCCTCCTCTCCTTTTCCCTTCTCTCCTCTCCTTTCCTCTCCCCTTGTTTCCCCTCCTCTCCCCTCCCCTCCCCTTCCCTTCTCTCCTCTCCCCTGCTCTCCCTTCCTCTCCCCTTCTCTCCCCTCCCCTCCTCTCTCCTCCCCTCCTCTTATTTCCCCTCCTCTCTACTCCCCTCCTCTCCCCTCCCCTCCTCTCCCTCCCCTCTTCTCCCCTCCCCTTTCCTTCTTTCCCCTCTCTTCTTCCCTCTCCTAACCTACCCTCTTCCTCCCCTTTCTTCCTTTTCTTTTTCCTTTTCTCCTCCTTCCCTCTCTCCCTCCCACCCTCCCCCCTCCTTCCTTCCTTCCTTCCTTCCTTCCTTCCTTCCTTCCTTTCTTCCTTCCTTCCTTCCTTCCCCAGGCCCAGGGTCCAAGCCCAGGGCCTTTCACTTGCCAAGCAAGGGCTCTGCCCATGACCTAAAGCCCAGCTCCCATGGCTGGTCTGTCTTTTGTCTTCTGGGCTAGTTCTAAAGAAGACAGTAATAGCTACCTCATGGGACAGGAAGGGCCGTTCATAGTGATGCTTACTGTTACTGACAGCTATATACAAACAAACGGGTCTAGAGTCACATAAACCAGCACACTGGAATCATTATGTAATTCTGGTGAGTAATGGCATATTACACTAATAACCAAGTTTTGGTAAGCTGCCAGACAAACCAACATCCATGTGGGATGGCTCGAGCTGCAGAGGTTGCGACACTGTCATCTGGCCTCAGTGCACCCTGGGCTCACATGCATCGTCCCCCACACACGTGCCCATGATTCAAAAATACATCTGAAAGACACCACACTCCTACTCTCTTTGGTTTACAACAACCATGGAAGCATAGTTTGAGGACCACCGGAGATAACAGAGAACTTGGGACTAATTCAACCATTTGAAAAGAAGGGATGGCGTAAGCCCTGTCCCCACGAGCCCTCTTGCTACCTCGCCATGCGGGCGGCTCAGGGGACCAGCAGAGGTGGTGCGGCTGAACCTGAAGGTCTTCCCCTCTCTCTGCTCATTCTGGCTGCGCAGGCTCGACCTGGCAGCTGGGAGCCAGAGCTGTCTCCTGATCAAGAGGAAGATGGCAGCCTGTGCAGGTATGGAGGGCATCCTCCGCGTGCCCCTTCGTGGTCTTCACGGTTGGCCACTCTTTTATATACCAGCAGAAGCCAGTTGTTTGCACGGTGGCCCAACTTGCGGCTACAGATAAAATCTCACTTATTGTTTTGAAGGAATTAGGCCCTGGTGTTGCTCAGTGTGTTTTTCTGAATGGGTTAGGACATGCTGGACTCATTAACCTCCATAGCCGGTCAGAGAGCGCTGTCTTCAGTATCTAAGTTGACTCCGTGTCTCAGCTATAAATGACTATATCTGCAAAAAAGTCTTTTTTTTTTTTTAAAAAAAAACCAAGTTAACTTATGAAATAAGCATCCTACGCTGTGTTTAGTAAGACAGCTGGCCTTTTAATAAGAACTATAATTTATTATGAAGTAAAATAGCTCTTGCAGACACACTCGCATGGTGTCTAACATATGCCGCCAGGCACAGAATTCGACAAGTCTGGATTTGGACCTGAGCATCTAGCAGGAGTAGGGTTTCTAGCTTTATTTTGTTTTTAAACAAACAAGGGACTCAAGGAACTCAACGTCATATGCCTTGCCTTGCTTTCTGGCCCTTTCTTGTATTTGGAGCTATTGAGTGGCAAAACCCAGCTTCACTAACCCAGTGATGACTATAGAATTCGTTGTGTAAATTTTTTTTTTTTTTTGATTTGGTTTTTTCAAGATAGGGTTTCTCTGTATAGCCCTGGCTGTCCTGGAACTCACTCTGTAGACCAGGCTGGCTTTGTATTCAGAAATCTGCCTGTCTCTGCCTTCCAGAGTGCTAGGATTAAAGGCGTGCGCCACCACCGCCCGGCTTCATTGTGTAAATTCAACGACAGGACAAGACCTTTATGAATGCACATCCGTGTGTGTGTGTGTGTGTGTGTGTGTGTGTGTGTGTACACACGCGTGCGCGCGTGTTTATGGGTGCCAGGTGCCCATGTGGAGGTCACAGGGCAACCATGGTGTGGGCCCGGCTCTTCCGTTTATCACAGCGATCTCTTTATTGTTAGGCACTGCTTATGCCAGGAAGAGGAAGGTAAGAAGGCCTGCTCTGAGAGGGAATATGTGAGCCGAGCTGAGGATTGGTTGACAAGAGCCAGTTGTGTGTAGATCTGGGTAAAGCATCCCAGACCCAGAATGGCTTGAGGGGCGGGGTTTGAAGGAGACTAGAGACTGTGCGCTTAGGAATGGAGGAGGGGCGTGGCTAGGGCGACTGAGGAAGAGGGCTAGAGAAGCAGAGGAGGGGCAGGGCAGGGCAGGGAGGTTTCTGGTGCACACTCTGTGCGTCCCAGACCACCGGAGGAGGCTGAATGTTACCCTTTGATGGGTAGGGGACCACTTGGGATTTTTCAACAGGAACATGACCATATCTATGGCCGCCAGCTTCAAATGTGTGTTGTCGAAATGGTTCTTTCACATGGACATAATTTTCCTTTATATTTTGTAGAATAGACCAGAGGGCTACCATTTGGCCAAAGGATGCTTTTGGAGCTCAGCAGGACTTACATGAGGTAGGTGGAAAAATTACGGGTTATATGAACATGAGCTAGTCAGTATCAGAACTGCCTATTCTAGTCACAGCTCCAGCAAAAACCAATTTTTTTTCCCAATTAAAACGTTCAATCCTTTCACTTTTTTTTTTTTAATTTTGGTAATAAAATGTTACTTCGCCAATGTTTTTCCTTGTGTTGGAGCAAATCGCTTAAAATGGTATTTTAGAGAATGGTCACCACGCCTTGGCCCTTACCCAAAAACAGCTGCCTTTTTTTTTTTTTTTCATACTTTCCAGCTTCGCTTTGGGATTATATAACCAGGGCTGTGATCACTAACATCGTTTGAACTTTTTCTTAATTGAATTTTCTCTGGATTTCCTTTTCCCTGTTTCCCACTGACCAGTGTTTGCAGTCTGCACCCTAGTTTTCTTCATATGCTTTGAGATGGGGGGGGAGGGGTGCTCAGTTCCCGAAGCAAATCGCATTCCATTACACCGGACCAGGGACAGCTTTAGTTAGCTTGTTCTGGAGTTTCTTTGAAATGCGTAATTGGATTGTAACGTCGGAAATCAGCACAATATAATCAGATCACCTGCCATTGTGAATGCCTTGGCTTGAGACGCTGGCTTGGAATACTCAGCTGGTTTCTCTCGCCCTCATTAAGTTGGAGCAGTGGGTGGTATGTAGCGTCCCTGATTAGGATCATAGCAAAGAAAAGAAATAGAATTGATACCCAGAGGCCCAAGAGAGAAAGCAGCAGCGTCAGGCAGATTAACTCAGCATTTTGAATATAGGGTCCTCTTCTGCCCCTTAGTCCCCACGCCCCATCAAAGGTATTTAAATATGATGATGATGATGTGATGGAGATGATGATGATGGTAATGTTGGTAGAATTTAGCCAAGTTAAATGGCTAAATTCACGACAAATGTCATAAATGTAACACACACGAGAATGCAGAAGGCTGTTAAATTTGTGTGTGTTCAGACACAGCCTTCAAGTAGAACGTGGTTCATGGTGGACAAGAACGACCAGCTTTCCTTTCTGCCAGAGAGAGAAAGCTGTATGGGAATCGGCAGCTGGATGAAAGGGGGCGTGGCTTTTACAATCCGGAGGCGTGGCTTTGAGATCCTTACTGGAAAGGGGGCGTGGCCTTGAAGTGTGACTCTTGGGCTTTTTAAACTTGGGGAGAAGCTCTGCTTTTTGAGATTGGAAATGGCGGATCTCCTGAGATGACTTGAGAAGTTGTTAAAACGCTCTGTTTGAAAATCTACCGTTTTGCTCTCCTTTACTGTATCGTGTCTGCAGATGGTGTTAGACTGAGTGCACGGGCATTGAGCTTCTGAGTGGAGACCCTGGGCCACCTCCAGGCCAAGGTGGCTCCTTTGGACCCGGTGTGGAACACAGAAAACAGGAGCTCAGAGTGGCTTAGTTCCAATCCACGGGGCAGGCTGAATGTTCAGGCCCGCGTACTTGCAGGCAGTTCCAGCTGTGGTGAAAACCTGGGACCTGGAAAGCAAATACAGAGAAGCTAGAAGGGAGGGGGAGGCAGCGGAAGTGAGGTCACGATGCGAGGGGCGGGGCGGTGTGGTCGCACTGACTGCTGGAAACATCCCAGACAGTGTACTTCTAAAAGGTGCGTTAAACTTAACAGCACTATATTTCTTTTACGAAAAAAAACAACCCACTAATGTTTTTCTAAGTGATGGTCCTATGAGACATGTATATGTATATGTATATGCTTAATGAATGTAGAACATGCATACAGACAGGTATTCCTAGGCAGTGTATGACCAATATCACTTTTCTCCCTCAGTCTGGAGTATCTAGTTCTTGACTTTAGGTCTCTTGATAGGATTCTGGTCTCCATTCAATCCTCTGCACGTGCCTCTGGGGCTGTGAATCTGCTCCCTAACACCTGACTGTGTGTCTGACATTCACCTGAGCTGTCTGGCTCCAAACACCGGACTGTGTGCCTGAGCCTGTCATTTACCTGAGCTATGTGTCTCCCTGTCTGTAAGATACCTAGACCAGAAACCAATCTGTTTCTCATCCATTTTTATCTTTAGTCCAGGCTGTTTTGCCTTGCCCATATTTTTAACAGATCACTAGATTTAAAAAAAACAAACAAACAAAAAAAAAAAAACACTTTAAAACTAGACTAGCCGGGCGGTGGTGGCGCACGCCTGTAATCCCAGCACTTGGGAGGCAGAGGCAGGCGGATTTCTGAGTTTGAGGCCAGCCTGGTCTACGGAGTGAGTTCCAGGACAGCCAGGACTACACAGAGAAACCCTGTCTTGAAGGAAAAAAAAAAAAAAGACTAGAACGAGGGAAGACAGCGGTATTTACCCTCTGTAGCTTATAAATGTTATTTCTAATTTAAATTCCCACGAAGAAACTAACAGGTTGGTAAAGAAACCTACTGTACGTCCTTCCCACCAAGCGATCACGCAGTGTTAGGGCTTCAAGATGGTTAGGTGGGTCTAGCAGGAGAGCACAGTTACAAATGTCCCACTGAGAGAAGAGTGGCCCTTCTCCACAGGAGAAGGTTACCGTCCTTGATTGAGCATAAAGCCTCAGGAGAGACACAGGGTGGCAGGTAACAGGAGGAAACAACCAGGTAGCCCTACCCAAATCTGCCGAATCAACCCTGGTGATCAACGAGGTGGCAGATGCCACGACTATTAGTCCATACCCCAGACTGCACATCACAGAATAGCAACTAATTTGAGTCTCGGATCTGTCGGACTGGAGAGAGGTTTTGAATGAAGTTGACTCCACAAGACTTTTAACAGGGTGATTCTACACTGTGTTGATTTTCTCATTGCTTACAGAATTTAGTCAAGGGTCCTGTCAGGGAAAAGTTGAGGTAAGTGGTCCCAGAGTTATGCAGGGCCGAGACTTCCTCTTGACCAACCCTCTAAGCCCAGATGGTTGTCTTAGGGTTTCCATTGTTGTGAAGAGATACCATGACCAAGGCAACGCTTTCAAAGGCAAACATTTAATGGGGGCTGGCTTGCAGACTTAGAGGTTTAGAACACTCATCATAACAGGAAGCGTGGTGGCACACAGGCAGACGTGGTGCTGAAGGAAGAAGAGCTGAGGGTTCTGCATCTTGATCCGAAGGCAATAAGGAGAGACTTGGTGTCCTCAGGAAGCCGGGAGGAAGGTCTCTTCTGCAATGGGTGGAGCCAGAGCATAGGAGACCTCTAAAGCCCACCTCTACATTCATGCACTTCCTCCAACAAGACCACACCTAACTGCCACTCCCTATGGGCCAAGCATATTCAAACCACCACGATGGGGAAGCAGAAGCCATGTTATATGAATGGTGTAGATGCTTTTCACTGTTATTCATTGGTCTCATTGGGTGGGCACCAAGTTATAAGAGGAGGGTTGGGAATGACCTAAGATCTGAAATGTCCTTTTGTTGAAAGCTGCCATCTTATTTTTTAACTATACGGCCATTTATATAATTGTCCTCTAAAGCAGTGTCTGAGACCCCTTTGGAAGTTGACTGACCCTTTCACAGGGGTCACCAAAGACCACCAGAAAACCTATCTTTACATTACAATTCATAATAGTAGCAAATGACAATTATGAAGTAGCAATGAAAATAATGTTATGGTTGGGGTCACCACAACATGAGGACCTATATTAAAGGGTTACAGTATTAGGAAGGTTGAGAAACTGGTCTAGAGGAAAACGGTCACTTGAGTTCAGGTTCTATTGAATATTTTGAAGTATCTGAGGTCTTTTTTTCTTTCTTTGTTTGTTTGTTTGTTTGTTTTGAGACAGGGTTTCTTTGTGTATCTCTGATTGCCCTGAAACTCACTCTGTAGACAGGGCTGGTCTCAAACTCAGAGTTCTGCCTGTCTTTGCCTCCTGAGTACTGGGATTAAAGGCATGCACCATCATTTCTTTACTTTCTTTTTGTTATTGGTTTTCTTATTTATGTTATTTATTTTTTATTTAAAGATTTATTTTATTATTTATTTGAGCACACTGTAGCTGTCTTCAGGCACTCCAAAAGAGGGGCATCAATCCCATTAAAGATGGTTGTGAGCCACCATGTGGTTGCTGGGAATTGAACTCAGGACCTCTGGAAGAGCCCTTAACCACTGAGTCATCTCTCCAACCCCATTTATTTACTTTTTATTAATCATTCCATTCATTTACATCTCATATGATATTCCACTTCCTTGTTTCCCCTCCACAAACCTCCTCATCAGACAACCTCCCTCTCCTCCCTCCTCTTTTCCTTTATGAGGGTGCTCCCCGACCCACCCACACACCCTCTCATGCCCCACCCCACCAGCATCCCCCTAAGCTGGGGCATTGAGCCTCCACAGGACCAAGGGCCTCCCCTCCCATTGATGTCAGACAAGGCCATCCTCTGCTACATTTGTATCTGGAGCCATGGATCCCTCCCTGTACACTCCCTGGTAGGTGGTCTAGTCCCTGGGTGGTCCGGCCTGCTGATGTTCTTCCTGGGGGGGGGGTGCAATCCCCCTCGTCTCCTCCAGTCCTTCTGCCAGCTCCCCAACTAGGGTCCCTGTCAGCTCAGTTTTCTCTTACTAGTATGGTATAATGGATCACCAAGACCTTAATGGCTTCAAACATCCATTTGATAACCCATGGTTATATAAAGCAGGTAGAATCTCTTTGCTCACGTGACCAGCTCTCCCATCAAGCCAGCTATACCGCTTGCAGGCTGCCCATGCTTTCGATTCCTCCGATGATGCCTTGTGCCAACAGCTGGAAGAGACTCTGCTTTTAAAGATTTTACTTGATTTGGCCAGGCACACCCAAGGGATGGCTGCGTCTTCTGCCAGCTGAGTTAGAACTCAATTACCTCTTGGGAGAAAAAGCCCTTTCGTAGCGGCACATAGATTAGTATGTGAATGACCAAGGTATGGAAACCCTAGGGGCCATCTTTGGGCTCCTGCCTGCCACATAATGGAATCACAGTCTTCTAAAACTAGAAAGTTCTACAAAGCCTTACCCTTGAGTTTCAATCATGACTTGGGGGCATCTGCCCTTCCTGAACTGTTTGCTGTGACCTTGGAGCTTGGAAGGAGCTGGTTGGCTAGAAGAGGCCCAAACGTCCCCCTTCGACACCGGGAATGCTGGTTTGTAGAGGACAGATAATTGGATGTTGGTCTCGGGAAGTGTGAGCTCCAAGGTAATTTTCCTCTTGGCTGGATCACAGCAGGATGCCACTGGACGTTTCTTCTGGTTTGGTTTTGAGTTGGGATAAAGTGACCTCGCTCCCCCAGCCATGGGTCCTCCTTCCTCCGCTGGAGCAGAGAGCCCTGTGAGCCATTTAATTTTAGCCACCCTTTGTTGTCAGTGTCAGCGGGGACCTCTTGTGGCCAGCGTTGTCATGGTGTGAGGCCTAATTCTCATTCCCAGGTGAGTGAGGCAGCCAGCCAAGGAGCTGGTAGATCCTCTCCGCCTCCCCCTTCCGTCAGAGGCCACTCTCCAGCCTGGCTGCTTATTTCCAGGAGAACCAGGCCTGGAGTCCTCACCTTCAAGGGAATCCAAAGTGGCACAGTAAATAAAGGAAGAAGCCACGCCAATGCCAGCAGATGCCCACATTAGCTTGGAAAAGCAGCTGACTCATCCCTGTTTGACTCCTCCTAATCGGCTGTCCCCAAGGTCCCCCTATTCTTTGCTCCGGTGCTACATCTCCAGTCTTTTCCTTCTTAGTCACTTTGTATTCATTCCACTTCCGGCTACTAATTCCCGCCCCCTCATTCCACTTCCGGCTACCAATTCCCGCAGCCCCACTTTTTGTTACTTTGGTGAGAACCCAGAGAGGCTGTTGAGTTCCATGTTAGGGGCCAGCCCATGCTGCAGCGTTTTTGTTTGTTTGTTTGTTTGTTTTTTGCTGCTTTCTAAAAAAGATATATCCAGAAACCACGTGGGTCGTGGGCTTTCCACGAAGGTAACGTCTATGAGTAAACTCTTTCACTTTAATGTGAACGTGTGTACATGCTTATGGGGTCCTAAGGTCACATTTTGTCTGGGAGCTTTGATTGTTGGGACTTTCTTCCCCGCTAAGGAAATAATTACGTATTTCAGTAGTATTTATTGAGAAGCACATGCATATGCAGATCCAAGACTGTAACGGAGAGTGGAGCCCGGGCTGGATAGACAAGTGAGAACTGTCAACCCAATATCCAAGAAGTTCACAGGGATACAGGCCAGTATCCTAGAGCTTAGCTGTCCCCACAAAGATGCATTGCATGTCTTTTTGCATGTTAGGCAGTTACAGACCTACCTAGGGCCAGAAAGCTCACGCTTCAGGGCAGGAAGATGGTAAGTTTTCGATTTTCTAACAAAATATTAGTATTTGGGGAAATAACCAATGCTTTCCAACGTGATCCATCATCCTTAATGAGACAAGGCTTATTTCTATAGGATTTTCCAGCAGGAGAGTTACTAGTTTCCATTATTCAGCAATATCTAGAAAGTGGGTTAAAGTAATGTCTTCAGAAATAAGAATGGGGTGGGGTCTGTCAGAGAGAGATCGATGGTTTGCCCAGCGACGCAGAAAGGATCACGTAAGGGATCAGCGGGTTTTCTGTAGCATCCATTCTGTAGTGTGAATGGGTCTGTGTCTGCCTGCCATCTGCGTGCAATACCTCTTGCAGCCAGAAGGGGCCTCCCTAGAGCTCGCTGGAGCTGGAGTTTTTAGAAAGTTAAAAGCTTTCTGGTCTGGTGCTGAGAACTGGACCTGGGCCCTCTGCCAGCGCAGCGTGTGTTTAACCATTGAGCCATCTCTCCAGCTCACCGAGGTTAGTTTTTAGGAGAACTTTTCTTTTTAGACTGATAAAAAAAATATTGCAGGAATGGCCACAAGAAGTGGTCGTATGAACAATACTATAGAGTCCAGCAACTGAGGGTTTCATCCTGTGAGAGACAAGTAATGTAGACAAAATCATAGCACCCCGATTCTTAGCCAAGGCCTCCAGGAAGCGTACTCCGTAAGCTATACATGTTTTGTTTAAGGGAGAAAAAGCCTTATCTAGAAAACCTCTGATTCAGAATGTGAGATGATGAGGGACTATTTCCCGATCTATAATTTGTTTGTTAATTTAGTGAGATAAGGACGCGAGTCTCACCGTGAGGTGTGATAATCCGGGCTCCCCACTCCCAGGCTGAAATCCTTTGGCTGAAAGGAAGAGCTGTTCTGTGACCGTGCGCGGCAGCTGTGCCATCTCTGGTTTTTAAAAAGTATAGCCCGGAAGCAATCAGGACTCGGATACTTTGGTCAGCACTCTGGCTCCTTAGATGTGAGTTTAGCTGTGTTCTAGTTCTGTTAGCAAGAAAGCGAGGGTAGCTTGTTAGCATCCTGCACAGAGGGAAGCTGGACTGTGTGAACCGAGGTGCGGCCTGCCGCAAAGCATGCTGGGTTTTATAAACATATGGTCTCTAGGGAGACTAGCCGCAGCCCTGTGTCTCCACAGGGAGAGAGAATTTGGGTTTCTCCTTAAAGCAGCGGGCAATTTCCTTTCACAGGGGTCACCTATGACCGTTGGAAAACACGGATTTATACATTAATGATTCATGACAGCAGTAAAGATACAGTTATGAAGTAGCAACAAAAAATAATTTTAAGGTTGGGGGGTTCAGCACAACGTGAGGAATACAACGTATATTAAAGGGTGGCAGCATTAGGAAGGCTAAAAACCACTGTCTTAGAGACATCAGCATTGGAAGAAACCCCATTTTGTTTGGTGAGAACATTGAGAGTCTCCGAGTAGCCCATCGGGAGATAGATTGTTGATCATAGTTTATACTTTCCTAGAGTGTGGGTCCAGGTCCCAAGGGAAGGTCAAGGCTAGAAATCACTGCGGGTGGCAGAGTGTTGGGGCTCAAAGAAAATGACTTGTCCCTGGGCTCGGTGGCATTAAGCAGGCAATCAAGATACTGTTTAGGGTGGGTCAGGGTCCCAGAAGATAAGGCTTATATAGATCTTGGGCCCTTGTATTAAAGTGTTCTTGCTCCAGACCTCCTAAATCAGAACAAAGATGATATGATTTGGGGAATGTACATATTTTGTACATTCCCCAGTGGGTTTAAAAAATATTCTTCAAATTCGACACTCCGAGTCCCATACTTCCAAAACTAAACCTGAAAGGTCAAGACAGTCTTTTTACTGGTCGACTCTACTGTGCGATGCGCTCGCGGCATGACAAATGGGGAGATATTGTTCCAGCCCAGGAACAAGTGGATCACCGTAGTGATGTCAAATTACCAGACAGACAACTCGAAAGAGGTTGCCCTGCTCATCCGTGACTGGCTCATGGTTTCAGAAGGTCCAGTCGGTCACGGTGGACAAGCTCCATCATTGCAGGCAGGAAGAAGTGGGCGGAGAACTCGCATGCGCAGTTGGCTTGCTTCCCCGCCCCCTTCAGTGGGCTCCTCACAGGAGGATGTCAAATAGGATGGGGATGTTGGGGAGCAGGTGAGCGAATGCGTGCAAAGGGACGGTGGTCTCCTGTGTTTACTGAGAGCGTATGTGGGGTTGGGAGTTCCTGCCCATGATCATGCAAATTGAGGGAATTACAGCCCTAAACAGATTAGGAACTGACCCGCATCCCAGGGTTTTCACACGGTTCCTGTTCAATGTGTGTTTCACGTCAGAGTGAGAATCTGCGGACACTTCCTGGAAACATAAAGGGACGGGAAGGTGCCATAAAACCCCTTCCTAGAAACCAACCGTGAACGGTTCCTGCTCTCTAATTGCACGCTCGCAGACGAAGGCACCTCAAAATAGTTCTCCAACTCACCCACGTGGGTGTTCTCTTTCCCAGCCTAGTGAACGTGGAACCCGGGTAATTGCAGAGACGGGGGAAAAATGAGTATTTTCTAAAACAAGACGTGTGTGCTCTACTGTGTGAAAAAAGAAAAGTTAACTTTAGGAACCCGTACCTAAGTCGTGCAGACTTCTCTCTAACTGGCGTCTCACAGGGCGTGCTTGAGAGGCAGGGGTGGTTATCATTCCTGAGGGGGTCATTATCTGTAATGCCATCTCCCTCCTGATTTTAGGTGCCCTACTATGGTGACTTTGGATGTAAGCCACGGGGGAAAGCATCAGCAGGCTGACCAGAGCCGTTGCCTGGAGGCACCATGGTCTTGCAGGAAATCATGTATGAGAAGGACTGGCCTGGAGAGGGGGGTAGTAGCTTCCAGACTGCGCCTTTGTTTTTCTGTCTTTGTGTAAAAGGTCACTAAGTCTGGTGTGACTGGTCGGTGAAATGGCTGGGTTGTCACTCTCTCCTTCCAAAGCTTACCATTGCTTAACAGCACGGACTTAGGGAAATAACACGCCTTGTTAACTGTTTCCTTGCTGGGCTGGACTCTCCAGGAGGAAGAACCTTATGTCAATCTCTCAGTCTTCATGCAAGTCTGGCTCTTCTTGTCTTGGGTGTTCAAGCCTCGAGCGGCTACCACATCTGCACAGACCCTGCCAGGGCAGGGAAGTGTCCACCGGGCTTCTTGGGTTAGCGCTATAGTGCTTCATCCTGATTGGACAGGCTAGATGTCTCCCATCATTCCCTGGGCGGACGTGTATGGGATGGTGGCATTGGCTTTTCACAGTTCCGTCTCTGCACTGTTTTGTTACCCCAGGGTCCTAGGACATCGGGTGATGTATTCCATTCCATATAGACCCACCCACACAGGGTGTTCACGTGAGGAGGACTCTACTGAGGAGGGCTGTGACTCTGGGTGACAGGGAATGGGGTGGCACATAGTCGGACAGAAGGGCTTCCGAGATCCTTCCGTTCTACTGTCTTATCTTTGGTCCCCAGCAGTTCTCTCCCGCTCTGTGTAGAGATCTCCCTGTGTGGCTGATGTCCATCCCTTCTGCCTTGCTTGTATTTCCTGGTTGTTGTTGTTGTCGTCGTCGTCGTCGTCGTCGTCGTCGTTGTAGTCGTCGTCGTCGTCGTCGTCGTCGTCGTCCTCCTCCTCCTCCTCCTCCTCCTCCTCCTCCTCCTCCTCCTCCTCCTCTTTCCTTTATGCTTGGTTCTCTCCAGTGTCTCAGAGAGGAACAACCCAGCTAGGCAAGTAGATGTCCCGTGTCACTCAGTGTTGCTCCAAGGAGCATGCAAGGAGGGGGGGTGGGGGTGGGGCGGCGGGGGAGGGGAAGGTAGCGCAGCAGCAGCCCCTGGATGCTCACAGCTGTTTCCCAGGTTATGGCGCCCGCCCGAGCGCAAGCGCACTCCCAGTTAGGGCCTCGTGCGCCCCTGTGTACCGACATCCCTTGCTGCTCCTCTAACTCGGTCGTTGGTTCTACTCCAGACCCAAGTCTTGGTACCCACGTGTGCCACGTGATGCCCCCCCACCCCCATCCTTGGTGTGCGTGCACGCTCGGTTTTCTTTCCATTCCACAGAAGGGGACTCCAAAGTCATTTAGAGCGAGGTTGCTGGTGGGCGGGTGCAGGAGTGAAACCCTGGGAGGTAGAGCTATGAGTCAGGAACGGTAGGTACCTCCTGGGGCTTGTCCACATGGCCAGACCTCTTCCCTGCAGCTGGTGTTTAGAGGGCATCCACCCTGAACTCAGAGTCCAGTCCTGGAGTGATGGTCACCGACTGCTACTCCCACAAAATGCCTTCTCACTTCCCCTCGGTTCCCCTGGGAACAGCCCTCCTGGCAGGGGCTCGAACTCATTACTGTTATGTCTGCCTCGTTCTACAGGTGACAAAAAAAAATAATCATCAAGGTTTGGAATGTGGGCCAGGACGCTCGCCCACAGTCAGGCAGGATACAGAGCCCCGTGGGCATGCCCTGTGGTTCTGTGGGGACCTGAAAGCCATCCTTTGCTTTGCAAATTACACAAGAACACATAGGAGTTTGAGCCAGACTGCACACACCATATTTTTAAAAAGAAAAATGGGAATGCATCTCTCGGCTAGAATGCTTGTCTACTATGTGGGAAGCCCTGGGTTCTTTTCTTCCACCACCTAAAACCAGGCGTGGTGATACACACCCATAATCCCGCAGCTCAGCGGGGGTGGGGTGGGAGGGTGGGATGGGGTGGGGTAGAGTCACTGGGATCAGAAATTCAAGAGTTCTAGGCTAGCCTGGGCTACACAAGACCCTGCCACTTAAGAGAGAATTGGGAATGTCTATCTCCTTTTACACATGATTATTTAAAAGAAGTCATCGTGAAATACATTTACTAGGAAAAACATGCCATCCTAAGCCCTCGTAAATATGCCACCCAACGTTACTAAGTCCATACACCTTTCTCCAAATCCTTCATACCTGCGTCGTTCTTCGTCACACAGAACTGAAATTCTGAGCCCATGAGACAATGCTCTCCCTTCCCCGACCAGCCCTGGGAAATCAGTTCTCTGCTTCCTGGCCTTATGGGTTTTCTACTCTCTCGCATAAGTGGAATTACACAGGATTCATCTTTCTGTGGCTGGTTCATTTCACTCTGTGGTAGCCAACCAGTGTCCGTCACTGTCTTCCCCTTGAATTCTGAGGAATGTTCTCTGTCAGGTCATCCATGTTTTGAACATCCATCCATCTGCCTGTGAACCCTTGGGCTCTATCACATCTCGGAAGGGGTGCCATTGCAGAGTACCACAGACTGGGCAGCTTAAACAGCAAAAATGTCATTTCTCACAGCTTTGAGTTTGGAAGTCCAACGTCAAAGTGCCCGCTGCCTTAGTTTCTCCTGAGGCCTCCCTGCTACTTGGCTTGTACATGGTTGCAATGGGACCCTCATGAAGCCTTCTGTATGTGAACGTCCCCATGGTCTCTGGATCTTACCAGGCCATCAGTCCTATTGGGTTGGGTTCTGATGCCTATGGGATCTTTTAACTTTATTTACATCCTTTAGGAACAGTTAGACTGAGCTTCAACAGAGGAACTTTGGAGATGGAATTCAGCCAGTCATACCTCTAACCTCCTGAAATGCCAAAATGCCACAGATGCGGGTTGCGTAAAGCTGTCCAAGCCTTCGAGTTCAGTTCTTTCCCGTGACAATGAGGTCGTGTGGTATGTTTGTATTCTTAAGATACGCAGGGCCCACCATGGGCTTTCCTGCATGGGCTCCGTCAGGCCACAGTTTCATGGCATTGTTTAGCTCTTCGGTGTACTTTTGTGCTTGTGAAGAGACTGTTCTGATTTTCTGGTGGAGCGTTTCTCTGAGGTCATCCTTGGGGTCCATCAACTGATTGATGTGCCACCAGCTGACTGACTGGTGTTCACCAAATGACTGATTAGTGTCCACCAATTGTTTGATTGGTGTTCAGCAACTGATTGGTATCCGCCAGCTGATTGACTGGTACCAACTGATTGGTTACCTCCAAATGATTGGTGGCTAATGGCTAGATCCTTCTAGGAACTTGGTGCCTTTACTCTATCTGCTTCTCCTCTCATCAACCTTGAGGGCTTAGCTGCCGGAGCCATGTGCCAGCAGGGAGAAGAGGGCCACGGACGTCTCTAATCTCAGGCCACGCTGGCCAGTCTGAGCTTTGCCTGTTAGGAACCACCTCTGAGGGTGCGCAGTGTTCTTGTCCGCCTGTGAGCTTATTTGTGCCTGGTGGAGGAGGGACCTGAGTTGCCGAGGTGTCCCCTGACTTCAGAATGTCTGAGAAAGTTTCAAACATCCCTCGGGGAGCATCATGTCAAACCACCGCTGTGGTGTCAGCTCAAGAGATGAAAGCAGTGGGGAGAAGTCGGTGGAGGGAGAGAGTGGTGCGGTGCGGAAGGAGATGCTGGGGTAGGTAGACATACTGGAGTGTACATAAGGGAGAGTGTTGTCGCCTGGGAATCCATCCCATGTACCGTTACCAAACCCAGACACTAATGTGGATGTCAGTGCTTGCTGACAGGAGCCTGATTTAACTGTCTCGTGAGAGGCTCTGCCAGTGCCTGACAAATACAGAGGTGGATGCTCTCAGCCAACCATTGGACTGAGCACGGGGTCCCCAATGGAGGAGCTAGAGAAAGGACCCAAGGAGCTGAAGGGGTTTGCAGCCCAATAGGAGGAATAACAATATGAACCACCCAGTACCCCCAGAGCTCCCAGGGACTAAACCACCAACCAAAGAGTCCACATGGAGGGACCCATGGCTCCAGCTGCATATGTAGCAGAGGATGGTCTTGTCGGACATCAAAGGGAAAAGAGGTCCTTGGTCCTGAGATGGCTAAATGCCTCAGTCTAGGGGAATGCCAGGACAAGGAAGCGATAGAAGGGTAGGTTGGTGAGCAGGAGGAGTGGGCGGGGATAGGGGGTTTTCAGAGGGGAAACCAGGAAAGGGGATAACATTAGAAATGTAAATAAAGAAAGTATCTAATTAAAAGAAAAAAAAAGAAAAAAGAGGCAGAGTGTTGTGAATTAGAGGCACGGTGTGAAGGAACAGGGGGTCGATGTGAGGGTATTGGACATACATGAAGAAGGATGTGGGGGGCCAGTCAGAAGTAGGGGTGTATGTGTGGAAGAGGAGGAAGAGTGGGGGGGGGAGGTCATGTTAGTATAAATGTGCTTGTAGAATAGGGTGTGTGAGTGGGGGTTGAAGTTGGCATGAAAATGTATATATAGTATGAACATTTGGGGGTTAAGGTATGTTAGGGCATGTGTATGTGTGAGTGGTATTGGAAGCAAGGTGTGTGTGGGAGGGGTGTGTGTGTGTGTGTGTGTGTGTGTGTGTAGGTATGTGGGGCAGGCAGGGGTGGAGCTGGAGAGTGGGGTGCTCTAGCGTGTTCCTGTGTGGCATATGTGAGGGGGCGACTGGCGCCAAGAGTGCCTATGTTGGAAGGTTTGGCTAGGGAAAAGGGCCAATGGCGGGGCTGCCCTTGCTGCAGCTGGAGGGAGGTGGGCGGAATCGCTCCCGTAACCTGCTGAGCTGTCCCGCTGTGGCCTGGAAGTGCCCAGCCGGGACTCGGGGCATGATTCATATTCACCTGCCAGGGGGAATCGGTCCGCCTGGGCTGCTGCATCATCCTAAGTGCGTCAGTCTGCGTGACTTGTTCTTCCTAAGAACCTGGGAGAAATTAAAAACTGCGACACGAAGGGGGTAGGCGGGAGATTGGACCGTAGGCTGCAAAGGATCAATTGCTCTCCACCAAGTAGCTGAGTTAGGCTAAAGGGACCAGGGCCCATCTCCCTAGACTCTGCTCTCCAGAGGAGGCAGCTGCAGCATCGACCCCCCCCCCACCGCGCGCCCCGCCCCTGCAAGAGAAGTAACTTTAGAAGGCGTGGTGTAAAGCTAGGTGAAGGAGCCCAGAAGCCCCCTCCTAGGTGCCAGGCAGCCTCTGCAGCTGTAACTCCTTGTGTGCTGCGGTCTGCCGCAGTCTGCGTCTTGGAGGGCCGGTGGCTTTTATGAATGGTAGCCTGGGAGTGGCCTAATGTCTGGCTCCTGATGTCAGCCCCGTGAATGAACAGTTAGTTGCGCGGAGGAGCGTAAAAACCTCAGCGCTGGGCGAAGCGGACACCTTCTTGAGATTGGCTTTCCAGATGCAGTGTCTCTTGCTGACGAAATCCCAGGTCCCATGTGTCACAGATAAACCGTAGACGTTAGGGTTTTAACGAGCCAGCAACTGAAGCTGCCTGAAGACCATTTCGCAGCTGACTCCGGGTCCAGCAGCTCCTTTTCCATCCCCGAAGCAGCAGCAGCAGCAGCAGCAGCAGCAGCAGCAGCAGCAGCAGCAGCAGCAGCAGCTAGCCCGAGACCCCCTTCCTTCCAGGCAACGGACGAAGGTGCCGGGGAGAGCCGCAGCCCCAGAGCTGTGTGTTAGGCATCCGCTTAGCCGGCTTCATGTTCTGCTTTTGTTGGCAGAATTCCTTGCTGAAGCTCCAAGCCCTCGAGTCCGGGCTGTGCTCCGCGTTTCTGACGACCCAGGAAGAAGATGGCCAGGTGCACGGAGTTAAGGACCCGGCCCCAGCTTCCGCGCCGAGCGTGCCTGCAGACAGCACGGATCCTGCAGGTAAGAGGGGTGGGGTGGGGAGGGATGTCCCGTGTGGTCCTCGGGAGACAGCTCAGCCTCCGCCTGGACTCCTGATAGAAATGAGGCGACATCAAAGCCCAACTAGGAGCCGCTGAGAGGGGACGTGAAGATTTAGGATTAGCTGCGGGAGGCAGACTTTCTTAAATGGGAGTCAGCTGAAAGCATCTGGTTACAACTTCTTCTCATAATTCTGCTGCTTGCTCTGTACCGAGGAGTAGTGTGCTCTCCTGGACTGAGGTGGTCTGTACTGGCTTAAAACTTAGCATGCTTTCGAGATACTGAGGACCAAGGGGAGTTTCATCTCCTCTGTCCACTCTCGGTATAACTGATCTTAGGCTGATCTTTAAGCAGGCTTGAGTGGTTCGCTCTCGGTTCGGTGTAGCCTCGTTCTGGCTTCTTCTGAGTTTTCCTTCCAAAAAGTCTGAAAATGGGTCTGAAATTTTTATTTTTATTTTTTTCGGTTTTTCTAACTTTTCAATCCTAGGGACGGCTAATGATTGGCTAGCCAACAGAAGGCAAATTAATGCTCTCTGGAAGAATCGGAGAGGGAGGAAATAGTAGTTTACTTCAAGAGGGAGCTTATCCTTCTCCATACAAATCCGCCAGAGGCTTGCCCGCGGCTCCCCTGGATTGGGGGCGGGGCCTCAAAGGGCTTAGGGGAGCTTGCTCTAGAAGAGGCCAGTAATCTCCAGGGTCTGGAGGAAGAGATTGAAAATGGCAATTCAATTCAGCAGCACGGAACAGCAGTCCTCACTTAAGACACTTCTATTTAAGAACATCTCACGTGCTCAAAGCAGGCACAATGGTCATCTGCCGTGTCGGAATTCGTTTTAATGAACAGTGCTTATAGGAGCCGCTAAAGGGTAGCCATTCCGGTTCCTTCTATTCCTGTGATGAGGGAGCTGTTTATGCGTTTGGTGAGAGTAACTTACTGAAGTGAGCCGTGAAATAATGCTTGTTGTCGTGAGGATCCGAGGTCTAGTGGGACATAGTAAGTAGCAAAAGACTTCCCTGTGACCACGTGTCATTGACAGTCGGTGGCCTTCTTGGGTGGTAAGTTCCCCTCCTGTATGGGCTACTGTTTGGGTCAGAGACCGAATCAGTGCTTTAAGTCAGATTTCCAGACAGTGTGGCCCAACTTCTTTAACCTTGTATTTTCCCCTATTTATTTATTTACTTACTTATTTAATTTATTTAACAACTAGATTGAAGCCCCCACCCCAAGTACTCCCAGTCTCCCCAACATATCCCCTCTAACCATCCCCCTTCCCCTTCTCCTCTGATAAGGGGGAGGCCCTCCCTGGGTATCTCCCCCCCACCCCCTCACCCCACCCCCACCCCCACCCTCTACACCTCAGGTCACTGCAGGACTAGGCATATCCTCTCCCACTGAGGCCAGACCAGGCAGGCCAGTTAGAGGAACAGGATTCACAGGCAGGCAACAGAGTCAAGGACACCCCCCAAACTCCAGCTGTTGGGGACCGGCATGAAAACTACATTAGTGTGGGGAGCTTAGGGCCATCCCTGGAAGGCTCTTTGCCAATCCTGGATTTTGTCTCTTTCTAAAAGATAGAATATGTAACATATGCAGACATCAGAAGGAAAATATAAATTAACCTTTGAATGTCTGATGTTTGATACTTGGCTGTCCAGGTATCTAGCAGAGCGTGTATAGTATTTGTTGTATGTTGGATATAGATGCTTTTTTTGGGGGTGGGTGGGAGTGCTTTTATGATGATTTTTAATTTTTGAATATCAAGATGACTTTATGCTTTTTTAAAAATTCTGGGTAGACTGGATTTCTTTTCTTTTTTTTTTTTTTTTTTTTGAACGAACTTTAAAACCCTCTCGTGAGATGTAAATAAATTGTGAGTTTACCTAGGGGCTGCTCACAGCAAGCAAGACCTTCTGTGTTCAGTGAAAATTGGTAGGAACTAGGCAAAAGGCTCCTTTGAGATGGGGGGAGGTGGGGGTGTGTGGGGGGAAGGGATGGGGGGTCCTGGTTCAGATACTGGATTTTTTTTTTAACTTTTAGATTTATTTTTATTATTTTATGTGCCGCGCGCGCGCGCGCGCGGGTGTGCTTATCCTTGAGGAGGTGTCAAGCCTCCATGTAGGTACTGGGAGTGGAGCCTGGGTCCTTTGCAACACGAACATGTGCTCTTAACCCTTGAGCCAACTCTCCAGCCCAGATACTGAATTTATTTTATTATTTTATTTTATTTTATTTTATTTTATTTATTGGATATTTTCTTTATTTACATTTCAAATGCTATCCCCTTTCCCTGTTTCACCCCCTCCTGGAGACCCTCTATGCCATCCCCCCCTTCCACTGCTTCTATGAGGGTGTTCCTCCACCCACCCAACCATCCACTCTCGCCTCCAGTGCCTCGATTCCCCTACACTGGGGCATTTATCCAACCTTCATAGGACCGAGGACCTCTCCTCCCTTTGATGCCTGACAAGGCCATCCTTTGCTACATATGCAGCTGGAGCCATGTGTACTCCTTGGTTGGTGGCTTAGTCTCTGGGAGCTCTGGGGGGATTTTTTTAAAAATGCAGATAACTTGAATGTACTGAGAGCACTACCCAGGTAACTAGACTCTGCAAAAGCATAGAGAACTAACTAAGGCTTTTCACGGACCCCAGAGAGTTTCTTCATCCAGCCGAGGAATTGTCAACTTGAATTTGTAAAATGCTTAAAGATTTATTATTAAATGTAAGTACACAGCTGTCTTCAGACACTCCAGAAGAGGGCATCAGATCTTGTTAAGGATGGTTGTGAGCCACCATGTGGTTGCTGGGATTTGAACTCAGGACCTCTGGAAGAGCAATCGGTGCTCTTCACCGCTGAGCCATCTCTCCAGCCCCTGTAAAATGCTTTCATGGGGTAAGGTTTGGTCTCATGCACTCACAAGTCATGCTTTCGCAGGAAGCCTGTGCATTTTATAACTTGCTGGTTACAGTTCAGAACAGCAATTTGTTTTTTTGGTTTTTTTTTTTTTTGTTTTTTTTTTTCTGGTTAGAGTGTAATAACAGTATTTGTTTCCATATTTTTCCGTTTCCCAACCCTTCCTACTACCTCCTTTAATTCCTGGCCTCATTTATTTTGCTATCCCCCCATTCTCTCCCTCTCTCCTCTTTTTCTACACATGCATACGCATGCACGCATGTACACACCCACCTACCCATGTACTCATGCGCGAAACCTGCTGGACCTGTTAAGTATGTTTTGCTTGTATATTATTTCAGGGTTGACGACTTGTTGGGGGCTCCTCTCTGGGGGAAGGCTACTCCTCACCCTCAACAGTTGCCCGTAGTTCTTTGTCTAGGGGTGAGTCCCGTGAGATTTCCAAACCTTCCATGGTCAGATGGATCAGCAGTTCTTAAATATATATGGATTTTTGTGTGTGCGTGTGTGTAATACCTGTGTACGAGTACTTGTATGTGCATACACATGTATTTAAATCCCGACGAAAAGAGGACTGTATAAGATTTATCATAAATGACCACGAGTCCATAGAAAATTATATTAAAAATTTAATAGCCCTGTACTCCATGTTAATAGTAGATTCAATAATTAGTATACACAGGACAAAATCCACCCGGTAGTTTTTATAGGAATTCCTGGATTTGATTTGCCAGAGGTGACTACTAATGTTAAAATTCACAAATAGAAACTGTCACCACTCTAAAAAGGTTTGGATCCAATTTAGACTTAGTTAGTACATGACTTGAGTTACTTAAATCTCACAGTACAGGTTTGAACTGGCGGTCTGATAGAAGAGCGGTCATGACTTGTCTGGTGGTTCAAACCTTGGTCTTTCAGTCAGTTCGTGGGTTGTGAAGTTCCTACCCACTCGGTGAGATGCTTGAAATGGCGTCTTGTTCTACAAAGCCAGTTTCAAACTGTACCTGCCACAAGAATGGATTTCCCATTGCCCCGTAGGCACAGTCTGGTCTCAATAGCATTCTAGAGATTTCTTATCCTCTGTAATTATCGAGAAGATTGACCCACATGGAGATTTTTCACTCTTTACCTTAAGCAGTCTTGGGTGGCAGTCCCAGAGTCTGCATATTTTTATAAACACTCCGAGCAACAGGATCCACTAGTCAAGAGGCAATGTCTCGGAGAGAGAATTTCAAGGCTTCTGACTAGACTTTACCAGCATTATCAATGGACCACAGGAGACTTATGACTCAGCATCTAGGGTTGTATCAATCAACTAGGTCATATCAATCAATGTCAGAATCAGTCAACGTCATCTATTAACACCGAGATTCGAAAGTTAGTCATGCACCGAGGTCACAGGCAGGTAAGATGGCTCATGGACAAGGACTGGTGCCTTGACACATCTTAGGAATGCAGAGGTCCCTGGAGCAAAGTGACGGGTAATTTGAGAGCAGTGGAAGGTTCATGAACTGTTCTTGCTTATGGAGAACTGTCCGGTTTGGGGCTAAAATGTCTCTCACATGATTGAGGGAGTCCTCAGTCCCAGATATAATCTTGCATAGGTCATCCTAACTATAACTTGCCAAGTACATCATCTAATATAGGAACTGACAGGGTATGGGTCTTTGTGTCTCCTTCTGGTTGACTCTGCTCTCTGGTGTAAAAAGTCTTTGGAGAAGGGGTCATGTGGATGCAGCCCTTATGAATGGGGTAGTCCCTGTCAGAAGAGGCCAGAAATCTAGCTGACTGGCTTCCTACCATTTTAGGGTAGGATGAGAAGTCAGTTAATCGTAGCCTGGAAGAGGAGGGCCCTCTCAATGGCTTGACATTGAACTCGGTGCCTTGAACTCAGACTTCCTACCTGCAGGACGGTGAGAAAGGAACTTTCCTTCTTTACCAGCCCCTTAGCCTCTGGCAGTTTGTCATAGCAGCAGAGTCTAAGACAGAAATTCATATGATAGTCCGCTTAAGTAAATATTTTCACTCAGGTCTTAGTGAATGTCTATTCTTGTGTCTCTGGATAGAAAATAGCCTGAAGGTTGTCTTTAAGATGGCTTTCCATTTTGAAGTGTGCACAGAGACAGTTTGGCATTTCTTATGGCTGAGCATAGCCCTTGTTCTGTCTCTCCAAGGATGACTGTAGAATGGAAGTTATGGTCAACATTGTCCTTAAAGATAACACCCACTGCTCCAAATATTCGTTTAATAGTACACAGCTCCTTTTTCTAAGATCTTGATTTATAAGTTCTCCATTTGAATAAGACAGTGATATGATGTAGGCCATCTATTTTCCCTTTAATGTTTCCCATCAACTATACGTCTTGCCTTTATCTCCATGAAAAGTGTGCGCTGTCTTCTTATCCCTACTTCAAGACACTATACTTGACCAGAGTTGCAGATCACTTGGAAATGCTAACGAATCTCTAGAGGACATGGTTACACTCCTCAGAATGCAAAATTAAAAGGTAGGGATGGAGCTAAGATGCTGGACAAGCTTCCCCGAGCTCAGCGCCATGCCAGGGCGCCATGAAATATGTTCTTGCTGTAGCTACAGCTTGCAGTTGGGTTTATAGAGCAGCAAAGTATTTCAGATGTTCCAGTAGGTGGGTATCACCATTCATATAACCCGTTCCTTTATTTACCTGAGGGCTAGCCTCAGATAAGGTTGTGAAGGTTTTGTTAGAGAGTATGTATGTCATTTCAACCTCAGAAGCTCACATAGTCCCCAAATACCTCTTAGATGTTTCATTCTTTATATGGCTGGGCAGAACTACAAGGGTTTTTATGTCTATATGACTGCAAACCTTTCTTGAAAATAAAATAAATATGTTTATTTTTTTATGTATATAAATATTTTGACTATCTAAGTATGTATGTACGTGTGTGTGTGTGTGTGTGTGTGTGTGTGTGTGTGTATTATACATGTATGTGTGTGCATGGTGCCTATGGAGGCCAGAAGAGGCTGTTGGATCCTCTGGAACTGGAGTTAGCCAAGGTTGTGAGCTGCAATGTGGGTTCTCAGAACTTAACTCGGTTCTTCTGTAAGGGCTCCTAACGACCGAAAGACCTTGCCAGGCCCTTTCTAGAACCTTTTGGTCTTCTCAGAATGTATGACCAGCTGCTGGGAGTGCAAAATGGCAGCTGCTGTGGAAAGTAGCCAGACAGTATCGTCTTCAGTCAACTTCAGAGGGGCTCCATTTTGTGTCGCTTCTGTTGGGCGAGTTTGGTGACACTGGAGATGGATTAGTAGCCGAAACTCCTGCTAAACATTTTCAATAATGCGCTGAAACTGTGCCCTCCCTGACCAAAGACCCCCAGCTCCCAGTGCCCGTAACTCTTAGTCCTGGAAGTGTGCTTTGTAACATTTGGTGGATAATACTAACAGAAACTATCCTCGATCTATTTGCTGGCTTCTAATAGTTGAATGGATATTTCTATCTTAGCTTAATAAGTCTCCCTGCTGATGTGTGTCATCGTATCAACTCTTCCGTGAGATCCCTGTGCTCTGTAAGAACTCAAAGGCTAAAGCCCATCAAGGCTAAAACCCATCAAGCTAATAAGTCAGAGCTCGTTACATATTGAGAGCAGATGGGGAAGGCCCGCTGGCTCCATCCCCACTACCTCACACTGCCAGTCATCTACCCCTCGTGGTGCCTCCCACGGTTTGATGAGACCTTGACCCGAGGCTGTTTGGTATTTGACTCCAGCTGTGGCTGGAGAGATAGATCAATGGTTAAGTGACTGCTCTTCCACACATCCCTGGTTCAATTCCCAGCACCTCCACGGCAACTCACGACTGACTCATGACCCCCTATAGTTCCTGTTCTAGGGGATCCGATGGGCTCTAGACTTCTTGGGCATTAGGTACACATGTGGCACGCAGCAGGTAAGACACCCAGACATATTTTAAAAATGCAGCACCTACAAACCGACACTTATCGTATTAGAAATGTAAATGAAGATTAATCTAGGATCTGTTTGCAAGCATTGGTACTGACATGTCTGTCAGAAAGATATTAATTCAACTTTGCCCTTTGCTACATATGCCAAGAGAGTTGGCGTTCAGCGAAAGACATGACCCAGTTATTTGGGTTTATTTTTAAAATGACCTTGGTATGAAATTTGGACCGTAATCCTCTCGAAAGGCTAAATATGTTATATTCAATATTCAGCTTTGTTCTGAAATAATAACTCCTTGCACATTCTCATAAGCCAGCTTGGTAACTTTGTACAGGCTGTTTAATCTTCCATACCTCAGCTTTCTTTTTTTGAAATAGCAGAAAGGACACTAACCACTCTTGAGTTTTGTTGTAAAACTGCATAGAATAAGATTTGTGAAATGCTCCACATGTCAATCCTGGTATATATGTTCAAGAAATGTTAGCTACTATTATTTTTACTTTTAACTTATTTTAATTTGCATGTGTGACTGTGTGTATGGTTGGTGTTTGTGTGTTTGCATATGGGAACACATATGCATCTTTATGAACTTGTGGAGGTCAGAGGGCAACCTTTCAGGAGTCAGTTCCCTTCTTCAATGTTCTTCCTGAAGACTGGATTCAAGTTTTCAGACTGGGCGGCAAGTGCCCGTGGCCACTGTGTCATCTCCACAGCCTACTTCTCATTAGTGAATGGGTGGGCATTGTTACCCAATTCAGAATTTATAACCCACCAGTTCCAGCTCATGATGATCACATTTGCCTTTAGATACCGACTGTCTCATCGTATCTAATGTCTTCAGGGGGTGGGGACAGCATCTGCGGTTCATTTTGCAGATCCCCGCTGGAGTCTTGTATGTGAGTGACGTGATTCCAGCTTCCGTAAGCTGAGGGCTTGTATAACGACAATCATCTATAGAGCGCACGGCTGCGTAATCGCCACTATCAAAGCTGAAACTAAATTTGCTGTGATGAATTATAGCCTGCGCTCTGCCTAGGAGTCCAGTCAACTTTTCTCCCATGCTTTAAGAATGGTCTTCACCAATGGTCTTCACCATGTTGAAAGTAGGTAGTATTACATTGCCACTTTATTTACCAAAAAAAAAAAAAAAAAAAAAAAAACAAAAAAAAAACCCAAAAAAACAAAACAAACAAACAAACAAAAAAAGTTTCAAAATGTATAGATGGCCATGTTCTTGTCTGTACATGTACAGTAAGATAACTCCTAACTGCCAGATAGTTGCATAAGCTGCTAGCCCAACCCAGAACTCCTTGCATCTGCCCTGATGCTCATGGCCACATTGTCCTGGTGATACTTTCGTCTATCCTGATTGACCTCTGAACCAAGCCAGTCTGTCTGCTTCCCCAGGATACATCGCTACAACTCTAAGCTCACCCCGTTCCTGTTTCTGGCCTCTTTTCGGACCTGTTAGCTCCTTCAGAAGCTTAAATATTGCCTCCCTACAGTGCAACCCAACAGAACCCACCAGGTATTTTTGGTTGGTGACTCTGGGTTCATGGCAAGTGGACCGATGCAGTTCGCCCCACCGTGACATTCGCGTTTGTTTCCATAGCCTTCCCCCTGTGTGCGTACCACCCTCCATGCTGTCTGTCCTGAGACCGCCAGGGCCAGAATGCTTACGCTTGAAGCTTGCTAAGATCATGGGCATGCTTTGGGCTCATTTCCTATCCCAAACCAGCCAAGGCTCGTGTCTGGCCATCGGGAATGTGTCTGAAAGTTGCCTATGGGCCCAACCACAGTGTCAAACCCCAGGGTGAAAAATAACGAGTCTGTCAGTCTCTGGCTTAGACAGCCGAGCAAGGCCCCTCGGGCTCTTGCAGAGATTTATTTAAAGTTTGAGTTGCTTTTTTGAAAATCCGCATTAGGAGGATACATTTTTAAATCTGACTGAGTCACTGCAACGTAACATCTGCTTCTGCCTGGGGATGCAGCCAGATCAGAAGTGGTCTCTTGGCCTCCACATGCTGGAGGTAATTATTTCTCGGCTTTGTGTTCCCTACTGTTGAGTGAGGGGGCTGCCGGAGACACTTGGGCTTCCAGCAACAGAAGTGTGTCTGTCATCTTCTCCTTGGGGAACTGCTCAGAGCTATCCCCACCCCTTCCTCCCGCATCGAGGCCAGAATGGGTCAGCCTAGCTCTACATCTTCCTGCAGAACCGAAAAGCAGCCTCACGTGACCGCGATACAGAACTCTCAGAGCAAGTGTTAGGACACTGTGAGTCACTCCGAAAATGGCCCGATGATATTCTTTGGAAATAAGCACTGATGGGGGAGGTCCAAAATGTAGAGGCATCATTGATTGACAGCCCTCAGGGTGTACCCTATGGCGCTCCTAGGAGGTTCTCAGAATAATATTTATCTTCCTAATTTCATGATAGTTTCTAAAATGATAGTTCTCAAGGGGAGCACCTATCATACCTTTATATGCCCTATCCTAATGTCTCAGCAAGTATTCGAGAACAAACTTTGGTTTCCTTTTAGAGATTTTTTTTTTTTTTTTAAATTGCGCTGGGGCCTCCAGCTTGCTAGCACAACTGTGCAGACCCCAAACTCATCCCCAGCCCAACCCTGGGAAGTTTAAGATGAATTTAGTCTAAGGTTAATTAGCTTAATAGCTGTGGGTAGCCAGTCAGATTAACATCATACACATAATTCTCCTGATGAAGATTTCAAAAACTGAAGTTGCAGTCACGTCTACATAAACGCATATCGTATGAAAAATGATCCGCACGGATATGCTAAGTTTGTCAGGATGTGAATTTATTTAACGTCACCCTCAGCCTCATGAGGAAGGTTTCTTTCTTTCTTTTTTTTTTCCTCATTCAATCCACGAAAAAAATAATGAGTTTTTAAAAGTTTCATTTTTGAGGCCAGTGGGTAAAAGCGCTTGCCGCCAAGCCTAACCGTGTAAGTTTGACGCCCTGGCATCGTATTGTGGGATGAGAGAACCAACTGGGGAAAGTTCCCTTCTGGCTCTCACATGGTATATACATGTATGTGAACACACATGCCAGTACATGTAGGTATGCAGACATGCACTCACACATGCACTCGTGTGTACACACACACACACACACACACACACACACACTTTGTTAAAAGCTTCACTCTGGCCGGGTGGTGGTGGCACATGCCTTTAATCCCAGCACTTGGGAGGCAGAGGCAGGCGGATTTCTGAGTTCGAGGCCAGCCTGGTCTACAGAGTGAGTTCCAGGACAGGACTACACAGAGAAACCCTGTCTCGAGAAAAAAAAAAAAAGCTTCCCTCTGGTCCATATGCCTTAGCCAGTGGAAGACCTGGTATTCACGCTCACAGCTTCTGCTCTGTTGCACTTAATGTGACCGCTCCAAAGACGTGGGGCCCTGGAAGAATGGAGCCAGTGGATGAGGCGGACCAACGTCTCCTGCAACATCCAGCTTTATTCAGAGCCTCAGACAGTTTACCCTCTGAAGGTCAAGAGAGGTCTCATGAGTGAGGTTCTCATGAGTTCGCATTGTACACAGTCCTAAGGACTGGCCACAAGCGGCAAGAACATGTCTTTCCATAGAGGCATATAAAGGACAGTTTAAACATTTCATCGACTGACGGCAATGAGCACCCTGAAGTGAACTCACTCCTGCCGGCTACGTCTCGGAGGAGCACGGAAATACATCCCAACGACAGTCCCGTGATTTGAGGAAACCACAGGTCACTAGACACCTGTCTTGCCCTTATATTACCGTGGGCTTTCTTTTCCTAAGATACCCATGTGACAGAGACTTTCGGAGATTATAGAGAAGAATTCCTTTCATCGTCACGTGAGCACCCAGGCACCGTTTGGAAGTGGAGTGCTGGGTCGCTGGCCTGTGGAGCAGACCGCCTCTGTGTCTTTTCACAGCCCCGCGTGTTTGATACGAGGAAACAGAAGGAAGCCAGCAAACTGGCTGAGTCCCCCACACCCCAGCATGCAGTTGCCAGGCTCCTGGCTCCCAGCCCCTTCCTCTAAACCATAACATAACATGCCTCGGGCCCTGGCGAGCTGCCCTTGACGTCGGAAGAAACACAGATCGTGTCCTCGGGATCCTTGAGAAGCCACCAAGTTCTAGGTGGCCACGCGCTTCTCCCTGGGAAGTTGGTTGGCAGAGGCTGCGGACTCTGCACCCAGATGGCAGCACTGGCTTTGAGTCCTGCCTTGGCCTCTCTTGAGCAGCCCAATGAGTCTGTCTACACACGCATACACACAAATGCACTTGCCAACTGATTTAATTAAGCCTGGTCACAATTCAGATGGTTTGTTTGGACAAGAACTAAGGCTCTACGAAATTACCAGCAGTATTTATCCTCTAGAGGAACAGAACGTATAGACTAGTATCTATATAATATAGTGTATTATATTACATATTAAATATAAAATGCTATATATAATTCTATATATTTTATATACATATATATGCACACATATACACATACATATATGTATATTATATTACATATACATATATCATGCACATGTATACATGTATGCATGCATATATGTTTATATATAAACAAGTATACACATATTTCATATGTATATATGCATATATGTACATCCATACATATATGTATGCATAGCATATAATATACACTATTACATATATAATATATAATGTATATACATTGTATAATATGCATATGTGTATATCATATATTTATATATTATGTGATGTGCATATATGTATGTAAACAAAAATACACATATATATTCTTTATTTATATGCATATATACATGTACATATATATAAACAGGATTTATTAAGACAGCTTACAGGCTCTAGTCCAACAGTGGCTGTCTACAAATTGAAAGTCTATGAATCCAATAGTTCTTTCAGTTCACAAGGCTGGATGTCTCAGCTGGTCTTCACAATATGCTCCAAAATCCTGAAGAAATAGGCTATAATGGCAGTGAAGGAGTGAACTTGCCAACAATGAGAGCCAGCAGGCAGAGAGAGCAAGCTTGCTTCTCCCATGTCCTTTATAGAGGCTGCCAGCAGGAGGCGTGGCCCAGATTAGACGTGTGGCTGCCCGCCTCCCAGGATATGGATTAGAGCTGTGTATTTGCACCTCAAACAATTTAAAAAAAAAAAATCTGGACTGGGTGTGGTGGCCCACACTTTTAGTCCCAGCACTTGGGAGGTAGAGGAGCTAGATCTGTGAGCCAGAGCCCGGCCTCGGGTGTCTCGGGGATCCGCTGGTAGCGTGCCTACCTCTCATCTCCCCCTTAGCACAGGGGAAGCTGACATCCGGACTAGCCCTGGTGGGAACTAAGGAGCTCGGTTAGGAGGGACAGGAGAGGAGGTCAGGTCGGGAGCCCGGCCAGAGCTGGCCTGCTGAGGGAGGCACTGCAGTGGGCTTCGCTTTCGCTTTGGTTTTGTTCAAAACAGAGTGTTATGTAATGCTTTGGGAAGCAGACCAGACATTCCTAACTACATTGGAGCTACTGTCTAGTGTCTGGTTTCTCTCTCTCTCTCTTCAGTCTCTGTCTCTCTTATCTATGTATCTACCAATGTATGTTTGTATGTATGTATATTTCTATGTATGAATGTATGTATATATGTATCTATGTATCTATCTTTCTATGTATGTATGTATGTATGTTTCTATGTATGAATGTATGTATATATATCTATGTATGTATCTATGTATGTATGTATGTTTCTATATTTATCTTTGTATGTATGTATGTATCTTTGTATGTATGCATGTATGTATCTTTCTATGTATGTATGTGTATATGTATCCTTTTCCTTTCTTCCTTCCTTTTTTCTCCTCCTCTTTTTCTTCCATTCCTCTCATTTTAGGATTTCATTACATTTACTTGTGTGTATGTGTGGTCACTCTCATGATGTCAGGACACATGTGTGAGAACGACTTGGAGTCAGAGGTGGTTTTCTTCTCCAGCCACGTGGGTCCCCGTGATTGAGCTCAGCTCATTCCAAGTTGACCTTTGCCCTCCGATCCATCCATCCACCGTCTCCCTGGCCCTGGGAGTCCCACTGCTGTGTTTGGAGCTTTGTGGGTTCTGCTGCGCAGGCTCCGAGCAGCGTGCGTGCGTGCGTGCGTGCGTGCGTGCGTGCTGACACGGCCTCGCGTCGGAGACTGACTCTTCCTCCTCTCTTCCTATATGCTCCTTCTGCTCCTTTCCCCGCAAATCATTTTGTTAATCTCTCCTTTCCTCACAATGTGTATCTCGAACCCAAACTCTGCATCAAATGAGCTGTGCCGGCCGGAACAACTCATTCTGGAGTTCTCCTACAGCACCTTTGTTGGTGGCTTTGTCATATTTTCTATCCCGGCTTTTCGAGAACAAACGCGACGGTGTTTTGAAAGCTCTTTCTCTCTCCAGGAGGGAGACACACGACAGAAACATGTCATTCCCATTGAAGCTATGGCCTTTATTTAGAAGCGTGGCAGCCCCGAGCTCTCTGTCACCCCTAAGCCCAGATCTCCTCTTGCTTCCCCAGACCCCGCGCCCGCTCACAAGGATGCCCAGGGCGATGCCGACAGTACAGCGGAAGACCCGCAGTCTGCAGAGACCAGCAGGCTGCTCTACCACATCACCGATGGTGACAATCCCTTGCTGTCACCGCGGTGCTCCATCTTTAGCCAAAGTCAGAGGTTCAACTTGGACCCCGAGTCTGCCCCATCTCCACCCAGCAGCCAGCAGTTTATGATGTAAGAAAGCCTGCATCCGCAGGTCATGTGGTTTCCCAAAGACCTTCATGACAGACAGCAGAACTCGGCGCTGAAATAGGGCAGATGGGCCCACGGAATACTCTGTCAGACTGTGATAAAGCAAGGCTCTCTCCCTCTCTCCCCCTCCCTTTCCCCCTCCCCTTCCCTCTCTCCCCCTCCCTTTCCCCCTCCCCCTCCCTCCATCCCCTCCCTTCCCCCTCCCTTCCCCCTTCCTCCCTCCCCCCTCTTCCCCCTCTTCCTCTCCCCCTCTCCCCCTCCCCCTCTCTCCCTCTCCCCCTTTCCCTTTTTCCCTTCCCCCTCCCCCTTTCCCTCTTTTCCCTCCCCTCTCCCCTCCTCTTCCCCCTCCCCTCCCCCTCTACCTCTCTCCCTTTCTTCCTTTCTCCCCCTCTCCCTCCTTCCCCCTCCCCTCCCCCTTCTTCTCCCCCTCTCCCTCCTCCTTTCACCCTCCTCCTTTTCCTCTCCCCCTCTCCCCCCTCTCTCCTCTCTCCCCCTCTTCCTCTTCCTCTCCCCCCTCCCTTACTCCCTCCCTCTCCCAATTTGGCAATACTACTTCTGTTCTGAGTTGGGGGTCTCAGAAGCAGACACAAGAATCAAAATACATGTTGGGTGTTTTGGGAAGAATGAAGCGCGTGTCTTCGCACATATCTGAAGTGTCACTCTTCATCAGCCCAGTCCGCTTCCCATGCCCAGCCCTGGAAGAAACAAACGCACACAAGCCACTTTCCCCTTCAGCCCCTTGTTACGGTCTAGAAAAGTGGTATCTAAAAATAGCCACCGTCCTCCCCAGATTTAGCGGGCAGCCAGAGGTAGCAGTCTCTCTCTGTATGTGCCAGGTGTGACCTCCACACGGTTCGTTGGGCGACATCTCCCCGTGTGTGTGTCCCATGTGACCTCCACGTTGGTTGATCATTGAACGGCATCCCCATGTGCCAGAAGTGGGTCCCCACACGCTATGTGTTGCTTTTCTGTGTTTGTGTCGGGGGTTAGTTCTAGGAACCGTGTCGTGGTCCGCGTTAGCTTGCACAAATACTTTGGATGTGCAATTAAAAGGAAGACTCCCTTGGCCCACGTCTGCTCTGTTTCCATGTCCCTAGTTTCTCTCCCTCAGCTTCGCCGCTGTTCTGGAGTTGGGCCAGGGGTCACGGGAGGGTAGTGAGTCATTACAGTTGCATGGAAACTGTGTGTCGTGTTGAGACTGTGGAGATATTTTCTGGAGAGAGGGCCACTCCTTTTGACATATTTGAAAGGGTTTTCTTATGTCGGAATAGTTAACTACCCATTTAAATCTTTGGCTTTGAAAATGCCACTAGGTGTGGCTTGCGTAGCCTGGTGAAGGGTGCCCCTCAGCAGGGCCCCCCTCAGCAGGGCCCCCCCCTCAGCAGAGCCCCCCTCAGCAGAGCCCCCTCAGCAGGGCCCCCCTCAGCAGGGCCTCCCGTCTTAGTCCCAAGTTCCCAAGTTGACCTCACTATGCTTTGAAATATGTACTTCTTGTGCCGATATTTTGACATTTGTATACAAAAAGTCCCCGAGGAGATTGGCCCATAATGCATGTCACAAGATCAGAAGGTCACAAGGGATGAGTGGGGGGGGGGTGGGGAGCTCCTGTTGGACTAGTTGCATCAGGAGCTGCGCCCCCTGCATTTCTCTGCTCTCCTGGGTTCAAAGGTCAGGCAGCCATGCTCCCCGCAAGCCCTTTCTGGAACTATTTGTCTGTCTCTGACCACGGGCAGGCCGCGAAGCTCTTCCCGATGCAGCGGCGGCGGCGATGGCAAGGAGCCCCAGACCATCACGCAGCTCACCAAGCACATCCAAAGCCTCAAGAGGAAGATTCGCAAGTTTGAAGAAAAGTTTGAACAGGAAAAGAAATACCGTGTAAGTAAACATTCCCAGGGTTTATCGGGAAGGCACGGACTGGGTCTGACAAGGGTGTGGACTTCTTTTCTCGGGTCTCCACCCCTTGGTGGTGGCCGCCCCTTCCTTGCTGGGGGACGGCTCTATAGCCACTGGTCACCCAGCCCCCGACATCATGAACTGAGTTTGATCGAGTCTAAGGGTGAGTCTGTCTCGTTCCCATGTGTAGGCCGCTAACCTTTGCTAGACTTTTTACTTGCAACAGCTCTTACTTCCCCGGTCTTTCTGAGCATCCTATTAACACTAGGTTTTCATCCCAATGCCCACCCCCCACCCCCCCACCCCCACCCCGCCCCCGTCCCTTCTTTGAGAAGGAGCAGCTCCTACCTGGGTATCAGATTACTCTCCCCACTAATCCCCTAACCCCTCTGACACATCAAGTCACTGCAGGACTAGGTCAATTCTCTCCCACTGAGGCCAGACAAGGCGTCTGTACTGGCTGGTTTTGCATGTCAACTTGACACAGGCTAGAGTTATCACGGAGCAAGGAGTTTCACTTGGGGAAGTGCCTCCATGAGATCCAGCTGTGGGGCATTTTCTCAGTTGGTGATCAAGGAGGGAGGGCCCCTTGTGGGTGGTGCCATCCCTAGGCTGGTAGTCTTGGGTTCTATAAGAGAGCAGGCTGAGCAAGCCAGGGGAAGCAAGCCAGTAAGAAACATCCCTCCATGGCCTCTGCACCAGCTCCTGCTTCCTGACCTGCTTGAGTTCTAGTCCTGACTTCCTTTGGTGATGAACAGCAGTGTGGAAGTGTAAGCTGAATAGACCCTTTCCTCCCCAACTTGCTTCTTGGTCATGATGTTTGTTCAGGAATAGAAACCCTGACTAAGACATGTCCCAGTTAGGGGAACAGGATCTACAGGTAGACAGGCCACAGATTCAAGACAGGAGCCTAGCATAACTGTCCTCTGAGCAGCTCTACCCAGCAGCCAATGGAAAGAGATGCAGAGCCCCAACATTAGATGGACTGCTGTGGAAGAGTTGGGGGGAAGGATTAAGGGACCCAAAGAGGACAGGGACTCCCACCGAAGACCAACAGAGTCAACTAACTTGGACACTAGGTTTTCTAGATCAAAAATTTAGAAAGCTTCGTGTTTGAACTTTCATCTGTGTGTTGATAAGAAAGTCAGGACCCAAAACATGCAGAAACTTTCTTTTTCTTTTTTATTCTATATTCTTCATTTACATTCCAAAGAAACTTTTAGCTGAAGAACATGGCAGAGACGTTTGGGTTCTGGGTGTTATTTTTGTTTTGTTTTGTTTTTGCCATGAAGGAACTTCCGGGTGGGTGAGTGGTGACTTCTCAGGTTGTACCTGCTGAAACCAAACAGAGCCATCTTTTCCCAGAAGCCCCCAGTCCTCCTGCTGGGCCCACAGAGTTGCCCGCACAGCCTCGTCTCTCACACTCGAAACCACAGAGCCGTAGATAAGGGTCTGCTCGACCAAAGAAGCCTATGTTTATTTTCTTGGTGACCAAGGAGTAGAGAAAAATCCAAGTTCACGGGGAGTTGCATAAAGATAGTGTGGGTCTCTGGCAGACAGCCCAGGACCGCTTGTTATTAGAATAAAACAGACCAGGGAACAATCTCTCAAACATCTTGAAATATTGAAAGGCTCACTAAGCACTGAGTACCGAGGTCGTCGGAAGGTTCCTGTGTGGTAAGTTTTGGGGCAGAGTGACGACTGGGTAGTGGTCTACTCTTTCCTTCCTGTCCTGCGTGGCCATGGCTTTGCAGAGAGAGGGTGTTTAGGGGAGTGGTCTCGAGTTTTAGAGAAAGGGTGCCATCGGATTGGCTTTCAGGGCTGTCTGAACAAGGACGCTTGGTCTGCCCGGCAGGGATACCTTTGCCTAGTGTCTCCGTCTTTATCTGCCAGATAAGTAAGCCCTGACCCACTGAAGACATCTAACTAGCTGTGAGCTATCCCTTGAGGCTTGGAGCAGTAAGGTAATGGTAAACAGGCCTGCACGGTGGTGTCGTAGGGTTCTTAGTGTCTGTCTTTGGTAGCCCCAGTGTTCTGGGAGGCGCTGGTTTCACCTTTGATGTCCTGGAGTTTACCAGACCTGCCTTACCATCATGATGGACATCACGGAGTGACAAATGGTTCTATTTTCGAGCCCATTAACACTTCTGACCTTTCCGGAGTCTGACTGTTGTAGATCTCGATCCAACACAACCCCCCTCCCCTCGCCTACCCACCGCCCCCCCCCCCCCCCCGCAGCCTCGGGTCTCAGGACAAGCTACTTCCCGTTCTGAGTCATACAGCAGTAACTGAAAGTTGAGGACACGGTTGACAGAACCTGGGTGGCACCTATTGCAGTGTTGGCTATGGAGGGAGCAAAAGGCCCTAGATATCACCCACCTTTAAATCTGTCTGAGCAATGCCAAGCAGGCCACGTGACAGGCTCTGTCTTGTGAGGAAAGGAGGGGCGGGGCTTGTGCAGGTTAAATATGTCCTGGGTCCCCATCTGTGTGTGCACACGTGGGTTTCTTTCCTTTCTCCTCTCCTCTCCTCTCCTCTCCTCTCCTCTCCTCTCCTCTCCTCTCCTCTCCTCTCCTCTCCTCTCCTCTCCTCTCCTCTCCTCTCCTCTCCTCTCCCCTCCCCTCCCCTCCCCTCCCCTCCCCTCCCCTCCCCTCCCCTCCCCTCCCCTCCCCTCCCCTCCCCTCCCCTCCCCTCCCCTCCCCTCCCCTCCCCTCCCCTCCCCTCCCCTCCCCTCCCCTCCCCTCCCCTCCCCTCCCCTCCCCTCCCCTCCCCTCCCCTCCCCTCCCCTCCCCTCCCCTCCCCTCCCCTCCCCTCCCCTCCCCTCCCCTCCCCTCCCCTCCCCTCCCCTCCCCTCCCCTCCCCTCCCCTCCCCTCCCCTCCCCTCCCCTCTCCTCTTCTCTTTTCTCTTTTTTTTAAAACTCAACTCTTACGGCCAGCAACCGTTGTCTGTTTTACTTAGAGAATTTCTCTTGGCGTCATTTACCCTGTCTTAGGAAGCTTTAAAGACAAACGAAGAAGCAGTCACTCCCTGCCACCCAAATGCACACACGCACCCACGCACGCACGCACGCACGCACCCACGCATGCACCCACGCACGCACGCACGCACGCACAGAGGAGGGGTATCGATGCTAGAACAGTGGGGCGGGTTGTTCATATTCACCGCTGTATCAGAGTTTACCCCCACCGTCAGTCAGCACCGTAAGCATCTCGGCTTTCGGGATGTCTACATAAACTTAAGTCTTTTCTTCTCTGCCAAATGTAGCCCTGGATAAAAAGGGCTAGTTTATCCGATGTTCACCATGTCCCCTCCTTCTCTCCTCTCCAGTTCCCTCCTGTCCTGTCCTATCCTCCCCTCCCCTCCCCTCCTCCCCTCTCTTTCCCTCTCCTCACTTTCTCTTCTCTCTTCTCTCTCCCTCCCCTTCCTTTTCCTCTCTCTCCCCCCCCTCTCTCCTCTCCTCTCTCTCCTCTCTCTCCTCTCTCTATCCCTCCCCCTCCCTCTTTCTCTCCCTCCTCCCCCTCTCTCTTTCTCTCCCCTCCTCTCTCTTGATTTTTCAAGACAGGATTTCTCTGTGTAACCCTGGCTGTTCTAGAACTTGCTTTGTACACCAGGCAGGCCTTGAACTCACAGAGACGCACCTGCCTCCACCTCCCTAGTGCTGGAATTAAAGGCATACACCTCTGCCGCCTGGACCAGATGGTCACTTTCAATAGAACATGTTAAAACTGGGCAAAGCCAGCCAGACTTTATCTTACCCAGTGACTGAAGAAACAGGCCCAGAGAGGTGACATGAATTCTGAAGAGTCCCACAACCAAGAATCTAGTCAGGGTGATTCAGGTCTTTTCATGGCTGACCAGAAGTCTCTCTAAAGTGTCTTTTGAATGATTCTTTTCTTAGTAGAAACATACCACAATAGTATCTGCAACAGTAGGCCTGGCTGCCTCATTTTAATTACCCCTAACAAAGCCTATAGTAGTGAGTTTGGGCATCTGACCACAGACACTTCCACTCAGACACAAAGAAGCCTAAAAAGCTATGAATGAATGTGTGGAACTGCCTGTGGCTTAGAAGCCATCTCCTGCACAAGCCGAAGTTAACCTTAAGAACCTTACGGTTCTGCTAAGGGCAGAACCATTAAAAGAAAATTCATTTCTGCAACCAATTGCGGGCTTTCAAGTACATTTCTCATAAAATTCAGCCTCCGCTCCCTCCTTCATCCTGTGGGTGGTAAAAAAACGTACTATCCTGTTGGTTACTGGCTTGAGGTCCTGCCGTGTTCTGTATATTTTGTATATTCCTTTGGGGGTGTGTAGGGTAGATCGAGTGAACCTTTACTTTGACCTGCATACATATGTCCTTAGTCTGGAGAATCCTCTGAGGGTTCTGGAGCCCAAATGGGAAGCTTGGGCTGTCAGTATGACTAGACAGCTAAGCCCAAAGAATTAGGCTACACACTAGGCTTCTAAGCATAAGACTTCTTTCCAGAGACTGTAAGTGGGATTACACTAAACAAAATATGTATATGTATATTTATATATATGTATATGTATACGTATATGTATATATGTATATGTAGTATATGTATATGTACACACATATGTATATATACACACATAAATGTATATACACATATATGTATATACACACATCTATGTATATATATACACATACTATATATTGTATATATATAAATAAATAAATAAATACACACACACACACACACATATATATTATTCATTCCTCTCATGAGGGAAGCTTTGGGCACCCTGTGCCTCTGTCCATGGTTCTGACAGTCTAGGGCTCCATCACAGGAGGGGCAGTGTCTTTTCCTTCAGTCTTGCTTTCCACCTTGGTCTTAGATGTTTGTTTCCATGTCACCCCATAACTGACGGTACCATTCTATGTTCTCACCGTGAACACGCATTCTTGTCCCCCATCTTCCAGGGGTGAAGTGGCTCTTCACGGGCTGGCCGTGGACAGCGCAGGCATCTCAGCCCAGGCGCCTCTGTGCGGGAGGCCTCCCAGCCCTCCCAGCTAAGTTCCTTGTGTAGTCTCAGGCGGGGATAACTCGCTTGAGCCTGCTTTTAAGTTAGCGTGGTGGCTTTGGATGGAAGACTCTCATTATGATCTGTGGCATAGAGTGTAAGGTTTGTTGTTGTATTTATTTTATTTATTTTACTTATTCACTTTACATCCCACTCACTGCCTCCCTCCCTGGCCAACCTTCCTCTTCTCTGAGAGGGTGGTCTCTCCCCCCTCCCTCCCCCCCCCCCCGCGGCACCCCCCCTGCCCCCCAGCACATCAAGTCTCTGTAGGCTTAGGCGCTTCTTGTCCCATTGAGGGCAGATGAGACAGTCTAACCAGAACAACATATCCCACAGACAGGCAACAGCTTTTGGGCTAGCCCCTGCTCCAGTTGTTTGGGACCAGGAGACCTGGTCTGTGTATACTCTTTGATTCATGGTCCAGTCTCAGAGCTCCGAGGGCTAGGCTCACAGCCAAAAATATTTTGCCTTTTTTTTTTTTTTTTTAATGTACTGATTTCTCTTTTCTGGGGACAGTTCACTTTTGCACTGAGAAAGAATTCAGAAGTGAATGATCTGACTGGCAGAGTCACGTGACTCCGTGTGTGTGTGTGTGTGTGTGTGTGTGTGAAGACACATTCAGAATTCCTTTGAAGGTTTGGTGGAAATATTCCTGCTACCACCCTCCGCTGCTGGTGAGGATAAGGCGGTAACAGTAACATTTATGGTCTGAGCTAGCACTTCCGCATTGCTCGGCACGCCCCCAGAGCCGTCTTCAGTGTTTCCACCGCAGGAACTCTGTGAAGGAGATACATAATGCTCACATGTTTAATATGTGAGACATCGGAGCACGGAGGGGCTAAATCATCTGCCCAGGGTCAGATGTATAAGTTTCACTTTAACGCTAGCTCCGAGGGACCTTCAGTACTAATAGTGATTAGAATTCAGGCTGTTAGCCGGGCGTGGTGGCGCACGCCTTTAATCCCCGCACTTGGGAGGCAGAGGCAGGCAGATTTCTGAGTTTGAGGCCAGCCTGGTCTACAGAGTGTGTTCCAGGACAGCCGGAGCTACACAGAGAAACCCTGTCTCAGAAAAAAAAAAAAAAAAAGAAAAAGAAAGAAAGAAAAGAAAAAAAGAATTAGGGCTGTTCCCTCCTAGTCCAGCTATTGGACAATTATCAAGTTCCGGAGACCATGGGGGTCTGCTTTCTTGAGCTCCGAGGAGGACACCACTGGTGGGTACTCAGCCTCCCAGTTGGTTAGTGTTTCCCCAGCAGGGCCCAGTCCTGAGTCTCACACAAAGCAGGAAGCGCTCATTTTTGTACTCTCGTCCGTATGGCCTGGCAATGGGATGGGCCGCTGATGGCTTCTGAGGTGACGGAGCATGGACATCGGGATGCACCGGAATAACTAGGATGTGCGGAGATGTGCTTGGGTGCCTCGGCATGCTTTGCAAGAACGCCCATGGAGGAACGAAGGTGCAGAACGATCCCACAGTTCCACTCACTGGAACCCCGCCCTGGTGTCCAGCTCGGGCGAGTCTCTGAAATTCCCTGCGTGGCTCTGCTGTTTAACATTGTTGTTTTTCTTTTTTTCTCCTTTTCTCTCTCCCTCCCTTTCCCCTTCTCCCCATTTCACCCTCTCCTCCCCCCTCCTCCTCTTCTTTCCTCCCTTCCCCCTCCTCACTCCCATCCACTTCCGCTTTCCCCTCTCCCTGCAGCCGTCCCACGGGGACAAGACTTCGAATCCTGAAGTTCTGAAATGGATGAACGATTTGGCCAAAGGGCGCAAACAGCTCAAAGGCAAGTGTCTCTTCCCTCCGAGAGCACCAGCTGGAATAACATAAGTTGCAGTCCATTCCCACCTGAGCCTTCTCGAGCTTTGGTCTCCTGCATGGACTGCAGCTGCATTGGAGGTGACCCCACCCATCATTCAGGCCCCAGTTAATAAACCTCCTTACGAGAGAGACCTGGGCTCTCCAGCCCGTGGCGTTCTTACTTCCCGTGGTCACTAGACTGTTGGAAATAAAAACACCCTAATCCACTTTCCCAGATCACGCAGGTGAGCGTGCTAAGCCAGGCAGGAAAGTCTTGTTGCTCGGAGGTACAGAGCCAGGCAGACCGCTTGGCTCCCTGCTCTGGGTCCAGTCCTCTTCCCGTGTCCCTTTCTGGGATGGTGGTGTATTATTAATGTTAAGGACAGTCAATGTAGGCTCGTACAGTGATTTTCTAACCCCCTTTGTTCTGTAAGTCCATGCTTAAGATGTAGGGGAGTTGGTCGGAATTTCTGGAAGTTTCATGATCAAGAACTGAACTTTGATGCGAGTGATACAGCACGCTTATAAGACATGCGGTGTTTAAACTTCAAGCTGGAGCTTGGCGTGGTGGCTTATCTCAGTATTTAGAAAGCTGAGGCAGGAGAGTCGATAGACTGGGCTACGTAGTAGGTTTCAGGCAAGCCTGTGCTACAGCTAGATGTCAAGTCAAACAGCAGTGAAAAAAAAAACCCATAAAGCTAGAGCACAGAGCTGAATGAAGAAAGTGAGCTCTACTGTATAGTTGAAAAATAGATGTAATTGAAAAGTCAGTGTAGATGGTCGTATTCAAATACAACGTCTCCTCGCCGTGGCATCTCTGAAATGCCATTCCCTGCTAAGTCCTCGGCAGGTTTTTAATATATTTTTTAAAGATTTATTTATTATATGTGAGTACACGGTAGCTGTCTTCAGACACTCCAGAAGAGGGCGTCAGATCCCATTACAGATGGTTGTGAGCCACCATGTGGTTGCTGGAATTTGAACTCAGGACCTTCCGAAGAGCAGTCAGTGCTCTTAACTGCTGAGCCATCTCCCCAGCCCAGGTTTTTAATTTTGAATCTCTAGGTTGCTCAAAGCCACGCGGCTTGAATGGTGGGCTCTGGAGGTTGAAAACTAACAGTTTCAAATTTCAAAAATGTTTCAATATGTTTCAAAAAGATGCCTTAGGGTTGAAGAGTGCTTGCTTCTCTTCCAGGGGATCCAGAGTTCTCAGAACCCTGGCTGCTAGGTGGCTCACAGTTAGACACATACATGCACACACACACACACACACACACACACACACACACACACATACACACACACACAGAGAGAGAGTTAAATCTTCGAGGGGATAAAAATGCAAAGTGTGACAAGTGTAGGAGTCGGGACTCCCAAAGCCCCTCCCATCTCTTCCAGTCCCTCCGTTTCCATGTGTGATGCACCGGCCCCCGTCTTTCCAGAGGCCTTCCTTACTATATACGCAGCTTGTACTATATACGATATGCACGCCACCAAACTGCTCCCTAGAGAATTTCAAGCGCCGCAGTAGGCAACAGTAGAAACCTGGGGGGGCAGGGAAGAGCAGGTCTTCCTCCTGAAGTCTGTTGCCATCCAAATCCGAATTCTTGTCTCGTGGGGCTCTCCCCACCAGAGCCCAGTCTCTAGGACTCTGTCTGCATGGCTGGTTGAGCGCTTACGATATTGGTCGTGGTTAAGGATGGTCATGTGTAGGGCTCATTGCCCATTCCTAGGGAATTCACGAGAAGCAGCTCTGTTCTAATTTGGCCTGGTGAGTCCTTCGCTGCTCGTGCTAACTCAAGGCGTTTCCCTCAGAACTGAAGCTGAAGCTGTCGGAAGAGCAAGGGAGTACTCCCAAGGGCCCTCGGAGGAACCTGCCCTGCGAGCAGCCTCCAGTCCCCAGAGAAAACGGCAAGTTGGAAGCGGTGGGTCCCGAGCCAAGCTCCTGTGGCGAGGAGACTGCAGACGCAGTGATGCTGGAGACCCCTCCCCAGGATGATGTGAAGGTACCTCACCGCCTCAGCACGGGGTGCCAGGGACGTGATTTTGGTCACCCGGCGGAGCACTTGACCACCAGAGTCATATCTATAGGAGACTGGAGATTGTCTCCAGCACTTCGACCTGCTGAGTTCCCGGTGGGTTAATGGCTGTGACCTGGGATTGTTGCTGTGTGACTCTAGGACGTGCCACTTCCGGAGGCGGGGTGTGTTGGTGCACGATGGTAAGGTTGGGAGGATACAGTCTCTGCTCCACCAAGTTAGTAAATAAACCCAAGTCTAGGGAATAAAGATATTATTGGTAAGGAAAAGCTCCGAGATAGGCCCTTTCCCCACTCGGAAAAGTGTGATAAAGACGGGAGAGACATACAGGAAGAGTTTCGTGCCGTAAGAACAGACCTGTGGTTTCTTGGGAGTGATAGGTTGGGATCAGAGATTTCAGCTACAGATAGTAGTTATGAAATCTGAGACCGCTGGATAGTGCTGTCAGTGAGGTATTAGGATACATAAGCCCGGTGCTTAGCAAAAAACAGATTATATTTTATAAAGAAGAGCAGCGCTTACCTGGGTAATCCCTCCTCATGATGCTTTCCGTTTGGCTGAGGCCAGGGCAGCTTTCTTGAGGTCCCTCCCGTATCAAAGCTGAGGCTGAGGTGGTTGACCTTTTGCGTCCCATGTAAGAGCAGGCGTCACCTCATGGCCTCATGGATAACTTCCATCATCTCCCACCCCACCCCGCCGCTCGCACAGAGAGACTGTTTCCCGGTTCAGAGCATCACGGTGTGTGTACATAATAGGTGTTGGGTATGCGTGTGCTTGAGGGGACGGACACATGAGCCATGTTCGACTCTGGAATGAAGACCCGTGGAGACGTGCGATCGCCTTTCCTATTCTGCCGTGCATGATCCGGTCTTACTGATGCAGGATCCCATGCTAGGTCTCAGAAGGCCTGTCTGTCCTGCTTCCCCCCCCCCCCTGGGTCTTGCATACTGCATGTGACACAGGGAACCACAGTCCCCACCATCTTGTTTTCATTCTTTATATTTGAGAAAGAACCAGTGTGACCTGAGTAAGAAAGGGAGAACAGCAATGGTTTGCTCACAGGCTGGAATGTTGCTTTTTTATACATGGCTAGCCCATCCCCCAATCCCAACATTCTAGACTTTAAGGATGGCCAATGGATAATGTCTATGTTCATGTGTCCATGGAGGCACATCTTGGATTTCCCATTCGTTTAGGATTTCCAAGGGACTTTCTTGTCCATATCTGTATGAACATCTTAGTACCGACGTCCTGATGATTGATCGAGCTCCATCCTCTGACTAGGCTCCAACTCCCAGGAGTCTCCTCAGGTCTTAATCGGTCAGTGGGTTCATCCATGAGTGACGTCAGTAGCCTTGGTGACCGTTCAATGGAGCTAACCAGCTGGGGAACAAAGACACAGCACATGCAATTTTTGGAGGGGCACTTCACATCCAAACCAGAATGGCTGATGACTGACAGACAGTTACACATTTCTGAAAGGATTCAAATGCTTGTCGTATGAGTTCGGGTCAATCAAGACAGAGAAGTCACGTCAGGACTGCCGTCCTGGACTGCCTTTCTGCTTGCTGAGAGTTGGGAATAGAAGATGCGGTTTAAATAGACAAGGACTTTGGTAAGCACTGTTCAAGGAACAAAGGAGACACATGTCAGAAGACAATCAGAACAGTCTTCCTTGAATAGGGTTATTAGAAGGACCAAGACAGTTGACATTTAATAAAGAAAGTGGGCCAGACAAGAGAGCAGCAAAGTACATTCTAGATAGAACTCCCCAGTACTAAGGCTGTGAAGAAGTAATAGCTTTTGTGTATACACCAGAGTCTCAGGGATGGGGCTGAGATATGGGATGGCATGAGATGCAGTTGGAACAGCTGTGGCCGGTGGAATGATGCTCGCCCTCTTGGGCTGTGGAATGGAATTAAGGGGCGGCCAAGTGGGAACAGAAAACCAGTGCGAGATGATTACCGTTTAAAAGATCTTATTACTGTGTGAACAAATCACCCAAGACGGGACGGGTGGCTTGGTCAGTGTAGTGACATGGGTAGAAAGACAGCATACTCAAAATGTATTTTGGTTGGAACAAAAAGAACACGTTGAAGATTGACACCAGTGGTGGTTCTCAACCCTCCTAAGGCTGTATCCACCCCTCTAATGCAGTTCCTCATGTTGTGGTGAATCCCCCAACCATAACATTATTTTCATTGCTACTTCCAAACTGTAATCTTGCTACTGCTATAAATCGTACCATAGATACCTGATATGCATCTGATATATAAACTCTCAAGGGGGTTGCAACCCACAGGTTGAGAACCAGTGCCTTACAGGGAAGAAAGATAGGGTAGGATCCATGGAGACCAGTCCACTTACTGACATGCCAGAACTGTGGGGAGTGGCAGATTTGGAGTAGAGATGAAAATGTTAAGAAGTGACATATGCTGGGGCCCATCAAATTTAAGAGCTTTGAGGAACTGGGTAGCCAACCCTCCTAGTTTTGCACGGGGCTTTCATTGTTTGAGCACTGGAAACCCCCGGTGGTCCTGGGCAAGCAGGGATGGTCAGTTGGCCTTCTGTGACAATGGAGTGAAATGACTCTCTAGATAAGAAACTGAATGCTTAGAAATCACCCTTGTCCAAATGGCAGAAATTCTTATTTCCAACAAAGTAGCTATTGAGTGTCTTTATGAGTGTCAGAATAGGACTTTGAATAGCCCTGGGAGCGTAACAGCAGAGACGGGCCTTTTAGGTAGGGGCCGTCTGCGGTGGGATGTGCAGGCTTTGGTAGCACATTTCAGTACGGCTCCAGAGAAGTGTAGCACGGAACCCTGTTGCTACTATGTTTCCAACCCAGTTCCCCGGTGTAACAAAACAAGCTACAAGCCTAGACTGGGCAGGCCTCCCACTCCACTACTCTGTTTCAATCTATATTAATCCCATACAACTTGCGGAAACTCCAGGCCCCGAGTTTCTCTCCCTGCCGCCTCTGCCTCTCCGTTTCTCTCTCGGTTTCTTCTCCTGGTCTCTTCTCTCCTGTTGCTCCTCCTCCTCCTGTTTTATACCCCGTAGCTCCTCCCCTAGACTTTCTGCTCCTCCCACTTTCCTCCTACCCAATCATTGGCTCGAGCCTTTATTTGAAAAGTTAAGGTGGGGTGAAGGTTCACAAGGCAACTCCTCATCTGCAGCCCCTCTGAGGAGTGGAATTAACATCAAAATACGAGCCCAGGGCTATCCACAACAGAACCCTAGGGAGGTATAGATAGGGTGCGTATCCAGAGTGAGGTCAGAGGCCACGCAGAACTCAAGGAAACATAACTTGTAGCCCGGTCCCTGCCTCTGTAACAAGCTGTGGCCTGCCAGTTCATCCCGTGAAGTCCAGTTTCTTAAAACTTGGGTAGACAAATGACTTTCATGTGACCTTCTTGCCGTACACCTAAATCAAATTAAAAATGGCCATGGTGAGTGATTTTTTTTTTTAATCTGCCCCCAGACCTTTTGGGAACTTCTTGTGTTGGTGTTTAGTCCAAGCTCATATTGAAGTTCTAGTAAACCCTTCGGCAGCAGTTCTCAACCTGTGGGTCACAACCCCTTTGGGGTTACATATCAGGCATCCTGCATATCAGATATTTATTCACATTATGATTTATGGCAATGGCAAAATTATAGTTATGAAGTAGCAATGAAATAATTTTATGGTTGGGGGAGGGGTCAGCACAACATGAAGACCTGTATTAATGCTCAGCATGAGGAAGGTTGAAATCCACTGCCTTACAGCACGGCCTCGTTAATTCAGATATTGTGACTCAGGCCTCCCCCCCGCCCCCCATATTTAGGGATTTTTTTTTTCTTTCGAGACAGGGTTTCTCTGTGTAGCTCTGGCTGTCCTGGAACTCACTCTGTAGACCAGGCTGGCCTTGAACTCGGAAATCTGCCTGCCTCTGCCTCCCAAGTGCTGGGATTAAAGGTGTGCACCACCACGCCTGGCTGGGATTTTTTTTTTAAAAGATTTATTACATGTAAGTACACTGTAGCTGTCTTCAGGCACTCTAGAAGAGGGTGTCAGATCTTATAACAGATGGTTGTGAGCCACCCTGTGGTTGCTGGGATTTGAACTCAGGACCTTCGGAAGAGCAGTCAGTGCTCTTAACTGCTGAGCCATTTCTCCTGCCCAGGGATTTTTTTTTTTTTTAAGATATAATCATTGGAAAAATCATTGGAAACAAATCTACTTCCTGTTTCTACTCCTGTATATTGCTGGCTAACTACACTACAAAAAAAATGTAATTTTTTGCTTGTTTTTTTTCTAATTTGTGAAAGGAATCACACTGAATAAGGTATGGATGGTTCATTAATAGCTACCACTGTCCACCTAAAATAGCCAGCGAGGGCTATCCAGGGTGGTAAGTGTCATTTTCCAGGTCAGTATGCACAGATAAACCCCAAAGGTAATCATCGTCTTCTGTTGCAGAATCAGGAGTAAACAGAAGGTGGGGTTAAGCAAGAGAGAACTCTAATAAAAGGTAACGGGTTAATATCTGTTGGCAGCTTGCTAACTCTGCTGTGCTGAGAGTTCTTCACTGCCCACGCGGCTCACCTTAGGCCGGCCGGGCATTGCATCCCGAAGAGAGGCTGGCTGGCGCTCCAAATTGCAACACAGTGGCCAGCCCAGATGTTTTCTTTCCGGCGCTGGGCAGGAGGTTACTCCGGACAGAAAGCTGCGGGAGCTCCAGCAGATTGACCCATGTGTTTGTTTTCCTTACCCCGTGGAACCCTGGTCTGAGCCTCTTTCCCAGGACAGCACCGGGGCTTTTAAATATACCCGTTCCTCCACTCCTACCTACAGATGTGCTTTTGCTCAGGGAGAGAGGTAGAAACCAACACTTTCCTCTTCTGCATAGGAAGGGATAGGAAACTATTATTATTTTAGTTTTTGGACTCAAGGCCTGTCAGTATGTCTTTGTGTCGCTGGCTTCACATGCTCGTTTCTATTTGGAGATTAATCAGTAGTGATCCCAGGAGTAAAATCATTAGCACAGAGAGGCCTTGTGTGTATTGTGTTTCTCAGTCTTCACCTAGCGTCTGGAAGATCACTTTGAAAGTAGTCTCCTCATCCTCATGTATGTTTGCTTGTTTACTTATTTATTTATTTTTGTTGTTGCTTTTTAAAGCTTCTTTGCCTTCATGTATTTTTGTGTTTTAATTAAAAGTCTTTTTCATTACATCATTTCCCTCATTCCCAGCTCCTCCCTTGCTGTTCCTGTTTCTGTCCTGCTCCCTCTAAAACTCATGGCCTTTCTTTCTTTAATATCTACATATGCACAGGTGTACACACACACACACACACACACACACGCACGCACAAGCACAAATATATAAATACAATGTGCCAAGTCCATCTAGTATTGCCTATATGCATGTTTTTCGGGCTGACCATTTTGCCACTTAGGAGGTCATCCCTGGTGAAGACTAATTCTCCCCCCCTCTCGATATTTTTAGTTAGCTTCCTGTAGGTAGAGCTGTCCTAGGGTAGAGCCATGTAAGATTGTCCCAGTCCACATTCACGTATCAACTAGTGTCTCCGCTGTGCAGGTCTTCTTTAGACAGCCATAGGGTTGAGATGACATGGGTACAGCTTCCAGGTCCTATCTAAAAGACATGATCTTGCAGCAGATGTCCCGATCTCACCTGCTTTTGGAGTCTCCCTAGAATCTGGAGTGTGAGGAATAGACTAGGTACGAAAACCAGTCAAACTTCAAGAGAGACCAATATTCTAAGTACATAGTTTTGCATTTCATAGAATATAAGTCCCAGTGAGGTTCTGAAAAGAAAAACTATTTTGATGTTTTCTGAACTTCTATCTATATTTTCCCTCTTAAAATGTATTAAAATCCTACGGAGTACATATTGGCTGTGTGTGTGTGTGTAAAAGATGTTAAGAAGATGTAAATGCTTAAAGAGTGAATTTGGTTAGAAAATTAAAGGCTCTTAAGGTTATGAACCAAAAAGCTTCTACGGCAAATTCTCTTTCTCCTGAAAGTACAAATGAGTCTTAGTTTACCATCTAGGGCATGTATGTATATGTTCACAGAAGAAGTCCGATAGTCAGGCAATGGTGGGCTTCAATCCCAGCACTCGGGAGGCAGAGGCAGGTAGATCTCTGAGAATATGAATATGTGTGTGTGTGTGTGTGTGTGTGTGTGTGTGTGTCTATTACTAAAATTAGATTCTTTTTTGCCTATGAAGTTCTTAATACTCAGGACAGGGATGTGGTAGGTAGTGGTGAGAAGTTATAGAATGTGGCGGCCTCTCAGGCCTCAGTGAACTTGTATTTGGGCAGGTAAGACCGAACAGAAAAGTTCAGGCTCAGATACGGAAGTAGAAAGGTTCGTGGAAAAGGGAGATCAACATTTCCCAGTGTGGCCTGTAACTGCGATGGATACGCAACATCGTAAGTGTCACGGAGGTGCTATTTTCTTTTGTCTCAAGCCTCTGGGAGATCTGGAAGGCAGAGAACTATTCAGTATTCTGTGGTAGGTAAGTCCAGAAAAGACAACGTGAATGACAATGTGGTGACTTGTTTCCTCCCGGACTTTGCCCTGATGAGTATCAACCATTGGCTGAGAATGGGGGGAAGGCTGTGTGTAATGAGTATAGAGTAAATTAGTGCATGGGCCAGCATGTGGATGTGTGTGTGTGGGGGCGGGGACAAGGGAAAAGAGGGGCTTGGCCACTTTGGATACATACGTGGCTAAGCAGACAAGAGAGACATTGAATTTTTATGCGAGACCTGACCTGCCACAGTGGTGCATAAGGATGGGTCGTGCAGCGGACAGGCACAGAACGCATCAGTACACTGATAAGGGTGGGAATCGTTTCAGCTGGAACTTTAGCGAGTCAGTTGAAATGCCCGTCTATCTTTAGAATAGCCTGGAAGGAACTCTGAACCTCTAGCCCCTTTGTAGTGTGGGCAGGAAATTGAAGGTTCGAAAAGCCAAATGTTTTATCCCGAAGAACTAAAGTTTATATGAGAATGAACTCGTCAGGCAGCGTGCATTCTGTGTGTGTAAGAGTGGAGGTCTGTACAGAGTTTGTGTTTGTGAATGTTATCACCAAAGCCCAAACAACATAGTTGTTCAGAAGAAAGGGTGATAGGTCTTGATTGGTCACTTAAAAATAAATTAGAGGCTTAACACTACTCATGGACCCTCAAAGCCTTAGGGTCCAGTTTCTATACTTGCCGCAATGCTTTATGGGAATTTTTTCCTAGGAAAAAAATGATGTGCTCCAGACACCATCTTTTGACCTCCTTTCTATTAATTAAAGAGTTATCATCTCTGAGGATTCAAAACGGACCCGTTGTTGTGCGGCCTGCTGGGATATGGCCTTAGGGAATAGACTACGGCTCTGTCCACACTGCTCGTCAACCTTGTGTGGATCCCCAGCTCGTGGTGGGTGCAGGGAGACTAGGTCTGAGGAAGAAACACTAGAACGGATTTTATGTTTTTTCAGGTAACTAAGCAAGACAAGAACCTCATAAAGCCTCTTTACGACCGATGCAGAGGTATCAAGCAAATCCTGTCCACGCCATCCCTCATCCCGACAATTGTAAGTAAAGATGGCGGCGCTACCTGGAAACGTTGAGGAGCACCTCGAATCGATGTGTAGTGCCCTGTCATAGACTGCACCATGAATGTTGACAAGTGACCTTCCTAGCTGTGTACACTATGATCCCACCAGCCACCGCGGTCCTCCCTACCCCAGTGTGTAACAATGATGGCTACCAGAAGCTGCTGTGAAACAGAACATACCAAACTGACATGATTGGGGCCACTCTGAATATCTGGCTTTTTTTTTTTAAACCCTCCTTTTGGACAAGGACAAGACACAGCGGCTCTCACCGTGGCATTGTCTTAATTTTTAAGACAGCTAGACAAGACAGAATCTCCCCATTCTCTGTGTGGTGGTTAATAACAATGGGTAATGGATTATTTGAAATCTTGAAACATTGTTTTGGTTCTATCTGATCACACTATATACTACATGTAAATGAATTTTATTTCAATAAAAAGTGCTGAAACTGAGCTAGGCTAACTTCTTAAAACAAATCCATAGGCAGACAGAACCTGGAGAGCACCACACCTCCTGCTCCACTGATTTCAAAACAGCCACTCAAGGTATCAGTGTAAAAAGCAGCAAATATTAACAACTATGAATTTAAATCTACATGAGTACTTTTATGATTACATATTATATACATGTGATTTTACAATTACATTTATGATTCTGTGTTTTAAAGAATGTTACAATGATAACTCTCTGTCTAAAATATTCCCTTTGAGGAAGAAGAATAGTTTAAAGGGCAATATGCCTTTCAAGTTTGAAGAAAACCCTTTGGCTGTCATAATTACTGGAAAGGTTAAGGAATAACTGCCACTTCTTTGGCCCTCTAAGGGCTCTTCTGAAATTGTCACAAGTCCTCCGTATTGACTGTGGCCTGCTCTGGGTCTGAGTGTTGTAATTGCTGAATAAGGTGTCTATAGGACATTTTGTCCTGATCCATATCACTGCCGTGCACTTGGAGTACAGAAGGGCTGGGGAAAGGGAGGGCCCACTGGGCTGAACAGTACAAGCTCGGCCAGGTCCCAAATGCCTATCTTCCTTGGTCCAGTGACTATAGATAACCTTGGGAAGCAATGTAGCCCAGTGAGGATGCCTCTTTTCTCATTCACTTCTCTTAATGGAGCGGAGACAGGGAACTCTTTGTAGTTGCCCATCCAGTTCTCAGCAGCCGTGTTTGCTGGGTGTGTCTACTGGTTTTAAGGACCTTGCAAGTCCTCTCGCATGCTAAAGGGACATGTAGCACTCTGTGACTATTTGGCTTTGCTCGTGACAAGCAGGAGGAAGAGGACTCCGATGAAGACTGTCCACAGGGAAGTCAACCACCTTCTTTACCAGATCCAGTGTCCCGCCTCCCTGTCGGTGATCACCTCATCTACTCGGAGACAGAGCCCGTGAGGCCCCTGCTTCCAGATGAAAAGAAAGAAGGGAAGCAGCCAGCTCTCTCCATGTCCAACCTTCACGAGGCCACCATGTGAGTGAGTGAGCACCTGGGTGTGTACTCTCAAGTCCCCTGGCCTGGGCACCTTTACGTTAAAAATCCAACATCTGTTCAGAGCCTAAAATGCGCTCTCCAGCAGAGACTAGACCTAAAAATGCACCATCCAGTTGGCTTCTTAGCTGGGAAATAGAGACGACAAAGCTGTGAAGAGCCCCAGGAAAATGCTACGCACGTCAGAAGTATTGATGTGCAGTTTTCTTTGATCCTACTTTTCAGTTGTGTTCTGGTACTAGTAACCCTTGCAACCCCGAGCAGACTCAAAGGAGAGCTGGTCTTTGATATGTTGAACCCAAAGGAGTTTAAGATCCTTAGTGGGTCAACAGTGGCTAGGGCCTTTCTTTTCTGTTCTTTCTTTAGTACGTACAGATGGTGGCAGAGTGTTCCAGATAGGTAACACCCTGGCCACCAGTCGATGAGCGGGCCAATGAGTGGGTCTTTATCTCCTAATGACTCCTCAGTTAAGAACTCTCTGGACTTTCACTGCTATTTACTCAGTGGTTGGTATACCTCTTGGTCATGTGGGCTTTGGGGTTTTGCACGTGACAACCCACATGGTGTGAGGTCATCTTTAACATGCATTCTATAGTCTGCTTAAGGTGTGTCCCCACATGGAGATGAGGCAAAACCAGGGACAGTATGTAATATTTAGCTTGCTGGAGAAGACCAGAACATATCTTTTGTTCCTTCTCCCATTCTCGCCAACCTTTGGGTTGTCACTGTAAAAAAAAAAAAAAAAAAAAGGCGTTCCTCAACTTGGTTAAGTAGGGGCATTTCTGAAATCGATAGACTTGGCTTATAGAAAATGTCCATAGATAACCCCATTATTCAGTCTCTGGAAGCGTGATAGATAAATTCTACTGACGTAGATGGTGGTGGAATGTCAACCCTCCCCGGGTTCAGTTTCACTCCCCCCACACTCAGTGTCCTTCTCCCCACACTCCAGGCACATGATATTTTTTCCTGTTGTGTCTCTTATCTTTGTCAATGAACACTTGTGTGTATTCCTTAGATGCCCGTTCCCGCCTATCATCGTGTTGTAGCGCCATAACCGCCACCATTCCTGACAGCAGACGCAGCGCACCACCGTTTCCCTTTGCCCGTGACACGGTTAACGTTAGGGAATACTGCCATTCCGACACCGAGGCACACAACTCACATGTCCTCACTCGGAATTTCCTCCCATAATCACTCTTCCGTGATAACTCGCCCCCCCCCACCCCCGTGTGCTGGCCTGATATATAATACAGGCTCGATCGTTCACCCAGGCCAGCGCTTAATAATAGCAAATGTGTTTCACCTGATCCAGGCCCGTCCTCCTCGACCATCTCCGAGAAACCCGGGCTGACAAGAAGAGGCTACGGAAAGCCCTGCGAGAGTTTGAAGAGCAATTCTTTAAGCAGACGGGGAGGTAAGTGCGAGGGGAGAGGGTCTGCCTTTTGTTTAGTGCTAACATTTACTGAAGAACTGTAGTTCCAAATAAACCCTGCTGTCGTAGGAACAGTGGCTGAGATGTAAATCCTTGCTGAAGAGTATACTTTCTCCAAAGCATTACCCTGATGGTAACAGTGTTAGGAATGCTTCATGAGATATTGTTGTTAATGGCTGTCAGGTCTTTACAAAAGGAAAATTTAACTCTGAAAGCGTTTTATAGATGAGTTTCACCCCACCTACTGATTATCTTCAGCTTTTAAAACGTTGACTTTTCAGCCCTTGTTCTTAGATTCTTAGTTCCACAAGGTATTCTCTACCTATTATATGAACGTTTCCTTTAAATATCTGCTCTAGGCATCACCGCCCATGCCTGTTTGTTTTATTCCAGTGTTCAGTCAAAAAGTTCATAGCTCTTTCTCTCTCCCTTAAATATTTAGTTGGACCATCTGCCTCCCTATATTTTTCCATCCCAACTCAGCTGTTAATATACTCATTAATTTCTAGTAATTATTTTACCGCATTACCAACAAAGTTCTATATACAATCAGGTAATACATGTTAGTGTCTTTTGGAGAAGAGGCAAATTACTTAGCTGTCCTCTGTCTCTGTCCTCAGTAAGCTGCAGTGCTTTGTCTCTTGGGATAAGATTGAAAGCTATGACTATGACATGGGACATTAGTCTTAACACACCCTCCTGACCCCCAGTGATTCTAACCTGCTACAACTGCCAGAAGATTGCAATATGTGTGTTCTCCAGCCTGAACTTGGTAGATCACAACACTGTGCAATGTCAAAAGGTTGGACACTCTTGGAAGCAGAGAACTTTCCCAAAGTCACAGAGTTTCTAAGTGGCAGAGATGAGCGAGGGGTTCTAAGCACCTACTGCCTTGCTGTCCTGCCTTGCTGTCCCTTCGTCTCAGCCCACAGGCTGCTGTGAGGAAGGAGGACTGTGCTAAAGCACCTTGAGACATCCACCTAGCATGCTTGCTTCACCACCCTCAGTAGCTTTTCTGTTGTGCTGTCCATCAGTAATGGGCTCCCCTAGGCGAGACACTTGTGGCCCAGCAAAGTGACAGGCTCACCAGGGGCTTTAAGCAGGCATCCGATTTGCATTTAAGTTCCTCTTTCGGATTATTCAGTGGGACATTTCCATTCAGCAAAAGATTTGTGATGGGTTCAGGATTTTGAGTTTAAACAGACATTGCAGGAAAAATGGGTTAATTAGGTTTAAGACACATACAGAGTCTTTTCATCACTTCGAGTTTCCTGAAGAAATTTACCCTTTGACCCGTTTGAACACAGAGTGTACATGAGATTCTGGGATGTTCCAGTGTGCTGAGTCCGCCTATGACATCTATTGGTATTATTTGACATGCCTCTTGGCAACAACAGTGGTTTTAGTTGTTCTGCCTGTTCTTAGTAGTAGTCATTGACTGCAAATATATAAAAATCGATGCATCAGTATTTATCTGAGAATGAGTATGCAGAAGACCATGATTACAACTTATCCATGCCCTACTGCAGTTAAGGAACAGCTTACTTTATTGTACTTACACTGCCTAAAGCTATTTAAGATATGTCTGTGCTTGACCTGCATGAAGCTATATGTCCTCTTGTAGTGATAACATGTCATCTGAATAAGAAGGTGCTCATTTATTAACACGAGCTCTGTAGAATGGCAAGAAAATAGTGTTGTCTTGTTTCTCTAAGACTATTTATTGCTAAGATTTAGCCCATCTATGACGCTAAGATGACCATGGGAATGGATTTTCTATACGTTTAGAGACACTGTAAATATGGTAATAGGACAAGAGCACTCTGACTGTGTGTGTACCAAGCAAGGTCTATGCATTAGAACATGCCCAGTCTTTGAATTACTGTGCAGAAAGAGAGCCATTGCAGTTTGAACTGTGGACGTGTTCATATGTATGGAGGCCAGAGGAAGACTTGGGGGAATCAGTTCTTTCTTCTACCTCGTGGGTCCTAAGGCCATCAGGTTTGGTGGCAGTCACCTCTGCTGCCCACTGAGCCATCTCACTGGCCTCAATTCAAACGATTTAGACTCATGATTACTTCCGTCAAGGGGGCAAGCTCACAAGGGAACTTGGAAACATTCCCAGCGTACAAGGCAGCCCCTGGGAAGGCTTTGCCACTGTGGATTTATGGGTTACTTGTATAATCGAATATCTGCAGCATTCTCAGGATGCTGTTATGGAACTACTGAAGTATGAGGACGAACGGAAAGGCAATGCAGCCTTTGCTTTCTCTTCAAGTCTTTTTCAACCTGCACCATCGTTCTGTGCGCAGGCATGGGGGTCTCATGTGCAAAAACACACAGCCAGAGGGTGCTGTTCCTTACAGAAATGGAGCAGAGATGGAATGAGACTGAAGGGACGTAGAGAAGGCACCTTTAAAAAGGAACCACATGGAAGCCACGGGCCCCTGTCAGTTCTAAAAGGATCTTTAACAACCTGGCTGGAGTATCAACTAATATATTGTATCTTCCCTTCCTGCAGAAGCCCACAGAAGGAAGACAGGATGCCAATGGCAGACGAGTACTGTGAATACAAGCACATAAAAGCCAAACTGAGACTCCTGGAGGTCCTCATCAGCAAGCAGGACGTGGCCAAAACTATTTGAGGTTCAGCTCTCATCACTTCCCTCTCAAGATGAAGTCAAAGTTTATTTTCCTCTACTGTTCTTGCTAAGTAGTTTTGATGTACTGAAAACTGAAGCACTTTAGAGATAGTATTAGCTGTTTCGATGAAGGGAGAGCTAGTATGATTCAACCCAAGAAGGCATTTAAATAGGGAAGGAATAGGTAATAATGGGATTGGCAAAAAGCATTTAGCCTCCACGCCAAACTGAAACCCAGAGTCAAATGTAATTGTCTCAAAAAAAAAAAAAAAAGTCTAATATCTTGTCAAACCTAAAATAACACGTACGCAGGCTACCTGCTAAGGAAGGTTTAGTAGTGGCCCAATATTGATTTTATTGATGAATGGAAAGAGCATGGTTTAAATACATAAGTGAGACAAAGAAAAATTCTGCTTTTCATCGAGGAAGGAAAACAGCCAGAAAGAAGGTAATTTAGGCAAGACGACATCCACGTCCTTGTCCTGTAAGTCTGTAGGTGTTCAGCACTCTCAAAAATAACTCAGCTGTGTCACTGCTAATCCCTTATTTCTATATGAAAGTAGCGCATTATTTTATCTGTTATTTGAAAAACTTACATTTCCAGTTACCAAAGTTCACTTGGATGGCATGTACTTTGTGAATTATCTTTGTCTATGACTGACAAATGTTTATATTAAAGTAAAATATTAAAATAGGTATTTTGGATAGATGTGTCTGCAGTAATAACCTAATGTGACCATAGTAACTATTGCTGATTTTCTTGTTTCCTATACTAAGATTATAAAACTATTTTTCCATTGGGAATATGCATCTTTCTTATTGTTCAAGGTCTGTACTTTATAAAGTGAAATAACTTTCTTGTGAGCTGCATTCATTCTGTACAGGGTGAAAAGCTTGGGAATCACCAAGAGACCTTTCATTTGCTTTATTTAGTGTATCTTGCTTTTTCTCCACTCACACACTTATTGGTTTGGTTTTCTGTAAAATCAAGTAACAGGTAGACATTTTTCTCATTATCAAAACTGTTCATATTTCTGTTTTCTGTAATGTTTAAGCATGGTGTTGAAGAAACTCAGATTTTCATATTGCTTGGGCAGAACAAAAAAAACAACCCAGATTCTTGACACGGACTATGTCAGAGGCGTGTTGTTCTCTCTGTATTCACCTGATGTTTTAAACCTTTTATGAATCAGAGTAATGGCCTTCATAAATTTGTTTAATTGAAGTCATCTACTTGTAACAAGACAGATACACAACTATTTGAGGTTTACAAATTACATCTTTGATAAGGGAAATGGTTTCGTGAGATGTATACAATTGCTATTAAAATGTAACTATATTCTATATGATTGTAAATATTTTATACAACATACAAATAAAATATTTTTCTATTATATTTATTATGTTGAAAGCACAGTAACTGTTTCCTGTTAGCTAATATAAATAACATAAATAACACTGTCAAACAACAAGGCGGAAGTGCTGACAAGTCTAGGCTTTTAGGATTTAACTCATGCTGCAATTACACTCTTTCATGCGGTTTGGAGTTATCCCGATATTTATTCAGTAGATTAAAATGGATGCACATTTAAACACCATTGATAAGCCATTATTTTGTACTTTGCTAAAGCTGTCTATATAACTGTCTTGTTATGTTTGGCATAAAGGAAACATAAAGCATTGCAGCATCTAGGCAAACAAAGTGTCAGGACAACCTGGGGACATCGTTGGAAGTGGTGGACAAGGGCGGGCAAGAGGAGACACGGAAAGGCTCTGAGTGACAGAGTTTGCTTTTGGTGACAGCGGCATATGCATGCTTCAGTGGGGACATCTGATGGCGATGTACAACAGAGGGTAATGCTCCTATGGGAAGACAGGGTGTGGGGGGGAACGGGACGAAAGTGGTGTTAGCGTCCGACACTGATGTTACAGGTTTTGCAGCTGGGGTCTTTCTTTGCATTTGCAGTAGACAAACTCATGAGCTGGTGACCAGTGATTTCTGCCACGGTGCCCAGGGAAAGAGGCACAGGGTCAGTGTAAATGACTTCTAAAATGACATCCTGGGCATGGTGGTACACCAGCACCCCATCTTCTTCTGTACAGGTCAAAAACTTATTATCCTTGGAATTTAGTTGAGGAAGGCGCTGCTTACAAAATTCATCTCCTGGCGATCCCACAGGGGCAATGACAAGAATCACATAATGATAAGCAGTGTACATACAGTAGAAGTCCCCAAAGTATAAGTTAGTATTGGGGTTGAAAAGTTTTTCTGCTGCAATCTCAAACCTGTATCTTCCATACGGTGAATCCTGGGGTGGCTTCCCTGTATTGAACTCAGTGCTGCAGCTGAAGAAGATGCCTTCCAGTTTCCCACTGATGGGTGAGCCGTGGCTACCACTGTTATCCTTGATGGAAGGCTGCATAGCATTGCCGTGGTGTTCTCTGGCAGAGAGAGGAAATAGCCACTGCTCAGTGCAATCGTGGTAATTTTACTGATTTACAGATTCAAATGGCGCAGAAATCAATACCCACTGTTAAAGGTCTGAAAGATCGGGCTATGACCAAATCAAGGGGAAGATTTTATACACACACACACACACCGTTTGATACTAATCATGGATTGGGCCCAAAATAAAGATGACCTACAAACTTTGGAGTTTCCTGGACTGAAAAGCTGAATTGCAATTAGAAGTCTCACAGGTGAAACTGGCTCCATCCGTACTTAATGGGTTTCACAAGTGACTTTTACTAAAAAGAATACTACTGAAAATATTGAACATATGGCCACTGCTAAGGAGAACTTGGTTTAAATGTGTGCTGTCTACCCATGAAGGTCCATGCAGTCCGATGGCTCTAGAACGGAGCTGCTGCAGCCACAGGTCCTGACACCTCGTGTCTTTATTCCCAGAATCTCCATCACGTTCTGTGGTTTGAAGGCAGGGGCTGCTGCCACACAACTGTTGGAGTCTCCTGTGCTGATCCTGAGCACAGGATCACCTGAGCACCTCGCAACTGTGCACAAGTTCTCCTAGCATCAATGCTAGACTGGAGTTGGGGGACACTCTGTGGAGTCACAGAGTTGCCTTGGCAATTGATACCAGGGACATACATCATTGCAAGACAAATCACAGAGACTACACTTGTCAATTTATGATCAAACTCAAAAGTATCCAAGCCTAACTCAAATTCACTGTGCGTCTTATTACATGCCAATGAATGAAAACATGTTCTTACGGTAGATATTTCATAAAATTATAACCAGATGCACAGACTAGGGCAAAGGAAATAGAACTCCAAAGGAAAAGAATCCATAGTCTGTGAAACGTTTGAAAGACAATTCAAAATGAGAATTTCAACAAACTCATGAGAATCCAGAGTATATAAATACAAGGCAATGAAGAACAATTTTAGGTCATAACAGTGTATCCAAGGATACAAAAAGAAAGTCATAATATAGAACAGTCTTAGGGCCTTACTGCTGTGAACAGACACCATGACCAAGGCAACTCTTTTAAAGGACTTGGGGCTGGCTTACAGGTTCAGAGGTTCAGCCCATCATCATCAAGGCGGGAACATGACAGTGTCCAGGCAGGCATGGTGCAGGAGTCAAGAGTTCTACATCTTCATCTGAAGGCTGCTAGCAGAATACTGATTCCAGGCAGCTAGGATGGGAGTCTTAAAGCCCACACCCACAGTGACACACCTACTCCAACAACAGGGCCACACCTTCTAATAGTGCCATTCCCTGGGCCGAGCATATACAAACCATCACAAGAACCAATCAGAAACCTTGATGCAAAATACTTAATCAGTGAACTAATACAATTGCAAGCTGCTAAGACATGTGAGGATAGAATTTCTGAACCTAGCATGTCTTTTAGCCAACAAAGGGACAGAATGCACAAAGAAAGCCTGTACGATTTAGGATCTAGTTAAGCAAATATTCACGTCACAGCAATTTCAGAGTGAACAGGATTGATTTGAAGAAGAAGAAGAAGAAGGAGGAGGAGGAGGAGGAGGAGGAGGAGGAGGAGGAGAAGAAGAAGAAGGAGGAGACGACTTTTTTAAGATAAGGTTTCACTTTGAAGCTCTAGGTGGCTTCAAATTCAGAATTTCCCAACTCATCCCAAGGGCTGGGATGATAACCACACCTGAATGAAGACAAAATTTCTATTGCCCTGGTTGTTATTACACCATGGATATCAATTATCACAACATAAAGATGTTCATTAAACACTGCTGGTCACAGAGGACTCATAGGTCAAGGATTAAACCTTCACACTACAGAATAGAGGCAAAACCGCGTTAGGGCCATGACTCTTCCTTCACTGTGAAATCCCTCCAGCGTGAAGCAGCAGCAGATCCAGGGCAGAGTCGTCCTGACTTGCTCATGTGTTAGGATATTGAGGCTCTACCCATCGAGGCTGGATCCTGCCCACTGCAGCTGCTGCTGGCTGACTCTGGACTCCCTTCTGTTCCCAAGAAGAGGAGAACCACACCTTGATATCTGGGATAGGCTGCTGTAGTGTCTTAGCAGCAGCTCCGCTGTTCTTACACTTTAGTGAATGGAGATATCATTAATTTGTGAACGGAGGTTCTCTGTAGAATTTCCTAGTTCTTCTTTTTCTTGATGGGTGCCTACCAGCATATTTAAGAATGGAAAGTTCAAGCTAGTGTTCTAATAATATTTTAATAAGGATTTTTTTATTACTATCACTAGGCTTCTCAGAGTCTGTGAGACAATGAGGTAGGCTGGGGACCTGCCACCATCATTAGAACAGCAACAGGCCCCCAATTCTATCACCTGATAACTATCCCGTGAAGCTTATTGAAGAAACACCAGGCCACGGGGAGGCCAGGTGAGGAATGCAGTCCAGGATCAAAGCCTGTATCTTTTCCAACTTGCTTTCTTCCCACCTGAAGTATTACATTTCCCCCGTTTTCTTCAGTTTTCAGGAGTTTCTGATGTGCCTTGGCACGTCATCAGAACCTTATACCATTTGGGGATTTCTCGGCTAAAACTCATAGGCATATGTTATTTGTTAAATTTGGAAATATTCGTCCCTACTCTCCTGTCCTTTCTGGGTCTCTAACAACCAGGCAGAGAAAGGAGAAAGACAATGTAATCAGGTAGAGAAGCACCTAGCTTCACTAGTGAATGTGAACAAGACAGGGGTGCAGGAGGCATTTTCATTGAAGGGCAGGCTGTGCTCATTTTGGAGTTCTTTTTTAGAAGAGACGAAAGTTGAAAATTAGTGCAGCCCTTAAGGATTGAATCGGAATTTATCCACAACATTTTCAGTTATGATTTGCAAAGATTACCAGGTAATTGTAAGATTCTTTCATCAAGCATTCTGAAGATAACATTTTAAAGGGATTCTAATCAAGGAGATGTATCCTGACAAGGGTTTGCTAATTAAAATGCAAATCAAGATCCATGGATGTAAATACCCTTACTAAAGCTCACTGCATAGACAACCCAAGTATTTTTGTTATTTTTTTTCTTTTGTTTTTTTGAGACAGGGTTTCTCTCTGTAGTCCTGGCTGTCCTGGAACTCACTCTGTAGACCAGGCTGGCCTCGAACTCAGAAATCCACCTGCCTCTGCCTCCCAAGTGCTGGGATTAAAGGTGTGCGCCACCACCGCCCGGCTTGTTATTTTTTTTAAATAAAGCTTTTCAAAATGATAAGGAATTCAACCTATCCCTTAGTAACTGTATTTGTATTTATGCTTCAAGATATAAGCTGCATGGGTTTTACTGCTGTTATTTTTGAAATTAAAAGTAAATTTCATTGTTGGTACAAACATTTTTTATGAGGGTAAACTGGAATTAAAACATGTAATGTATACAATTACTTCTATTTTCAGGTGCTCGAATTTTAACTTTTAAATTTTTGGAAGCATTTATGAGAACAAATTAAGCAACTATTACATGCCAGGAAAGGCTCTTCCTGTGGAAGATTCAGAAAATCCTAGGGAAATACTGACATCCAGTGGCCAGGCTTGGCAGTGACTGGCAGGAACCCAGAAACCTGAATACGCATCAAAGATCCAGCCCTGTATTGATATCTCTCGATGGGATTCTTAATGGAGGCAGTAGCAATGGTGGAAATTTTTTGGTTTCCAAATTTTAAAAACATAAAAACTTTTTGGGCTGAACATACTAGCCACTCTCAATTACCGGCTGACAAGTACAATAATTTGTCATTCAGTTTACATTAGGTGAATGATATCCACTCAAAATTATATGGACTCTCGGCCACTTAGCCGAAATCCGTATTGATAAGATATTCAGGCAAAAATCAGACACAGTTGCTGTCACCGAAATATACTACAAATGGCAGCACAGCAAAGTACTTTGTTGTCCCCACTTGGTCTCCAGTTGGTGGCTGTCTGAATAAGGGCTGAACCTTGGCAGGTGGTACCATGCTGGGGGAAGGAGTCCCTGGGGTGGGCCCAAGCTGTCTGGTGCTCTCAGCCTCACCGAGCTGCCTGCTGTCGGGTCTTCCTGGACAGACTCTGCCCCCAAAGCGGCAGCAAGGCAAAAACCGGTTCTTCCCACAGGCTGCTCCTCATGACCTCAGTGTGAAAAGTGACCGAGGTCTACTCATTCTACAACATACGTGCCGAACACACGTCTTCCGCTATGATTCCCTGCATTTCTACAGCTCGGAGCTCATTTGGAAACATGACTTTGATTAAAGAGAAATAAGAAAAGTATGCAAAAATTAAAAAAAAAAACACATCAAAACATCCTGATTCTTTTCATACATAGTTATGTCAAGTCAAAGCTCCTTTCCAAGTCTGAAGGGATTGGGGTTCTAATTTATTTTGAGTGTTTTTGTCTTGATCTGGGTCCCTCGTCAGCACCCTCAACTGAGCGAGAATTCACGGTACCCTCTTGCCTCATTCTCTCAAAAGCGATTACCTAAAGCTTGAGCCACGCCATGCAGACTAAGGTTTCAAAACAAAGCAGATTATGTGGATTGTGTGCAGTCGTTAGAACCACCTGTGCCAGTTTCAAAGCCTTTGTCCCCGGGGCTGGAGAGATGGCTCAGCAGATTAGAGCGCTTGCTGCAATTCCAGAGAGGCCTGGTTTGGATTCCCAGCTCACGTGTTGACCCACGCCCATCTGTAACTCCAGATCCAGGCGACCCAATGCCCTCTCTGGCCTCTGCAGGAATGTGCTTGTACAGACATATATGAAATCAAGATACCCACACACATAGATACTGGTGATTCTTACCTAACATAGTCAAAATACTCTTTGTGCTGGTTCCGATAGAAAACGGAGAACTTAAGCATGCGTCCTGCAATCACGTCGGCCTTCTCCAGCAGCTGTGTTAGATGAACTTTGGAGTAATCTGAAAAATTTTAAAGTGTTATATTAAACAATATGGTACAGGAAGTGTCAGCCACATACTTGATAACTTAGAAATTATTAAAGTACATCTTTAGGTAATTCAACTTTGTAAAATAGAAACTTATAAAAAAAATCCATCTTCTTTCTTTGGCTTGTTTCTATTTCTACAGAAATATTTTTGTTATGGTTCATGTTTTTTTCTTAAAGTATTTGTGTGCTTTTTTATTTTTATTTTTTATTTTTTTTTACTCATTCACGTTTTAAAGACCCTGAAGCAACAGTGTTCAAAGGGGGTTTCCTAAGCTAACAGCACTCCTCAGTATTGGTACCCAATCAGACAACAGAATAAGTCAAGGCACCTCCCACTCCGAAGGACTGCATAGCCGGAAATTGCCTGAGGTTGATCAGCACAGCCATTTTACTGGTACAGAAATTGCAACTGGCCAAAGTGCAAGATTCCCACAGCTGTGGACCCCAAGACTCAGCCTCTGGACCCTACCCGATGGTCTCCAGCTGCAATACAGCCCTCAGCGAGCTTAGATAGCTTTGATTAGCTTTTGTTTTTTTTTTAATTGAGAATTGCTGTCAAAATCCTACATCAAAAAAAAAATAAATAAATAAGGAAAGCATTTGATCTGTAAGGATTAGTCAAAGGCCAACCTAGTTAAACTGATGTGTAACTGATTTATTTTAGAGCACACACTGTACCCAACAAATGCACAATTAGATAGCCACGCTAAAAGACAACACTTAAATGATTCTCTTTGAAGAACTCAGAGTCTAAAAGAAGAGAAATATAAACAATAACAACTTTTTTTTTTATGGTGTTGGGTTGTTAGAGACTTGAAACTGGGGGCTGGAGAGAGAGATGGCTCATTGGCCTGCTCGTTCAGAGGTCCTGAGTTCAATTCCCAGCAACCACATGTGGCTCACAACCATCTGTAGTAGGATCTGATGCCCTCTTCTGGGGAGTCTGAAGACAGTGATGTATTCACACTGAATAAATAAATAGTAGAGATGTGAAACTGGCTAGCCCATGAGAGTCTAGTCTATTCCCAATACCCTGCACAGTGCCTGAGCCACAGTAGTAAAGACAGTTATTCAAACAGCTTTCTCAAAATTCAGCCCCAAGGGCACTGGTAGAGCTCAAATGAAGTGGCCCTTAGTTGGTTGATAAGCCTGAGCAGCAAGTTCCCCTTTTAACTATGAAAATAAGAAAAGTAATGAAGAGAGAAATACTGTAGAGCAGTTAAAAGCTGGCGGTGGCCATTTACCTCCGAACTCCCCACGGAGTTATGTGATGCAGGAAAAAATGAGAAAGCAATACAGAGATCACTCTGGAAGGATGGTTTTTCCTTCTATTTGTTTACAGAAGTAAAAACAATGCATCATATGACAGCTTCCGCATCAGTGTGTGTGTGTGTGTGTGTGTGTGTGTGTGTGTGTGTAGAACTGCCAAGCGTTTTCTTTAAGGTAAAGAAGTCATAGTATCTCTGACCTTCCTTTAATATAAAGCAGGTTCTGGCAGATAATTTATATAGCTCTCTTGTGTCAAAATACACCAGGATACTATTTGTATATTTACCCAGAAAAATGAATAGTCTAGGTGGGGTTCCATTTACCAGCATGCTTGAGACCAGACGTGTTTCAGATTTTGAAGTTGGGGAGTTGGGAATATTTGCAAATACTTTTGACAATTTTACAGTCTCATTCCAAAATTCCAAACTGCTCCAAAGTTCAAGATATTCTAGGCACTTTTATCAGAGCTCCAAAAATTTCTAATTTCATGGGCTGAAGAGACGGTAGAGTAGTTACGAACACTTGCTCCTCTTTCAGAGAAACCGGTTCAATTCCCAGCACCAACTGGTGCTCTCGTCCAGTTACAGGGGACCCAATAACCTTGTCTGCCTCCACCCTCACCGCCCAGCATTCCAATTTAATTTCTGGGCTGTGGATAGACAACCAACAATATAATATGCAAAGACAGTGTGTGTGTATGTCTGACTTAAACATCCCTTGTTGGGTGCTATAAAAATAAATAAAAAGAGATTCAGGAAAGGACTAAAGGTGAGGTAGATCCTTTTGAAAGTGATTCCAGCACGGTACAGCTAAGAAAGGAAAGCTATCTCCAGGGGAGAGCCTTTCTCTGCTGGCCGTTAATTCAGTGCAGGCATCTTCAGCTATTTCATTGGTGATTAGTGAACTATCATAATTATGCTTAATCTATCCTAAGATATCTATTTACATTTTAACATCGCTGGTATTGTCTAATCACCTTTTAATTGGCTTTTTTTCTTAATTACACATTAAAACGGTGGATCTTATAATCCACAAAATAAAGAGAAATATAAAAAAGACGGTACTTGTAAGAAATTTTTTTACCTTGTTCTCAAACACTGAAACCTTTAGCAGTCAAGGGTGTTAAAAATTCTTATCAGCTTCTTCAAGGAGTAAACAAAGAGGCATTAAGATGAAACCAAAGTGAGACAGGATTCCAGCCACAGAACATGCCCTTAGAGTTTTACACTGGGTTTGATACAGTGGATACCAGGATAAGTAGGGGCACTCGTGAGTAGCATCTAAAAGAATGCAGGTGTGGGGCCTCAGGAGACGGGGTTAGGGGCTTACCTGAACATTCCCACAGATGAGGAAGTTGCTAAGCAACCAGGAAACAGACCAGCCCATTATTTTCTAGATTTTTTTTCTATAAGCTCTTTCATGTTCAACCGCCTCTCTCTATATTTTTTTCCTGAGTATATCTGTGTGTGTGTGTGCACAGTGTGGAGGTCAGAGGTCACCTCAAGTGCCACGCACCTTATTTTTGAGACAGGGTCTTTCAGTGACCTAGTGTTTTCCAAGAGGCTAGGCTGCTTGGCTACCAAGTCCCTGGGAACTGCCTGCCCTTGCTCTTCCAGAGCTGGGGTTAACCGCATAGGCCAGCACACCTGGCTTTTTAAAATGGCTTCTGGGATCCAAGTCAGGTCTCAAGGCAAGCGGTTTAATAACTGAGCTATCTCCCCAGCTTTCTCCGCCTTAAAAAAAAAAAAAAAAATAGGAAAAATCACCCAGGTAAAGAGGAAGCAGCAAAGCCCCATCCAGACCTACAAAAGGAGGCAGTGACAAAAGGGCTCAAGGACACCAGCACACATGCCCTATGACTGGGAAAACACCAGCAGGAGGAAGGGCACTCAGCATCCTACCAGAGGACCGGCTCTCCTGGGCAGGCTTCTCCTGACCAGATCACTACTTAGGAAGTTTAACGAAGCAAAGGTCCGCAGACAAGACAAGAGTCTGGGGAGAGCTTCTCAAGCCCTTCCGTCCGGCACTGAGGTGAAAACAGCAGAGACAGGTTTGCTGGGTGGTTACTGAGGTCTGTCTGTAACCTAAATGCTGTTTCTGGTTTGCTCCCGTCAATATCTATGACAATGAACACCCTCTTTACATTATGAGGCTGCGAGAATGTTGAATTGATTAAAAAATTATGTCAGGTTTTATTTGTAGAGCTTTCACTTTGAAGAAAGTTACACATGCAGCAAAAAGGCAGACTGAGTCCATCCCTCAAGTTGCTTTGAGGATCTCAGTTCCTTCCAACCAATATGAACTTTTTTGTACCTATTAGGCAAGACAGCCAACAGCACCACCTCTCCAATGCAACACTCACTCACCTTGTAGGTACAGAGTCCATACTGATGACTGCTCTCCCAAGAACATTAATTGATACAATCCACAGCCCCCTTACCTGCCGTACAGAATTCTATAATCTCACTCCATTCAGACACGACGTAATCCCCATCAACTTGTTTGGAGGCAGTCTGCACCGCTACTGTATACTCAGTCCTTGGGCTCAAAAACCAGTGTCCACGAACAGTCATTGGCAAGGGAACAGCTTTGGCCACCAATTTTGTTGGAACATCCTAGGAATTAAAAAAATAAACAGGAAGGAAAGAGGTGGGAACAAATAAAGGGAGAAACAAGTCGGGCGGGGAGAGATAGGGAGAGGGAAAGCAATTAAAGCAGGACTTTCATCAACTATGAACAACAGAGAGGAACCTCAACTCCTGGCTCAGAGCAGGGCTCCTGGTTAAGAACACCAACAATTATCATATTTAAACTTTATTCTCTGTATGCAGAAGGTAGGCCAGGAAGACCAAGAGACAGGCTTAACATCCTATAGTTCAAAAACAGAAAAAGACTTGTACTCCAGGTGCCATTATTTATAACATACAGCTTTCCTCTGTGCCTGCTATCTTCCTCAAAGCAGATTTCAAAAAAAGATATAAAAGAACCACATTTATTGATTTAACATCTATTAAGTGAAAAATATATTTGCTTGATTTTTATGGCTTGATAATTTTACTAGAGAGGTTCATTACTAAATATTTTATATGTAAAGGAGAGAATGCTTTCAAAGTAAATATTAAAAGAGACAAATCCATTTCACATAAAGATTAGGGAACTTTCCTGCAAGTGTGGTATCTACGTGTCTGGGAAAAGGTTAGGTCTTTCTCAAGCAACGATTAATAAGTTAACCTGCAGGCTGAGCATGCACTGCATTTCCAAAGTTTCGGAATGGGTGAAGGAGAGTCAAGCCTCAAGTCTTCATCCTTTAACAGTAAGCATATAAGATGCTTCAAGGAGGCAAACGTCAGCAAAGAGAATACCCATGATGAGAACTGAATATTTGATAATAATGACTGACGTTCGTGTTCTTTCTTTCACACCTGTCGGCAGTATGTAAACTCACTTATATTGAGTTTGGGTAAGCGTCCATATAATAAAAGGCAAGGATTTGGGGGCACTAAGATGCATAGAATTTTCCCAAGTTAAAATTGAGTAGCACTAGCTTTCCTGAAGACTGGCTTTTTTTGTCTGTTCTCATCATCAGTAAAAGCAATGAAACAGAGACAAACACTGGGCCAGGTAATGGTTCTCGCTAACTGCACATCTGGAGAAAGCGCTTCACATCTCACAAAGGGTGAATGACAGCAGAGACAGAGGGAAATTTACCACTCGTGAAGCTTAGTAAATAGAACAATTTTTTTTTTTTTTGGACTCTTTAGGGCATATTTTCAGGCCTAAAGTGTTTAAACAATTCCACACAAGTTTATAAGCCAATCAGTTTGACTCAGGGAAGGATGTATGTACTTCAATTGTAAACTATAGAAAGCTTAAGGCACATCCTTCTCCTGCTTCTATGGAAGGATCTTTAACAGCTTGGCAACAATCTAGCCAGTCTTCTGTACACAGAACACTGAACTGTGAGTTGGGGACAGCCTTCGTTTCTTCGACAAACTCCACTGCCCTCTCTAAGCCAGCCTCAACTTCATTTGCATAGCTTTTAATATAAATGACTCAGAATGGATTATCTCTTGAACTATCCTTATAGCACAGGATCAATTTCCTCTAATGAGTTAACTGTTGATTTCTATCTCTGCATATAGTCATGATTTACCCTTTTACAAGACATTTCCTTTTCCTCAAGAATTCATTATGTGGATAATGTTTTAAATCACACAGAATCCTGGTTCTTCTTCACAGAAATTATTCTTTCTTTTAAAATGTCTTCCAGATGAAATGGCCTAAGTCTGCCCGGGTTTACCTTGTGTTTAAACTTGTTTGAGTTCTTGTTCTCTTTCTTGTTGAGGTCAATGAAGTAGTGTGTGATGCGGTCCTTTGACTTGGAGTCCATATCCCATAAGATCTTGAAGGAGTCACATGTGATGTTATTTATTTTGATGTTATGTGGGACAGGTAGCTCTTCCATCTCTGCTATGCCACTGTCTTGTGATTTGTTACCTGCCAGAAAATAATGCATAGAAAATTAGTTGCTGATGAATGGATTTTCCCAGTTTTCAAAAATCTTTAGTGGCATATATATATATATATATATATATATATACATACACACACACACACATACATATATATATACATATACATACATACATATATACATATGTATGTATATATATATATATTTCTGAAATCAATTATCTAAGTACAAAATCTAAGATTCTGTTTTGCTCATGGAGTCATTCAAATGCTAATAAAAGATATTTATGAGGCCATATCACCAGTTTAAAAAGAAACAGATGGTTCAATCCTATGATTGCTATATTTCCATTTCCTAATTTCTGATTTATAGAAACACACTGCTGATCCATCTTGCTTGTAAAACATCAGCTGCCTGGTTAGGTTCTCTCTGAAAAGCCTCAAAGGACCATTTTTCCTATTTGGCCAGTCAATGCTGATCCTAAGTAACAAGGTGTTTAGACCCAGATGGTGCCCCAGAAATGCTGATAAAGAAGCAGTACAGTCAAAGGAAGATGCTTCTGTAACATGAGAGGTAGCAGTGGGCGGTGACAGAGACTTGCTGCTCCTATTTCCGTTTGGGAACATCGTATAGAGCAACAGTGCACGAAGGCACTACTACATTCAACTAACACTAATGCCTACTCATTTACTCTGCCAAGGGTGCCTGTGGTAATCATTTCTCTATGACACCTTGATGAATTCAATTTTGAGCGCTGAAATAATAAACAAGACTAAAGACAAAAGCTGCATGCCATGCTGACTGAACTCGTTAAAACTGTGAAGAATCATCTCTACACGTTCACTGGAGAAATCATTACCACCTTCCTAACAGCACAACAGAATGGCTCAAGGACCAAAGAGAAAACATAGGTGTATCTGCCATTTCAACTTCGGCAATTTAACTTACTCAGCTAAATGTGATGAATAATTGATACATATCTCATGAAAAACTTGTTTTGTTGTTGTTAAAATGTGAGAAAAACAAATTAAAATGTGGAGCTCTGCGATTAAATCCTATTTTTTTCCCTAAGGACATTACAAAGCTTTTATTATGTCAAGAATCTGTGGTTTAAAGCTATTCCTCACAGCCCTGGTTCCAGACAGACCAACTGCCTTTGTGCAGCGGTCTTACTTGCTTAGGAGACGTTAAGGATTAGACTAACTTTCTTCCTCCTCATATATCATGGAGCATCATGGAGCACTTTCTGAGCATCTGAGCTAAGTGACAGAGATTTTGCCTGGAAAAACTGACAGAAGAGAGTGGGCAAACGCCCCCAACATGCAGTAACCACCCAGTCACTCCCAGCTCTGCCAAGTGTGCATCCACAGTCAGCTTTCCCTCCTCAGTAAGACAGGACTTTGAGAGTAATTCTGGGGGCTGGAGTGATGGCCCCTTCATTAAGTGTGCACACTGCTCTTGCAGAGAACCCAGCATGCTCTTCTGCACTCCACAACCATCTATATTGCAATTCCAGGGGATTTGCTTCCAGCCTCCGTGAGCACCAAGCATGCGTGCAAGCAATACATTATATGCACAAAATAAAAAATAGTAATTCTAGCCATAATACTTTGTTAGATGATTCTAACACAGCGTGGCTACTGTGCTAATTAGAAATACTGAACACTGAGCAAATACATGGTTTCATGCATTTTATCTATCCAGACATGAATCTTACTTAAAAAAAAAAATTTCACAAGCAGTCCCTAACAACAGCATTTATTGATGTGCAGGATAAAAACATTGGCAGATTATGCCTAGGAATATTTACATATGGTTACTCCCTGAGCTTAAGTGCCTTATATATTTGTACATGAATGCCCAAATTAAGCACAGATCATTTATTTAACCCCTGGGTGGGAACCCACTCATATTATCATCCCATCCTTACCTACACCCATGCCCCACGCCCTCAGTACTAGACAGTCACTACTCTGCCACGTGTCTGTGCAGATGATCTCTTCTGCATAACACGGTCCACATGATCACCTTCTTTAAGCAACACAATGCTTCCAAGGTTCATCCATGTTACATTTACTTTATTTTTCCTGCTGCACAAGGCTCCGTGGTATGGATGGACCCTCTTTCATTTATGTCTCGAGCAGCTGATGGTACAAAAGCCGCTTCCCCTTTGTACCTTTCACAGATGCTGATGCTATGCACAGTTGTGTATGAGTCTTGGTGTGCGCACACATTGGATTCTTTTGTGTGTATCCCCAGGGGTGGGAGGGGTTAGAAGACCAGATACTAGCTCTTACTTATTAAGGAACCAGAAGACTAGTTTACCAAAGAAGCTCACCACTTTACAGCCTCTCCAGCAGTGCGGACGACATGGAGTTAGATTATGTACGGTATATATACCTTTGGAAGGGTACAACAACAAAGGACTGTCTTAAACCAGAAAGACATTCTAACAGACCTTGACCTGCTGGCCCCTTGCTTGTACACTTTATCCTCTCACACTATGAGCACTACATTTCTATCATACAAAATGCCCAGCTTCAGGAACTGTTTTGGAGCAGCAGGAGTGGATTAAGACAATCTGTCCAGAGGACCCTGCCATAACACTCCTGGGCATATACCCAGAGGATTCCCCTACATGCAATAAAGACACATGCTCCACTATGTTTATAGCAGCCTTGTTTATAATAGCCAGAAATTGGAAGGAGCCCAAATATCCCTCAAAGGAGGAATGGATACAGAAAATGTGGTATATTTATACAATGGAATACTACTCAGCAATTAAAAATAATGAATTCATGCAATTTGTAGGTAAATGGTTAGACCTGGAAAATATCATCCTGAGTGAGCTAACCCAATCACAAAAGAATGCACATGAAATGCAATCACTGATAAGTGGATATTAATGAGCCCAGAAGCACTAAATACTCAAGACACAAATAGCAAGTCAAATGATTCCCAAGAAGAAGAAAGGAGAGGACCCTGGGCATGTAAAGATTGCATCCAGTTTAGTAAAGAAACCGAGGGGGGAGGGGGAATGATTGGGGAATAGTTGGGGGGGGGAGAAGAACTATGGGAACTATGGTGGGTGGGAACTGGGAAAGGGGAAAGCCTTTGAAATGTAAACATAGAATATAGAAAATAAAAATAACTAAAAAAAAAAAGAAAAGAAAAAAAAGAAAAAAAAAAAGACAATCTGTTACTCCCATTGTTCATCTCCTTACTCAACCTGCCTTCCATGCAGCCAGTAGAAGGCCCCTCACTTCTTTCGGGCATGCACACAACTAACTTCTTAATCAAGTGTTTTCTTACGTTCTTCCATCAACAAGGTATTCCTAGCCCATGCGCCATGTTTCTGTGGATATACTGAAATCAATCACTTCTCAGAGCGCTATGGTTCAGAGATTCACAGACAGAGAATAAAACCTAAGTTGTAACTGTGATTAGCTCTGTTAAATGTGCCTGTTTCTAGGGCCTCTGAATAGCCAGGGGAGCCAGAAACCCACTCATGTGATCAGTTATATCTACATTCATGTATTAGCACATGGCAGCATCAGTGTGTATACTCACACACCAGCCAATTCTAATCCAAAAGCACACAGCAACATTCCTCCTTAGAACCTCTATCATAATCTCAACAGCCAGAAAATTGTTTTACTTATTCATAATGTGTTTATTTGTTCAACATCGAATACATCCAAGGAACTTCTGAACTGCAGTTCATCTCATTAAAGGAAGCAAATGTTCTGCTACTTCAACACTGGTAATAGTTTTATCTTCAGTCAAAGCTAAATAGTCAGAATAGAACTTTGCAAATCGGAACCAAGCTAACTCAAAATTGTTTCTCAATAAACAATACTAGTAAACTCACGCGCATGCTTAAGTGTGGCACTCCATTAAATCAGTATGTGTCATGCTAAGCAGCAGTGAAGACCTTGTACTTCAGCTTGTCTGGATGCTTGGATACTTAAAACTGCACTAACAATCAAGTATATTAGCTAATTTTCAATTTCCTTAAAAACTGAAAATAGAAAGAAAACAGTTTTTCTTTGCTTTTTGTGGAAGACACAATATAATTTCAAATGACTAATGAAGAACAATAGTCAGGGAAAGTCCCACCTCTATGCTCCTGTTTAAAGCTAGCCCCTGGGGACAGCTGGTATCATATTTGAAATGAGATGTTCCAATCTGCTCATGGAGACTAGAAACACTGCATGGAGAAGTCTACTAATAACTGACAGGAAGAAGGCAAGGCACAGGTAACACAGGGAAAGATCCAGACGTCAAGGCAACTCAACTCTCAGCTCTTTCTATCCCTTCCTATTCCCAAGCACTTTCTCCTCCCAGAGTAGAGATGGGCTACGTCCCATAACATTGCATATACAATGCAGGTTTACTTAAAATAAGACTAGGTCTGTCTTTTGTTTGTTTACTTGTTTGTTTTTTGTTTTTTTTGTTTTGTTTTTCGAGACAGGGTTTCTCTATGTAGCCCTGACTGTCCTGGAACTCACTCTGTAGACCAGGCTGGCCTCGAACTCAGAAATCCGCCTGCCTCTGCCTCCCAAGTGCTGGGATTACAGGCGTGCGCCACCACTGCCCCCGGCTTAGGTCTGTCTTGATAAAGTAATAAATAAGGACTCATTACTAACATTTTGCTGGTGATACTAGTGTATTTAAAAGTAAGTCTATTTAAGTAAATGACACGTTTGCAATCGGATTTAGTCAGTCCATCTCTCTGTCTGTCTGTCTCTTTCTCTGTCTCTCTCTGTCCCTCCCTCTCTCTTCCTGAAATCCCTAGTGAGAAGAACATCTGTCCATGCTGCAGATCCACCCCATCAGCCATTAACCAATCACATTATCAATCTGTGTTCTGCAGTTATTTGTTTAGTTTTTTAGCAAAACTTAGCAATGTGCTGCACATATTTTATTTTCCTTATACAGCATTCATCTAACCAATACTCTTTAAAGTATCTGAAGTATGCAAGGATGTCTCAAGTTTTAAAAGTGCCTTGAAATTTAATTGGTTATTTGCCCCATTGACTACTTGGACATTTGTTTTCATTTTTAACTAGCATTTTTTTTTAACTGGTTTTAGAAAAACGGGCTCTGAATATTGTATTAATGAAGTTTAGTTTCTCTCTCTCTCTCTCTCTCTCTCTCTCTCTCTCTCTCTCTCTCTCTCTCTCCCCCTCCCTCCCTCCATCCCTCTCTTTAATTTTTGCCTTTATCTTTACTGTTTCCCTTCTGACCTACTATTTTTGTAATCAAACAGCCCAGTCTCGGGATGAACACTGAATTCATTTTGTTTGCTTCTGCTGTCTCACTCTTGGGTTCTTTAACTATTTACAGATTATCTTTCCTTGACAAGTACTTTAACCATACCCTGTAGGTTCTGATGGATGGTCTTTTCCTGTATTTTCAGAGACATTCTATATTTTTTTCTTCCTCTTACACCCATGCATGACTAACAGAAGTTGCTGTTTTCTCCCCAAGGTAAGAGCATATCTTTCAATCTTAATTTCTGGTTCTATTGACTGCATATGTGTTGTGTGCGGTGCCTTAGTTGGCACCGGCTGTTTCTGTGAGTGTTGCCCGAGGGCTCATTCTCTGCTAGGGAGGTGTGGAAGTGCGCGGCTGGATGCAGATACAGACAAGTGGGCTGGTGTTTCTGAATTCTAAGTCACATTGTTGATACACTTCCTTACTTTTATGCACTACGTCTATCCTGTACCAAAAGTGGCATCTTAAATCCTTTGCTGGTAACAGGCTATTCTCTAATAGCAGCATTCCCTGGACCACCATCCATCAGGAGCTGCTGCTTTTAAATGTGGACGTTTGGGTTATGTGGTTTAGGAGGCCCTGTATGATTCTCTATTAGTTATGAGTTGTGTCATAACATCTAACACTGTCCTTTGTCCTTCTAGCTTGAATTAGTATCGGATTGCCAGGAGTGCAACACCTACTTTCTTATCTCTTATCTTTCTGTGCATTTTTCTGCCATCTATCTTTGGACTGCTAAATGACTATTTTAAGGATCTCTCCCACATTCTCAGAGCCGAGAGTCAGTTGTAAGTGACGAGGTAAACTGAGCATGCTCGGCGCCATGGGAGTCACAGTTACCTACTTCTCCACAAGTCTGTCACAGACGGTGTGTGCTCCTGTTTACTCCTTTGCTTGTTTTCTTTAAATTTCTTTTAATATTTAGGGAATGTTGTTGTTGTTATTATTATTATTATTATTATTATTATTATTATTATTTACTCATGGTTATCCCTGTGTTTGTTCTCAAAATACACTTAATTTTCTTTTTCCCTTAGCTGTTTGTTAAGCCTTCCCGTTAAGAATGGCAACTGTTGCTATCAGGCGCTGTCTCTGTAATCATCAAAGAGCTTGATTTGCATTCTTCATTTCCTATTTTCAGTTATATAATGCCTACCTTGCCAGAATATACATACATACATACATACATACATACACACACACACACACATACACACACATAGCTATCTACCTATCTATCTATCTATCTATCTATCTATCTATCTATCTCTTCTTTCTAATTCTTCTTTTACCTTAAAGAAAAATAAGTGGGCAGCAGCAAAAGAGGACATGTCGTTCTGAAAGGGACATGCATGAGTTCCAGGACTAGTGGGGAAAGCAGTTGGGAAGCAGGACAGGGCACAGGGCAGAGGCTAAGGGGGCACATGCACAGACCTCACAAACAAGGCAAAGAACAGTGTGGCCTTTAAATTTTCATTTTCAGTTGGGTATTTGTTGTGATACTTCTAGTCAGTCATTACAGTTTACATAGTTCCATTATGCTAATGCCTAAGCTGTTTTCCTGCACCAAGTGCTGAATCTCACTTCTAGAAGGGCCCAACTATTAATTACAGATTGGTTAAATGCGTGCCTACAGGTCAGGCAGCCTTAGAGATGTGTGACCTTGAGCAAGTGTCTTCCAATCTCTAGGCTGTTTCTTCATTGGCCAGCCAGAATAGAAAGAGGTAACATCCCACATATGAAAAACTAAGTTCTTGGCCTGAATTAGACAATCAAGGTTAGCTCCCACTCACATAAAAGGAAAGGATTAAAACTACTCTCCTTCAGTCTAATTAATATATAACTCTGCTAACACACGGTAGACTGCCGATATCTTTAGTAATCTTTAATGATTTATTTCTTTGGAAATTCTATTTTGTTGACATTTGTTAGTGTTCATATATACATCTAAGAACTTTTTAGTAAATCCATGTTAAAAGAGACTTCTGTTTCTTAGTTTTGATGTAATATTTATGCCTGAATTAAAATTTAGCTCCATGCATCTCTCTCAAATACACTTCCCCTTTGTTTTCTGCTAAGGGGATCCCGCTACAGAGCATCTCAGAGCGCGGCCTTTAAGGTTCACTTTCAGCTGAGAGTTTGCTTGCTGCTTGGTAACACACAAGAAGGAAGGCTTGAGCCTTATTTGCATATATGTCATATTTTATTGTTCCTTTCTATACACCTAACATTCAACCCATCCTTCAAAAAAGTTTTCTTTCCATCTAGGCTTCCAAAGCCTCTAATTATCTGTACTTCTAACAATAGTTTTATACCCGAATATGTAATATATTTTTTGAGGGGCATATGCACAGTAGTTATGATTCAAACAACATTTAATCCTCATTTTCATTCTCAAAACCATAAATCATAAAACCCTAGCACAGGGTCATAGCTACCATTCCTGCTGGGTTAGGATTCACGGTGGAGGACATGGAAAGCCAGCTGTCACAGTCTTAGTAAACAGCTCAACAGGGAATACTGTGACACCTGAATTTCAGTAAAATCTTCTGTCTCCTTCCTGTGATGGTAACCTATGGTGTCAAAGTAGGAGAGCATGACTCTCTTCAAACTCAGATGCCCTAGAACCAGCACTGGAAAGAAGTTGAGTGTAGTTAGTATGTTCTACTCCTTGGTTTTAGGATGTCAAACTTTTGTGACCCACTTTCCCTGCAAACCCTCTTAACCCTGCAGGGCTGACCATCCCTCACATACAACACTGGATTTTCCACTCCATAGAAGTATCATAAATTTCTGGTTTCAAGAAAACATGAAATGGTACAAAATTATTACTTCATATTCCTATTCATAAATTCATTTCTAATAGCAGTATCTGCTGTCAGAGTCTAAGTTACATTATCTAATGAGTTTCAAAGCAGATATGGATCAATGCTCCTAAAGTCAAACTGAGGAATAGTAAACATGCAACAAGCAAAAATGCATGTGCATGCACCCACTCACATATATCTGAAGTCAAATATATATGGAATGTGTGTGTGTATGTGTGTGTGTGTGTGTGTGTGTGTGTGTGTGTAAAAAGAGACTTCTCTACCACTGCCCTTGAAGTGGAATAACTAAAAAATATGTATAGATGGGCAAAAGGAATAAAATGTTTGTTACCTTTCCTTATAAAAGCAAAACCACAAATGACAAAAGATCATATTGTTAAGTATGTTTTTAAGATGATCTCCTTTCATTTGGTGTCATAGCTCAAAAGTATTAAAAACCATTCAGTGTGTACAACTGGAAAGCTTCTGACAGATGCTAACATGAAACAGGAACAGTTTTCCTAAAGTTCAGCAGATATGTTATAAAACAGATCATTTGATATGACTATAAAAACCCAGCTGGGATTCTAGCTAAGGCTCTCCCACTATCTAGATAAACTAAAGTACAAATAGGGTCCCAGTTTAACTGCTATAGATAATAGTAAATAGAGCATCAGACCAGAACTTAAGTGATGGAAAATCTTATAAGCACTTACACTAGCAAGACATATTTCTAAATCCTTAACATATATTATCTTTTCTTTTTTAAAAATATGTGTATGTGTGTGTAAGCATATGTCACATGTGATCATGTGCCTATCGAGGCCAGAAGAGGGCATTAAGTCTCCCAGAATTGTTTTATGTGTAGTCGTGAGCTACCTATTGTGGGTGTTGGGAAAAGAAACCACATCCCCGGTAAGAACAGCAAGGGCTCCGAACTAATAAGCCACCTCTCCAGCCCTGTTTTCAGTTCTTAGGGAAGTTTATGACAAGTATCAGTATCAGCTGCATCCTAACAAATGAGGGATGTCTCATAATGTGCTCAATGCCTAACAACTGGTATAAAAGCCACGATTTCAAACCAACTGCTGGAGCATTTCAAGTGTGGGCTTATAACCATCAAACCACCTCCAGCTGGTCTGCCTTACCTCCTCTAGAACTGTTTGCATTCTGGAAAAAAACAAAACAAAACTCCTAAACGTGGGTGTTGGGAACTGAACCTGGGTCTCCTGGAAGAGTAGCCAGTGCTCATAACTACTGAGTCTTCTCTCCAACCCCTGAGTTTTCTTGAACTTTTAATGTTTATTTGTTGGACATATTTTCTACTACCTCATGATTAAATATCCTTGTATTCAGGATTCTTTTGTCATTATTTCCTTACAAAAGTTCAGTTCATTGAGTATCAACCATACAGACTCTCACTGGAATGTTGTGTAGCCTTAGCCAAATCATTTCACATACTCTGAAACATAGATTGCCCATTACTCCCATTCTTAATAATCCCATTTCTTCGTTTTTCATATGGTGTGTGTGTGTGTGTGTGTGTGTGTGTGTGTGTGTGTGTTGGTGCTCATGTGCTCGCAGAGACCAGAAGTTGATGTCAAGTGTCTTCTTCACCATTTCCCACCTTACACACTGAAGCAGGGACTCTCGCTTGAACCCAGAGCCTGCTGCCTGGGCTCGTCTTATTCCAGGGATGTTCTTCCTCTGCCTCCTGAGGCTGACATTACAGGCTGAACTCTGCATCTACCTGGTATTTACATGTCTTCCTTTGAGACTCACAATGGCATTGGGTACTGGGGACCCAAACTCTAGTCCTGTGCCGTAAAAGTGCTTTACCCCAACTCACCACCCCTCAGCCCTTCCCTGCCGCTCTTGACTGTTCTTTAAATCTGGTCATATGCCCTGCTTGCCTGAAAATTACCAGGACTCCAGAAAGCTTGTCTCTCGGCTTTCGGCATTGACAGTACCTAAAACAGTCAGGCCAGAGACTTCTTCTGTATCCAACTCTCCCACATTGTGTCGGTTTTAGAATCAGAGATGGAGATCCGGTATCTCTGTCACCTTTAGGTCTGTGATTTGAGATTACTTAGATTATTTGTGTTCAAATGATTTACCTTAAAATTGAAGTATTTTCCCTATACCAGGTCAGGTAAATTGACCAGGAAGCCAATGAAGCTTACATTTTAAGAGATCCTGACTTGTATTTTTTTATATTCAAAATATTATGCTGTTTTTTTCAAGGCACCCAAAATTGCAAAAACTTGACACACCATAAAATCTGGATCCATTGATGCTCTATAACAAGACCACAAATATGCAATTCCAACATAGTAAGTGACCAGCTAGTTAACCAAGAGTCCTTAGTCAAGAGACTTGTATGACACACACTACTGGTATCTACACAAATGAGATTAATTTCAAGGAGACATAAGTTAATGCTAGAACTTTTTTGTTATTGTTATTGTTGTTATTATTATTAATAATAATTTATTTTTTGGTTTGTCAACTGCAAATTAACAATGACTGAACAGAATGTAAGTTTTGTCTTAGTTGAAAGTTGACATTGGCAACATACCTGGGTTCCTGGGTAGAAAGGACTAAGTGTTTTAAAAGAACTAATTTTCAAATGAGGCAGGCATGATGCAATGCTATTATATTTATCTAGGAAAGCCTGACTTATAGTCCCTCCTTTTTATTTTCTCATTATGAATCCTTATGGGCGTATTTAAGAATATTTTTAATTAAATAATTTTAAAAGATAATTCAGTGAATACCCCATTTTGGGTATTTGTTTTCCATATTTACTCTTCCATTGTGAGATAATTATATATAAAGCGTTTTAAAATGCAGTGTACAATAGCAGTATACTAATCACAGAGACCAGAAGGCACAGAAACACCTGAGACCCTCCAAGGGAAGGTGCTTCTTCAAGTAAAAACCACACTGTCTACTACAGAGAAAATGTAGATGGACATCTTTATACCCTAGAAATAAATTAAACTTGCACCTTAAAATAGCTAAGTGCTGTTATTGACAAATTACTTAGGTATTTATATATTTTTCTGATTTTCTCTGTGCAGCTTGTAAACAAGACAATCTACTGCACTCCGATGTGTTTTCCCTTAAAAATGAGGCTGCGCTCAGAGAGCGGTTATGAAGTTGATAAGCTCGGTGACAGCTACCTTCCCCAACAGGAACAGATGGTTCATTTCCCCTACCATTTCAAATTCCCTTCATACTTGATAGCTAAAAGGTGTCTTGGTTTCAGAACAAATACAAGTGATAATGTGTCTTTGAAGAAGGCGTACAGTGTACTACTGCCTGCCAACTACAGGCAAGTGTAGTTCTCGCTAAGTAAACCTGTGCATTACTTTTCTATCCACTGTGACCAAACACCTAACATGCAACTCTGAGAGGAAGGGCGAGGATTCATTTTTGGCTCACCGTTTGAGGAGACAGTCTATCACGCTGGGAGAGGGACAGCAGCGGGAGCTTGAGGCACTGGTCCCGCTCTGCCCACCCACAGTCAGGAAGCAGCTGGTGCTGATGCTGGTGATGGGGCTCAACAGGCTTTCTCCTCCCTCTCTCCCATTCAGGCCCAGGTTTCGGACCTTGCACGAGCTACCTGAATTTAGCACTATCCTCCCCTTACTCAGTTAAACCTCTCTGAATACGTCCTCACAGACAGGTCCAGAAATCTGTCTCCTAAGTGATTCTAAATGCAGGCCAGCTGACAGTTACGATTAACCATCACAAGTCGACCCCTTGTCAATATAATATCCAAACATGTAACTTTAAAACTGTAATAGTAGGGGCTGGAGAGATGGCTCAGCGGTTTAGAGCACTGTCTGCTTTTCCAAAGGTCCTGAGTTCAAATCCCAGCAACCACATGGTGGCTCACAACCATCCATAACGAGATCTGACGCCCTCTTCTGGTGTGTCTAAATAAATCTTTTTTAAAAACTGTACTAGTAACTCTATACATTTTTGAAGTTAATCTTACTGTCATTGGTAAAGTTCAGGTTCTTCTCTGGGTCTTCAGAGATAATGACATTCTTCCCTTCCGGGTTACTGCAGATGTAAAACATCAAACCATTTATGCTGACAGAAGGCTGTGACTCATAGTCAACAGACATGTATATTTGTTGGCTATTCATCAGTACAAGGGGATTGGAGATGAGATTATGAGACACTCTGGTCCATGCTTTCAAAACTGTGCATCACAGTCTACAAACATGCATATGTGTCTTTATGCAAAATTTAAACCCTTACTGCTACACATATTTTTCCAGATATGTTGTTTCCCTTTATAACCAAATTTTTCAGGACAAGTGCCTTTTTCTTTAATTCTTACTAACTCTTAAGCTCAGTCAAATTTAGTCTCAGTCTCTGGAACTCCAGCAAATACCCTCTTGTCAGATCCAGCAATGGCTCCTCCTCAGTCCTCCTCTGACTTAGGACGTGCTACTTCCTGCACACTTGCACTGGAGGACATCTGAAGTAACCCACTTCAGCCAGCACGAAAAGTTCTGACATTCTTCCAAAGTAGGTTATAAGTCTCATTCCTGAACCTATATCTAGAAGGAAAGAATGCCATTATCTCTGAAGACCCAGACAAGAATCTGAACGACCAAATGTCACTGTGGGTCACCTCCTACTCCCCTTGTCCAGTCCCCTCTACAGTGATTTATTTCTTCGTCACACTGAGCATAAAGTACACATAGCCTTCTCTGTCTAAAAGCTCCTTGTCATGCTAAATATTTACTCAGTAAACGTGTATGCTTTTCTCTTGGTAGCCTCCTTGGTCACATGGGCCTCAAGGCATTGATTGCTTTAGAATTAGGTAAAGTGATACATGAGATTTCCCCTCCCCCTCTGGCACCAACTTCTTCCCATGCTTAAGAACTTTGTCACACCAAAACTTAATGTGTGACAAAGGGGGTCTGCTGAAGACTCTGTCCTGATGAATGCTGCACTTCAGAGCGAACCACACAAACCTTCACACCTGATAGAAATGCAGTGTGATAACCATGTGCTACATTTCATATTGTTCTTCAAAGACACCTCAAATCTTAAAGCATCTGAAACACAGTATTTAATTGTTTTTCTCCAAATTACTCCCAAACCCAGTGTTCTGTCCTATAGCAAATAGTTCTAATATCTACTGAGCTAAACTATCCCTAACTTTGGTTATTTTTCTAGAATCTCATTTTTTTCCTACCTGCAGGCTGTGTTCTTACAATGCTTTATTCCAGTGCTCTTTAAAAAAAATCCATTTCTTCTCATGCTTCACTTGGTTTTCTAACATAAAAACAATCATCCACCGATTCATTTATTCACAGGTATATAGGATCTCACTGTGTAGCTTGGGCTGGCCTGGAACAAGCCAGTGAGCCCACAATGGCCTTAACTTCAGGATCCTCTTACCTAAACCTTATGAGTCTTGAGATTCAAAACTATCTCTTTTTTTTTTTTAAATCTTTGTAGTTTTGTAAGTATATTTGTATGTGTGTGCGCATGACTGCATCTGCTTAGCAAGGCCAGCAGAGGGGGTTATATCCCCTGGAGCTAAAGTTACATGTAGTTAAGACATGCCCGATGTGGGTGTTGGGAACTGAACTCTGGTCCTCTGAAAGAGCAGCAAGCACTCTTAACCTCTGAGCCATCATTCCATCCCCATCCCCAATGATCTTTTGAGTAAGAGTTTTCTATAAATATTCCCAAAACTTTCAAAGATGACACTGGACTATTAAAGGAAATGCAAAAAAATGGTTAAAAAAATTAAGAAGAATGGTAAGAAATAAGGCTGGGGTAGGAGGCAGGGTCAAATACCATGGAGTTTCCTTTCTTAAGACTAGCAAACGAGCGACTAGCACTATGCATTAGTAACTAGCTGGCATTCCATTTTATCACCATTTTGCATTTCTGCCAAATTCTTCAGAAGCAACGAGAAAGAACACAATTTTAGGGAAAAATAACTTCCATCATTACTATATTTTATAAGTTTACATTTCGGATATATGACCTTACAGTCCATCTGCATTTTAAAGTACAATGAAAATAAGATACAAATGATCTGTATAAACAGCATGGATATACACATAGAAAGACGTGTACTATTGCCACTAAAATATTTCATGATAATGAGTCTTAAGAGGTCTTTTCATGTCAGAAAATTAAGACCAGAAAAGTATTAAAGCACAGGCAAAGAAGTCTGGACAAAAGTCTGTGGACTGTGGCAGAGAGGACTGAGGAAAGGCTCACCAGCTGATCCAGATGAAACTCCTATCAAGTGCTTGTGAGGCTGCAAAGTGTGTGCACAGAGGTGAAAGACACACGGACATCCCACACAGACATGTTCTGCTGCTGGAAGTGGCTGCACTGTATCTGATGACTTATTTATCATTATTCCAAGTTCAAGTCTTATTGCTGTAAATTGTGTCATTAGAATTTCATGAGCAAAGCTTTTAGCAAAGCAAGTGGTTTAAATATTAGTTTCCAAAATCAATAGTTTCTGCTCAATTGAATTTCCTTTTGGGGGTGGGAGTAGGACGGCGGTAATCACTAAAAATAGGGTCTATTAAAGTTTCAAAGTCTAAGTCCCAGAAAAGGCAAGTTGCTCCAGAAGACAATGCGTAACAATAGGTCCAAATGCCCAGTCATGACATACAAAATGTAATGCAAAAAGACGCTTGTTAAATAAAGTAAAAGGTTTATTTTAAAATAATTCGTAAGGACAAAATCTAAGTGTAAAAAGACACTAGACTAAACAAATACCCCACTGAACCCTCAAGTGGAGAGCTCAAGGTCCAAAGGATATGTTAGAAATATCTATTGAAGGGAGCCAGAGATAGGGCTCAGAGGCTGCTCTTCCAGAGGTCCCGAGTTCAATCCCCAGCAACCACATGGCAGTTCACGGCTGTCTGTAAAGTCAGTTCCAGGGGGAGCTGATGCCCTCACACAGACATACACGCAAGCAAAACACCAATGCACATTTAAAAATAGAGAAATATATGTTCAAATAGGAACTTGGAAAATAGCTTTGGCAAATATCTTAGTTTCCCTCTAGCTTCCAGTAGCATTATTTTTCTGCCAATCTAAGGTCAAACATTTCAATTGTTTTAAGAATTGATATTTGCTTCATCAGACTATACTGCTAAGAGACAAAAAAAAAAATCTAGTGTCTTCCATAGTAAACATGAAAAACGTACCATTTAAAAGTAGGGAAATCTCTGTGTTACAAGGGCTTAGGTCATTGTTCCCATGGTGACCGTTCCATAGCAACACCTTTTCTAAAAGGGACTATACCAAAAGATTTTAGGCGACAGACCAACCAACCAACCAGACACCAGCTTCCTATCCCGCCACTGCCATGCCGAATTCTCAACACTGACTATTTCCAGATTGTTTGTTTGTTTGTTTGTTGTTTGTCTTTGGCTAGGTACACAGACACTTCAAATTATCACTAAGTTTATTCTTTCGGATTCCCTTCACGTAACCATTCCAATCTTATTTATTTGTATCAAAAGATAGCCAACCCCCAATCTAGCACATGAACCCATTATCATCTTTTATTTCATATACCATCCTGTGAATATAATCACAAAACCCACAGATGTTGGCCTCAAATGTTGACTCTTTTGGAGGGGATACAGATCCCTCTGGCTCTGGTACTTTCTCCAGGCAATGGACCATGGGTTTATATAGTTTCCCAGCCTAAGAAACCATTTGGTCACTGGGCGGTGGTGGCACACACCTTTAATCCCAGCACTTGGGAGGCAGAGGTAGGCAGATTTCTGAGTTCGAGGCCAGCCTGGTCTACAAAGTAAGTTCCAGGACAGCCAGGGCTACACAGAGAAACCCTGTCTTGAAAAACCAAAAAAAAAAAGAAGAAAGAAAGAAAGAAAGAAAGAAAGAAAGAAAGAAGGAAAAGAAAGAAAGAAAGAAACCATTTGGTCATGCTCTTGAGAGCGCTGCTTCTTCAGGTATAGACCCTAGATTACTTAAGAGGACTCACAGGCCAGCCTGGACTTTTATGTCCAAACTCAGAGATCCATCAGTCTGTGCTTCCTGAGTGCTGGGACTAGGGACATGTCGTATCACAGGGGACTTGGCCCTACTGCTGATCTCTAAATACACTGACAACCTACTCTTTAAAATTGGGATGTAAGTGTGAGTTCACTGGCCACTGGATGCCAGAGTAGTTCCTAAAACCCAAGTATGCACAGACTCTTCTTCCAAAGGTTTGGGTGTAGTTTGTCCCCTAAGGGTTCATGTGTTGGGGGTGCAGCAATACTCAGTGAAGTTGGGACCAATTAGATCGCTAGGTGGCTAAGTTCACTTGCCATCAAGGCTGAGGACCTGGGTTCTATCTTCTGGCTCCATATGACAAAGGGAGGGAACCAATTCTCATAAGCTGTCCTCTGACCTTCACGCAAGCACCTACATACGCCCATACTCACAAAAACAAACATATAAACAAATCAAATGTAAAAGGCATGATGGGACCTCTTGAGAGGTGGGACTTAGGTCACCAGGGTCACTTCTGCAGGAAAGATTAAAGGACTTCTGTTAGTTCTTATAAGAGGGTTGTTATAAAGACCTCCCTGTTTTCTTCATGGCTTCTTATTTTGCCATGTGACAGTCCTCCAACCCAGGCTCCTGTCAGGATGCCATGTACCCTGAGGTAATAAAACCAGGGGAACACGTACCAGATCCAGCATCATGCTATTTAAGGTCTCAGTCATGCAATCTGTGATGAAAATAAACCTGTTTTCTTTACAAATCCCTCTGGCTCTGGTCCATGGGTTAACACAGTTCCTCGGCCTAAGAAACCATCTGATCAGGTTTCTCAGAGCACTGCTTCTCCGGGTGTAGACCCTAGATTACTAAGAGTAGCTTATCTGGAAACTTGTTAGAAAAACCAAATTCTTGGGCTCCACCCCCCCCCCCGCTCTAATCAATCACAAACTCAGGAAATGGGGCCTAAGAGCTGTGTTCAGATAGGCCCTCCAGGGAATATTTTGAGACTCCGACTCACTGACAAGAGATTTAAACTTTTTTAGTACAGGGATGATTAAAGGATTACCAAACATCATTTAGCTTTGTGATTATTTTAAGCTATTTTAAAAACTGGGACACAAATAGCAAATAGCAAATTGGGCTGCGGTACCTGATTTGGAGTAAAGATCAAAAAAGAACACTTTGCCTATTACACACCATCTGAAAAAAATGGGGTTCTGTCCCCTGTTGTTTATATTCAAGAGTGTACAAATACACACTTGAGTAAATTCCTAAAATCCTTTGGGCATTTGCATGCGGCCTTTAGTTCTTTTCAGTCTAGGTTCATGTGTCTCTGTTCGGTCCTTCCTCTCAGCAGAAACCTTCAACATGCTGAGAGAGCTGAATGAGTTTTGTGTTCTCTGTTGCTTTGAACAAAATCTCAAACATTTGATTTTACCAATAAAGACTTGGGAGCCAGATGCTAGGGGGGAGCCTGCTAGCTCCGAGAGGCAGAGAAGGTACCCAGCTGACCTCCTCCTCAGCTGACATCCCAAAAGGAAGCTCTCCTTTCTCATGCTTCTCAAACTGAAAGCCTCTGCCTTCCACTTCCCGTCTGTCTGTCTCTCTATCCATCCTCCTGACCTCCTATGACTCTCCATGGTTTTTTGTTGTTTTCCTATGTTCACTCCCTGTCAACTGGTTGCTTGCCCCGCCTCTTGACCTATGGGATGACTTTAGTCAATCATGTTTACAAGAAACAGAAAGCTCTTGAATTAAAGGTGTGTGCTAGCACTGAGCTACACTACAACTAGGAATAGTTTGGGTTTTTTGTTATTTTTTTCCCCAGTAAATAACACAATCTCGGGGTTTACAGTGTGATCAGATATCCTTCAGTCTTCTACAATTATACTAAAAATGAGGCCTGGAGTAGCTATCTTTTTAAATACCTATATGAAGCATGGGCAATTATAAAAATTAAGTTGCATTCCAGATAAAAAAACAAAAACAACTCAAGAACCATTTACCAAGTTTACATGGATATATTGAGACCAACTTAGTCGAAAATGTCAAAATTGTTTCTTACTTAGCATAGCTGATTTTTCAGCTATCACTGACCACACTGACAGCTATCTTTAAAAACGAGACAGATCTGCTATAAAAGCTTTCAGGAATTGTTACCAAAACTAAATAAAGGTAGTCATTTTTTTGGGGGGGGGTCAGGATTTACACTGTAGTGATGAAAATTGACAAACTGTCCTTGGATTTTATATGAAGACATTTTGCAAAACAATTATATGATCTCTGACCGTTCCAGAACTTTGCAGCAAAATAGTAGCTGAAGTTATTATAAATCAGATAATTCCCAAGAAGAAGGAAGGAAAGGACCCTGGTCCTGAAAAGACTGGATACAGATTTGTAGGAGAGCATCAGAACAGAGAAATGGGGGAGGTGATTGGGGAATAGTTAGGGGGGAGAGGACTTATAGGACATATGGTGGGGGGGGGAACTGGGAAAGGGGAAAACCTTTGGAATGTAAACAAAGAATATAGAAAATAAAGAAAAAAATCAGATAATTAAAATGTGTTAAAAATGAAGTCATATCACATAAGAAAAGAGATACCCATTTTTTTTTCAAAAAATATTACATTTACATTTCTAGTATTGCAAACTATATGCTAAATAAATAAGCTCTTATTTAAAAAGTTAAACAATATTGATACATGTCTTCACGTGCAGAGAGTACAGAAGGCGCTCAGTAGAGTCCTGGCAAACTCAAACGCTGAGCTTAGCTAACTTCTTTACAGACTTAGTAGAATGAGAACGGGGATTATGTGGCAGGGTTCCACGTGTGGTTTTGAAACATTTAAAATGGTAAAGCCATACATGATGGAGAAAGAATGAATGTCAAAGGCAAATTTTAATGCCCCATCAATGAGATACTAAGAAATGTTGAGACAAAATATTAAGATGAAGTTAAAAACATTGGGAGGGGCAGCTCTTGTAAATCTGCCGTCAGATTTCATAAAGAAGTAATTGTCACTGATAAGGATTAGACATTACGGTATTTGAAAAGTGTTGGATAATCACATGTAAACTGTTCTTTTATATTGTAGATGATTTCCCCATAAGCTAACTATAAAATTATAGACAGAAAATATCAAAAATCATTAGCTCAGCACTGTGAAACAAGATATAAATATTTCAGAGGAAATAAAAAATTTATCAACTAAAATTTTTATAACTATCTTTCAAGTGTAAATAACATGGGAAAACAATTTTATCTAAACCTTTTAGAAAGCTGAAAATATTCAATCTGAAAATATGTCCACAATATATCCAGGTTTATAAAATACAAGTAATTTTTCAGTAATAAACTGCTTATTAAAGTTGGGGTTCAACATTCAAGCAATATGAAATTTTAAGAAAGAAAAGCATGAAAAATGAGCGTTTAAAATATGATCAGTAAGTATGTGATTTTCATACAATAGTATTACATCCACAATGAAAGCTAAACTGACACACTGTCACCTCCTTCCAGATGAGACACTCCACCCTTTATAACTCAAGTGTGGGAGATTTTTACTATTTCTCAGTGAGTCTGGATTAGCAAATTTGGAGAATTCACCGAGAAAGAAAAAAAAGCTAATCAGTTTGCCATTCCTTTTTGTCTGAATCAGAATTTCAGACCTATAATGCAGTGAAAAATAAGGTTCTCTACCAATTAGAAAGTTTGAGAGTAAACTTATACTTAGAACCTAACCATTAGGTTATACATGATTTATATATATATATATATATATATATATATATATATATATATATAGTATATGTATATATAATGTATATGTATAAATATAGTATATTGTATATATGTACATGTAGTATGTAATATACATTTACCGTATGCATATACAATGTGCAATATGTATTACACATTACATATTCACATATGTATATTACATATTACAAGTTATTTGTTAGCCAGCTCTAAGAAGCTTTTAGTGTACTCTCCTATCCCAGGCACACTTCCTTCCCAAAGCAACACCACACCCAGTGTACCCCGAGGGCATGAGTTCACACACACATGCGTCCAGCCTGCTCTCATCCCTATCAGAAATGCCTGTCTTCTACTTCTCCCCCTGTGATATGTTACTTTTAACATCCAGAAAAATGTTGCTTGCCAAACTGACGACAGAGTTAAAATTCTTTCTCTACATTATTCATCTTACTTTGAATGCAGGATCCAAGTTAATATGTATTCTAGGAGCCTTCCTTCTACTTCTCTCTGCCTTTTCTGAATATAAATTCTTAAGGTTGGACCACATATACAAATAAATAGCAAAAAAAATAGCATGTAGAAGAATAGGAAACAAAGTAGCACTCTTTTAGGTTTTATCTTTATTTTATGTGTAAGGGTGCTTTATGTAAGTGCATGTGTGCACAACCACATGTGTGCAGGGTCTGAAGGGATTCCCTAAAACTGGAGTCATAAAGGGTTGTGAGCCACCATGTACATGCTGGGAGACAAACCTGGGTCCTTGAGAAGTGCTTGTAATGCTGAGCCATCATCTCTCCTGCCCCAAAGCAGGACTCATATTAATTACTTAAGATCAGTGCCTGTAAACTAATCCCAAGAGAACAAAATGGCACTGTCCTCTAGTATTACTTAGACCACCCACTAAGGATGGTCAACCTGTCAATCTCTGAGCCACTCGTTTAGAAACTTAAAAGAATATTAGTTGATTTTTGTGTGGTGACACCTTTGTCATTTTTGTTTCCATTTTCATTTTTAGTAACTCGCATTTATCAGGCAATGGCAGGTAGGAAATTTGTTCAGCCTTTTCCTATCCATGGTTAGACTATAGACAACAGAATGGTAAGACGTTGACTCTTTCTGAGACTAGATCTCATGTAGCTCAGTCAGGCTGACCTTGATCTTCTTGCCTCCTGATCTTCTTGCCTCTACTTCCCAAGTTCTACAATGACTCTATAAGGAATACATGCTTCATCATGCCTGGCTCAACTCCTCTTTAGTAGTATTGTTTAGAATAAAGAATATGATATATATAAATCTTAAGTATTATTTATTAGTAAAAATCAACATGTCTTCAGAGTTGATACCCCCTCTGGCACTTGAAAACATATTAGTACTAGAACTGTAAGTTCACGTGTATATATGTCTGCACATAGAAACCTTCCTTCCTTAAACTCAGACTCGAGGACCTACAGGGTCATCCATCTTAGAGTAACCCTATACAGGACTAACAACTGTGTTAAGTTCCTATGGGTCTCTGCATAATGTATATAATCTTAAAACTTTGGTAATATGCAAAAGTAAATCAGTCTACAGTTTTTCCACAAACTTCAACATCTTTTATCCTGTCAAGTGGGGTTAGTTCACAGCCCCAGTCTTATAGTAGGTGTTAGTGCATACTTTAGTTAATGGTCACAAAGTAACTATTTTAAAGGGCTTGTGGGGTTGTAGATTATGTGGTCTCTGTCACAGCCAGTTACCTCTTCTCTAAGAACACTGTAGCCATAGATAATATGTAATTGATAGAAAATTAAATTTATAAACATAAATTTATTCTATTTATATGAAACAGGCATGTCTGTGTTCCAGTATGGTTTTACATATATCAGCAGGTGGCGGGCATGGGGATCTGGCTCAATGACCATGATAACTAATTTCTGGTTTACATCATAGACATAAAATATTGCCATTAGGAACTGGTCACATAATGTGCAAGATTATCTTGGTTCTTGTTGGTCTTAGTAGCTTTTAAAGTTTTAAAGGCTGAGAAATTCATCATCTTCTGACTCCTGGAAGACAAGTTTTCATCAAAACCAAAGTATATGGTAAATTTGTGTGTGCCTCATCTTTAATGGCATATGACTAGTGAATGAAGCTATACATCTTCTGTAATATTAATAGGCAGCAAGCCCCTGCATACTGTAGAAATCAAAACAAAACAAAAAGATGTATTCATAGAAGTTGCTTCTATCACTGTAGCCAATACTGTATATTCAGAAACTCCCACACCCACTCAGCACAAGCACAGTTCAAATGTTCATAAAACAGCAAACTAGCTACAGATGCAGTTGAGATGCAATTGGTTCCATCATAGCTATGATGTGACTTTGAACTACCAGACTCTTGTTAGCAGTTTTTAACGAACCTGGATTGTAGACTTAGTTCATCTTTGGGATTCAACTTTGGTCTTCCCCAGACTGTATTCACTCTTTTCGTCGGGGAGAGAAATACAACAAAGCTCTTCAAAGACCACTCTAAAACTGATGGCAAATCCAAACCTCCTTCTTCCACGTAAGTTCTGGTCTCCCTAGTGACCTGGGGATTCTCCATGACTAATTGTTCTCCCTGTTCTAGAACGCCTCTTCAGAGAGCACAACTGAAGAACACATGCTATGTTTCCTAAGCTCAAATGCTTTTTTGTCTTTATAATAATCTACCTAAAATGCCTCCCAAGATTCCAACACTATCTTTATGTAGATGAGCATGATCTTCTTTAAAGCAGCAAAGAGTTCCTTTTCATCAACTAATAACTCTAAAACATCTATCACTAGAGTATAGGTATTCTGCATGTCTGATGGAAACTTTCCAAACATTATTTTTCTTCTCAAAGATATGTGAATAAAACACTCCTTTTCAGTAAGACAATTCAGTTGAAAAGTCTGAACTGTAGAGTAATACAAATGAAGAAAAAGATGGCCCTAGAGAGAATATGCATTCCCTTATGGCATTCCCTCTGAAGCAATGGCAAAGCAGTGCGCAGTACTATTCCAGCCACACAGTGGCTAGGAAGCAGAGGAGCTCTTCTGGAAGAGCATGTAGAACTGAGACCTAACATCTGAGGTTTAAAAAAAAAAATGAAGGTTATCAAGATGTCGTCAAACATTTACTTTGCCTCATTTTTGCTCGCCAATAATTCTGAATTCCAGCTTTGCAGACTTAAAGTCTGAGTTATCCCCGATCATCTCCACACTGCCCGGTAGTCCATCCCGAGGTCTGTACTTGTGCATCCTTCTGCCCTGCCAATACTCCGCATTCTGACACCAGGGAGCAGAGCATGCTAAAGCTCTCTGTGCATTTAAACCCAGACGTTCCGGCTTTGCTACATATTGCTGCTTCCAGTCTTTGCAAATGCTGATTTTTTTTTCCTTAAACATATATGTACAAACATATTCTACTCCGTGCATGAGACATTAGAGTAATTACAGTCTAACAGTAATAAACTATTTTAAATAGTTAAAATATTAGGTATATAGTTTAGCACAGTCAGAAGATAACTGAAGAGATTAATAACAACGAATTAAGAGATTCTTAGGAAGAAATTTAAGATACATTGAAAATAAACCCAAGAAAGAGATATATTCAACAAGGTGAAACTTGAATTTTGAAACTTTTCCTGAGGACAGAGAAGCCCATGTAGAAACTAGAGCACTGTGCTTGCAGGAGGTGAGTCAAATGCTGTGGTCGCTGAAGCTGATTTAGAAATCAAAGCGAGCGGGGAGAAGACTCCCTTGAGTGAGAGGGAAAGCAAGGTGGGTCAAAAGGAGCAGGAAATGTTCGTGAAGGCAAAACCGAGTGGCCTGCGTGTACTGACACAATGCTCTGCCCAGAGAGAGGCTCTAAGGGGCCTGCCTGGGCAGCCAGTCCAGTGCCAGTGACTGCTTGGGCCACACACACACATTCTGCCACTGGAGGGAGTCTGTTCACAGGGCCTTTGATGTGACTTTCCCTCTAAAACTTCTTGGTCTTCTATGGAAATGAGACAGAGCTCCTACCAAGAGTTAGAATTGGTTTAACACAGCTGATGGTTTTCTTGTTCTTGTGCTTCTTTTAGCTTTTATACATTTCATTTGGGCTCTTTGCTCCCTAATGAAAACATACATCCCCCTCTCCGCAGTGGTATCTGAGGCAAAGAAATGAATGCAGAGACACGTGACACGGAGCAGGGCAGCTGTCAGGAGAGGGCGGAAGGAGAATATTGTCAAGCCAGGGCAGAGGGGAGCTGAGGCAGACACCGGCTTAGAGTGCTCAGGCCAGAAGGCCCAGGGAAGGCAGCAGCAGATGTGAACTGGAAGCCCAGAACAGCTTCTAGAACTAGGAGTGACAGCAGGGTCACTGTTGGGACACTACCAAGCAAAGGGTCTCAATACTGCCACTGAGATTTTATTTTTCAATTTACCCTTAAAATTTAGAATTTATGGTTGCCAAAAATGTCTCATGAAATGCTTTCCTAAACAGCACACAACTGAATTGTTAACAGGGTTGCAAATATTGCCCCCCTCCCCCAGAGAGAGAGAGAGAGAGACAGAGACAGAGACAGAGACAGAGAGACAGAGACAGAGAGACAGAGACAGAGAGACAGAGAGAGAAACAGAGAGAGACAGAGACAGAGAGACAGAGACAGAGAGAGACAGAGAGACAGAGACAGAGAGAGACAGAGAGAGACACACAGAGACACACAGAGAGAGACAGAGACAGAGAGAGAGACAGAGACAGAGAGACAGAGACAGAGAGAGAGAGAGTTTAAAAAGTACTCGGTTCAACTCAAGAGAGTATGTGGAAGATAATATTCCACTCCCAATAATTTTTCTCTATTTTGCAACAAGAATTGTGGTATATACTACATAATACTTCATTTTACAATTCAAAATCCTATATGACATTACTATGCCTGTTTTGCATGGGAATGCCTCTGGCTAAGACAGGCTAAGTAACTTGCCCGCGGTTACAGGGCTAACAAGGGCCAACAATCTAACCTGGCCATGTGATCTCAAATGGTATTCCTGCTATTCCATGCCACACGTCAGTGGGCCTGAGTCATGATCACTTCACATTCTCGCGGTGAAGGCATGCAAGGGATGCGTTCCAGGTGTTTTCCCCAAGTGTCTGCTTGCTTTAGAGATGTTACCACAGGCCACCTAATTCGGACTGAGCCATTACACATTTGGGTTATTATGATCCCAAAGTTAAACTGTGTTCAATTCATACGTCAAAAGCATAAAAGGAGGTTTCAGCTCCTGTAATTTAAGTAAACAAGGTTCCTTAAAGAAATCTATGTTTTGAATATATAAAAGAGAAAAAATTTCCCTTCTCTTTTTCCACCCAACGATGATTACAAAGAAACTGTAGTTTACTTAAGTTATATTCATTTGCTAAGTAGCATCATAAGCCTCATACCTAGAGGTGTTGACACCATATCTAGACAGTCATGAAATGATCTACTCAGAGAGTAGTTAAAGAGAGAAAGCAGCGGTGTGTGTGTGTGTGTGTGTGTGTGTGTGTACATGTGTGTGCACGTGCGCGTGTTAACACTATAAAAAAAACTAGTCTTTTCTACTTCTCTATAACAACAATATTGTTAGCTTGGAGAAACACATAGAGATCTATCTATCTATCATCTCTATTGGTCTGTCTGTCTGTCTGTCTGTCTGTCTGTCTATCTATGGCAACATGTGAATAAATCCTTTTCAGAAAGGAACAGAAATGTGTGTGTGTGTGTGTGTGTGTGTGTGTGTAATAAAAACATGATGAGAACCAGAAAAGCAGTGAGATTTTTTTCCTTTTTTTTTTCTTTCTTGTCATAGGTCAGCAAGTGCCTCATGCTATTACGGAAAGAAACAAACTAAAAATGGATTCCCATTGTTACTGATATTTTCAGATGAAAGACTCGATTTTTCCCTCCCATTAAAAAAAAACCATTATGAAATTACATGTTACGTTCAATATAAGTACACCAGAGCACTCTAGAGCTACGAAAAGAAGTACCTGCCTGGTTAGAACAGGGATAACAGATGCCCCCATAGCTACTGTACATATTCCAACAGTTCCCTATCTACAATCCTCATTTTGAACTATAGTGGCTAGCACGTGGGCAGGAACCATGTACCAGCAACAAAGCAGACATCCCTAGGAAAAGACAACTCACACGGATACACGCATGTGTACTTACAGGAATCCTCTTGCTTTATTAAAAATCGAATGCATGACTATCTGAACTCAGATATTCCCCCAAGATTACTAAATATTTTGAAAAAAATTAAAAAATAAAAGGGAATTCTGTGAGATGATGGTCGTAACAAACTACAAGAGGAAAAATCAGCTACAGACAAAGCATAAAAGAGGCGAGCAGATGAAATGAGAGACAGTTATGTTTTCCTAGGAACCATAGCTTGTGACTCATGAAACACGCAGAGCATGATACAGTTCAAAACCTCTGCAAGTAGAAAGGAACAGACATCAACAATCACCCCATACTTTGCCCTGGACTACTTTATTTCGTTTCCAAGGAATTTATGTTTCCTTTGTCAATGACCAAATCAGCAAGAGTGAAATGGAAGGGTGGAAAAGGAAGCCACAAAGAAGACTACATACTCCCACAGTCATAAAACTATAGCTGTGTAGACCTAAAACACACACAAAGAAACATATGTTCAGCTACGTCTGCTGCTGTAATCTTTCCTTTCTGCTCTGTATATCGATTTGGGGGCAGGGGGAGGGGGTGGAGGAAAGTGAGTCAAGTCCAGGGAGCAGACACCATGCATCTGGAAATATCTCAACATGAAATCGTACTAAGGAAAGTCGTAATACAGATTGAATGTAGCATACTACAACCCGTTCTATAAAAACGCCTGTGTCTCTTCCCTCTAAATGACTGTCATGAAGCCAAGGTACTGATTAGAAATTGCCATCTATTGGAACAGGGTCACAGGGGGAGGAAGGGGCATAAGCATGTGACAGTCTTTCAGTGGAATGCCTCCATTTTTCTTTCACATTTTTCAAGACATGGCTCTTTGTAACTCCTTGGTTTAAACTACTTTACAAAATGAAACCTGACTAGAGTACTATAAATAATTATTGTTAGAGCGCTCACTTGATCCCACATCCCCCTCAATTAAATGTTACATAATTTGCTCCTTTTGCAGGATGCATTATGGCAACTGAAACAACTAAAAATGGATCCAAAGAGCTACTACTCCAGAACAGAACCTAGTAAAAGCAGAACTAAGCCCCACACCATGCATTAGTACTCTGAACTTCATTAAACGAACATTTCCCTAACCCCTGTGATAAACACAGAGAATGCAAGCTTAAAAACTGAAATTATTAAGGTCTGAGTAACAGCATTAGGTTATCTAGATCCACTTACTATTTGAACGAGTATTTGAGAAACCCCTGAATCAAATACAAATCAAATCTACTTTTGTTAGAATCTTGGTTTTCTCTGAAACCGATCTGAGAAAATAAAAATAGCTGTGATTTACCAAGATAATCTACCGACAAAGGAAATAAGCAACCTTTACAAGAATACTTACTTATTCAGGCTACACCTCTTTTGTAAGTTAAGGTTTGTTGTGTTCAAAGAGTTTGGATTTTCATTTTGAGATTATTAAAAATAAATTCATACTAACAATTAAAAATTATTAGTAAGCAGGACTTTAGTGCTCAGTCGACTTAAATGTGTAAGCTAGCAGTTTTTACCGCTTCAATGCCTTTAAAAAAACAAGATCTTTGTTTCCTATATGAGTTATGCTGCTAAATTTTATGACCTTACCATGCATCAATTAATATCTCATAACTTTTCTTTAAAATGCTTTATAGACATTACTCACATACAGTTAAACATTTTTACTGATAACCAAGTGTTTCCATGTCAACCGGTTTTCTCATGTTATATGCAGAATTTAACAATTATTTGGCCAATCAGCAATCAGACGACTTCTTTACAAATGAAGTTTTATTCCAAATCCCCGAAACAACACTTATCCTCCAACTAGCCCATCACACCGTTCTGTGCCCAACACTGATCCTCTAAACTAGCCCAACACACAGTGCTGTGCCCACACTGCAGAGAACGAGCTGGCACTTCAACACTCGGACCCTGTGATCAGTCATTTCCTTTCTTTCGTAGACTGCCAACTTTAACAATAGAGTACTGACACATCAACACACAATGGTGTGTGCTGCACACACACACACACCAAATCGCATCCGACTTAAGAGGGCCAATTCCTGTTCTGATTTTTGACAGCCTCACAATCCCTCCCTGCCCAGAGCCAACAGCCTAGTGCCTGTCCTTGGTGCTGAAACGCAGCTTTTTCTGCCCCCCGACTAAAATACTACGAGGCTCACCCCAGTTAGGCACTTCTGGGGTTTAGAGGTTTGCAAGGGAAAGGTTAAGTTTCTGGCCAAGCCTATCTAAGCCTTCGCGGTGGCGGGTAAGTCTCCGGCCGGGAGATCCCGGACCTGTCTGCTGTAGAATAGGCAGCACCGGGCCGCGGACCCGAGAGGCGCCCTCTCCACAGCGGACCCTTCTCCCGCGGATCCGAACGGTTCCTTCTTCCCAGTGGAGCCCTCTCCGCGCACCCATCGGATCCCTCTCCCCCGGTAGCCTTCTCCCGCGGACCCGAGCGGCGCCCTCTCCCACAGACCAGAGAGGCGCCCTCTTCCCCTAGCAGCCTTCTCCCGCGGACCCGAGAGGCGCCCTCTCCTTCTCCTGCGGACCCGAGAGGCGCCCTCTCCCATGGACCGGACATCTCCGCCCGCCCCGCGTCCTTTTGTCTCCCGCCGGTGCCTCAGTGTGTCTCACCATCACGGTCGCACAGCTGGATGGCCTCCAGGCTGAGGTTCTTGATCTCCTCGCACGGGCTGCTGGGGCTGCTGAGGGCATGGTCCAGGCGCGGCACCTCCATCTTCACGACCCCGCGTCGAAGCCAGGCGCCAGCGGCCGGCGGGGCGAAGGGCGGGAAAGGCCTGAGACGGCTGAGGACGAGGGCAGCCTCCGGTCGGGAGTCGCGGCCGAGGCGGCGGCGGCGGCGGCGGCGGCGGCGGCGGCGGCGGCGGCGGCTGCAGCGGCAGAAGCTCCTCCGAATGCGCGGCTCGTAGACTGAACGCCGGCGGGCGCGAGCGCGGGAGGAGCGCGCTCTCGGCTGAAGGGAGGGCCGCGCACGCTCACGGGGCAGGGGCTGGCGGTGGACGCGCCTACCTGCCTGCGCACGGGCCCCGCCCCTTTCCTACCGCGCGCAGACCCCGCCCCCTGCCTGCCGCGCGCACGGGGGGTCGGGGGGTAGAGGGTGTCCGTGGACGCGCCTACCTGCCTGCACACGGGCCCCGCCCCTTTTTATTTCCACCGCGCGCGGACCCCGCCCCCTGCCTGCCGCGTGGGCGCGCACGGACACGCACGCGCACGCGCCCTCCGGTCTCCCCACGACGGCTCCGCGCCCAGCCAGTGGCGCGCCCGCGCTCCGACTCGCCTCCGTCGCGTTCTCTCGCCCTGCGGCGCGCACCCGCAACCCACCTGCGGGCGCCTAGACCGTACCTCAGCCCCTGGCGCGCGCACGCGCATGCGCGCCCCGCCGCCTCCCTTGCGCATCTCGAACCCCGCCTGCCGCGCGCACGCGACCTCGGCTCTCCCAGGCTTTGCAGACCGCGCGCCTTCTCACGCTCGAAGCGACGGAGGATGGAGCGCGCGACGCGAGGAGCGCGGGCTGTGGCAAGCTGCTCGGCGCGTCGCGTCGCGCTCGCTCGGCGATGGCGATGGCGGCTAGGCTCTTTTCACAATGCCTTGTAGAGCCGGGCTGCCACCCCGGGGCTGCGGCGAGGCGAGCGCGCGCGCTGGTTGCTTGTTGACCACACATTGGGGTTCCCTTTCCCGGCTCTGCGAGCCCAGCCGGACGTTCCTCACGAGGCCCCGCAGTGAGGCATGAGCGGCCACCTGAGGACTGCACCGAGCGGGGAGCGCGAACTCAGGTCGGTGCTGCGGGACAGGTGAGGCAGCGAGGAAGCTGGCGGCTGGCTGCTGAGGAGGCAGCTTCCGGGTGACAGCCACTTGTCAGCTCGCCTTCTCACCCACTCAGCTAACAAACAAGTCTTCGGTGCTCTCCCTGGGCCTGGCATTGTTCTGACTGAAACTGCAGGCTGAAGCACATCACCTGTTCTTTGTTACCCTAGAAAATGAAAGGGGAACCAGTGGTCTTCCAGTGATGGCATATTTGCACGCCCCATTGCTTTCAGGAGGACCTAAGATATTTCAGTGCACTCTGATGGTGCAGAGCTTTTTTAAAAAAAATAAAACCGATGTAGATGACAGCCTGTTGGCCTCAGTTCTCATTTGCTGATTCGGAATGTTATTTTGTTTTTCTTGATATCGCGGAATCAAAAAAGAGGCCTCCCCTCCCCCTTGTATTATTTATGGTTATTGGTAATAATTTATGTTCCTTGTTTACTGATTTTCCAATTTCAAACATTGATAGTCACCAATAAAAACAATTTGCATATAGATTGCTAATATGCTACCCCTTCTACTCACGTCCATCTAGCCATAAACAACTAAATCTAATTGACCGAAGTCTCATAAAATGGAAGGACCCACTTTAGATAAAATAAGCCCGAAAGAAAATATGGCACCATTGAAGGTTGATAAAAATCTCTGTAAGGTAATTTTGTATCATTAAGTAAAATGTCCTCGTTATGAACTAAGGGCTTAATGAGATGGATCTTTGTTTTGAGCTGTAAAAACCATTCCAGTATTAAGGTAGGAGATACCCTAAGGAGAGAGTAAATTACTGTTTGTGCAGAGAAAGGACAAGACAGTAGATATTGGTGAATTTCTTATGTTCACAAGCCTAGATCCGTAGATATTGACAGCCAAAGCACAGTGGGTTTATCTTACTGAAATTTTTCAGATTTATAAATCACAAGAGGAGCTGCAAACTACAAAAATAGCTTACCCACAATTGAAAAAAAATACAATATGCATGCATTAGAACTTTAATTCATACAAATATTGTACAAATATTACAAGTATATCAGGACAATATACCAGGTGCCAAGAATATGTATCCCAGTTGGGGGCCACAGTCAGTCAACTGTGTGCAGGACATCATAGGCAAAGAGAATGTATTAATTACTTTCCATTACTGTTACCAAATTGCTAACATAGCTGAGAAGAGGAAAGGTTTATTTTGGTTCAGTTTTGGCACAGCCAGCCTATCATACTGGGGAAGCCATGTTCGCTAATGGCAGATGAGAACTAATGGCATGTATAGTAGTAGGAAGCAACCAAGGATAATATGTCTCCATGGACCTGTCCCAGTGACCCACTTCTTCACCCAGGTCTCCATTTTCCACGGCTCCATTTTCCAGGTCTCCATTTTCAAGTTCTCCATAGTCTCTCCAATAGCACCAACTAGACTGAGAACCCGAGGCAAAGATTTCAGATTCAAACCATAACAGGGAAGGCAGGACTTCCTGTTCCTGCTAAAAGTTCCTCACGATACGAAATGTCACTGGGTAGTTATCCAATAGAATGGCCATGAACCATCATATTAAGAGCAAAGTGCCTTTAGCAAACACTATGATATTTACTTTCTTGGCTGGATATATCCAAATTACCAAAGGCATGCTACTCATCAGTCAGAAAAAGCTACCAGGCTGAACTAAAATCAAATGAACAAAAACAAATACACAGGCATAAATTGTAGTCACCATCTTAAAGCAAACTACTAGAAACAACCAGAGAAAAAGGAGTGTCATTTGGGAGGCAGAGGCAGGCGGATTTCTGAGTTTGAGGCCAGCCTGGTCTACAAAGTAAGTTCCAGGACAGCCAGGGCTACACAGAGAAACCCTGTCTCAGAAACAAAACAAAACAAAACAAAACAAAACAAAACAAAAGGAGTGTCATTATAGACTCAAGAGGAAGTAGAAGTCTTCATTCTATTTCATAACCTTTGGCACCATTCTCAGGTTTATGGAACCTCTTTCTTTTTTAAAATTATTTTATTTACTTAATCATTTTATATCCCGATATCAGTCCCCCTCTCTTCAAAGTCCCCCCTCGCAGCTCCTCTCCTCATTCCTCCTCCCTTTCCCCTGTAAGAAGGGGAGCCCTCCTCCCTGGGTATCACTACCCCTCACTGCATATCAGACACTGCAGGACTAGGTGCATCCTCTCTCACTGAGGCCAGACATGGCAGCCCAGTTAGGGGAACAGGATCCACAGGCAGGCAGGCAACATTGGTTGCTCCAATGGTTGGGGAACCCGAATAAAGACCATGCTGTACATCTGCTATATATAGGAGGGTGTTGGGGGGAAGGGGGAAGCAGGAGTGTGGGGCTAGGTCCATGTTCACTCTTTGGTGGCTCAGTCTCTTGGAGTCCTCAAGGGTCCAGGTCAGTTGACTCTGTTGGTCTTGCTGTGGAGTCCCTGTCCATTTTGGGTCCCTCCATCCTTCGTCTGACTCTTCCACAAGACTCTCCAAGCCCCATCTAAGTGTTGGGCTGTGGGTCTCTGCATCTGTTTCAGTCAGCTGTTGGGTAGAGCCTTTCAGAGAACAGTTACGCTAGCTTCCTGTCTACAAGCATAACAGAGTGCCATTAATAGTGTCAGGGATTGATTCTTACTCATGGGATGGGTTTCAATTTGGGCCAGTCATTGATTGGCCATTTCCACCGTCTCTGCTCCATCTCTGTCCCTGCACAGTTTGTAGGCAGGGCACATTTTGGGTAGAAGGTTTTGTGGGCAGGTTGCTGTCCTTATCCCTCCCCTGGGAGTTCTGCCTGGCTACAGGAAGTGGCCACTTGGGCACTTCAAGATCCCTTTCCCCTACTGCTAGGAGTTTCAACTGGAGTCACCCCCATAGACACCCTGGGGCCTCCCCAGTCCCAGGTCTCTGGCATGTCCTAGAGATGCCACCCATTCTATTTGGGTGCCAATTGCCAATTTCTGTCCTCTCTCTCCTGCTCTTCCTACACCTGACACGCCCCTATCCTAACCCTGTCCCCTCTCTCACTGTTTCCCCCTTTCATCCATCTCTGATATCTGTTTTATTTCCAATTCTGAGAAAGATTTAACCATCCTCTCTTGAACCCTTCGTGTTATTTGGGTTCTTTTGGTCTGTGGATTGCTAGCATGGTTATCTTGTAATTATGGTTAATGTCCACTTATAAGTGAGTACATACCATGCATGTCCTTTTGTGTCTGGGTTACCTCCCTCAGGATGATGTTTTCTAGTTCCATCCATTTGCCTGCAAAACTAATGATGTCCTTGTTTTTAGTAGATGAGTAGTATTCCATTGTGTACATGAACCACATTTTCTTTATCCGTTCTTCAGTTGAGGGACATCTGGGTTGTTTCCCGTTTCTGGCTATTATCAAAACAGCTGCTATGAGCACAGTTGAGCAGTGTCCTCATGGGATGGTTCAGCATCTTTTTGGGTACATTCCCAGGAGTGGTGTACCTGGGTCTTGAGGTAGAACTATTCCCAACTTTCTGAGAAACTGCCAAATTGATTTCCAGAGTGGTTATACAAGTTTTCATTCCCACCAGCAATGCAGTGCTCCCCTTGTTCCACATTCTCACCAGCACATGCTGTCCCTGGAGTTTTTGTTCTTAACCATTCTGATAGGTGTGAGGTGGAATCTCAGAGTTGTTTTGATTTGCATTTCCCTGATAACGAAGTACATAGAACATTTCTCTAAATGTTTCTGAGCCATTAGAGATTCCTCTGTTGAGATTTCTGTTTAGCTCTGTACCTCATTTTTTTAATTGGGTTATTTAGGTTACTGGTGTCTAAATTCTTGAGTTCCTAATGTTTTTTGGATATTAGCCCTCTGAGTGATGTAGAGTTGGCAGAGACCATTTCCCAATCTGTAGGCTGTTGTTTTGTCCTTTGCCTTACAGAAGCTTTTCAGTTTCCTGAGGTCCCATTTATTAATTGTTGATCTTAGTACCTGAGACATTGGTGTTTTTTCTGTTCAGGAAGCTATCTCCTGTACCAAAGAGTTCAAGGCTCTTCCCTACTTTCTCTTCTATTAGATTTAGTGTATGTGGTTTTACTTTGAGGTCTTTGATCCACTTGGACTTGAGTTTTGTGCGGGGTGATAAATACGGATCTATTTTCCTGTTAGACCAGCACCATTTGTTAAAGAAACTTTCCTTTTCCATTGTATTATTTTGGCATCTTTGTCAAAAATCAAGTGTCCATAGACATGTGGGCTTATTTCTGTTTTGTTTTTGTTTTTTGTTTTTTACTTTTTGTTTTTTTGTTTTTTTCGAGACAGGGTTTCTCTGTGTAGTCCTGGCTGTCCTGGAACTCACTCTGTAGACCAGGCTGGCCTCGAACTCAGAAATCCGTCTGCCTCTGCCTCCCAAGTGCTGGGATTACAGGCATGTGCCACCACTGCCCAGCTATTTCTGGGTGTTTGATTCTATTCCATTGATCAATCTGACTGTTTCTATACCAATACCATGCAATTTTTAATGCTGTTGCTCTGTAGTACAGATTGAAGTCAGGTAGAAGTTCTTTTATTGTACAGGATTGTTTTAGCTATCCTTGGTTTTTGTTTTTCTGTATAAAGTTGAGAATTGTTTGTTCAAGGTCTGTAAAGAATTGTGTTGGAATTTTGATGGGAATTGCATTGAATCAGTAGATTGCTGTTGGTAAGATGGCCACTTTTACTATGTTAATTCTACCCCTCCATGAGCATGGGAGATCTTTCTACCTTCTGATATCTTCCTCAGTTTCTTTCTTCAGAGACTTGAAGTTCTTGTCATACAGATATTTCACTTGCTTGGTTAGAGTTACACCAAGATATTTTACATTCCTTGTGGCTATTGTGCAGGGTATTTTCTCACTAGCTTCTTTCTTAGCCCATTTATCATTTGTATAAAGGAGATCTACTGATTTCTTTGAGCTACTTTGCTGAAGGTGTTTAACAGCTGTAGCTCTCTGGTAGAATTTTTGAGGTCCGTTATATTTACTATCATATCATCTGTGAGTAACAATACTTTGACTTCTTCCTTTCCAATTTGTATCCCTTGACCTCCTTTAGTTGTCTTATTGCTCTAGCTAGAACTTCAAGACATGGGGAGAGAGTGGACAGCCTTGTCTTGTCCCTGATTTTAGTGGCATTGCTTTACGTTTTTCTGCATTTAGTTTGATGTTTGCTATTGGCTTGTTGTGTTTATGTATGTACTTTGTATCCATGATCTCTCCAAGACTTTGAACATGAAGGCATGTTGGCTTTTGTCAAAGGTTTTTTCAGCATCTAATGAGATCATTATGTGAGTTTTTTGCTTTCAGTTTCTTTATATGGTAGATTATGTTGATGGGTTTTTGTAATGAACCACCCCTGCATTCCTGGGATGGTGCCTTATTTATCATGGTGGATGATTTCTTTGATATGTTCTTGGATTTGGTTTGCAGGTCTTTTATTGAGTATTTTTACATAAATGCTCATAAGGGAAATTAGTCAGAAATGCTCTTTCTTTATTGAGTATTTATGTGGTTTAGATGTCAGGGTGACTATTGCCTCATGGACTGAATTTGGCAATATTCCTTCTGTTTCTATTTTGTGGAATAGTTTAAGGAGTATTGGTATTAGCTCTTCTTTGAATGTCTGGTAGAATTCTGCTCTAAAACCATCTGGCTCTGGTTTTTTGGGTGGGGGACACTTTTAAGGATTGCTTCTATTTCCTTAGGGGTTATAGGAGTACTTAGTTTATCTGATCTTGATTTAACTTTGGTAAGTGGTATTTGTCTAGAAAAATCATCCATTTCATTTAGATTTTCTAGTTTTGTGGAGTACAGACTTTTAAAGTAAGACCTAATGTGTCTTTGAATTTCCTCAGTATCTGTTGTTATGTCTCCCTTTTCAGTTCTAATTTTGTTAATTTGGGTGCTGTCTCTCTGCCTTTTAGATAGCTTGGTTAAGGGCTTGTCTATCTTGTTGATTTTATCAAAGAACCATCTCTTGGTTTCATTGATTCTTTGTAGTGTCCTCTGGCTTTCTAATTGATTAATTTCAGCCCTGATTTTGATTATTTCCTAATATCTACTACTGTTGGGTGTGTCTACTTTTTTATTTTCTAGAGTTTCTGAAGTGGAAACTTGCAGTTTCTTTGGAAAGTTATCTCAAATGATGTTTTGCTGGGGCACACAGGTGAAAGGATGCCTTGCTAAAGCAATCACGTGAAAGAATGTTTTCCTGCAGCAGACACAGGTGAAAGGCTGTTTGGATATAGCAGACACGTGAAAGGACACTTGAAGGAGTAGAAATATGACCCCACAGAGAGTGGGAGACGAGCACTGAGTGTTGGTTTGCTCTGCCTCACCATTCTTTGCTAACTACATGCATGTCTTGGTTCAGCTCACATAGCATTGTTGAGCTCAACTTATGATAACGCCAACATTGAGAGAAATTTGCCCAAGAACTACTTGTGAGGTTCCTGTGGGAGCTTGCTGCTTCCGGAGCCTCGCCTCAGTCCTGTTGGTGAGTCCAGCAGTTTCTCCATGATTGAACTACAGCTGCTGGTTTGTGTATGGCGTCTGCCTGCCTAGAGGGTCAGCAGCTGCTCAGTCATATTTGATGTTTGCTATGGGACTGACTGAACTTCTGCCGAAGAAGATGGAGTTAGCTCCCAAAGAGCTATTGCTGAATGGGTCCACGTCCCCAATTTTCTAATAACTTTTCTCCTCCACTCTCTCTGCTGGGTGGTGGGCTAGAGGAGAGCTTGAACCCTTATTAAAAGTAGGTTGCAAAAACTTTATGCCTACAGCTTTCAGGTGTACTTTTAAATAGCTGATATGAGAACTTTATTTCCTTATGGAGGCACTTAGTGCTATGAAGTTTCATCTTAGAACTGTGTCCCATAAGTTTGGGTGTCTTGTGCCTTTATTTTCAATGAATTCAAGAAAGTCTTTAATTTCTTTATTCCTTTCCTGACTTTCAGTGATTAATGAGTAGAGAATTGTTTAATTCCCATAAGTATGTAGGCTTTCTGTTCTTGACAGTGTCCAGTCTTAATTCATGGTGGTCTGATAAGATACAAAGTGTTATTTCAGGTTTTTTGTTTTGTTTTTTTGTTTTGTTTTTTGTTTTTGTTTTTGTTTTGTTTTTGTATCTGTTGAGGCTTGTTTTGTGACTGAGTATATGTTCAGTTTTGGAGAAGGTTTCATGAGGCGCTGAAAAGAAGGCACAAGCTTTTGTGTTTGGGCAAATGTTCTATAGATATCTGTTAGGTCCACTTGACCTTTATTAGTGTCATTATTGTTCTGTTTAGTTCCTGTCTCGTTGACCTGACAGTTGGTGAGAATGGATGTTGAAGTCTCCCACTATAAATATGTGGGGTTCAACGTATGATTTAAGCTTTAGTAATGTTTCTTTTATGAATGCAGGTGCCTTTGCATTTGGCAAAGATGTTCAGAATTAAGATGTCATCTTGGTGGATTCTCCCTTTGATGAGTATGAAGTGTCTTTCTGTATCTCTTTTGATTACTTTTGGTTGAAAGTCTATTTTATTAGATATGAGAATGGCTATTCCAGGTTGTTTCTTGGTTCCAATAAGTTTTTGCTTAGAAAACCCTTCCCATCCCTTTATCTGAGGTTATATCTATTTTTGTTGCTGACTTGTGTTTCTTGTATGCAGCAGAATGATGGATGCTGTTTATGGATCCACTCTGTTAACCTGTGTCTTTTTTTTTATTGGGGAATTGAGACCATTGGTGTTGAGAGATATTAATGACTAATGATTGCTAATTCCTGCTATTTTGATGTTGGTGGTGGACCTGTGTGAGGGTGTGTGTGTGTGTGTGTGTGTGTGTGTGTGTGTGTATGGGTCTGTCTGTCTGTCTGTCTGTGATTCTCTTATTTTGGATTTGCTAGTTGTAATGATCTATTTCTTGTGTTTTCTTGGGTATAGTTACCCTCTTTGTGTTAGAGTTTTCCATTTGGTATTCTCTGTAGGTCTGGGTTAAATGAAAAATATTGTCTAATTTTGGTTTTGCCATAGAATATCTTGTTTTCTCTGTCTACGGTGATGGAAAATTTTACTGGGTATAGAAGGCTAGGCTGGCATTTGTGATCTCTTAGAGACTATAAGACATCTGCCCAGGCCCTTCTGGCTTTTAAAGTCTCTGTTGAGAAGTCTTGTGTAGACTAATAGGTTTGCCTTTATCTTAGTTGGCCTTTATCCTTTGTGTCTTTTAATATTCTTTCATTGTTCTATACATTTAGTATTTTTGTTATTATGTGGCAGGAGGATTTTCTTTTCTGGTCCACTCTCTTTGGTTTCTATAAGCTTCTTGTATGTTTATAGACATCTATTTTTTTTAGGTTAGGGAAAAATTTTCAACTACAATTTTGTTGAAGTTATTTTCTGGGCCTTTGAGTTGGGAGTCTTCTATTCCTGTTATTCTTAGGTTTGGTCTTTTCACAGTGTCTCAAATTTCCTGGCTGATTTGTGTTGGAAACTTTCCAGCTTTAGCATTTTCTTTGACCAATGTATCAGTTTCTTCTATGGTATCTTCTATGCCTGAGAGTCTCTCTTCCATCTCTTATATTCAGTTTGTGATGGTTGCATCTGTTGTTCCTGTCCTCTTCCATAGGTTTTCCATCTCCAGGATTCCCTCAGTTTGTGTTTTCTTTATTGCTTCTATTTCCAGTTTCAGGTCTTGAATGGTTTTATTCAACCATTTAACTGTTTGATTGTATTTTCTTGTATTTCTTTAAAGGATTCATTCGTTTTCTCTTTAAAGGCCTCTATCATATTCGTATATTTCAGGCTATTGCTGTCTCTGGGAACACAGGTAGAGCTTGTTGTCCCTGGTGGTAGCAGGCTTCCAGGGATGCAGGTATATCTGGTAGACCCTGATGGCTTCAGGCTGCTAGTTGTCCTGGGTTGGGACAGGCCTCTGGGGATGCAAGTAGAGCTGATGGTTCCTGATGGTGGCAAGCCTGTGTGTCCTGGGCAGCAGCAGGCCTCGAAGGATATATGTGACATTGAAGCCCTGGAAAGGAGTGCAGAAGGGGCGGGGTGGAGCTCAAGGCTGTTGGGTTGGCCCAGAGGTGCAGTGGATTATGGGTAGGGGGTCTCACTTGGTGGTCGCTGATGGCTATGTGTCTGGGGTTGTGGTTAGAGGTGTGGAACCTGAAAATGGAGCACAAAATGGCTAGCTGGGGACCCAGCCGGTAGGAGTTTGGGGCTTGGTTGGCCCTGGCAGTTAGCAGCAGGACTCCAGGGACGCAGGTAGAGGAGCCGAGGCTAGGGATATGGAGGACAGAGGGCACGGAGCCATGTTTCCAGGTGTCATTTAAAATAAGACATATTGCCGGGCGTGGTGGCGCACGCCTGTAATCCCAGCACTTGGAAGGCAGAGGCAGGCAGATTTCTGAGTTCGAGGCCAGCCTGGTCTACAGAGTGAGTTCCAGGACAGCCAGAGCTACACGGAGAAACCCTGTCTCGAAAAACCAAAAAAAATAAAAAAATAATAAAATAAAATAAAATAAAATAAGACATATCACTTACCCGTTGAGCTGTTCGCTGTCACGGTGAAAACCCGTACCTTTCGAGCTGGTGTGTGTGATTACATCCACTTCTTCCCGCATCTTTCTTGTTTCATTTTTACTTATAGTTCCCTTATAAAGGCAACCATGTTATGATTTGTAAGTTAGTGTACATCAAGAATTGAATCAAATTTGAGAAACCCCTCAACCATACCCTAACCAGGACCTTAGCTAACATTAGAACCCTTGACAAGAAGCTATGTTCTTGTACAGATAAAGTCCTCATATACTCATCTAGACTGTATTTATTTTGAACACAATCCTTAATTTCTCTTTTTTTAAAAAAAATTATTTATTTATTTATTTATGCATATGGGTGCTTTTGTCTGTATGTACATCTGCATGCTAGAAGGGGGCATTTGTATTCATGAGATTATGGTTAGACAATTGTAAGTACCATGTGTGTGCTGGGCATTGAACTCGGGACCTTGGGAAGAGCAGCCAGTATTCTTAACCACTGAGCCATCTCTCCAGCCCCAGTTTTTCCTCCTTTAATATTTGTTTGGTGACAAAACTTTTTCAGGGGAGATGCAACACACTCTCATGTCTGCTTACTCAGAGAGTCCTCAACAGACAAAAACGTATGGATTCCAGCAAAGTCCAACTTGGTGAACCAGTGAGTTTTATTGGGGTTACTTATAGAAGTGTGGTTGAGGGCTACTTACAGGAGTATGACTGTGTAGTTCTTTAAAGAAGCAGAAATGACTCCAAGACAGTTACGTCACCAAGGCCCGCCCCTGTATGAATGGCAGCTCCCAAAAGATGTTGCTGATACTCATCCTTTTGAGTTCCTCTATCACTGTCGGCACCTTTGAGTTGAAAAATGGATAAATCCATATATAAGCTCATTAAGTTTAGAATCTAGTAAAATATAAAGGAAAACACAGTAGTCTGTCATGATCTATCTTTGTTCCATGTCAGACATTGTGTGGTGCAACACAAGATTAACTTTTCTATCAGGTATAGTTATCTGCCCAGACAACCTGACCTTGTAAGTACAGAAGAACCTATACTTCTTTCCAAACATTTTTTTCATGTCCCTTGTGGTGTATGTTTTAGGCACATATTGCTAGAGTCCTCCAAGCACTATACTCTGTACAATGTGCTGAGTCATTAACTGAATCTCAGCACTTGGTGCCTGTTCACTCTCCTCCGGATTGTCTGGGATCTTTATCAAGGCCTAAGGAAAGCAGGCAACAGAATCCTTGGGTGGGATTCTAGACATGCCTGTTCTGATCTACACCAGGCACATCCTAATTCTCCATGCCTTGGTTAAAAAAACAAAACAAAAAGAAAGCCCAAACCATAGAAACAATCACAAAACACATAATAACTCAAGGCAATGGTTTTGACGTTTCTTCCTATAATTGCTGTAGCCTTTTTTAAGCTTTTATTATGAACAGTAGGACAAAAGAAAAATCAGGATTGATAGGAAGTTGAAAGCAACTGAAATATTCTATAAATGAATTTGCTGTGACTCAAATCGTGCCTGAACTTACGAAGATCAAATGAGAATTGAGTGTGACAGGATTGCATGAACTAGAAATACAAAGCTAGAGTACTATTTGTGGACACTTAGAATCTCCTTTCTAAAAACAGAATCATTTTTGTAGTACAAACTTCTTGAACTAGTTCAGTAATCATTTTAAAACACCAAGAACACCTGTATTTTGGATTAAATTTGTGATTATAGAACTGAAGCTTTTAAGACAAGATCATGGTTCAGCATATGCAAATCAATTAGTGAACTATATTGACATAAATAAAAATCGCATGATCATCAATAGATACAAGAAAAATATCAATATTCAAACATCCTCTCATGTTTTAAAAAAAGGGCTTCAATATATTAGTTATACAAGGAATATACCTTGACAAAATACGGACCAGATATTACAAATGCACATGTAATATCAAACCAGTGAAAAGCTTTTTAGGTCTAAATCAGGACTAAGACAGACATGCTCATTTATATAGTTTCTATTTAACTATACAGTAGTACTGAAGGTCTTTGTCAAAATAACTAGATGGAAGCAAAGACAGTTGAATGGGAAAGGAAGAAGCCAAGTTATTTATATATGAAAACACTCTCCAAATGCCACAGGAAAAAAAAACCAGAATAAATTCAGTAAAGTTGCAAGATAAAAAGTTAACGTATAAAAGTTAGTTGTGTTTGTATATACTGCTGAAGAATTATCTGAAATAGAAAACAAGTAAGCAATCTCACTTTCTGTAGCATCCAGAGAATAAAGATGGGTCTGGGAAGGTGGCTGAGCCATTGAGAGCTCCTTTGCTCCTGCAGAGGGTCAGAGTTCAATCTTCAGCATTATGTACCTGGCAGCTCCGAACCAATTCCAAGAATCCAGTATCTTTTTCTGGTCAATACAGGCACTTAAAAGTCGTGCACATACCCTCACACATATACATATACACATAATAAAATATAAAGTAAATTATAAAAACTAAAGTAGTTAAGGGATAACACTAACCAATGATGGGGAAGATCCCTAAAATAAAACCTGCCAAACATTTACTAAATAACTTTTGGAATGGCAAATAAATGGAAATTGTCCATTTACTTCCTCATCTGAAAAAGTAATATAAAAATGTCCACGGTAACTTATATAACGTATACAGATTCAATGTAATTTCTAACAAATCTCTAGTGACATTTTCCACAGGAACACAAAAACATCCCCTTTAATGTCACGAAGCTATAAAATGTTTAAAGAGCTAAAGCAAGCTTGAGTTAAAAAGTACAACACTGGAGGCTCCACACATTCTGTTTTTAACCTATATTTAAAAGCTTTTGTGCTCAAAACATTGGATTGCTAGCATAAAAACAGACATGTTGACTAATGAAACCAAATAGAAGACTAAGAAACTCACATGTGCAGTCAGTTTTCTGTAGAACTATATATATTAGAATATACCCTGGAGACAGAAAGGGATCAGAAAAACTGGATTTCCATTATATAAAAATAATGAAATTGGACCTCCTATATGCAACAATTAGCTCAAAATGGATGAAAGACTTAAATATAATGTCTGACACCCCCAAAACAACAAGAAAACATGGAGTAAGCATTTAACATGGATCTAAAAATGGATTTTTGGAATTGACACCAAATATATAGGCATCAAAACCAAAAATAGACCACAGAGTGTATCAAATTGGAAGGTATCTGCATAGCAAAATAATATAAAGAAGCATCCTAAGTAATGCAAAAAAAGAACTATGGTTATAAGCATTATACTAAACATATAAGAATCTCAGTAGCAAAATGCAAGTAACCCAATGGAACAATGGACAAAGGATCTAAATAGATTTTTTTTCCCAAAGGAGAAATACAAAATATGGTCAATGGCAATAATCATAGAAACAAAACTCCACCATAATAACTAATATAGTCATCAAAAAGTCAAAGGAGAACAAGTGTTGGAAAGGAAAACTTGAACAAAGGAAAACTTGAGAGAATGTACGAACACTATGGGAAAACCAATATGGAGTTGTCTCAAGGTCATACTAGAAGAGGTACTATATTACCCAGCAGTTCCACCACTGGACAGTTACCTAAGAGTAAGAGTACTTTATAGCTATATCTGCACTCCTATGTTTGTCTACTACACCATTCAAGGCTGAGGTATTGGGAGAGCTTGGACATCCATTGACTGGTGAATATGTAATAGAATATTGATTTAATCTTTATAAGGGCAAGCCTATCGTTTTGTGTCAACATGGATGGGTATTGAGGACGCTGCATCGCTAAACAGAGTAAGCCCGACACAGTACAATGAACACTGTGTGATCTCACTTGTATGTGAAATCTAAAACAAAGCAAAATGAAAACACTAAAGTTAGGAATAGAGTGGTAGTGGTTATTTGTGACTGGCAGAGGGAAGGAGAATCTCTTGGTCGAAGAGCTCAAATCTTAGCTGTGAGGTGGCTGAGTATTGAGGACCTGTGTAGAGATTGGTGTCTATAGATAACAAAAACGTGTGCCAAAGCCCAAGTGACATGATCGTTATCTTGATTGTTCTGATCATTTATACAAATGTATATATACTAACATACATCAAAACAACATTCTAAATATATGATTTTTTGTTTTTTTTTGTTTTTTGTTTTTTTTTTTGGTTTTTTGAGACAGGGTTTCTCTGTGTAAGCCCTGGCTGTCCTGGAACTCACTCTGTAGACCAGGCTGGCCTCGAACTCAGAAATCCGCCTGCCTCTGCCTCCCGAGTGCTGGGATTACAGGCGTGCGCCACCACGCCCGGCTTAATATATGAATTTTTATTTGTCAATCATAGCTCAATAGAGGCAGAAAGCTTTTTAATTTAGAAATGAAAATAATTATCCTGAGGGCTGGGAATAAACGTTGAAGAGTTAAGCTTTTTGCTCTCATAATTAACTCAGTGGGTCTTGGTAAAACTTGCTCCTGTCCCCCCCAAACCCTCACCGCCCCCCACCCCATCTGTCCACCCATCTGATGTTTGTCATTATCTTGCATTTCCCAACTCCAGCTTCGTCAGTCTTTCCCTTCCCATGATTCTACTAATGTCTCTGCCCGCCGTCATGTCTCCTTAATTAGAAAAATACCTTTACTTGAACAAATCACTCTTCAGTTTGTTAGTGTTTGTTACAATATTACAAAAAAACTCATCGCAAACTGGGAAGTACTGTAAAAGTTATTCACTGCCTCCGCTTACTACTAGCCTTCATAGAATGTATCGCCAATCTATAGACTTCTGATTCTTAGTCTTCAAAAGTCATTTCAATTTGGTAAGGATTTCCAAATCACTAAAATATCAAGGTCTCCTTTCATCTGCAGCCTCTTTGATATTTCAGCGTTTTCTTTCTGCCAAATCTCTGTAGTGCTGACCTCTCCTAGATCTCTCTCCTCTCTCTGCCTAGGAACTTAATGCTTCTCAACTCTGCCTTCTACCCTGTCCTCTTGAGGGCAGATATTCTTTAAAGCTCAACCTTTGGCATCTTGTTCCTTCCTGTTTAAAGCCATTTCCTTGGAGAATTCACATAGTCTCATGAATTTTAATCTCTTCTCCATGCTCAGCCCCCACCTTTGTTATCAAATCCCCATGGCTGGTCCCCAAGTCTAAACAAGCCTGTTTCCAGGTGTCTAGTGAACATGTTTATCATTCTTGTCACCATTTCTAATGTATCAATGTGTCCTCTAATTGGTTCACTTTTCTGAGTTTCTCCATGACAGACATTGGCTTCATCCTTTTTTACGTCTCCTGTTTAATCTGAATCACTACTAAAACCAGTGCGTGAGAACAGTTAATCAGTGCTTGCTCCATAAGTTACAATGCTGCCATTTTCTAGGATTAATGTGAAAATATTATTAGACAGGCATCAAACTGCAGTGTAGCGCTGTAAGGTTAATATGTTTCAGACTAGAGGGAGATCTGGGGAGACTGGGAGATCATTACAGCGAAGGCAAAATTTTGAGTTATTACAGATTAGGAATTATTATAATCAGGGTTGGAAAAAGGAACAATAGACATAATAGTGATGTTACAGTCAAAAATATTAAAATTGTCAGTATTTTCTATGATAAAGTTTATTTTATAATACTTAAATTTATATACTCTATATAATAATCCCATAAGGAACAACAACTGTGTATTTTCCTGATGTTGAAAACGCAGTAGCTGTTTTCCAATGATATATTGAGGAGAACTCTTGGTGCCACTTCAATGATATCGGCAAGAATAGATACTCCGGGCTAGGACAAAGTAGGCTCAGGCAAGACATTGACATTGGACTAGGACACGGCCCAAGAGGGACACAGCTGAGGAAGGTGTTCTTTGTATCTTGTCTTATTAAGTCCCTGAATGCAGTAATTGTGGGACCTTTGTCTATGCCTAGTTTGGTCCTTAACTTCTCTCTTTATGCCTTGTTTGTTCCTTGGCTACTTTGTCTTTGACCTAGAACTGACCTTATTATTTGCAGGTACTTAGAAGAGTATAAAACAGACTGGGGAAAACAAATTGCTTTAGCACTTGCTGGGGACATGTTATAGTGTTATCTAATTGTCTTTTCTTTAATCCTCACTCCCTCCTGGAGATCCTGTTGAATGACTGATCTGGCTTGGTCACTATATCCGTAGATTATTAAAAGCTAAAGCAAAATCTCTAGACGTTGCTATTCTAAGCTTACAAATAAATAAAGTTAAACAAAAATGGCCAGGCTGCCTTGAACCATCCTCTGATGTCACTGGTCAAAATTTAAAGAAGTTTGTGTTGACAGAAGGGAATCTTGATATGAGAGGAGCAAGGGGAAGTCTTCTTTATGGATGAAGTACTCAGTGTTTATCTCTTCTCCTCAGCGGTCCTGCCCTTTCTATTCATCATCTGCTGCAGAACAGCATCAGATTCAAGGATGTAGACATGATGAGCAGGAGGTAGGTGAGTACATAGTCGCCATCAGTCATAGTATGGCCATTTTTGCTGCAAGTTATTTTTCTTGCCTTCACACACATATTTTTATAGGTTATGCTTTTCCATAGGCTAAACGTGAAGTAATTTTGTTTCAGGGGATAAAAGATGGTAAGATGTGGTCTTTGATTTGACCTCACTATGTAACAGAGGCTATGCACGAAGTGCTGGGATTATAGGTGTATTACACCCAACATCCTTTTGTTCTTTACTGACAAATAAGACTTTTGTTATAGTCTCCTCTACAATAGTTCAAAATTGTTCTTCTGAAACACTGTTTTTTGTGTCTCTTTTTAAATATAGCACAGAGATGGCCTGACAACATTTTATCTTAGCAGAATTAGAGCAGCTGTTCTCATAATGATCAAAACATCTTAGTTTTCCAGAGTTTTTTCTTCTGCTAAGCTAAAACAAATGCCTATAGAAACCTAAACACCTTCCTATTTTTGTAAACATCCTGCAGATCCCTCTTTGACTGTACTGTTGCTTCTGTGCATTATATGCCTTATCTTACAGACTCATTATTGGAAGAATGGCTAGTTTAACAGTCACATGTGGCCTAGGAGACTTCTCTGTGATATTTATATATACTGTATATATGTACAGCACTCAGAGTTCATTTTCTAAACCCTATCTGCACAAGGCCTCCTCCAAGGGCCATAATGAGGAAGTTTTAGGTAGGTAGACTCAACACATGATATACACATGTGCACACATGGAGAGAGGGAGAAATAAATGCACATTATTGACTGTTAGGGTTCTATGTGTGTGTGTGTGTATGTGTGTGTGTGTGTGTGTGTGTGTGTGTGTGTGAGGATACAAAATATTTTCCTGTCAAGGTTTTTTCCTACTTCAAGTTATCACTTTTATAGTGGTGATAAGTGGGCAGACACTTAGAATGCACTTGTATCAAAGATACTTAGCAAGGGGAGATGTCAGTAGATATTCACAGGAGGACCTTAAGATGGTGGAAATAGTGAAGGACACGTAGGCAGGTGATTATCAGCTTTTACTAGGCAAGACACTCTATTTTGGGAACATGTAAGTGAGATGTTAATCTTCTAGTCTGTTTTCATGTATATCATGTAACATTCATAAAGTTGTCAAATTTTCATTGGATTTCTGATTTCTTTTACTATCAATATAAAGTTTATCTAGAAATGCTAAGATAAGTTGCATATGGGTATTTCTAGTACCAGGGAAACTATGTTCCCTCTTGAGTAGTGCGGTCTACCTAAAGAGCAAGACAATCACCTTGTTACATTGAGTCAGCCTTTTTGGACTTCTCTTGGAAGCATTTAAATATTCTTCCTAAGTCTCTGTCTCTTTGTTTCCTTCCTTCTCTCCCTCCTTCGTTATCCCCCTCCCTCCCCTCTCTGTGTTTCAAAACAGCTCTTCTGATTCCTTTCTGTAGACAAAAATCTTTGCAAATACAGCAGCCTGTCTCAAGACGGTGTTCTTGTTGTTCTAAAGTTTCCTGTTAAGGACACAATGTCTAGGTCTAAAGACAATGGTCTGCTGCCTGAAGGGCAGCTTGCAGCCATCTGACCGGTTTGATTACCAATGCTTTTCAGGTTTGATTACCAATGCTTTTTCAATCACTTACCAGTGATTGAAAATTTTTGAATTTTCATATTCAAAAATTCTCTTTACTGTTTGTCAGTGGGTGACTGTTCACATTCATAGTTGATCAAACATGGCTTTAGCACTCCACATAACAGCTGCCTTGAAGTCTTGTGTTCTAAGCTGAAAAAAAAATGCCAGCTGGTCTCATTCTTATAAATCACAGGCTGTATTAAAACTAATTTGTGCCTAGCATATCAAAAGAACATAACTCTTACAGTATAAACATTGTATGCAATGTCTAGGCTATTCTGTGATATCTAAGGTTTTTATCAGGACATGTCAAGAAGCCTGGGATGAAGAGCTTCTTTTTGGGATAAATGTCATATACCCACAAAGTATTATTGGCTTCCCACATCCCGTGGGACAGATTCTGAGCTAATCTTCTGTGCTGTGGAGGTGCTGAGAGTCCAGGGAATGCAAGGAAGGAGTCTCATTTTAGACGTGTGTGGAGCAGGTCTCACAGACTTCTGTGGATTTAGCTAATGCTACGGTTGTGATAGAGAGAAGTCTCTCATCATATGACAGTCCTCTAATACAGCCGCACAGTGAGTTTAATTTTCCTTCACAAAAGTGTTGCGCAGCTTAGCTAGTGATCAATCTGCCTCACAAAACTGAGTTCTCAGAAGTCGTACTTGTTGCCTAAGACAGCAGAAGAACTGGCTGACTGATACAAGTTCAGCTTCGTCTGGCTCAGCGCCTCTCAACCTCCCTAATGCTGCGACCCTTTAATCCAGCTCCTCATGTTGTGGTGACCCCCTCAACCATGAAATTATTTTCATTCCTACTTCATAACTGTAATTTTAGCTACTTTTGTGAATCATCATATAAATTTTTATGCTCTCTGTTTGTCTTAGGAGAGCCCTATGAAAGGGTCTTTTGATGCCTAAGAGGGTCGTAATCCATAGGTTGAAAACCGCTGGTCTGTCTGCTTGCAAAGTTGAGCTCTAGAGCAGACTGAGCACAGTGCACTCTTGCTAAGCACTGCATTGCTAATTCTGTTGTCCTGGTTTCTATTGTATATTATTTTTTCCCTTTCTAAATCAATGATTGTCTACAGATGATTTTCTTTCCTTTGACTTTTTTTGTGTTTGTTAGTAGCCAGCTAGGTGTGTGGAGGCAGGAAAAGAGAACAAAGCTAAACAGGTGGCTTCTCATTAGTCTGCCATGAGCTCTCAGGAGTCTCTTTATCCTGTCTCTCTCTTAAGGGTGTCTTTAACCACGTGAACCCAACAAAAGTCATTAAAGATCTGTGTCAGTGTGTGTCGATCGGTCCGGACTGTCTGGTGTCCTGTGAACAGAACAAACATTTCACTCAGTATGCTTATGTGATAGGTTTTCAGGCTCTGGTGAGACCACTCTGGGTCTTTGTCCAGCTCAGCACGCCATGATGGCTTTGCTTCTCACTTCCATGTGCTGTAGTTAGTGGCACAAATGGCACTTATTAGTCTCACCTAATGAGTGAGCAGACGGTTCTGTATGGGCCAAAACCTGGGTCTGATTTTTTTTTCCTTCCCTGACACTTCAGGTAGATAATTTGAATGTGTTACATTTGTTTCAAGGTTTCAGTTTTTTTTATTTTTTTTTTCTCACTCTTAAGGCTCATGTGTCTTTGTAACAACAACGGCTTCTAAATGGAGGAAGAAGAGAAACTTATTGACAACTTTATATATCCAAGTTTCAAGGTGATTTAAAGTTTGCCCTAGAGTTCTATCTAGAGACTTTGCACGGGCCTATTTGCTAACCCTCAACTCACAAACCACGGAAACCGTGTCTCTCCTCTCCCTCCTCTTTTCCTCTCTCATGGCTGGTGTGTTTAGGGAGCTAGTTCACCACACCATGGCTGTGGCTTACACTAGAACCAGCCAGTGTTCTAGTTTGACTTACAAACTTGAGCAAATGCTTTTAGCTCTTTAGTGCTAATACACTGGTAAAAACAACTTTATTCTGAGAATGAGTGTACCTGGAGAGGGATACTACCTTCATGCAGATAACCCACTGCTCAGACTTCGGTACAAAGTAAAAAGATTGGCTATTTTTGTTTGCTTGTTTGTTTTAAAGAAAGACATTGGTAGCTTTCTGGGAGACTATCATCTGAAGGAAAATGTATAAAGCATGGCACCATGACATTAATTCACTTTAAAAAAAAATTCCTGTGGTACTGGTTTTTTTTATGATGGTAGTTGGCCTTGGCATTCTTTGTATTCAACATATCATGTATGTTGAGGGCATTGATTAAGAAAATTGGCTGGGCGTGGTGGCGCACGCCTGTAATCCCTGCACTTGGGAGGCAGAGGCAGGCGGATTTCTGAGTTCAAGGCCAGCCTGGTCTACAGAGTAAGCTCCAGGACAGCCAGGACTATACGGAGAAACCCTGTCTCGAAAAACCAAAAAAAAAAAAAAAAAAAAAAAAAAAAAAAAAAAAAAAAAAAAAAACCCCAAAAAAAACCAAAAAAAAAAACCAAAAACAACAACAACAACAACAACAACAACAAAAAAAAAAAAAAAAACAAAAAACAAAAAAGAAAGAAAATTGTAAGTAGGATGAAAGAAATAGAAGAACATCAAAGATTTTCCCAAGCTATTTGTAAATACTGATGTTTCATATTTTCACAGAAACAGTAGAACTTATATTAAGACACAAAGTAGCAAATGCTGTGGTAGAGGAAGTAACCATTGTTATGCGGGATACAAAAATGATAGATTAGTGTCGGGAGGGGAAAGCTATGAATAAACACTCATCCCAAGTGCCAAAAGGACAGAGATCTCCTGTCTGCACACTGCATGTGGACTACACGTGGATGAGTCAGAGGTCTGTAAAACAGCAGTTCTCAACCCGTGGGTCTGCACCCCCACGGGGTCACAGATCAGATCTCCTGCATAGGAGATAAGTTACAGTAGGCCTCATACTGGTAGCAAAATTACAGTTATGAAGTAGCAATGAAATAATCCTGTGGTTGGGGTCACCACAGCATGACCGGCCACAGCATTAGGGAGGTGGAGAACCACTTGCTGTAAAGTAATATGCAAGCTGTGCCCTGTGTGCCCCAAGCTGCGCCCTGTGTGCCCCAAGCTGCGCCCTGTGTGCCCCAAGCTGCGCCCTGTGTGCCCCAAGCTGCCTTTTTCCTGCAGAAGTAAATTATTCTTTTAATAGAGAGTGTGAGTTCTGTATATGCAGTGGCCCCTTTTTTAAAAAAACAAAGAGTATGAGACAAAGTACACTGATAATGTGCCATTTTATGTAAGGGAAGACTTTGTGTGTCTTATAAAATACCTTCATATTATATTACTTCTTTTAGATTAATTCTTCTTTGTTCTGCTATTTTGTCTAACTATAAAACCCACAGAAATTGCTCTAACGATGCTGTTATTTGAAAAATATGCGCTTCTGAATACTGTTTTAATTCTGGTTGATTTTTTAATGTAAAACTATCATAATTACTGTATTTTTTCTTTACCTGCATGCACCTATAAAAACATTTTTATATTAACTTCTCTATTTTTAGTTTTTATATTAATAGGTTTTTTTCATTGAGATGTACATGCATTTGTCAATGAGATTTCCAATTACTTCTTCTATATAAGCTCTGTACTTACAAAGTCTAGAACAGTTTATGTATCTTTTTAGTACACTATGAAATTGTGGCATTATTTTCCAAATAATTCACCTGTCCTTCCGAAACCAGTCATTCCTCTGGGCTTTGCTAGGCGTGTGCTGCCAACTCGTCACTTATGTCTTAGCTCTCACTCTACAGTGATGTTATGGGTTCTTTAAAGATAGAACGGTCAGTAAATATTCGTAATATGGTGATTTTTTTATTGTTACAAAACACCTGAACATGGGTTATTTTTTTCCAGGACAAGGAATTGGATCCAGGGCTTCATAGGTGCTAGGCCTGTACTCAACCACTGATCTGTGTCCCCAGATTGGTTATAAACTTTTTTAAAGACAGCATTTTACTAAGATGCCCATGGTGACCTTAAGTTTACTCTGTAGGTCAGGTAGTCCTTGAACTTGTGATTTTTCTGTCTCAACCTACAAACATTCTCTCTCTCTCTCTCTCTCTCTCTCTCTCTCTCTCTCTCTCTCCTTATATATATAAATATGCACATATATTCATATATACTTATATATTTCTAGTAGCATAAATATCTCATATACATATATATGATAAAAGACAAAATGTGTATATATGTGCATTTATCTATTTTTCTTCAATAGGAAAGAATATGAGTATAGTTTCACGACCAACTATTATAGCTAAAAAAAAAAAAAAAAATAGAAAGTACATTTTCATTGCCCATTCACCCGGCGCCTGGCGTCTAGGCTAGTGCCTTTGATTTTCCTTGTGAGAGGAGTGCCAGTATGCATGGCCGCTCCAGTGCCCCTGGAGTGTGGAATGGGGTGCAAGGAGACAAATGCAGGGCCAGAAATCAGCTGAAATGGAGCACGCATGCAAACCCCATGGAAACAATATGCTGTGGGTTCATTCAAGAATTAAAAAGTTAAACGCTAACAGAGGAGGGTCGATGGTCTTGCTTCCAAGGAAAGAAAAACACCAAGACCTAGCCATTTGCAATCCTTCAGATGCTGTGTGCTTCCTTGCCTTATGACTTGGTCATCCCCCGCCACACCCTCCCGGCCACAGTAACTGTGACACGAAGCGGAATTGGAGAGTGGCTCCAAGATTGAAAAGACAGACCTAAGCTTCCTGCGTCCCCAGTACCAGAAGAAGTATTGGAGGTTTATGGAACATGTTTACTTCTATTTCAAACAGAATGAGTTTGCATTTTCATTTATAGTACAAGGGTATACCTATGTTCAAACTCTTTGAGTAGCGAAAAGAAATCTCATGTGACCTACAGTCAACCTAACTTAACAGCTTCAACTCTCTATGGACCCAAAAAAAAAAAAAATCATCGCTCCTATAAACTGATGCTGACCCCGTGTCAGCATAAATTTATAGCAAAAGTACAGAATTAATGAGAATTAAAACACTCTTAAAAATAGCAAATTAGAAACTTTAAACTCAGTAATTTCCTTGATGATATTTACTTAATTACAGTTTTATCGTACCTGTTGAAGAAGTGATGAGCTGTCTATCTTTAGAACAATTAATCTAAGCTATTTGCATGTGCAATGGGTAACTAGGAAAAAGAAGACTTGCCGACGGGTAATTACGCCTGCGTTATTTTCTCCCATGTGGAACGGGAGAGCGTCTTGATCGTATAACGACTCTTACAGGGGAGAAGCACTGGATGCGGGCTTTGCGAGCATTGGTGGCATTAGTAAGCTGCCCCTGCACGGTCCTGCTTTTGGAGCACCTTGTGTGACAGACACTTCATACAGACTGGTTTATCAACTAGCCCTCATCTAAGGCTTGAAAACTGGTAGTCAGAGCTTTTAGCGCATCCAGTACGCAATTCTGTGACTTAGTTACGTCTTCCCAACGATGATGAATGAAGTAGATTAATTGCACCGCTGGCTCCAATCCTTCATCCCGCATACACACACACACACACACACACACACACACACACACGTATACGCCTGCGCTATGCTGCCTTGCCGTGTCCTCTTGCCGATTTTCTGCGTCCATCCGGGAAACCTGCTTTAACCAGGGAGATGTTCGTAGTTATGATGCAAACGGAAGGTTGAAACAATTCATAGTTTGACTCTTCCTCTTGAAAGATGCTGTTACCGTGCATTAAACATAGTTAATGTGAACATATGTATTCAGTATATGAACCAGCATTCCTTCATAGACTGAGAGGGTGCGGGAGGGTATCACCTCACACACGGAGGGCTGCGGTCAAGTGATCCCTTATGTGGCATGCCTATGATTGATTATACATGACTTTTGTTTCTTAGCGCTATGGCCTGCAGTCACCTAAGGTCCTCTAAGGACTCTTTGACTCTTGACAATCCGAACGTCAACATTTCAGGAATTTTTCAAGCTGATTGCTAAACACAGTGGTTCCTAGAAACTACACAGCATGCAACTAAACGATATGCAATTAAGACTATACATATACTGTGTCATCTTTTAATTGATTATTTTATCTGTCCTAAGGAGGTACTGTATAATAGAGAGCAGCTACCCATCTCTTCCAAGCTCTGTACAGTGATGCTTGGTAGTTAGTTTAAAATACCCATGGAAGGAAATTGGCTGGCTAATGCTATAAATCGGAGCCCCCTGTCCTGGGGCCAGTTGTTAGGCCCTCACCAGCATATCACTGAAGAGCTGACAGACCATAGCTTTCCCCTACTGCAAATCCTGAGCCCTAGCACTGTGCTATTTATAGGACAGCAGAAATGCATTCAAAACATGACTTCCCAGCATTTGGTGTTATTGGAGAGCTACATTGATGTCTAAGGTGTTTCAAGAGTCCTGGAAAAATAAATAGACCATTTTATTATGTCATATCCAAAGAGATACTGTTTCTCTTAGACAAATTAATCAGTGGACATTCTGTTTTTGACTTCCTTAAGCTTTTGCCATTCCTACTTATAGAAATTTCAATCTTCACCAGCTCTTCATAAAAGTCACTTTTGGGGCTAAGGGCTTGGTTCGTAAAACACTTATTGTGAGTACCTGAGTTTGAATCCTCAGGGATCACAAAAGCAAAAACAAAAAAAAAAAACAAAAATTGTTTTGTGATCCTGGAGAAGAGCTAGCTAAGACTGGAGGAGACTTGGAGCTTGAACCCAGACAAAAGAACCCTAGCAAGTTCCATATTCACTGAGAGACCATGCACGAAGGGAATATAGCATGGATTTTGGTATAACAGGACACTCCTCTAATCTCTGCATACATGAATACAAGTGCAGTCACACACTCACACACGTACACATATCCAAATACACATACACACACACATACACACATATATCCCACACAAACACACACATCACACACACAACACACACATACATACATACACTACACACATATCACACAGTACACACACACACATATACACATATATCCCACACATACACACACATGCATACACTACACACACATCCCACACACAGTACACACACACATACACACATATATACACAACACACACACATATACGCACACATACACATATATACACACACATACATACATATGCACATACACACATACCACAGAAATACATTAAAAAATAAAACATTGAAGCAAGAATGTGACAATATATTATTCCTCAAATTCTAACTATGTACATATTGCATGAACTATTATAGTCAAAAACTACACCAATATGATATAAGAGAAAAATTCATTTAGCTGTGCTACATACAAATGAATTGTTCATTGACCTACTTGTATCAATAGGAAAGATAGCTAGAGATGTCCTGTGAAAGCAGGTACCCACTGGCCATATGTAGACAAAGTCTTTAGGATGTTCTTCTTGGGATTAAAAAAAGCCACTGGGGCACTTTTGGCTTATTAAACAGTGTAGTAATAATACCTTCAAATGTGAATAAAGAATCGTGAATACTCACTTAATAGTTACGATCCCAGTGGAGATGGCCCTAATTTTTAAAGTTTCCCAATTATTTAATGACTCAGAAGTAATTATGAGTGAGATTTCTTTGATCTGAGCTTTGAAGCAAGAAAAATAAATCAGGTAAAGCAAAGAAAACTTTGGTGGCATTTTACAAAATACTAACCAAAAATATCAATGCACTAGTCACTTTTATCCTAGACTATTAAGAAACTTATTGGCAGAGGCAGGCAGATTTCTGAGTTCGAGGCCAGCCTGGTCTACAGAGTGAGTTCCAGGACAGCCAGGACTACACTGAGAAACCCTGTCTCAAAAAACAAAAAAACAAACAAGAAACTTATTGGCTAGCTCTTTAATCTATTTATAGCCTCTTCCTCTTTTTTTTTAAGGACCAGTATGAGCTTTTTATCCAGACCCCATCACAAGTAAACATAAAAACACAAAACAATAAACACTTTACCTCTACTTCCTCCTGCAAAATGGACTTCCTGTAAACAGTACAGAACACTCTTACTGGGGGAACTCTTTTTTTCTTTTTTTTTCTTGTTCCTGCTTTTTTCTTTTTTTCTTTATTTTCTATATTCTTTGTTTACATTCCAAAGGCTTTCCCCTTTCCTAGGTTCCCCCTCACCATATGTCCCATAAGTCCTCTTCCCTCCACCCATTCCCCAATCACACCCCCCATTTCTCTGTTCTGATACTCTCCTACAAATCTGGGTCCAGTCTTTTCAGGACCAGGGTCCTCTCCTTCCTTCTTCTTGGGAATCTTCTGATTTGCTAATTGTGCCTTGAGTATTCAGAGCTTTTGGGCTCATTAATATCTACTTATCAGTGATTGCATTTCATGTGTATTCTTTTGTGATTGGGTTAACTCACTTAGGATGATATTTTCCAGATCCAACCATTTGCCTACAAATTGCATGAATTCATTATTTTTTAACTGCTGAGTAGTATTCCATTGTATAAATATACCACATTTTCTGTATCCATTCCTCCTTTGAGGGACATCTGGGCTCCTTCCAACTTCTGGCTATTATAAATAAGGCTGCTATGAACATAGTGGAGCATGTGTCTTTATTATATGCAGGGGAATCCTCTGGGTATATGCCCAGGAGTAGTATGACAGGGTCCTCTGGAAGTGTCATGCCCAATTTTCTGAGGAACCGCCAGACTGATTTCCAGAGTGGTTGTACCATCTTGCAATCCCACCAACAGTGTAGGAGTGTTCCTTTTTCTCCACATCCTCTCCAGCACCTGTTGTCCCTTGAGTTTTTAATCTTAGCCATTCTGACTGGTGTAAGGTGGAATCTCAGGGTTGTTTTGATTTGCATTTCCCTGATGACTAATGATATTGAACATCTCTTAAGGTGCTTCTCAGCCATCCAAATTTCTTCTGGTGAAAATTCTTTGTTTAGCTCTGTACCCCATTTTTTGATAGGGTTATTTGGTTCTTTGGGGTCTAACTTCTTGAGTTCTTTGTATATATTGGATATTAGCCCTCTGTCAGATGTGGGGTTGGTGAAGATCTTTTCCCAATTTGTTGGTTGCCGTTTTGTCCTTCTGACAGTGTCCTTTGCCTTACAGAAACTTTGTAATTTTATGAAGTCAATTCTTGATCTTAGAGCATAAGCTATTGGTGTTCTGTTCAGGAACTTTCCCCCTGTGCCCATGTTCTCCAGGGTCTTCCCCAGTTTCTTTTCTATTAGTTTCAGTGAGAGAACTCTTTTGCAGCTTTTCCATGCGAATTTATTTCATACCTTTTAGCTTTCTGCAACACGACTGCTACACACAAGTTCTAAGCCCACCTACCACACATACACATGGCTTTCTAATATCCTGAACCTGTCAGAATCTTTCTGGGGAGCTGTCTTAGCTAGCCCCATCTTCTATGAAAGCCTCTTCTTCTTTGTAGATTATAATTAGTATGTTCTAGATGGCTGTACTATTTTAGTTGATGATGAGAGTCTCTGTGTGTGTATGTGTAGTCTGCATAAATGCACCCTACAGACAAAATTATCACGTTGCCCATTGAATTCTGTTACTCGAGAATCTGCCTTGTTGTTATTCCAATTATATTAATGCAATGCTAGCTGACAAAATTTAGATATGAAAATACTAGGCCAATTCATTATCATTACTGGTTTATGATGACAATACCAGGCTCTCTCTCTGTCTCTCTCTCTGTCTCTCTCTCTTTCTCTCTCTATCTCTGTGAATGTCTGTCTGTTTGTCTCTGTGTATCTATGTGTATCTACATATGTCTGTGTAGTGTGTGTGTGTGTGTGTGTGTGTGTGTGTGTGTGTGTGTGTGTTGTGTGTAGGGCAGAGATTGACATCAGGATATCTTCCTCAGTTGCGTCATCTCATTTTTGAGACAGGCTGTCTTGGTGATCCCAGAGCTTGCGACTTTGTCTGGACTGGCTATCTAGCAGGTGCCTGAGGTCCATCTGTCTTCGGTGTCTAGTCTTAGGTTACAGATATGTAACACCACGCCTGGCTTTCATGTGGAGACGACGGATCCAAAAGCAGGTCCTCGTCCTTCACGCAGCAGACTCTTCACCCGCTGAGCCATTTCCACAGTCCAGTGTTAGGCTTCTTCCCTGTGACACAAACTCAAGTGTTGTGCTAACGTGCAAAATTACTTCAGAAGAGGAAACACATAGATAAGAAAGAACACATTTAGCCAGTTTGGACCTGGCTTTGTAAACACAGCCGGAATGACACGTACGGCTAATAAGGAGAGGAGTCAGCTGTGAATCTCTTTTCTTGTGCAGGACATTTAGTGGACAGAAATTTAAATTACTTAATCTGTTTCACTTTGGATTCTTTTGGTTTTTTTTTTTTCTTATCCTCTATCAAGTAGTCATTTGAGTGAAAAAAGGAAAACATCTTATAAATGAGCAAGTTACAAGAATGTCAGGGGAAAATAACCTAAAAAGCCAGGATTGTCTGTCAGCTCTGTGCTGTTAGAATGAGTTTCTCCTAGACAATCAAACAGATTTCTTGAAAGCCAAAATGTTGTTTCTTGAAATTCAGTCCCTTATGTACATATTCATGTGTGAATTCTGGGGATGTGTTAGGTTTTATGCCCTAAGAGCTTTTCTTTGCCTTGGAAACCGTTGACTAAAAGCACAGGGTCAGTGTCCTAATTAGGATTTCTGTTGCTGTGGCAGAACACCACAACGAAAAGCACCGTGTGGGGGAAAAGAGTTTATTTCTTCTCAGCACTCTCGGGTCACATTCTATCACTGAGGAAAGTAGGGGGAGGAACTCAAGGCAGGAACCTGGAGGCAGGAATGCAGCCATGGAGGAGTGCTGCTTACTGGCTTTCTCCTCATAGCTTGCTCAGCCTGCTTTCGTATGTAACTCAGGGTTACATACCTGCACAGGGTTGCCACTACCCACAGTGAGCCGGGTCTTCCCATCAATCCTTAATCAAGAAAGTGTTCTACAGGTTTTGCTATAAGACCAATCTTATAAAGGCATTTTCTCAATTGAGAGTTTTCTTCCCACATGACTCTTGCTTGTCTAGGGCTGATAAACAAACACAAAACAACCCAGACCATCAGAGATGGCCAACACCTAGACTGACAGCTAGTTGAGAAGCTCTTTTAATCATTTAAAGTCACTCGGCACAGATCCATCTACAAATGGATCAAAGACCTCAACAGAAACATGAAACTCTGAAACTTCCAGAAGAAAAGGTAGGGAAGTTGTCACAACATACAAGTATAGGCAAAGATTTACTAATAGGACTCTGGTCACTCAGGAAAGAAGGTCAACAGTTAACAAATGGAACCTCATGAAATGGAAAAGTTTCCACAGAGCAAAGGAAAATTCCAGTGAAGAGACAGCCTATGAAATGAGAGGAAACCTTTGTCGTCTGTACACGATTAAGCTCTAGAAAATACCAAGAGCTCAAAAAACAAAACAACCTAATAAAAATGGGCTATATATATGAACAGAGAATCCTCAAAATAAGATGCAAAGGACTAGTAACCACTTATAAGTCTTCAACATCCTTACTTAGTCTTGAGATTCTATCAGAATGGTTGTCAGGGAATAATCAAATAAAAATGTTGTCAAGAAGAGGGTAAAAGGGAACCTATATTCTCTGTTGATGGGAGTGCAGACTGATGGAGTTGCTTTGGAAATCAGTGTGAAAGTTTTTCAAAAAGCTGCAAACAGAAGAGCCAGGTAGGGCATTTTCCTTTTTTTTTTTAAAGATTTCTTTTATTTTATGTATATGAATACACTGTAGCTGTACAGATGGTTATGAGCTGGTTGTGATCATGTGGTTGTTGGGATTTGAACTCAGGACCTTTGGAAGAGCAGTCAGTGCTCTTACCCACTGAGCCATCTCACCAGCCCCGGGCATTTTCCTTAAAGACACTGTATCCTACTAGAGATACTTGCTCATCCATGTTCATTCCCACCCCACTCTATTCGCCATAGCTGGGTCTGAAGGCTGGTGGGGATAATGTGATACATATACACAATGGGGTTTCATTCAGCTGTAAAGAAAAATTAAATCCTGGCATGTGCAACTAAGTGTATGTTACTGTTAAAATATTATAGTGATTGGGGTAGACAAGACACAGAAAAATAATAAATACCACACGCTCTCCCTCATATATTGTTCCTTGCTTTGAATCTCTAATGCATGTTCAATTTGGAGTTCCGCTAGAAGGCAGGAAAGTAGGAAGAGGCCACTTGGAGTGAGATGCCCTAAGAGACGGGCAGGTCATATGAAAGTAGAGAGGAGAAATACTGGGGGTAGATAGGTTCCAGAAAAGAGGGGTGTTTAAAGGGAAATACCCAGCATGGCTAGGAAATCTGTTCCTAGAAACTTTTACCAAACAGAACCTCAAACAGTGTTGTGTGTGAGGTACCGCCTTGTGAGTTATTGATCAGAGGACACCAAAAGCCCCCAAACAACACAGACTCTTACTCTTGTTTGACTAGCAGAACAGATTGATAAGACCATGTAGCTGAAGATGCCACAGACTTCCATTGTACGTTATAGAGGAACTGATCCGGAAGCTTCTTGGCTGGCTCACTTTCTCAGTGTCAGAGGTGCTATCCAGGCTGCCGAAAGAGAAAGGAACCAATGGTCTTACCCAGCTGCGAACCCCAGGAAAGATGACATTAACCTGATAGGCGTGATGTACCCATGTTTGCCATCGTGGTATGACAGTTAAGGGACTTGCCAGCCACTCCCTAAATGGGCCTACTCTACAGAGAGAACCCATCCTTGTTACTCCAAACCCAGTCAGAAACCCCATGGTGGAGGCGGGCAAAGGCTCAGCAGGGGAAGGCACTTGCTGAACAAGCCTGGAACCCAGAGCCCTAGAACCTACCTACATAAAGGCGGAAGGCAAGAACCAATTCCACAGAGCTGTCCCCTGGCTTCCTCACATGTGCTGTGTGGCATGAGTGCTTCCATACACAGGTGTTTCCCAAACACTAATACATTTTAAAAAACATGTTATAGGAGAAGAACCAGTTATAGAGCATCTTTGATTTCTTACATGTATAATTTTGAAAAAAAATATAGTCATAAACAAGGACCCTGAAAAGTCTATTACTAAAGAGTCATGTCTTGTTTCATACAGAGTAACTAGCAAAACAACATGATTTAAGAATCATGAAGTTATCGTCATCTCGACCGACAGTATTAAATGAGATAAAATATTATTTTTAAATTGCTAAGCTTACATTTACATTTCAGTGCTTGAAAAATTTACAGGCACAATGCAATCTTTGGACTACTGAATAAACTTAACCTGGCGAACATAATTTGAGACAAAGGGGCTCTGGGCCGTGCTCATCTAGTCTTGATTCAGTCACTGAGCACAGAAACCTGTGGCCAAGATGAGGAACTCAATCTAGAGAAATGAATTTTACTTCATTATAAGAGCTTTAAGCCCCAACGGAGAAAGCTAAATGAGTATTTACATCTAGCTAATAAGAGGAAACTGGGCACAAGCCAACCTGCCGGAGGCTTTCCTGTAGTCAATTTTAAGGATTCCTTCTGAAACTTCTCAGTCCTATTGAGAATTCCAAGTTTTACCTTACAGTCTATGAAAGAAAGGAAGAGAACCCAACTGCCAAATGCATACTTGAAAATTTCCCGTCGTGATTTGTCAAGGCAACTTAGTGTGTGCATCCTGATAAGAGGCCATTTCTGTTGAGTCAACAGTAGTCATGCTATATAGCCTAGAAATATATAGATATGTAACCTAGAGATAGCTCAGTTATGGTACTAAACTCTACTGAATTTTAAAATGATTTACCTTAAATTGCAATTGATACTAAAAATAAGTATTTCCATTATTTGTCAAGGGCATGAAACATGACAGGCGCCCCAATATGTTCTTTACATCTTTAAATTTATTCCTCATAAGATTGACAAAGTAAGCATGACCCATTTTTCTCTTCACTTGAGCTAGTGAGTACCTGGGACAGACAAGATAAGCCATTTGCCTCGGAACATGTTGCTTCTGAATCACACAGCCATGAATCTCATCAAACCTTTGACATTCAGCTACATGCACGTCTACAAGGTTCACCACTTCCTGTTGTGGCCGGAATTCTCTGATAGTTTGGCTTGATGAAGAAGAAATGTACAAAAAGAAAAATATCCATCAAATACATTTTTGGCCTGTAGACAGAAAGAAGCATGTTCACAATCTGAGTTGAAGCAGTTGAGAAATGCTAAAGAAGACCTGCAGGAGGCATAGATGTGAGGTGGTGGACTTTGGGGGTTCCTTGTTACTTTTTGAGGAAACTCCTTTCCTCGATATGTTGACTAAGAGAAAGAAAGAACAGAAAAACATATCTCTTAAGGTTTGCTTTTTACATTTTATGTGTATGAGTGTTTGCCTACATGTATGTGTATATATGTGTGTGTGTGTGTGTGTGTGTGTGTGTGTGTGTGTGTGTGTGTATTCCTTGTCCCTCAGAAGCCAGACAAGGCCATTAAATCTCCTGGAACTGGAGTTTACAGATGGTTGTAAGCTGCCCTACGGGTGCTAGGAACCGAACCCAGGCCCTCTGTAAGAGCAACAAGAGCTCTTAGCCACTGAGTCACCTCTCCAGCCTCTCTGAGGTGTTTTTCTTTTCAGAATTATTATATGGTATGATGTATATAAAGTTCTATTATTGTTTATTAATAAGGAGCTGGAACTTAGGAAACAGCATGCTTGACTGAACCCATCCCAGAGGAAAATGAATAACACCTGATAGACGCAACTTAAGGGTGGAAGGCTTTACTCTGGCTCCAGTGGGAGGGGGCATTTATTACAGCAGCAAAGGCGTGGCAGGGTCCATGGCGGTGGGATTGAGGTTGGGCACTTCACATCTTGATGGCCCCGGAAGCAGAGAGAGCAGAACAGGTGGACACTCATGGCCTCTTCCTTTTACCTCTTTTTATTCGGTCGGGACCCAGTCACCAGGCTATGGGATACTAACACTCACCTTCTGTGTAATTTGAGTCCCATCATTAAATCCCCTCTGGACACGTATCAGATGTACACCAAAAGTGCCTCACAAATACGTGACGCAGTCCTGCAATCAAATTGACAATCAAAATTCACCACCAACACAGACATACATACTTAGAATGGAAACAACTAACATATCCATCAATTTATGAGTGGAAAAATAAAAATGTAATATATATTATATATGAACATATCAGAATATTACACATCAACATAAAGCACGAAGCATTGGTACACACTACAACATTATTAAAACATCAATACTTACAGTGAGTGAAGGAAGCCAGTTATAAAAGGCCATGTATTTTATAGTCCCATTTATATTCATTGTCCAGAATGGGACATTCCATAGAATGAAACATAGACTAATAATTTCTTAAAGCTTGTAGGTATGGAGGTAGTACAGAATAGTCAGTTACTGCTTGTAACCATGAATTTTTTTTTAAAGGGAACATAAATCATCTAAACTTAGATTGGATAATGGTTGGACAATTGTATTAATATATAACATCAGTTTATTATAATATATATAGTATATAATATATAGTATATTATCTAATATAGTGTATATGATATATAACATATAACATATAATATAGTATATTATATATGGGTAATTGTATGCTTTGTGACCTATACCTCCACAAATATTTTTAAAAAGACAATCACACAAGGAACCTGAACAAACAAACAAACCAAAAGAATCAAAAACAACAACAAAAAAAAAAACCCCAATGAATTCCTTAATAAAACAAAACCCAGCTGAAACAGATGAGAGCAGCTGTTTGTTATTTATTCATTGCCCAGAGAAATCCTTCAAGTCATTTCAAAAGTCAGTGAATTGAGTTATTAAGATAGATCTTAAAAATCATGTGGGTGTATGTTGTGTGAAGCTGTCGCCTGCAGCAGACCTTCTACAAGGTTTAAGAAAGGGGCTAGAGAAGCGGTCTTGGACGCTCACCGAGATGCCAGCCCTCCCTACTTGTGCCACCCTCTCGGCTCTCTGTAATTCTGCTCATGGTTGCTGGTGGTGCCGAAGTGGAAAGTGGAAAGCTAGCGGGAAGGGCAAGTCATCATTTGTTCTGGGGTGAAACCTTCCCGGGTGTAGCTGTTAAAGGTGAGTCATGCTCCTGTAAGATGGCCTCATCCTTGTTTCCGTGAGTAAGTACAACAAGCTCATTGGTTCTCCAAGGGAGACCTGAGTGGATTCTTTCTCATATCTGCCATTGGTGCCCTGTCTGGGGTGAGTCATTCACGATTCCCAAGGAGAAGTTAACAGTGTCACTATTTTATAATCGATGTAGATATATGTCCTGTTCTCATAGAGACCACTAACTTGCTTACTTAGTTTACCCATAAGTAATTATGTCAACGTCTTTAGGAGATCTTATTCTCAAATGAACAGAATGAAATGCAAACATCATCAAATGAATTAAAGGAAAAAAAATTGTCCTAATTTAAAACTTGAATTGTTTAGACTAGTATTAACTCATGGTTAGTTTTACTTTAAAAAAAAAAAAAAGATTAAGTCTTAGTTTTACTCGCTAAAAATTCCTGGAAGCAATTTCAGCAGAGTAAACATCATCCATGACCGAGCTTTTAAAGTGCCCTTTTGGACTAAAAGTAACCAGAGATTCCCAGAGAATTGCTGGTGCCACCTCTTGGGAGGAAATGCATCAGATTAGCCTGCAACAGTTTAAGATGCTAGGGAGGAAAGTGTTCAAAGACCCCGTGTCCTTTTCAAGAAGACTCAAGGTACCACAGTGTCAGACCCACTCTAGGCCATAGAAGGGTCTGTGTGCATCAATAAAATAATGATGCCAACAGACTGAAGCAAACTCATTAAGACTTAGGAATCCAACAAAAAGAATTTTGAGAGCTAGAAAGAGGACTCCATGGTTAAGACTTCTTCCTGCTCTTTTAGAAGACCCAAGTTTGAGTCCTGTAATCCTGTTTCTCACAACTGCCTTTAATTCTAGATCCAGGAGGAATCTATATCTTCAGTCTACAAGGGCATCTGCATTCACCTGCACATACTCTGATATACACATCATTTAAGATCTGCACATACTACTGATGTACACATCATTTAAGATAAAAAAAAATAAGTCTTTTAAAAACCAACTTTGGGGGGAGCAAGATGACTCGGTGGGTAGAGGTGTGTGACCATTTGTATATGTGAGGCCCAGGGAGTGGCACTATTAGAAGGTGTGGCCCTGTTGGAGCAGGTGTGTCACTGTGGGTGTGGGCTTTAAAACCCTCATCCTAGCTGCCTGGAAGCCAGTATTGTGCTAGCAGCCTTCAGATGAAGATGTAGGACTCTCAGCTCCTCCTGCACCATTCCTGCCTGGATGTTGTCATGCTCCCACCTTGATGATAATGAACTGGACCTGTAAGCCAGCCCCAATTAAAACTTGTCTTTATAAGAGTTGCCTTGGTCATGATGTCTGTTCACAGCAGTAAAATCCTAACTCAGACAAGGTGCTTGTTATGAAACCTGATGACTGGAGTCCAACTACCTCAACCTGTACAAAACTGTAAGAAGGTAACAAACTCCTAGAGGTGTCCTTTGACCTTCACATGCAAGCTATGGCATGTGTGTTCTCATGCACACACACAATACATACATAATACATACATACATACATACATACATACATACAAAATGCAAAGTTTATTGGTCACCTTTCAAGGCTACTAGGCACCAGATCATTATTCTGAGAACTGGCAAAAAAGAGGAAACAAAAATAAAATATTAATTTTACCCTGCACTGTGTCTGTGTAATCAAAGCATCAACAGTTCTTAGAAGAATTCCACCTGACAAACTTAAAGGGTATTACAAGAAAGCAGTCACAATATCTAATGAGAGAATTCACTTTGACTGTGAGAAGAGTTAAGAGGAAGCTGTCTAGAGAAAGCCACACTGGAGAGATGAGATTGATGCTGTCTAAACCCACAGAAGCATTTCAAGTAACAAGACACAACCTGATAGGCTGTAGTCAAAGTATACGGTATTTCCTGCAATACATTCATCCTAACAAACTCTGAACTTAGGAATGAATTGTTGTTTTTCTGGAAATACCAAGAAGAGGAACATACGTAGGATACAATGAGCCATGTTCAGAAATGAAAATTCCAATATGCTCATTTCTTTAGCAAGCAAATGGCAAGTAATTAAGAAGGGAAAATGGTTTCTGTTGCTGAGAGACTCTGGTATACTGTCAACTCAACTCAAGAATACTTTTTGTTTAAGTAGTGATTAAGAAATCCACAGGAAATTCGTATGGTTCACAAGCAATTCCTTCTTGAAATGCTTCCTGCCCTGTCATAGGGCATGTCTGGGCACCAAGAGGCCGTTAGTCTACAGGATGTTCTATGTTAAGTTGATGCTTGGTTGAGATATTAGGTTGGTCAGATCTATGGTTCTTTCTTCTTAAAGATGTTTAGACAGCATGTGCAAAAATGGCTAGAGCTGATGCAAAACAACAGTTATTGGTCAAAAGTTCACGATCGCACAAAAATTAGTTGTGAATTTATGTCAGAAAAATGTGCTTTAACAAAAGGAGGGTTTTCAATGCAACAACAATGAAAAAACCCTGTTATTTAAAAAAAATCAATGAAAAATAAACCACTAGGTTACTATAACAAATACAGATACCATTTTCAAATTTACTCAAATTACACAATAGGAAGTAAACAAAGTATGGTAGATTTTGTCTTTTAAAGATAGCCACACCTGTGTCTTAATTTTCATGTGACCCTTTAAAGGAGGTTTTTGAAAACTGCCCAAGAAGTTATTTTTCCCCCTATATAAACTGCTTGAATCTTGTTTGTCCCTCTGACTAGTTTTGATTAACAGAATGTAGCACAGAGGATGTCATCACAATTAGGGTGTCAGGTATGGTGAGAGCTTCCATTTTCTGCCATTACATACTAGAGTCTGGTAAAGAGACCCAGCTCCCTTGCTACAGAGACCACATGGAGAAGGATCCCCGTCCAGCCTGTGCCTGCTCAGTCATCACAGCCCAAGTTGCCAGACTTGACAGCAAAGACCTTCTAGACATTAGGACCCAACTGTGTCACAGCTAAGTGTTGAGCCCAGAAGTCCATGGACCTATCACTTGAATATAGCCACACAAGTGACCACCACTAATGACACATGGAGAAGAAAGGCCACTCAGCTATAGTTGATGAACTCCTTAGCAAATGATGCCATTTCAGGTTGTGATTCAGTAATGATAACAACGTATATAAGGGCTCAACCCTCAAATATCATCCTGGCCCCTGAATTCTTTACATTTAAGCTCGTTTAAAAAAAAAATGTAGCAAAACAAAACAAACAAACAAAAAAACCAAACAAACAAACCAAAAGCCCAGTCTAGTTTGTGTGCTAGAATGATGTGCTTGGGGGCTAGAGAGATGGCTCAGTGGTTAAGAGCACTGACTGCTCTTCCAGAGGTCCTGAGTTCAAGTCCCAGCAACCATGCAGAGGTTCACAACCATCCATAAAGAGATCCGACGCTCTCCTCTGGTGTGTCTGAAGGCAGCTGGGGGGGGGGAGGGGCAAACAGAGCGAGCAGAGGTCCTGAATTCAAATTCCTTGCAGACACAACCATCAGTGCAGCTACAGTGTACTCATATACATAAAGTAAATAAACATCTTTTAAAGAAAAGAATGATGTGCTTGCTTTAAAATTCCATGCATTATGTTCAAATTGAAGGAAAACCCATAAGCCCTGGCCAGAGTCAGTCCAGGGAGACTTAGGGTTGGGTTTGACTGGGTGAGACAGAAACATCAGTGGGTAAACTCCAGATCTCTACAGAAGCATAGAATTGAGAATCAACAATGCTGTAAATTGCCTTCTTGTGTTGAAATTCTGAAATAGTGGGAGAGCACCCTCATTAGTTTCTCTCTTGAACTTTCATAGAGAGAAAGATAAGGATCTTAAATCATATGACAAAATGTAGAGAAATGACAAAGAATAAGTTCTGGCTCCACGGATTTGGAGAGTGCTGACTAAGCACGATTTGCTGTCTCACCCTTGTTATCCTAGCAACATGCTGCACAAGCCTGTGTCCTCCAGCATAGTGGGTTCACACTACCACTACCTCTGCCACCCTTTCAGGAGGAAGGGCCAAGTGAGAAGCAATGACCTGAAGGGAGAAGGAGGGGACGGGGGGAGGGGAAGGGAGAGGGAAAAGGGGTAGACTAGCGCTCCTGGTAGACCATGAGCAGCAAGGGAAGATGTAGCAGTGACATCATGACACAAGATTTGAAAAACAAGTTTCCTAAAGAACCTTATCTGTACTATGGAAACTAGGTTTCTTACAACATTGAGTAATGATGTTTTCTTGGTATTCTATGGACAAGGTAATAGAGATGGACTAAAAGACTATAACTTGATTATTATTATTTTTTTCTATTAGGTTATTTACTGAATGCTCACTTCGTGTCAGAGCTATTCAGCACATCTGAGAGGTGAAAATACTGTCTCAAAGCAACCATGGTATCTCCATATTATTATGTCCAGTCTAGTAGGGGCCTTAGTTATTCCAAAACACGCAAGTTCAAATTTTAGTATCATTAAAGCAGAAGATGTCAGATTATTCAAGCCATAGGCCTTTTGACAAACACATTTGTTAAGTTGCCATGCCTGGATCTGTTTTATGAACAGATTTTGTCCAAATATGATATCACGTGGAAAAATTGAGAAGTATTTTAAGGCCAGTTTTGTAGAGTTAATACATTAAATCGGTTTTAAGGTAAAGATAACAGCTTTTCTTCCTTTAAGGGCATAAGTGCCCCTTCTCTTCAGTGACCCAGTTATTGTGTCAGACATCTGTGCTCTGTAAGTTTTAATCAAGAATTGGCTAACAAGGTCACTTGGGGGTGGGAGCAGAGCAGGATGTTTTACACAAGTTTAATGAGTTCTACAAGAGTTCCACCATCTTGGAAAGTGTCACTCAGACTGTCAGCCAGGGACGATTAAAGTGTGGCCTCTAGTCCCCAGGCCCTATTTCCCTGAGACTTCTCAGGGTAAATGATAGCTTTATTCATCACCAGATAGAAGAGCCCCTGATCATTCAAAACCTGCAGTTATCTGCTTCTTTCTACTTCTGAGAAAGCATACTGACCATCCAACAGGACTGCTGCCCTAAGGAATAAAGCCTATACCATCATCTTTTCAAGTTATGAGCAACTTCAGATTTCTAATTCATTAACACTTCCAAGAGCCCACAGCCAAGGTTGAGACGAATAAACAGAAAATTAAGATACAGAGAATTGAGTTGACATGTTCTGGATGTGCTGAGTCCAACAGGAAAAAGAGCTGTGAAGATCCTTTCTTCAGTATAGATGCTACAAGAACTTGTGAATGAACGGAGAATTGTTTACCTTTCCTGGAAGTGTGGACCATTTTCACCTTATGTGCTAATTAACTTATTTAATAGTTTGTTTCTCCACCTTTGCTTTTTTATCTGGAAATCTTCACACTTAAGTTTTCCTTTATAAATTTTTATTGTTGCCCAGAGCTTGACATTTGGACATTTCATAATAATTCTTTCGTTTTATGTTACTTTGATGAATATTTTCTGACCAATAATATTTTGGCATGAGTTGTAGCATACTGTCTCTTCGATATGTCTAATAAGATTGTCTGTATATTCTGGTCTACAACAAGCTGTCAGATGTGTTAGCTACTGATTTTTCTTAACCACTTCCATTGTGGCTAGAAAATATACTTTGTGTGACTTTAGTGACTATACCATGTGCACTTGAAAGTTATGTGCATTTTGTAGTTAGGGATATAGTTTCCTCTCATACATTATTATTAATTTTGCCTAGGTTCTTGTCATCTTCCTCAAGCCCTCAGCTTCCCTCTTGTGATGGTTTGAAAATACTTGGCCCAGGAAGTGGCACTATTTGGAGGTGTGACCTTGTTGGAGTGGATGTGGCCTTGTTAGAGTGGGTGTAGCCTTATTGGAGTAGGTGTGTCTTTGTTGGAATAGGTGTGTCACTGTGGGTGTGAGCTTTAAGACCCTCATCCTACATGTCTGGAAACCAGTCTTCTTTTAGCAGCCTTCAGATGAAGATGTAGAACTCTCAGCTCCTCCTGCACCATGCTTGCCTGGATGCTGTCATGTTCCCACCTTGATAATGGACTGAACCTCTGAACCTATAAGTCAGCCCCAATTAAATGTTGTCCTTTATAAGAGTTGTCTTGGTCATGGTGTCTTTTCACAGCAGTAAAAACCCTAATTAAGACACCCCTGTTTTCCTATTGTTTCTGCAGAACTGTGATTAGAACCCTGGTTTCCAAGGGTTATAGACCCTCTCACCCAGATGCCACCAATATTTTCTGGGTTTCTCCTTTCTGAAATAATGTCCTATCCCACTCACACTTGTATTTACAATTGCTGTGTTTTTGTTTTTGTCTTTCCTTGCTTTGACAGCCATTTTTTTTTCATGTGAGAAACCATGAATTTTTCTCTTAAAGTTTTATTCCAGAAAGCTTTTGTCCTTAAGCTTCCAGACAGTCCCCACATCTTGGGGTATCCCCTTCATTCTTCTGGTGGGCAGAGGGAACAAAAGCTTCTAGGAGAATGACTTAGGCATCGAAGTTTGCCTGACAGTTGCTCATTTTTAACCCTGGGAGTCCTAAATTCCAATAATGGAAGAAGAGGAGGAGGAAGAGGAGGAGTAGGAGGAGTAGGAGGAGGAGGAGGAAGAAGAGGAGGAGGAAAGAAAGGGAGAGGGAGGAGAAGGAGAAGGAGAGGAAGAGGAAGAGGAAGAGAAGGTGGGCAGTGTTTTCAGCTTTCAACCTTGGCTTGTTCTTCATGTCTGAGGATTCCATAATGAAAATTAGCCTATTCGTCCTTCTGCAAAGATGGAGTCTGACCAAACAGTAGTCACAGTTCATCATTAGCTTATTGGATTTTTAGGTATGGCTAGCCTCTTTAGCTTATGACATTAATAATCTAGTTGGCCACCTCTAGAGGATGCTATTCTAAAATTCAGTGAATAACTTAAACACTGCCATTACTCTACACAGTTTTTCAAACAATGGCCTACTATTTATATTATGAAAGAAAGCATACAAAATGAAAGGCAAAAATCAGAATTATATTGATTTAATATTTTAAAGTGTGATGCACATGGTATAATAAAACCAAAAAGTCAATGCCCTGGTAGTTGCAGTGAACAGAGTAGCAAGTTAAAACATAGATTCACTGAAAACAATATACATTCGTATCTGTATTTCATTCATAGAACAAAATTTAGATGTTTACACCATTGAGATTAAACATGTCTTTTATGGTCTGATTGTTTTTGTTATCAAAGGAATCATGGACAGACAAATTCAAAACTATTGAACTTTCTGTCTGATGTGCTCACTAAGTTTATCTTCTAAGCTGTAGAGCAGTAGAGCAGTATTTCCTAGTCAAAGGAGCCACACACAGCTCTGGCCAAGGGAAACACAAGACTATCTAATGATCTGGTTAATAATTATGTAAGAGCTGTCCTATATAACCTGATATTACATAAGAACAATTAAGGATTGTAGCATTTGCCCAGTGTAGTAAAAACACAAAACAAACAAAAAATAGTCACTTGAGGTTTCTTTTGTCTCAACTCATTTTTGTTCTCATTTCCACAAGCTAGTAATCACAGGAGTGAAGATTAATAAAGCAGCCCTTACCTTTTAAACGAAAACTTTCATGCATTTTCCCTCCTGACTAAGAATTATGTAGCACAAATGTCTCTCAGCTTTGTTCCAGCAATGAAAAAATAGTTTTCTTCTACAAGTGAAATGGAGCAATTCATTATTTATCAATATTTTATTTATTTATTATATGTAAGTACACTGTAGCTGTCTTCAGACACACCAGAAGAGGGCCTCAGATCTCATTACAGATGGTTGTGAGCCACCATGTGTTTGCTGGGATTTGAACTCAGGACCTTTGGAAGAGCAATCAGTGCTCTTAACTGCTGAGCCGTCTCTCCAGCCCAAAGCAATTCTTTTTTTATAGACGCAATCCTTTGGGCCAAAATAAAAATGAAGTCTATTTTTTTTTAGCAATATTCTCTGAACCTAAGGCCCCAAAGGAGCAACTTCTCTGACTTTGGCTTCCAAGTTAATGTAAGAAGGAATGCAACTGTCTTCCCTGAAGAGCTTTGAAATAAAGGCTTTTGGGAACTTTGATATGTAGGGATACTGAACACAGTGTGGCTGTTCTCCATACATTCAACAAACAACTAATGAGAAAGTGTGTGAATCTACAATTCTATGGCCTCAATAGAATTGGCAAACCCTAGCTCAAGTTATGGCCATCTCTTGCTCTTATCCAGTCCCATCACTATACTCTTGAGATAATAAACATAGATAGAGAAGATTATAGAGAAAATCAGGTTCGTTTTGGTCCAGGCTTCTAAGTTCTCAGAGCACTATGACAGCAACACCCACCTGCCTTTTAGATAATCAATAATGGCCTGAAGCCTCCATAACCCTGAACCAGAGTTAACCTTTTCTTCCCATAAATTGACCATCTTGGATATTTATTTTACTGATTAATACTATTCTGGTTTGTGAAATTGCTTCATCAGAACTTCCGTTATGTCTGCCATCATTAAAGCTCTTATTTGGATAACTGCTCATGCAAGCAAGACTTGATGCCCCATTGACTAAAATGAAGTTAAAAAAAATTTTATTCTTGAGTCAACCATATTATCCTGTAACTGGCTGTGTAAAGTAACCATTTGACGCCTCTCAGGACCAGCAAGCCACACAGAGGAAATCAGATATTTCATACTCCACTTTCTCCTTTATAATTTACCTGTTGCTACATCTTCAAGTCAAAATGTATTCGGGATCTGAACTCTGAGCATTGTCAAAAGAAAATATCATCATCCATTTCATGGTGCACAGAAGTGGTAGACATCGGGAGGAGTAGGAGGAAATCTTCAGTTCGCATCTCCTTGGTAAGGAGAGACCCTGCAGTTCAGTAGGTGATTGTGAATGAAGATGATGGTCTGAGAATTGGCTTTCCCATTTTCATTGTGAAGAGGGACAGATAGGGAGCGTGTAGCAATACCAGCCTATGAGGACAGCAGCTCTGAGTACTGAAGTGTGGTGTTTGACGCCCCATCTTACTTTGATAAGTACTCTTTGTCAATGCCATTCTACATAAAGACCACGGAGGCTCAAGGTTAAAACAGTCAACCTTAAATCATTTCACAGATCCAAACAGAAACGCGGAAGCGCTCACACACCCATCCTCAAATTTCTTCTTAATACAGCTTTAAACTCCTCTAAGGTGTTACTCAGAAAGTCACCCGTGTGTTTTGTAATTTAGAAATGAGTGCGGAAACCTTCTGGGTCTCCAAGTGCTAACGCCCTCTCCTGGACGGTCTTTCTTACTAACCGCCACCTCCTCTCCATCTACTCATTCCCTGGTCTCTGTCCCCCCACCACACCGTCCCCTTTCCTGTGCAATGTTCTAGGCTTTATGGTTTTTTCCTATGAACGTTAAGCATAACCACCTTACTGGGGCAGATTCGTTCCCATTGAGAAAGCCCCCACTCTGTGATATTTGTTACAGAAGCCTGATCTGATTGATACAAGTGGTTCCAAGGCTTGAAGCATTCTATTTCATGATCTCAGTGAGAGAAGCCACAGCGTGTGTTCACAGGAGCTATGGACAGCCTTTCTTCCTCTCTTCTCCCTCTTTGTTTCCTTTTTTTATTTCTATTAAAATGTGGGTGGCTCTTGCTCCCTTCCAGCCCTCTGCTTGGCACAGCCGGTGCTATTAATGTGCCGAGAAACACAGATGCCATTTCCCGGTATTCAGGGGCAACTGAGCCTACAGGGCCTTTCTCCTTCTCCCGCTTCTCTTCTGCCGAATCGACGGTTCATGGTTGCTTTTCTGTCGTTTTTTTGCTCACGTTTATTTCCTTGCCTCTCGCTTTTAGTTCATTAGGCAAACACAGAGCGGATGATAAATAGCCACTGGGAAAATAACACGTTAGAAAAAAAGTACGACAAAATGTTCACAGAAATAGATGTCATGGAGCCATTGTGTTCAGAGGCGAAGGATTTAAGGATCCTTTGTGCGCTGGAGAAAGCACCTGTTGCAGGGAGAGCCTCAGGAAAACACCATCCCCACCTGATATAGAGATGTTAACAGCAAGCAGAAATAAGAGATGCAGTGTACGCTTGGCCGGAATCCTGTTGTCTTCCTACACAATTCTGTAAAGTCCCATATGTGCTTCACAGAGTGGCACTGGGTACACGGTCCCTTTGCCTGTGGCATCCTCTTTGAAAGAAGGGATTTCTAGCTTCATTTGCCTATCATGTGGTTCATAGTTTTCAGTGCACATTGGCTGTACCAAATTATGTAAGAAATGTTTAGTGAATCTTTTTTTTTTTTTAAATCAAGCTAGCCAACGTGTTTCCTTAAACGCTGGAAAAACTGTATTTGGACTCCCTCTTCCTCCCGCTCCCACACCAAGATGTTCCACTTAATAATATGTTTCTCCCAGTTAAACCGAGTTGTGCATGGGATTTTCTAGGGGGCAGGGGGCAGAGACACTTGAAATAAGTGCTAAGAACAGAAATGGCTGATTTCTGGATTTCACTGTCGAAGCGATTAAAGACACATCCTTTCGCTTCAGGAGACAGAAACCTAAGTCAGGAACACAAAAGGCAAAAGCGTGTGCCAACAGGCAGTTACCTTTCTTGGTGAGCGAATCAAGGCGTGGTAAAGGGGATTGTGTTGGATATAAGATGATTAGTGACCACGGATCGAGGCCAAGTAGCAGGAACCCAGGCAAACCTTCTCAAGTAGGATAGGGCCACTTAACTTTCTGGAATCATACTTGATTGGTTGTTTTGTTTTGTTTTGTTTTGTTTTGTTTTGTTTTGTTTTTCAAGATCCATGACCATGATTCATTTTTTAAAATAATCTTCTATTTTGAAATGATTTTAGATTTACAGAAGTGATATTAATCTAATACAAAATATCCTGTCGTCTCTTCCCCAAACATTCCCCAGCGACATCTTATGCAGCCATGGCATATGTGTGAAAATGGAAATTCATGCTGAGGCATTATTACTCACTGGCCCGTAGAATTATTTCAAGCTTCTGCAGTTTGTTTTTTCTTTCCACTAACATGGAAAGAAACGTTTTTATTCTAAAGTTTAGTCTAGTAATTTGCGGGTCTTTACATCTCACCCTTGGTACAGTGCTGTGCAGAGTCCTTATTGAAAACCAGACTTAAGTGCAGTGCTGTGCAGAGCCCTTCCTGCAGGCTGGAGTGTGTCCAGTTGTTTCCTGATTTGCCCTGTCTGTGTCCCAGCATCATCTCCATGCATGGAGCCAGTTTAACTTTTCAGGGTTGGAATCTGCAGTCCACGGCTCGTCCCCGACAGCTCCCCGTCCCCACAACCCGGCCGGGGCTCACTGTTTTCCCGGTTCTCTGTGCCATGGTCCTGAAGACCCATTGCCTCCGACCAGATGAGCATTTTACATGAACATGACCAACTCAAATGTGCAGCTTTTATTTTTCCCCTCACGGAAGTCAGGCCCTCAGAGAGGACACAGAAACGGCCCCTGTCAGCCCGTCAGCCCTGTTAACACTGTGCTTAATTTGCACTGGAACACAGCCAGAGTGGACACGTTAATAATTTCTCAGAGTTTGGGATTAAGAAAAAAAAAAAATCCTGTTTCTTCCAAGGCTTACCTCCTGGAGTCGTCACAATCCATTGGCCAAAAGGATCATTCTGAAAAATGATGCGCTACAGCTGATTCATCAGCTAAATTCTGTTTCAGTCTCATCAGAGAATACTGGAATCCCACAAATAAAGGCCAGATGCATGGGATACTCCACAGAGGTTGCTCTCCATAGCTCTTTTCCCAGTTCTTTAAGATATGAGAAATAACGTGATTTAAAAACCTGAAAAACCGCCCCACCCCACCCCCAGGGCTAGAAACAGGAGGATGTCTATACTATTAAACAGATCTAACATCCAGATTTTAGTGGAAAATCTGTTGAGTGTTAAAAATAAGCCTCAAATATCTTATATTACAAAGAGTCCACATAATAGTTCAGGAACTCAATGATCCTTGGGATCTGGTTTTCTAAAAACTTTTCGTATCTCATTCTCTGTTCCTTTGTGAATAAAACCTACGTTCCCTCCGTTTATTCCCAGCATCCTTTGCAGCGTGCTTCTCCTGCCTTAGCCTCTGCTTTTCAATACTGACTGTTCAGTCGACCCGAACCCATGACTTTTCCCACGGAAACTGCTTGCTAGGCCTTTTCCTGCCGCCCCTTCCATTCTGTTTCCCGCACCTCCGCTTGCTCGAAAGAAGTGCCGGGGCGAACAGGGTGTGTAACCATAGGGACCGCCGCCATGCTACCTGCATACCAAAACCACAAGTATGGAAAACAAATCAGCCTGATCCCTTTGCGGCCCTTTTCAACAGAAAGCAGTCTGTGTCCCCACACGGAGTGGGCGATTGATAGCGCGGGGCTTAATTGGAACATAAAGAAAACACTCTGCCCTCTGGTTTGTGAGAGCTCCCTTGTCAGAGTCACCGAAAGGAGAGGCGAGGCGAGGCGAGGCGAGGCGAGGCATGGAGGCTAGGCGGGGAAGGAAGGAAAGTATTTCTCACCCATTCCTCTTCAGGCAAAATGTTTCACGCTGGTTACCATAGAGTGCTACAACCTTGTTAACGTTATAACTCTGCCGCACGCTCTTCAATAGGAAGATAAAGTAAGAGCTCCTTGGTGTGCCTTCTAAGATCCTCAGACCTGCACTGAGACCCTCTTGAATGGTCATTCCCCCACCTACCTTTTACCCTGCCCTGCGGAGTATCTTGCAGCCATCTGGACGCTTTTGGTCCTGAGGTGTACCAATTCCTGTCATTCATCCAAACAGTAGAGGATGTTCGTGTGGGGTCGTTCCCAGTTTGACTTTTAAGTTTTATTCATTTTTTCCATCTTAACACTTAAACACGTCTTCATGTTAGAGTTTGGGGTTCAGGGTCTGAAGCCATTTTAAGTACTGCTGGTTTCTGGATTGTAGGGTCATTGACCGTAGAGGAGTCAGACTGGAGATGCGCAGAGTTATTGGACCATAGACGGAGAAGGCGAGGATCGCTCGCTCGCCGAGGGAAGCAGCCCGCTGCTAAAGGTGTTTGAACATGCTGAGGAAGTGAGGGCCACTCCCATTGGGATTGAGAGTCCAGATTTCCATGGAAGGAGTTAGTCCCTGGGCCACCAAGCAGGTGACGGCCCAAAAACGAGTATTAATCCAACTTTGGCGCTGACCCATAGTCGTCCTCTTCCACCTTTAACCAGCTATGTAGTTCAGTGGCAGGAAACAGCAAGGTTTTCGAGGTACGCAGATTATGGCTGTGGTGTACTCTGAAGTACACATTAAAAAAAAAAAAAAACCTGGATTCTGAATAATGTAAAAAAATTTTTTTTTAATTATAAAAGCAGCCTGGCAGAACGGCTCAGTAGATAAAAGCTGATGTTGCCAAACCTGACAGGTTGCGTCCAGTCCCAGAGAACACATGGTGGACAGAGAGAACTGACTCCTATAGCTTGTCTGCAAAGTGTCATGTGCATGCCATGGGATGTGCATGCCTCCCTGCACACATGCGTGCAAACACACACACACACACACACACAAATTTATTAAATAAAACCACATGAATGAGGATTGACCAATTTTATTGATGATTAGATCCAGTGAACCTAACCTAGTTTACACCCCTAGCTAAATTTGCCTGTGCAGATAAAGTCTTTTTGTGCTGTTATGCTTCAGAAATGTCTGTCAGCCCAATTAATCTGAATTTTTAGTATCATCGGAAAATGAACTTACGTTAAAGATCTAGAATCCGGGTCAGAGGAGATGGCCCAGCTGGTAAAGTGTTTGTCGTACACACATGAGGACCCCGACACCCATGCAAAGGCGGTATGTGATAGTATGCTCCAGCAGTCTAAGTACCAGGGAGGGAGAGATGCCCAGATTCCTAGAACTACCTCTCTGGCCAGCCAGTGAGTTCCAGGTCCAGGGAGAGACTCTGACTCCAAACGGAGGAGGGGAGTGAAAAGATGAGCGGTTTACCCCTGACACTGGCCTCTGGCCCCCCACAAGCTCACAGGAAGACACGCAGCCACCAACGTCATACACAGGAGTGCAAACACAGAAAAGAGATGCAGTCGCTTGCACGCACCAAATAGTAATTGCTCTCTGTGCTGACAAGGTAAGCCAAGCCGAATTGGTTAGTCACTCCCAAGTAACTAGGAATATCAGCTGAAATGGATTTTGACATTAGTTTCCTACCCAGATCATGTTTTGGATATTTATTTATGAAGTCACTTTTTCTCCTATGCCCTTAACAGTGCATTAAGCACAGTATGACAGCATTCCTGCTCTGAGGGGACTTAGGGTCTAAGCAAGGCAGGTGTTACATCAGTGGTCATTAGCCTCACTGCTGCGGAGTGGTCAGAGGAGAAAGGTCCTTAAGTCCCTGTGACCTTGTCAACCCCGGGCAGGAGTAACCTAAACTTGCAGTGTGACGGAATTGTTACACTGAGGTTAAAGTTTCTTCTTCATTCTATGCAAAATTTCACATGCAGCTATCTAGTCACTATTTCTCTCAGTTCCCACAAGTTATATTACAAAGGACTGAGCACCAGGACCCCAATGGAAGAGTTAGGGGAGGGACTGGAGGAGCGGAAGGGGTTTGCAACCCCATAGAAAGAACAACAATATTGACTAGCCTGAACCCCCAGGGCTCCCAGGGACTAAACCACCAACCAAAGAGTACACATGGAGGGGCCCATGGATCCGGTCGCATATGTAGCAGATTACCTTCTCAGTCGTCAATGGGAGGAGAAGCCCTTGGCCCTGTGGAGGCTCGATACCCCAGTGTAGGGAAACGTTAGGGCAGTGAGGTGGGAGTGGGTGGGTGAGCACCCTCATAGAGGCAGGGGGAGGAGGGATGGGATAGGGGTTTGCAAAGGAGAAACCGGGAAGGGGGATAACATTTGAAATGTAAATAAATAAAATAACCAATAAAAAAATTAACTACGAAGACTATGATGATATCCAAGGCAGCCGCTTCCCTACTTCCCCGTACAGGTTTTGCACATTGGAGGAGCTACAGAGGTCAGTGTGTTGGGAAACAGACCCCACAATTTCTCCCTCTCCTGAAACCCGAGGATGACGCTTCTGGCGGTAACAGGAAGCGCTGTTGGGAATGGCTTCTCGGAGCTCCTGCCATGGGTCAACACCAGAATGGACCACAGATCACCCCATGCTCGTGCGTCAGACCTTTATCGTTCCTATTCTCGGGCCATTCCTCCTCCAGGAAGAGAATTATCTCTTATTTTCAGAACGAGTAGATGAAAATAACTGACGGCAAAGAACTTCCCTGAGGCAGCGTACCAGGGAGCAACCCTGTGACCCTGAAGCATGTGGAAAACAGCATTCCTGGGTGCCAATCATCCACCAACAGTGGGACTCAGTTTAGCATGTAAATGGCTCTCAATAAATAATCCCCCAGTGCAAGAAGAAACGCGATGGAAACTTACTCCAGTCAAGTGGGAAAAGCGGCTCAACCAAAACTGTGTGCACCGCGGCGGACGGGGTTTCCCAACCTCCAAGGGGAGAAACGTGTTCTGAAGCTGCCACATGAGGGAAAAGGACTTAGGGGGGGGGAGGGGGAGGGGACGGGGGGGGGAATCGGAGGTACAAGGAGACCCACAGACCAGAAACAGAGCCTGGGCCCTGTGCGTCCTTCAGAAATAAAGGGGAGCAGGAAGCCCCACAGTTCCCAGCAGCCCAAGGGAACCAGAGAAGGGAACAGAGACTTCATGAAATCTCCGGAAGAACAACTTGTTGGGAACGTTTGCATTCGGCAGGGTGGTAATTCTGAGGCCATAATTACACTTCACGTTTCAGAGACTTGTTTCAGAGACTTATACAAACCACTGAAGTGTCTCAGTTGTATGGAAAGCCATTGTGAGCCCGATGCCCCATAATTCCCTTTTCCTCCACTTCTCTGCTTGTAACACGTTGCTTCCTGTAGAGAAGGGACCATTGAATTTTCAAATAGCACACTAAAAAATAAAAAAATAAAAAAAATTACACATTTCAACCGAAAACATGTTTTTTTAACCAACTGTCAAAAATCCATTATTAGGAAATCAATCCCACACCTGATTTCTTACAACAGATTAGAGAGCCTTAGCAAGTGGCTTTCAGGGAGCGGGCATTGCCAAGTGTCTTCTTATTTTTAGACTGGCCCTTCCTCCACCATCTTTATTGTGCCTCCTGTTGTCTTCCCTGAACATAGGCTTCATCTAGCTTAGACCAGCTCTTCGCACGTCTCTGCGTTCATATGTTCCCAGAAAATAGTTTGGTTTTATCTCTTCAGCATAAAACGTGGCACCTTGGTTATCTAACACCAAATGGTCAGCACTCGCATAAGCAACGCTTCCTGGAACCAGAGGGTAGTATTTATATATTTATATGGTGTGTGTGATGTGTATATGTGATATGTGTGTGGTATGTGTGATATGTGTGTGTGGTATGATATGTGTGGTGTGATGTGTGTGTGGAATGTGTATGTGTAATGTGTGTGTGATATGTGTGTGTGGTATGTGTGGTGTGTGTATGATGTGTGTGGTATGTGTGTGTGATATGTGTGTGTGATGTGTGTGTGGTATGTAGTGAGTATGATATGTATATGGTATGTGTGTATGAATGTGTGTAAGTATATGGTGTGTGTGTGTGTTATGTAATGTGGTATGTGAGTGTGGTGTGTGTGATGTGTGTGTGGTATGTAATATGTATGATATGTATACTGTATGTATATGTATGAATATGTGTAAGTATATGGTGTGTGTGTTATATAATGTGGTGTGCATGTGTGGTATGTGTGTGTGATGTGTGTGTGGTATGTAGTGTGTGTGATATGTATGTGGTATGTGTGTGTACGAATGTGTGTAGTATATGGTGTGTGTGTTATGTAATGTGATGTGCGTGTGTGGTATGTGTGTGAATGTAGTGTGTGTGTGTGTGTGTGTGTGTGTGTATAAAATAATAATAAAGAAGAAGAGGCCATGTTGTGGATTGCCCTGGAGCTACTTGTATTTTGATGCTAATTCCGATCTTCTGGGCAAGCAGGAATGAGTCAGCACTCAGCTGACTTCTTCTGAACATACTCCCCACCTTAATTTGTAAAATAAAGGTGGGGCAGAAAGTTTGGGGGAAGAGGGAAGAAGAGAGGACAAGGATGGAAGAGAAGGTGGAAGGGAGGTGGAGAGAAGCAGGCAGCCTTGAGAAACCACAAGTTGTAAGGAGTCGAGGGCACTGTAGTGGTGGATCTGCCCAATCTAGGCATGCAGCTTGTATTCATATCAGTTGAGTTGTGTTGTCTTTGCCCCAGCTTATTTGGGTTAGAGATTTACCAACAGAATTTGGGAGGATTAAAGGGCAGGCATTGTAAGGGTTGGAGGAGGAAAACAGGGTTGGGGAGTGATGTAATTGCCTTTTAAATGAAAACATAAGAAGTATCATGTTCCTAAGCTTTGAAAGGAGGCTTGTGCCTTCCCAATGATTAATGGTGTTCATCATCCTTCGTGCGTATTTATGTGCTGTCCATACTACTACACACCCGTCACAGAATGAGTAATTAAAAAAAAAATAACCTTTCACCCCCAAATTAGGAACATCAACTTTTGTTACTGCAGAAGCCCTGGGGTTTACACACGTTACTTGTCAGATGCTTAATGTCATGTTCAAGCAAGAAAGGGTTGACAGTTCCTTAGGAAGGCACCTCTATACCTACGACCATGACCCAACCATACATTCTAACTTTAGTTTTCTTTAGAGACAAAGGGAACTTGTATTTACATTTAAAAACTATAAAATATTTAAGTAGCATATTAGTAGTTGCCCCCAACTGAAGACAACCCAAATTTTCTTCAGCAAGTGAATGGTTAAGCCAACTCCATAAATCCAAATGGGGGAGTATCACTCACTAGGAAACAGGAACGGACTTGTGATGCACGGAAACCATGGAGGAATTTCCAGTGCATTCTGGGTCAGCAAAGTAAGCCAATCTAAAAATGTGGCCCGTGGCATCAATAATTTACACAGCAGTTTTTAAAAGAAAGGACTGTTCTGGCAAAACTCAAGTCAGTGGTTTTGGGGACATAGGGATGTCACAGACAAGACAAGGGTATGGTCACCAGAAACAGCACAAAAGGAAATCACCCACATTACCTGCTACTTATAAAGTGAAGATAGTAGAAAACTCTATCCTATGAGACCCATGTGTTGCAGCCGCACACTGAGGCGCTGCACCTAAAAGCGCCTACCAGCTAGCACCGCACACAACAGATGTTTGTCTCGCAGATACATAGATATTTAGTTTCATCGTCGGTCAGCCATTTTGGATAACGGAGAGGTTTTCAAGGGATGGGTTGAGTTGAGTTAAAAATAGGATATTGCCTGAATCTAGTCACAGGACTGGGGATTATGTGGGGTTTAAAATTTCATCTCACCAGAAAAACCTGGTAGAGCTCACTAAATTCTCACCCTCAGCGCTGCCGTTGAGATGTGCTGCCCTGGGCTTATTTTTAACATCCATCTTTTCTCATGTGCTTGGTTTTTTGAGTTTCCTTTATCACAAATTCTTCTCCAGAGTAATCCATTGAGACTTACGCGCGCTCTTGGAATGGTTCCTTCTCCCTAGGGCAATTTGTTTTCTCCAATGTATTCAATATGTACTGACAGGCTATATATATACTGAAGCAACTACAGGTGTCAAGAACTGAGAAGAGGAGTTCACTCTCATATGTTGGAAACTTCTAATGAATCAGATATATATATCCCTTGATGGAGTGTTAGAGCCAGATAAGCAAAAATCAGAAAGTGGAAAAAAAGTGCTTAGTTTGGGATTTACTGCTGTGAATGAATACCATGACCAAGGCAACTCTTATAAGAATTGGGGCTGGCTTACAGGTTCAGAGGTTCAGTCCATTATCATCAAGGCGGGGGAGCATGGCAGCATCCAGACAGGCATGGTGCAGGAGGAGCTGAGAGTTCTACATCTTCATCTGCAGGCAGCTAGTGGAAGACTGACTTCCAGACAGCTAGGATGAAGGTCTTAAGCCCATACCCACAGTGACACGCCCACTGCAACAAGGCCACGCCTACTCCAGCAAAGCCACGCCTCTAAATAGTGCCACTCCCTGGGTCAAGCATACATATACAAACCATCACATGTACTATACCCCACTGGGTAGCTTTACTAATGGGAAACAGGTTTTGAATCCCTCAAGAGACTTGAGACCCTATGGAATGGGGAGGCCTGGCGGGGTGGGGTGTGAGAGGGTGGAGATATCCTTTTAGAGACAGGGGTGGGGTGGGGGTGGGATGAGGAACTGTCAAAGGGCAGATGGGAGAGGGATAACGACTGGACTGTAAAAAGAAAGATTAAAGATAATAATAAATAAATAAATAAACAAATAAATAAATAAATACAAGTTAAGGCATTGTTTTCGTGAATAGTATTGATAACCCTAACGAGCAAACCAAGCCGCTCTCAGAAGGACAAGTCTCATGTTCTCTCTCATGTAGGGATTCTGGATTGTATGTAGGTCATCTGCGCACAGGGCATGAAATGAAGGCAGTATTTAGGGAAGAAAGAGTCTGATGGGATGGGGATCAAAACGGAAGAAGAGGCTCAACGCGTGCTGTGGACTTGCGGGAAAAATAATTTAAAGGAAAGAAAATATGTATTTCTTCTTTTGGTTGAAAAAATAATAACCCTTTTAATACTTAAACTCAGTTTGGCTACAAGGATCGATTAAAGACACTGCCTTCTCTTCCTGCCAGCTCTATGATCGAGTCTCACACAAATATATTTGCCCCAGGACTGCGGGAACATTCTGGAAGGACTGTGCTCAGACAGACATCTGGTCCCAGTACTAGTGCTGTGGCCGACTGGAAGCCTCAGTTCCTCTATAAAATTAAGAGAGGGACTACGTTCTTAATGGCTACTTTGATTTTATTTATTATTATTCTCAATTGTAGAGACAAACCCAGGCCTGGTGCGTATTAGGCAAGCACTGTACCACCAAGCAGTCTGCTCAGCCTTTCCCCCCAAAATTTTCTTGAGAGAGAGAGAGAGAGAGAGAGAGAGAGAGAGAGAGAGACTTTCTAAGTTGTCAGGCAGTCCTCAAAGTTGCAATCCTCCTGCCTCACTCTCCTGAATAGCTGAGACTACAAGTATGTGCTACCATGCCAAGCTAGAAATTTTTTTTGAAATTATTTTTTCATAATATATGTTGAAGGAAAATTGCTTGCATCTTCCTCCCTACCCACCCATCGTCAAGTTCTCTCTCCAGGAAATCTCAATCTCTCTCTCTGTCTCTCTGTCTCTCTGTCTCTCTCTCTGTCTCTCTCTCTTTCTGTCTCTCTCTCACACACACACACACAATAAAACCTCACAAAAATGAAAATCAAAATAATCAAAGGACCAATAAAAAAACCAAACAATAACAACAAACAAAACAGGAAAACAACAACAAAAAAAAACCTCCCCAAAATTCCACTGAGTTTGTTCTGTGTTGAACCAACTACTCCTGGGTATGGGGCCTGCCCTGGAGGGTGGTTCATATACCTCATGATCCGCCATTGGAGGAAACGGATTTTTCCCTTTACCAGAGGGTATCAACCGTAGTTATCTTCCCAGTTAGAGGTGGTACCACTTTCCCTTTTCAGTGCTGCAACCCCGTCTGGCTTGAACCTGTGAGGGTCTTGGACGTGCCATCACAAGATGGTGAGTTCGTATGTGCATCAGCCTTGTTTGTGTGGAACATACCATTTGCATAGAATCACCCAGCACCCCTGGCTTTTGCAATCTTTCTGCCTCTTCTCCCACATAGATCCTTGACCCTCGAGGGGGTGGGGTTGATGAAGACCTCCTATTTAGGACTAAGACCTGCTAGAATTTTATCGTACTCCTTTGAGTGATTATCACAGATTGCCTGGGATTGATCTGAGATAGCGCCATCATTTTTGTGTCAGGAGGAGGTTTCCTGATGCTGATGTTACCCATAAGACCAAGGTACAAGAATGAGGCCCCTTATGCCTGACGCTTGTCTCCTCTGGACTAGGCAATCTCTGGGGTCTTTCTAGTCTACGCATCCCACCAGACTAGGATTGATTCTCTTCTTGATGCGGATGTGAAGCCTTTGCCCTCAAAGTAGGTCAGCCATTTTCAGTAAACAAATTGCTGTCTACCTGTAGCCTAATGACTATTTGAAGTACCACAAGAAACTTAAAGATCACAGATTCTTTGTAAAACGGAGAAAAATCAGAAAATCATTTCGCAGAGAGGAAGGTAAAATAATAGTTCATTTTAATGTAGCATTATATTCTAGCATCCTGTTTAGCTTTCATGCCTGTAGATCATGGCAAGTGGCAAAGAAGTCACAGTGACCTGGTAACACTGTGTGAAACCCCCTGAATTAAAAAAAAAAAAAATCCTTCTGAAAACATCTGGTGAAATCCTGAGATTTGTTTAGAATTCTACGAAGAGGGAAATGCTTTTGCAGGCTCACTGAGTCAGACTCTAGCAGAGCAATCAAAATGATTGTTCTATTTAAAATTCACAGCAGCAACGATCACTTGAACGAGCCACAAAAGACTTGACTCCTCTCAGAGAAAGGCGTTCAGAGTATGGTTGCCACCCACAGTCCCCTCCGATGGAAGTTTCCGGAAGCCTGGTAAACAGATCAGCCCAGCTAAATCAGGGCAAAGGGAGTGGGCACGTGCTCTGAAGCTAAACCGAGTTTAAGGACTAGAATATTTTTGCTTTTATAGTTTACATGGAGATTATGTAAAAGGACTGATGCTGTGAAGAAATTTAAAAGGCACGCTTATAAATAATATCTCTCTTGAAGCTGTTTTTGAGCTTTTCTGCGAATTGGATTTAAAAACCTGTGCCATTACGTCTTTTTATTTGTACATTCAAAAATTCATCCATTCAAACTCATTAGGACTATTCCTGCCACCCAAATGCTTTGAAACTTTCACCCCAATGATTTCTGTCTTTCTGCCCTCTTTCATAAGTATAGTTAGATTACTCTTTAAAAAAATTTTTTTTTTTTTTACAGACTTAGGCTTCCAACAAGGAGAATTAACAGGAATTGAATTTAACCTCTTGCCTGAACAGCTAACCCACCAAAGTAAAGACCCTTGTTTATTTAGATACAGAAACAAGGAGCCTAGGTGGGGTAAATAAACAGGGTCATTGCCTCAGGAGAGTTTCCAGGCCAGCCAGCAGCCTGGAGAAACCTTAAGGACAGAGCCAGGGAAATCCTCCTTGAGTTGAGGAGCTGAGCAGAGCAGTAGAAATTTGTTTAGGATTCTACGAAGAGAGAAATGCTTTTGCAGGCTCACCCTGCAGCAACGAAGGCAAAACACAGATCCCCGTGAACCACACCTGTTACACACGGCGGCCGTCACCTAGTGGGATGGGCGCTGAGAAGGGAGGGTCACGATGGTGGGACTAACGTGGGCTTCATTCATAACAAGATACTGTCTGGAAACAGCAAACAAACACTATATAAGACCCCCCCCCGGGACCCTCAGAACGAGGAATGTGAAGAGTGCCCTACCAGCGCGTGGCATAGACAGTAAATATCAGTGATAACGAGAAAAAACTTCATAAGTAACAAAATGAGGCATGCGCTATATGGTGAGGAACAGGGACAGAGGTGAGTCCGGCATCCTGTCCAAAACAACACCACTGGCAACAAAACAAAGCAACCTTTTAAAGGACTGGCTGGCAGCCAAGCCCGCCTGTGTAGAGTTCTGTATCCAATGAAGGCATCGTTCAGCAAAATCGGACATGAAGCTTTTGTCCAGCACTGAAAGGTGGGAAGGTTTAATACAGGTCACTGTGCATTCCCAGAAGGAGTGGCAGGGGTCCTTCAGGCAGGCATGATGAACCCACCCCGAAATCTCCTTTTACAGAAAGGCAAGAAAGCCCTGCCGTCAGACTCAAATGTCTTCCCGGGAAGTTTACAATATAAAATGCACAGAGGTAGTGTTGTGATCATAGAAAGAGAAACAGCTATTAAGATACGTTCTATGCCGGGCGGTGGTGGCGCACACCTGTAAATCCCAGCACTCTGGGAGGCAGAGGCAGGCAGCTTTCTGAGTTCGAGGCCAGCATGGTCTACAGAGTGAGTTCCAGGACAGCCAGGGCTATACAGAGAAACCCTGTCTCGGGGGAAAAAAAAAAAAAAAAAAAAAAAAGATATGTTCTATGGGTGGGTGGGGGAAGGGGGTGCCTCAGCGGGCCCATACCAAGGCCTCCCTTCTCCCAGAGGGACCAGACATACCATGGTATAGCATAGAATAGAGTTTATTTAAGGCATGGGGAGGGATCGGTGGTTTGCCTTCATTGCGTGCAGTAGAGGCAGAGAGGAGAGAGGAGAGAAGTAGAGGCTGGGCATGACCACGTGGAGAGACCGGGGATGGGAAGGGGGGAAAGGGAAGAGCCCAAGAGGGTAAGAGGATAAGAGACTGAGAGAGAGGAGGGGCAAGCATCCCCTTTTATAGTGGGCCAGACCTTCCTGGCTGTTGCCAGGTAACTGTGGGGAGGGGCATACCTGGCTGTTGCCAGGTAACTGTGGGGTGGAGCCCAGCCAGAATCCTAACAGGTAGGATGCAGAGTTGTAATGTACTCAGACTGTGTAAGGACTGTACAAAAACTGAGAGAGGAGAAAGGGAAATCCAGGACGGTGAGGTTCTTATACTGCGAGAAACGGTAAAATACCACTTAGAGTTAGTTTCCTCTGAGTTAAAGATGTATAGTATAAACCCCAGGGAGTTTACTAAAACAAGAAAGCAAATTTATCCGAAAGAAGTCAGGAAAAAAAAAAAAAGGATGGGTAAAGAGGATATGCAACAAGAAAAAACTGAAATATTTAAAGTTTGCTATAATAATCGCACAATGTGCAAAGGATGTAAACACATCAAATTAAAGGCAGAGTTATTATTTTGAATAAAAAGACATGGATAAGAGACCTATCAAATTGAAAGGCACAAGTAAATTGGAGAGTAAAACTATAGGTATCGTGTGTTGCAGTCACACTAAGTAGACTTCAGAGCTAAGGATCTTATTCAGAGGTAAATAAATTATAATAAAGGAAAAAAAAACGGTTGCTGGTGTTGTCTAAAAGAAGCAGCCTATACGGACCACAGTCTGGAAGTTCTTTACATAGTTGCCCTGTGACCCAGCCTTCCCACCTCTTGGCATTTATTCTTGAGAAATGCGTGTGTATACCCACACAAAGGCTTTACCTAGAAAGATTCATCGAAGGTGCATTTGCAACAGCTTCAAACCAGAGTCCACCCTCACGTTCAATAAAAGAAATGAACCTGATGCGTGCACTTCCCCGAAGGACTCTGAGAAGGGTTGGTCGGTTTATACAAATGGCAGAAGGAGATGCAGTCCTATAATCCTATTTGCATACAAGCCTCGGAAATGTAAATTAGCGCACAGTGACAAAGAGCAAACCAGCAGTTGCCTGGTAACCACTAGCAACAGGGGAGGCCGGAAGGAAGGGAGGAAGGAAGGGGGTGATGACCAAGAACCACAGTTTATCATAGGGGAGTACTGTGCAGATTCATTATCTTAACTGTGTAATAGATTCATGGTCACACAGAACATACGCACACAGACAGCATAGATCATGACATAAAATTATTTACTTTAAAGCAAGAAGTTCTCCGCTTATCAGTTAAAATTCGGTAAAACTGTCAACACACGGAAAACAGTAGTGTGCAGATAAGGTGTTTCCTCGGGGTAATTAGGAGGCAGGTAAGTCACATTCTCTCTGCTTTGCACCTTGAGCAGCTCATTCTATCAGCGGAACAACACATTCGGTAACTCTCAGACAGAAAACGCATGCTAACTGACGATCTTACTGGGTTTGTGTTTACTGGCTGTATTGGCCAAAAAATACTGTTGTGTCAGCTTCTAGTATCTGTCTGGACGATTTTTAATGTTTTTCAAAATTGCAATTGACAACCTCACCCCAAATCTCCTAACCTACCCAAGTCTTTTTTTTCATGACACATTTGCAGATGACCATAGATTGTAAGAACCTCAGGCATATCCGGCTTGCTGGGTTTTTTTCTTTTGTAGAGATGCAGGGGTCGTGGAGAAGAGTGACTTGCTTTGGGTAATGCAAGAAATGGGACCTGAACTCGTGTCTGATGATGCCAAGAGTAAACAGTTCAGCCTTTCAGAATCTGTGGGGCTTCAATGCAGAGACCAATTAATCAGTATTTGCTAAGTTCAGACTCAATGGCACAGATTGATATTCTGGTGTGGTATTCTGTTTTAATAGCCATTGACTTACGGTCATCTAAATGAACGCTCTGGTAGCATCCTGATTACCTCTGCTTCCTGTATGAGTGAGCTTTTTGGGGGGATGGGAGGGACACAGTAGGAAGAGGGTGATCTGCCCTGTGTCTCTTGGTTCTGCCATTGATGCTCTTGTGTGTAGGACCTGGCCCATTTGTTTCCATTGAAGAAAATACAAACAAGGACCAACTCCGATGTTCTTATCTTTTTTCTCTCCCTTCTGGATTTCTCATTTCCCTGGATCTTTATCTGTCATTAAGTTACATGTCCACTACATAACCAGCAACAGCTTTTCTACGGTTCCTGGTAATATTCTAGTCTTCCTAAAGAGATTCAACACACATAAGCCATGTGTGAAGGCTAAAGGGAGAAAGAATTCGTGTAAAGTTGAAAGGAGGGGGGGTGGGCACACAACATAGATCCACAGATCCGTCAGAATGGACCGGGACATTATGTGCACAAACTAGTTATTAAAACCCCCAGAGTAAATAAAGGGATAGGAGTCTCGTCATGATTGTACACACAGGATAACCGAGTCTTCTCAACCCAACACTTCCCACTCCATCACCCTTCCAATACCTGTCTAAAGGAGAATCACATGACACATTTCTTTTAAAGAAGGATCTCACTCTGTAGCTCAGATTAGTTTCAGTTCAAGGAAATCCTTCCCACAGGATTTCCCACGGGTTGTGATTATAGGTGTGTGCCACTATGCACAGGTCTTATGAACTCTTCTTTATCTATTTTTGGTTTTCTGAGACAGGGTTTCTCTGTGTAGCCTTGGCTATCCTAGAACTCACTCTGTAGACCAGGCTGGCCAAGAACTCAGAAATCCGCCTGCCTCTGCCTCCCAAGTGCTGGGATTAAAGGCGTGCGCCACCACCGCTGGGCCTTACAAACTCTTTGTGTAGGCTCTTCAGAACTTCTTGTGATCCGTAGAAGCAGCACTGGAAGTAAAGGCCCGTCAGGCGAGGACACCGCAGAATCCGCAAAGCAGCTGGGGCATCGTTTGAGTGATGCTATGGCATTGGGTCTCCAGTTCAGAGCAGTAAGGGCTACGGATCTTACTGGAACAGGGTAAGGTTCTCCATGTTCACATCCCTCAAAGTCACGAGTGATATTACTGTCTGTGGATTTTTGTTTTTAGAACTTGGTTAGACAAATGCTTCTTCTGTTGCTAACAAAACCCCCAAATTCTATAGTTTATTAACTAGGAGTCCTGGGTAGAATACAATGATCTCTCTGGATCTTATATATAAAATAAGAATAGTAATACATGGTTTTATATGAACTAATTGAATAATATATATAAATAAATATAAATTAATATGCATAAATAATGCTTAACTAATATTAGTTTATTTTTTCAAATACACATTTCTTCCTAATCTGAGCCTGAATTAGAATATATCACTCTCTTCATTCCTAATCTGAATATCAACAACTCCACATATTTAAGACTGTAAACAAATGTCACCTGCCTCCACCCTGGGACCAGCTGCCTGTCCCAGAAGCGTTTTTTGCCATCTGACGGTTAAGGCATGAGTGAACACTGACACAGTGAGTCATGAGACAAGACCTCCAGATGGAAGACTTTGAAACCTGGAGTGAAATGTGGCTCGGAGCCCACGCCTGCCACCAATGTTGCATCCTGTCTGTTAAAGTAAAAACATCTCTTTAGAAGTGAACTAGAAGCCCCAGGCCGTCTCTGCTTCTAGGCAAATATTTAGGGTAAACCCCAACCCATTTTAAACAAACATCTCATCTTAGTTCTCAGCCTCTTGTTTCCATATTTACCCAAAGGACAGATCCTGCAAGGTATCTGGACAGTGGGGGCTTTAAGCCCGAGCTCTGCACTCACTCAGGCAACACAGAAGAACATCTTTTAACAAGAGCAATGCTAAGGAGCAGCCCAGCTGCTCGGATGCACACTCACAACTCAGCCCTCGGAGCCCTGTGAAAATCCGACTTCTTATTCATCCCAGTCCAAAGCCAAAGAGGCTGTACACACACTCTGACCAGGCCCCTCCCAGACAGAAGTGAGTCCTACGGTTGTTTACATACTTACCACCAATCCTGCTGCTGCTGCATTCACAGTCCACATGCCAGGGACATGTATCACCAGCAAAAGACACCACGAAGCACGAAGGGAAGGGCGCCAAGCCGTATCATACTCTAAAAGAAGCCGAAAGGCACCGTTTTAAATAGCTAATTATTTTTAATCAAAATCCCACGTTTTCAGAAGGCTGGCGTGCTAACTGCCTTATAGTAAGACTAGAGAGCTTGCACTCTTTCCTAGCCTTTCCTAGCGATAGCAGCCTCCTCCATCAAAGGCAGCCCCTCCCAAATCTCCCATCTGCTTCTTCATCTTCTCTCTACTGTCATCCTTCTAAAGAACTTTAGGCTCCATTTTACCAGTGTAAGGATGAGTCACTGCTGATCCACGTCACACAGTATAATTTTATTTTATTCTCTGAAAATACTTTTTGTTCCTACATTGCCATGTTTTTTGAAGAATGCACTTTACTTAGAGTCTACATTTACCCCTAAGCTTATTATACATCCCCTACCAGTCAGCATTTCGATTGTCACCTCCACATATTACCTGTCCCGTGACTTTGTACACCACTTTGCCCCTGGAGACCTTCTCCTAGGTGCTACTTGGGCCATCAAGTTAACTGGTTCAGCTTGGACACACACTAATCTGGATTTGAGCCATGTTTTTTCTTATTACATTTTTTTTTTTGAGTGACGGTTAGCTTGTTTTTAATGGCAAGATAAGATCAACTACAAAGGGCCTGTGGAGCCTGGGGGTGGGGGTGGGGGAGTTACCAATGATTTCATTTACGATTTAGAAACATCCAAAATAGAAAATTAACAATTTATACATTCATGGTAATGGCAGTAGCTAATCATTCTCTCGAATGGCCTGATAAAGCTGTCTAAAAATGGTGCTCTCCAGATGAGACACCAAGAGGCCAGGAGACGCTTTAAAACTTTCCACAACCCCCTTGAGCTCCGTAGCATCTCTGATGGCCAATTGTCATCTGATTTTAGAAATTCACTATAATTGAATACTATGTATAATTAGCAGGGAAAATCAACTCAATGACCATGAAAAACGAAATGAGCTATACACTCACGAGGAACATTCATAAAGACTTCTCTGCTGGGTTTAGTTACTGCTTTCTGCTCAAAATAGAAGCACTGAAGGCATTTAAAAATGCCTGCAATTGGGGTCAGTGTGTGGTCAGACACCCTGCCCCCAAAGCCATCTGAAGCCAAGCAGCACATGTTCGGCAGTCCTTGTCTGTTAAAATAAAACCTTGGCTTCCACGAGCACGTGATGGCTCCGACTTTCCCATTAAATAAAGTTAATGAGTTTCTTTTGACCGAAGTGCTATAAAGGTGTGAGTCTCAGAAATGGAAGCCTCAATATATCAAAGCCTGTGTCTAAACTCGATACTCTTGGAAGGAGACAAAGTATCCATTAATTCCAATGCCCCCTTTAAAAGCAAAAAATTAAAAAGTTTAACAAGGTTCTTCCCCCAGAGAGATGCATTTAAAAAAAAAAAAGAATCAGGGATAAAATTCAATGTCACAGTCAAAGGGGACAGCAAGACAGAGGGCTAGGGTGCTGGAGTTTTGCCAACTTGCTCTGGAGAAGCTTGTGTTGCCCTGTGGCCTGAGAAGACGCAGAAAGGAACGACGACGGCTTTTCTGAAAGATGTTACCATGTGTCCTGAACGTCAGTCCTCAGTCTTCTTGAGCCTCAGTATCTCACACTGCAAATAATAGCATTGCCTTCAAGAGCTGTTCGGAGAATGAAACTTCACAGAAACAAATTGTATTCACAGAGCTCCCACAGGGAGCCTTGAAGACTCAGGCCGCAAGCGCTCCAGCATCTCAGAAGCCACTTCCATTCCCGGAAAGTCCCCAGATCGAAGTGAAAAAGCCAAGGCGAGATTTCTTTCCGTCTTATCTTTCCGTCTACAGACGCTCTTCTGCCCGGCAACTCCAGGGCATTCTAACCATCGGTGACTTCTCATTTCTAAATGTCAGCCGGTGCCTGGGTTCTGATCCATTCAAACAAGCACATCTTAAAGCCGTTTGGCTTCTTGTCTCTCTAAGTGGAAATCTTCTCTAACAACTAGCTGAAAAGCTCTCAAGGAAAGCTGTAAGGGACTAGAGTGCCCTGCAGTTAGAGCCGCCTGCGCTTACAGAGGAGTTTGATTCCCCTCACCCACACAAGGCACCTATAACTCCACCGAACCACTCCCTCTCCAAGGAATCCAATGCACTGCGTGGATGCCTAAAAGTACACCCTCATGCAAACAGAAAAATAAACTGCCTGCAGATTGCATTCAATTTGAGACGACAGGGTTTAATAGACTGATATCTGATTCCATGTCCAGAGATTCTAAGATGGTGGTCTCAGGGAAAATACGACAACTATAGAGTTTGAACATTGCTGTAACTTAATATTACTCCCTGCTCTCCGTTAAAACAAGCATTTCTAGAAAATTGGGTAGCAGAGAGAGAAACGTGGCTGGTCTGAGAGGGGCCTGGGCTATTCAGAAGCTGAATAGTCTCTTCTCAGATGCTAATTATCTGGCAAAGGTACTGAGCTGACTCAGGCAGTCCAGGCCTTCGGGGGCACATATTTTGCACAGCTAAAGCCCAAGTCTCTAGTGGTGGGCACATTTCTCTGGGCATGGGGGATTCAGACACTAGCAGGGAATCTCTGTGAGTTTCAAGTTCACATCAATTGTAAAACCTGATAAATCTGCACATGTCGATTCTAGCCTTTGAGGCATAGAGGGTTAGAAGGCAATCAGTCCTAAACCACATCTTTTCCATGCTCAGGAGCCATTGGTAAAAGTAGATGGTTTTCACCATTGGTTTGAAAAGCAATGATGTGCAATGGAAGACATTAATATATGAATATCATTGTCTGAACATCAATGTAGAAATACAGCGTTACCTTCAAGAGCTGTTCTGAGAATGAAACGTCACAGGAACAAATTGTATTCATAGAGCTCCTGTGGGGCGATTCAGGCCACAAGCAAGCTGAGCATCTCAGAAGCGGCTTCCATTGCAGAATATACAATGTATCAATGTATCAGTGTAGAATGTATCAGTGTAGAATGTATCATTCCTACACTGAGAACAATATGCCCTGTTCTCAGTGACTCCATACTATAAGAATGAATGTATGAAACCTAGCAAACAAAATAAGACTATTGCAACTATCAAAAGACGTACGTACGTACCAAGGGCTACGTGGTTTGATGTTATTTGGTATTTATTTTCACTACATGCAGAGCATGGGGCCATATGTTTTACTACCACTGTCCCCTTAGTCCTCTCAACATTGTGAGACAAGGGTACAAGACATCATATTCATTTTACACATTAGGGATCTAAGATGTGCAAAGGTCCTTTTTTTTTTAATATAATATTGGCGAACATATAAAGGTAATGGGGACTCTGCTGAGCTTGGTATCAATATGAGAGATGTAGACCAGGGATGGATTCAGAGAAATAGTATGATTTCTGTGGGTCCTGGGCTGGTGGATTTGTGGTGTTCATCACATGAATATCAACGGTTCAGAAGCCTTTCAAGAGAATGGATCAAAGATGGCTACAGAAAATACCCAAGGTCATCCCCGAGAGCCACCTTCAGCCCCCAGAGAACTGTGAGGATCATGTTCTGCCTCCGGGCATCATGCTAACATCTGAGTAGCTTAATCCAGAGGGAATCCACTGTGGGGTCAAGTCCATCATGAAATGAAAACATTGACTACCACTCCTCGTGCTATGATTGCTTGGGAAGAATGTTTCCCTAAGACAGTTCCCATGAAATTCTATTTGTTACATAGTCTTTCATCCTTCCTTTTATTTGACAGCCATTTTTGTTGGGTGTTTATCACATAAATAGCAATGATGAGCAAAACCCAGCCTCTGTCCAGTACAGTGGTGAACCATGAATCACCTGGGGCCCGTTCACTAAATATGTCAATATTCTGATGTACTTGGGGCTGTAGAAAGGGAGTCTAATATATAAAATTGAGATCCACTGTAGAGAATAGCGTTTATCTTAGCTCTGTGGCAGCAGATACGAGCAAATGTAAAAAGACAGAGACAGAAGGATTGCTAAGAAGGGCGTCATTTGAGAGGGGTCCTGGGATTGGGTACAAACTGGATTTAAGAAGTAAATAGGTCTCTTCACTGTGATGGTTTGTATATACTCGACCCAGGGAGTGGCACTATTAGAAGGTGTGGCCATGTTGGAGTAGGTGTGTCACTGTGGGCGTGGGCTTTAAGACCCTCACCCTAGCTGCCTGGAAGCCAGTATTCTGCTAGCAACCTTCAGATGAAGATGTAGGACTTTTAGCTCCTCCTGCACCATGCCTGCCTGGTCGCTGCCTTACTCCCACCTTGATGATAATGCACTGAACCTCTGAACCTGTAAGCCAGCCCCAACTAAATGTTGTCCTTATAAGAGTTGCCTTGGTCATGGTGTTTGCTCACAGCAGTAAAACCCTAACTAAGACATTCACCATAAATATTTCCAGTATCTCCAGTGATCTAAATGACTCTTCAAGAGCAACTTTATATACTCACCCAAAGCTACACCACAGGACATTGGGATCTCGTTTAAGGAAACTTTACTTCCACATGTGTAAATGTAGAATGGGAGAGGAATGTAGAAAGAGGCAGGTCGAATAATTTGGTTCCTGAATTTAAGAAGATTGATAATAAATAAATCTTCCAAAAGAAATCTTCTTAATCTTAATCTCTAAAGGATCTTAAAAGGAAATTTAAATCAGAATAAAGAGCTGTTTATAAATAGCACAAAATACCATACACTAATATGTTCAATTTTGCCAATTGACTCTTAATTACTTTTTGAAAAGCCTTTAATTATTTATCCCGGTTTCCACAGAAATGGTGCTTGTTTCAACATTTCTAAATGTATGAAAGAAAGTATGAATGCTGAAGGAATTAATTATATTCATGATTTGAGCTAGAATTAAGGCTGAGAATTACTAATCTTTTGAGTACAGCCTGTGTTCTTAATCTGCGGCAGGAAGACTGGCAGGGTGCACTAAATGAGAATTACACTGGGGAAGAACTTCATGAGACCTCGTTTTGATGGGAAATAGCTGAAATTGACTATTATGGATGTTTTCTGAACAAACACGATTGCCAAGATTATTCGCTGATTAACCTTTGCATATTAAGTACGCCTGACTGGGATCTGAAAGTCATGAGTCTATTTTAGCTATATAGCTTTCAAAAACACCTTTGACCTATTTAGCGGATGCACTAAAGGCAAGAACTTCAGTCATATGTATTCAGTCTCTGATTGCCTGGGACATTCCTGAATGGCTCTACCCTGCCATGCATCAGTGTTATCGATTTTTGAATCAAACGACACAAACAAGCAACACAAAAACCTTATCGAGCTCTTCTAAGAATCAAAAAGAAATAACTTGCTCCACATCCCTGGTTCCCAAATGTTTGCCATGAGACCCGGAAGGCCAGCTAGGCGTGGCAAAGCGTGCCTCTGATCTCCGTGTGTGGAAGGTGAGTCAGGAGAATCGTGAGCTTGAGAGCAGGTTGAATTAAGTAGCAAGACCATATGAAGAAGGAGGAGAGAGGAGAGGAGAGGAGAGGAGAGAGGGAAAGAGGGAGAGAGGGAGGGAGAGAGGGAGAGAGGGAGGGAGGGAGGGGGGAGGGAAAGGGAAAGAGCAGGTGTTCTAATTTGCTTCTGGGCTTGCCATCTTGAGGGAGAAAAGGCTTTCCTCCATCTTGACTTCTGCATCATAGACTATCAACTGGGGAAAGCCATGGCAGAAACCCGGAGGCGGGAGCTAAGGCAGAGGCCATAATGACACGGTGCTCCCCCTCAGACTCACGCTCAGCTCGCTTTCTGATGGAACCTACAACCGCCCAGGTGTGGTGTCGCCCACTGTGGGCTGGTCCCATCACATCATTCAGCAGTTAAGGAGGTGCCCTAACTGATGGCCAATCTGATGGTGGCGGTTTTTCTCAACTGAGAGTGCATCTTCCCACACATGTCTAGGCTGTGTCCAAGTTGACACAAGCTAACCCTTACAGTGGGTGGGCCTAAAACTGCTCGTATTCTAATGCTAATTTGGGATCCCTGAGAGATGGGAGGTGGAAGAGTCCACACATAGGGCACTGAGCCAATTGTGATTGGTGAATAAAGATGTCAACAGCCAGATGAGTCACAGGTGGGGTTGAGGTTCCAGGAGCTTGGAGAGAGAGGAGCAACGAGGAGAGAGAAGAGGAAGAAGCTGCCGTGGAATGAAGGAAGAATGCTGGAGAGGAGGAAGGAAAAGCCGCCATGGGTCAGCTGAGCCATAAAAGCCGCGGCCCTGAGGGCTGCCCAACGGGAGTTAAGAGCAGCCCGGATGGAACAGAGACAATAGCAAGTAATAGCTCGGCGTCATCAATGAGAAATGGATTCTGTCAGCATGATGGGTAGGCAGCTGCCCAGCTATTGTACTTCATAAAGCTTATTAAAAATATAAAAGCTGTGTGTGTTATTTTATCAGGAACTCAACAACCAAAGGTGGGGTAGATGCCCCTGGGCCGGGATTTTGAATAATTTTTTTCTCAAACGTTTTTAAAATTATAAGCCTCTGAAGTCACTATAGTTCCAACCCAGGCCCAGAACCAGGAAGCACGTGCTGCTGTTGTTTAAATCCCTGACGTTTCCCCTCTGGAAGCTGGTTCTCCACAGTCACTTAGCTAATCACTCACTCTCGGTACGTCGTCCGTCTTCCTCCTGTTTGAACTATGTTAGGATCCTCCGTCCCGAGGGACATCAGTACGTTTTAGTCTTCTCAGAAACACTAAAGAATCAATCAAACAGAAGTGTTTGAGCTTTTAAACTTGAGAAAAAATGAGAGGGGAGTAGAGATTTGAAAATAAAGGCAAACGCTAACTTCATGACAGAGGGCCAAGCAAGGTCTCTCTCTCTCTCTCTCTCTCTCTCTCTCTCTCTCTCTCTCTCTCTCTCTCTCTCACACACACACACACACACACACACACACACACACACACACACACACACTCAGGATTCTGATGTGTTGTTCCCCATCTTTGGTCCAATCAACTCCTCACAAGTGAGAAATAAGGTTAATTATTATAGAATTGGAAAGAAAACACATGATGTCTAAATGCTGCAGTATCGGGTGCTACCACCATAGCAAAAAGATGGGGGCTCAGCCCACCTCAGTGTCTTGTGCTTTTGAGACCCTTTCAGACTAACCGCTTCTTATGTGATCTCTGAAGGAAAGTCCAGTGAGTTAGCAGGGATCCTGTTCTTTTCCTTCGATATAGAGGACGGAGACCAGAGAGAAGCTAAAATTCTAGAATTCAAGAGTCCAAACCTAGCATTCTTTCCAGGAAGTCTGATTCCTGCACCGGCAAATGCGTTACAAAACAGCCCGCTGTCTCCTTAAATCCAGAGGGTTTGTCCATCTCCAGCTCCATCTAGGTTAAGGTAGAGAAGAACCGAGAGAATCGGTTTCCCTCCTCGGGTGTTTTTACAGGAAAGCGGTAAGCTTGATTATCAAAGGGGCTCTTTCTTTGCCACAAAGGAGAGTCCTCTCAACAAGCACATTAGCGTTCCTAGCACATCAGTAGCCTTCCGCGGCTGCCCCAGTTCAATCATCTCACAAAGGATGCGTCAAATGCAAGGAGGCGAACCAACCCAAAACACCAACACCACTGTCAGTGCAGTTCCCTAGGGGGCTTCAAGGACCGAAGAGGATGCTTCCTCACCTAAGTTTATGGACCAGCCGGCCCAAGCAGCTCTGTCAGCTGGGCAGCAAGCTACAGGATATAGGTAATAAATGTATTGAAGAGATTCAAGATGCTGCCATTACGCTCTGGTCACAGGACATGGGGGTCTCCCTTACATCTAGTTCAAACTCTAGGCTTGCAGCTGGGTAATATCAGGGAAACTGCTCCGTCTCTCTGAGCCTCAAATACTGGTGTTTCCCTAAGTAGTAAAACTCGGCTAACAGCATAACCTTCACGGGCTCTAATTTTAGGTGGCATATGTTCTTCTCCCGTGGTGTAGGTAAAGCGTGGCATGTTTAGTATTTCCAGAGCTATTAGCTTCTGTGTTTTCCTAAGCTACGCTGGCCCATGAGTTGATCCCCTTCTTATAGTAAGAGAAAGAAAGCAAAACCTGAAGCTTTGTATTCTGTGCTTTGTCTCAGCTGCAGAGGAATGTGGGCATCACATAATCCATTGGCATCAAGAGCACACCACACTTAGGATACGTGAAACAAACCCTCACTGGCCAAGGCTACTGACCAACTAAAGGACATAAATCACCAGATACCCGTAAGTCTAATCCAGGTCTGTTGTCAAGTGAGAAGAGTTCACTTGTTTCTCAAAACCATGACCCACAAGACTGTAATGTCCACAGACATATATATATTTTTTAATGTGAAGTCTCTCTCTGTGGTTAAAGGTAAGAAAATACCTTGTAGTTGTTATGGTTTGAATCTGGTGTGGCCCCATCCAGTCTTGATTTGGGTGCCTGGCTCTGGCTCATGGTTGTTTGAAGGCTGTGGAGCAATCGTAAGGGAAGTCTCAGCTGAATCAGGTAGCTCACCAGGCTGGGTTCTTTAAGACTATCCTGCCCCTGGGCATCGCCTGCTTTCTTCGCTTCCTGGGCTGTCAGTGTGTGCACACCTACTGCCAGTCTCCCTTGGTACCCCCAATCCCCGAGCGGAGGGGTTTCCTCTGGAATGACGCACTAAAACAAGAGGAAGCTTCATCTAGGATATATGTCTCCTCCACTAAAATGTCTGTCCATTATTCTGATGTAGTGACTAAATGCATTAATTTGATAAAACTATGCTAGATTATTTGGGCAAAGAGTGAGTACTGTCATGGCATTTTAATTGCCCAGTTTTGCATTTGTCTGTGCTCCCGTGAGATCAGCTTAAGGTGTTGTTACATGTGCTTATCAATGAAGACTAACAAATGAGACCTTCTATTTGGGACACAAATCGAAGCCAGAAGACTAAGTTGAAATAGAGACGGCAAAGTCAGTTACCACATGGAGAAGGATAAGAGTTGAGATGCCCATCAAAACTATTATAATGGGTCTTATACTCATATTAAAGGAGTGTTATTCATCAATTTTGTAATTTTTGTTCATATTTAATTTGTAAATGTGGTTTGGCCTCATTATTACATTCCCACCCTCCTCTGTCTCTTTAATTGAGAATTTCATGAGTTCATATACCATGCCTTGATCAAATCAATGCATGCCTAAGACACTCCTCCGTCCATCTTGAAGAGCTCTGTTCCTGAAAAGTATTAATCTTTCTCCCTTGGTTGTATTTTGTTTCTTTCCTTGGTTAGTCTCTCCCACACCATGAAGATGGATATTTTTATTCACTTTACATCCTGTTCACTGCCCCCCACACACAATCCTTTCCCCTACCCCCCCTTCTCCTCTGAGCAGGTGGAAGCCCCCTGGGTATCCCCAAATCCTGGCACATCAAGTCTCTGCAAGGCTGGGCACATCCTTTCCCACTGAGGCCAGACAAGCCCCTCTAGAAGAACACATCCCTTGTACAGGCACAGTTTTGGGGGCAACAGCCCCAGTTCCAGTTGTTCAGGACCCACATGAAGACCAAACTACACATCTGCTACATATGAGCGGGGAGGCCTAGGTCCAGCCCGTGTATGGTCCCTGGTTGGTGGTTCAGACTCTGAGAACCCCAAGTGTCCAGGTTAGTTGACTCTGTTGGTCTTCCTATGGAGTTTCTATCCCCTTCAGGGCCTGCAGTCCTTCCCTAAACTCTCCCATCAGAGTCCCCAAACTCCAAAAGATGGAAAAAATGTTTAGAACTGTATTCACTGTAATCCCTAGCACAGTGCCCAGCACACAGAGGCTTACTATCCTGTGGGCAGTTGATTTTTCTGGTATTACTAATTTAAATATAATGGATTAACTAAACAGTATTTGTGATATCTTTTGAAAAGTCTCATCAAGATTAGTATGTAAATAATGCTGGCTGTACCCAGAACATAGGAATGAATAGGGCTGAGTATTCTTTCCCAATAGTTATATGTTCTGATTTTTCTCTCCAAGGGCCACAAGTAGCTTTTAAAATGAGAAGTTAGTTTTAATAACAATGATGATACTAAATGTATTAAGTAAATCAATAAATGAGTTAAATATTTTAGTAAATAGATTACTGAATAAATTAGATAATTTATTAAATAAATTGAATACTTTATTAAATAACAAATAAATAAAAACAAATTACATTATTGTTCATGCAGTACACCAGAATCCTTGTCTGCTGCTGAGAATGGATTACGTAATCTTTACCTCTGGAGTTGTGGGTCTGATGGCAGGCAGTTTTTAATTTCAGGGAGCTCATGGTAATAATCCCTGGTGGCAGTATAGTCTGGTGTGGTCTTGGGACAGGGAAGTTGTGGCCTACAAGTTGTTGGTGATGGCCCGAGATACTGAGAAAGACCCTACACTGCACAGTGAAAATCCCCAACAACCAGGTTCATTGAGTGTTAGTAGTGAATCCGGGAGACACGGAGTAGAAGGCTCCTGGATGGCAAGATGCAGGATTCTAGCTTCAGGGTACCGAAAGGAATGTTTCTCGTAAGTAAACACGTCGTCCTTCACTCTGGTTAAAGGTAGGTCTTGGAAGCTAGTCAGGATGCCCTACCCTGTAACCCACAGGGCAGGAGGCTGAGACAAGGCATTTGCTGAGTTTGAGGTCATTCTGGCTTACCTCGTCAGTTTCTTGACCAGTCTGGACCATAGTAAGAGGGAGGACCTTCCTCAAACGAGTGTGTACAAGTGTGTATGTTCATTACAGAGGAAGGAGAGGTTTAATAAAAGCAGCAGCGAGCTGGGAACAATGTAGAATTGGCTGCTTTGATTAGGTGATTTGGGTGCACGTAGACCATTGAGATGACAGTGATCTCTCTGGAGCCCACGGATTGCTCATTAGACAAAGCCCAGTGTTCCAAGTTAGGGTGATGCCAGGTTTCCTAAGGGCAGCCAAACAACAACAACAACAACAACAACAACAACAACACAAAAAAACTTTAAAATATATACTAGGTAGAGTTCAAGTATTATCTTTATCAACTTATTGATAAATCATTACTAAGAGGACAAGAACATGTTTGCATAGATCACTGTCTAACTGAATAGATTGACTGTGCAATACGCCATTTTAAGAAACAACTGTGATGTTTGTCACAAAATATTTCCTAGGGATGCACGTTCTCCTCCTATCACCATATAATTTCCCTCATAGTTAACAGCAAAAGCAGCCTGACCTGCCCATCCCTACCTTATAATGCAGATGCTGCTCATAAATCCAAGATCATCTCTGAGTATTGGCTCCAGCAACCGAGGGTCAGAGAATAAAATGAAACGGTGTCTATAAAGCATCGCCGGCATTAAATGCGTAGATGTTGAATTAAAATATTAAAACAATGTTCATGCTCTTGGGGCGATGCCTCTCACAACCCCATACATGCTCAACCTCAAAACATTAAGCTTGCATAATACTTAAATATCTTGTTTGAAATCCTAGCCCCCAAACCCTACTTGGTCCTCAGCAAGCTGGGTAGCCATGAGGTCAGCCTTGTCCCCTCTGCGTTCCATCTTCCAGTCCATTACCTCTAACCATAATCCCAGACGCCTGCAGCCATCGGCGACCGCCAGACGGGATCCTAGCATGGCTGCCCTCTGAGAGGCTCCACCCAGCAGCCAATGGAGGTGGATGCAGAGACCCACAGCCACGTATTAGATGGAGCTCCGGCAGTCTTGTGGAGGAGTTGGGGGAGGTTTGGGGATGATCTGAAGAAGATAGGGTCTTCATGAGAAGACCAACAGAGTTGGCTAGCCCGGACCCTTGGGGGGCTGCCAGAGACTGAACCACCAACATGGGCTGGACCTGCGCCCCTCCCGACATGTGTCAGGGCTGTTCAGTTTAGTCTTCCTGAGGGTCCCAGAGAGACTCAAGCAGGGGCGGTTCCTGAGTCTGTTGCCGGCCTGTTGGATCCTGTTCTAGTTGGGCCGTCTTGTTTGGTCTCAGTGGGAGGGGATGCACCGGGTCCTGCAGTGACTCGATGGGCCAGGGTGATGTGATGGGGGGGTGGGCTTGTCCTTCACAGAGGTGAAGGGGAGTGGGGAATGGGGACAGGAGCTGTGTGGGAGGCGCTGGGAGGAGAGGCTTATATTGGGATATAAAGTGAATACATTAATTAATTAATTAATTAATTAATTAAGAAAAGGAAATCCTAGGAAGAAGGTTCAAGTTCAGGTTCCGCTGCCCCCAACACACACCTGCCATGGGGTTATTTTATTATTTCAAAAACTATTTTATTAGTTATCTGAGAGTTTAATATGATGTATTCTGATTGTATTCACCACCCACTCTTTCCCCCAACTCCTCCCAAACCTGCCTCCCTCCTCCCTTCAATTTCCTGCCATCCTTTATTTGTTTAATAACCACCAAGTCCAGCTTTGCATCATCCCATCAGATGCCACACCATTAAACAAACTCTCTCCCCAGCAACCATCAACTGTCTGTGTCTCCTCGGTTATGGGCAGAATCTCACGCTCTATGCTACTCCATGAACTCCATGCTAGAACTCTGGCTCCCTTGATCTTGTGCGGGCAGCCAGAGTCACCTACAGTGCTGGGCTGCGTGGCTGTCAAGTCCAGAAGACACTGTTTTGTTCCGCTATCAAGGTCTTCTTTTCCCATGAACAAACTTTACATGACCCCAGGTATGTAAGTATATGAAACAGTTATACAAGTAACAATGTACTGATGATAAAAAAATATTTCACTTAAAAACAGTTCCTTGTTATACATATGTGGTGGTTTGAATAGGCTTGGCCATGGGAAGTGATGTTTTAGGAGGTGTAGCCTTGCCGTTGGGGTGGGATTTGAGGCCCTAGCTCCACCCAGTGAGGAAGAGAACCCCTGCTACCTGCAGGGGACAGTCTCCTCCTGGCTGCCTTCAGATCAAGATGTAGAACTCTCGGTTCTTCTAGCACCAAATCTGCCTGGATGCTGCCATGCTTCCCACCATGATGATAATGGACTGAACTTCAGAACCAGTAAGCCAGCCCCAGTTAAATGTTGTCCTTATAAGAGCTGCCTTGGTCATGGTGTCTGTTCATAGCAATGATACCCAACTAAGACAACATACTATAATAATCTCACCTTTTTAAAGGACCACATCAAATCTGTTCACTGATGATGTGCCCATTTATATTTACATAAAGAATTAAATCCTGGTTGAATGTTTGATCCTACAGGTCACAGATTATCTTCCGTGTTCTTCAGAGCTGTTCGGTATTTTGATGTTTGGAGCATAGTTGTCAATGCTAGGAATGCAACTTCACATAAACGCATAATACAGAATGCCAAAATTATGTTTATGGCCATTTCGGAAATTGTTGTTGCGTACGACTCGCAGGCAAAACTTCATTTAATAATTTAGGAAACCCAAGTGATTACTCAGCAGCCCCCAAAATCAAGCATTCTAACATAGTGTAATAACCCAGAGGTATATTAGACTGATGTGTCCTGAAGAACAGAGTAGAGATATCTCAGCAGTCTGTTTTCTGTGTTTAAACCATCCTGTTTCTGTAAGAGTTGGGGACTGTGCATGAACAGCAAAACCGGCAGCTCTCAACACACGACTGTCTCAAATCTGAGCAAAGGGGTCTCGCTGTTCTTTAGCCGAGCGTGGCGTGATGGTAAGCACAGGGTGGCGTGGATGACGAGCACAGCGCAGTGAGCATGTTGCGAGTGCAGACCCAAGGCAGTAGTGAAGTCACGTGACACAACTCAGGACGCCACGGCCAGAAACACCTGGCCTTATTCTGTGCTTGGTTTTGAATCAAGTTCTGACCACTGACCATTCAGAAGCAGTTTATGATTGGCAAGTGTGTTTGTTTCTTTGTTTGTTTGTTTGTTTGTTTGCTTGTTTGAGATCCCCAAGAGAAAACCTAAGGTGAAAAAGTAAAATCAGGTTCTGGCTAATGGGAGTCTAAAAAGTATTTTGACTTTTTTTTTTTTAAAAAAATTTCTATTTCGGGGGAAGAAATTTTCTATTTGGTTTCATGCGAACCAGCCCACTGTGACCTTGTTCAGACCCAGCTCTGCTAAGTTGGCTGGTCTCTGCACACAATGATGGCTTCCTTTGCAATCACTTCCAGAAACAATGAAAATCTGACAGCATTGTCTGAGACAATAATTTGCTGTACTGTCCTTTGTCTATTGGCTTAATCGTTCTGATCTTACCCTGACTCTAAAAATAGCCGCCGTTGACCCTGTTTACGGATGAGGAATATTTCGAGAAATTGTGGTTTGTTTGGGTCACACACCTGTCACTTATGTGATACGGATGCTGAAACCTGCCTCCAACATCAGGTTTCCCTGATTTGTCTGCAAACTGCTTCTTAGCAACAAGGTCGGAAGGGAAGTAGACCTGTCTAATCTTTTATCTGCGTAAGTTTTCCCGAGAGTAGCTGAGGGGAGTTTGTGTCTTTACAGCTTGGGCCAGAGAGGGATCTTGGCTTTCCTCAAGAACTCAAAAGCCCCTCCTGGCAATGGGCAAAAACTACCTTTGTTTTGTGGGTGGTGTTCTTATATCAGTCAGGGGCAGAGCAGATGGCAGGCCTTTCTTCACCCTAGCTTGATGCCTGGCTGGGAGGCCAAAGATGTCTTATGTTTAGGACTCATAAAAATCAAATCAAATCCAGACAGCGGGGTGCATGAGAAGGAGGAGGAAGAGGAAGAGGAGGAGGAGGAGGAAGAGGAAGAGGAAGAGGAAGAAGAACAAGAACAACAAGAACAAGAACAAGAACAAGAACAAGAACAAGAACAAGAACAAGAACAAGAACAAGAACAAGAACAAGAACAAGAACAAGAACAAGAACAAGAACAAGAACAAGAACAAGAACAAGAACAGACCTGCATTCCACCTTGCCACTCGGTGCTGGTGCAGAAAGATGCCCGCAGACCTACCCTTGACACACACGGCCCCGCCTACCACTACCCACTGCAGTGAGGGAGGAGGAAAACAGAGACCGTAGTCCTGCCACCTACAGACCCTGTCCTCCAACGCATGACACAGGCGGGCCATAGACACTTGCAGGCCACCATGCCATGCAGCTCGGACAGAGGATGTCACCCACGGGCCTGCCAGCTGAGTGGCCAGCCTGAGGCCAGAAGGGACAACCAAGATGTGCAAATATGTGACGGACGGATGGGAGAGAAAGAGAAGTGGAGCGGATTGAGCATTATGGCGGAGTCGCGAGGGTGGAGAGGAGTACCCTGTTAGTTGGGGCCAGCCCTGCTACTTGGGTCCATGGTGTTTCAGTGTGATTGGCTAAACCGCTTTGTGCTCTGATCGGTTGGTTGCACCTGCACACGTGTCCAAGAGCTATCTGGATTCAAGAATGAAAGCCCCCCCCATACCCCCACACACACATACCAGTTAGTTTTAATGTGCCTTGACTAGCTCAAAGGCTGGGCAGTTCTTATCCTTCCTGCTGCTAGCAAACACTCCCCTCTGGTACTCCTGAGTTAACATCTTTTTTTTTTTTCCAGTTATTTTTTTTTCTATATTCTATGTTTACATTCCAAAGGTTTTCCCTTTTCCCAATTACCCCCCCACCATATGTCCCATAATTCCTCTCCCCCCCCCCCCCGCTATTCCCCACTCATTCCCCCCCCCCACGATTTCTCTGTTCTGGGTCTATAATACTGGATCCAATCTTTACAGGTCCAGGGTCCTCTCCATTCTTCTTCTTGGAAGTCATTTGACTTGCTAATTGTGTCTTGAGTATTTAGGGCTCTGGGCTCATTAATATCTACTTATCAGTGATTGCATTTCATGTGTATTCTTTTGTGATTGGGTTAGCTCACTTAGGATGATATTTTCCAGATCTAACCATTTACCTACAAATTGCATGAGTTCATTATTTTTAATTGCTGAGTAGTGTTCCATTGTATAAATATACCACATTTTCTGTATCCATTCCTCTTTTGAGGGATATCTGGGCTCCTTCCAATTTCTGGCTATTATAAACAAGGCTGCTATAAACATAGTGGAGCATGTGTCTTTATTGTATGTAGAGGAGTCCTCTGGGTATATGCCCAGGAGTGGTATGCCAGGGTCCTCTGGAAGTGACATGCCCAATTTTCTGAGGAACCGCCACACTGATCTCCAGAGCGGTTTTACCATTTTGCAATCCCACCAACAGTGGAGGAGTGTTCCTCTTTCTCCACATCCTCGCCAGCACCTGTTGTCTCTTGAGTTTTTAATCTTAGCCATTCTGACTGGTGTGAGGTGGAATCTCAGGGTTGTTTTGATTTGCATTTCCCTGATGACTAATGATGTTGAACATCTCTTAAGGTGTTTCTCGGCCATCCAAATTTCTTCTGGTGAAAATTCTTTGTTTAGCTCTGTACCCCATTTTTTGATAGGGTTATTTGGTTCTTTGGGGTCTAACTTCTTGAGTTCTTTGTATATATTGGATATTAGCCCTCTGTCGGATGTGGGGCGACAGAGCTAACATCTTTTAAAAATCTATATTTCATCTCTGCTACCCAGATCCAATCAGGGAAGTGGCCCGTGTGGCCACTTTCCCTGATTCTCACAGGTCGGCGGGCCTTTAGGTCTGGTCTTTCTCCTTCCCTGGCATGGCTATCTCCCCCTTCTTCCTCTCTTCCAGTTCCTAGCCCGTGCAGATCTAAAAGTTTCACCTCTCTCTCCGCCCAGACACTGGCCATTGGCTCTCTTATTGATTGATCAAAAGCCAATTGGGAACAAGGACCTTCAGCATTTGGACAGGCAGATTCCAGATGAATTCAAAGCATTAGAACCAATCCCCAACACCACGGTGAGGTCCCAGGCTGAGCTGCCACTACAGGCCATGTCAGGGCCCCTGGCTAACCAACATCAGGGGTGGGTATCGATGGTCATGGCTCTTATTACCACTAGAGAATGCAAGGTTGCCCCTAGGCTGGGTAGCCACCAGGGACCATTTGGATGTCCAATGGCTATGCTAAACTGGCTCCGCCCCTCACTGGCTGCAGAGCTCTGGAGAGCTAGCACTAGGGAGAGCAGGCCCTACACCACACGCAGGTACCACAGCAGAGCTGACACTGGTGGTGGTGCTATGGGTGAACAGGCCCCTAGAGTGTGAGTGAGGAAGCACTGGCCTTGTTATTCCAATGCCCTGAGGTGGCCTAGGCAGGGGGAAGATACCCTCTGCCCCCTTGACCCTTGCCACAGGAATCAGTCAGGAGAGTTGACCCCAGGGTCATTAGAGTAGGTGAGCTGGCCCAGCCCCTTGCAGGCTGTGGTACTTGGCAGAGTGGTCCCTGAGCTCTGACTGGGCAGTACAGTGGAGGTATGGGTGTGGGTGAGCCAGCCTGGAAGCCGTGAGAGCAGGAGAGCTAGCCCTGCCCCCTGAGGATGGCATCATTGGGTGGCCTAGCTGGAGCAGTGCTTGAGAGCTGGTCCTGGTGGTGCGGATGAGGAAGAGCCAATGGGCTGACCATCAGCCATGACCCAGGCCCATCCAGGGCTCCACGTTCGCCCACCCCCAAATCTGGATCATCTGTGAACATTCGGCTGGGACCTGTGAAGGATGTTCTGCTGCTGTTCCAAAGCTGCAGGATCTCCATAACACAGGGCAACAACAGGATAGCTGGGAGGAGGCCCCGTGAGGATCCAGTATTGATGGTGTCAGAGAAGCCAGAGACCTTGAACCAGACCAATGACTCATTGCAATGAACATTCATAGATGAAGATGTGGATAGAGGGAAAGACTGTGGCACACAGTGTGGCATAGGACAGCTGCCATGATGAGATGTTTTCTCCCTGCTTGTGTGTGTGTGTGTGTGTGTGTGTGTGTGTGTGTGTGTTTTAATTTTGGGTGTGGAGCGTGTGTGTACAATAGTGAAGGGTAAATATTAGGGGATGGGAGATGAGAGGGCCTGGAGTGAATGATGTAAAACAAAGAATCAACTAAAAATAAGAATAAATAAGAATAAACAAACTCAAAAGGATTGACTGATTTAATGAACCCTCTCTACAACAAAATTTCATTTGCTTTACTTTTAAACTTGGAGTATTGATTTTTGCCTAGATTTTTGCAAGTGATTCCTTCCCAGATGCTAATGCAATTTTACATTAATCCAAAGAAAGATGAGAACCATCCCAAAGATATAAAGTACAGCTTAGGTATAGAAATATAAAGTCTATAGACATTTATTTAAATTCTGTGACCCAGCCTGCTAATGTCTCTTTCTCTCTCTGTGTCTCTCTGTGTCTCTCTCTCTCTCTCTTTCTCTCTCTCTCTCATATCTCCCTACCTCTCTCTGGTTTCTGTCTTTCTACAACAGAAGGCCATAGCTTTGGAAGTGAGCCATGGTGACGATAGGACTGCTGGAATAAACAATATATACAATATCATACGATATACAAAAATATACAATAAATCACACGGGGCTAAAGAACCTCCAGTGCCACAGTTACACAGCACCAGACTAAGCTACATGTATCAACATTCTACAAAGAAATCACCATGGGTTCAATCCCTAGCAGAGAGAAGGGGGAAAGAGGGAGGGATGGGGGAAGGGAGAGAGGGACAGAGACGCACACAGACATCGAGAGAAAGTACTGCATCCGCGCCTTCCTCCATAGTCACGAGAATCGTCCCCCTATCTGCTTACGCTGGCAGCTAGTCGAGACCATCCGTCCTTGCTGCTCCTTCTCTGTTATAACCAAAGCCTGCTTGAATAGTCATGGCTCTGTGCTCGGCTTTGTAATTAGACCAAGTGATGAAAATAACTTCTACTTGAGTCCAATTTTCTTGGCACAAAAATAACTCTGTGAGCTCTCTGATGTAATAAATTATAGAAAACCCAAGGTAGGACTAGGTCTAAAAATGGAGTCTGGCTTGAGGCTGATGCCTCTGAGAGACACCGGAACCATCTTCTCCACTGCTCAATCGTTGTGAAGACTGAGCTGTTGGTTCTGTGAATTTGGAGAGTTTTAGCTGATGACCAGTGGGACTTTGTGATGGTTTGTATAGGCTTGGCCCAGGGAGTGGCACCATTAGGAGATGTGGACTTGTTGGAGTAGGTGTGGCCTTGTTGGGGTGGGCGTGGCCTTGCTGGAGTAGGTGTGTCACTATGGGTATGGGCTTTAAGACCCTCATCCTAGCTGTTTTGAAGTCAGTCCTCTACTAGGGACCTTTAGATGAAGTTGTAGAACACCTCAGCTCTGCCTGCACCATGCCTGCCTGGATGCCGCCATGCCTTGATGATAATGGACTGAACCTCTGAACCTGTAAGCCAGCCCCAATTAAATGTTGTCCTTGTAAGAGTGGCCTTGGTCATGGTGTCTGTTCACAGCAGGAAAACCCTAACTGAGTCAGACATCAAATCTTCTTACACACAGACTCAAGCCCAGCACTTATCCTGGACCTGAAGTAGCTTGTTTACAGAGCAGGGGATGGGGGTCAAATCTCAAAGCTTTCTGCAGGCCTGCTGTTTCCATCTCTTCTTACCTTAAAGTACCATGTCCACATATGCAGCACACCGAGTAACAGTGAACCTTGGGATTTGAATCCTGTGATTTTAACAAGCCTCAGTTTCTTTATTGATCATTACTATTAGTTTATGAGTGTCTTATACAACATATTTTGATAATATTTATGTCTTCTTCCCCAACTCTTCTCAGATCTATCCCTCTTCCACCATATTTGTATCTTTAAAAAAGTCCTTTAATATCAAATTGCGCTGCCCTAATATTTTTGGATGTGTGGTCTTCCACAGGAGACTAGTCATCCTACCAGGGGTTGTACTCTTAGAGGAAACCGTCTCTCCCTCTTCTAGCTAACAGTCGCCAATAGCTCCATGGCCAGGGGTAAGATTATTCCCCGCTTTACTCTGGGATTTCATTCAGCATGGGTTTGCACAAGTTATGAGCACGCTGTTAGGACCCTGGCATCCAGTGGGTTAGTCTTCGTTCTGCTGTAATAAACAAACTAAATAACTAAATAAATAATAACTTCTCTTACATGTGTAGAAAAAAAACTCTCATTGTTTAAAAGTGTGTCAGGGGAAGCGATTATTTTTTTTCCTCTAACTTACTGTCATATTATACTAAAATTAGTATCCGAACTTACGCTACGAAACGCTGTAACTTGATGTAACTCACAAATTAACTTCAGGATGACAGACGGAAATTCCTAGTGGGTCAATTAAGTCTTCTAAACAAACGGAGCTGGATGGGGATCCTGGTAAAGAGGCAGCAAACATGCCAGAGAGGCCAAGTAGAACATCTGCTGTGATTCACACACACACAACCCGGTGCAAAAACTGTACAACGTGGTGGAGGAGTGTCCCAAGGGCTGGGATGCCATTCCAAAAAGTCCCTGGGAAGAGGGGAGTGACCCAGACAGGCAGGACGCTTTTATTCTCTCAACCCCCCTCTGTGTAGCAGAGACATCAGGGCTCCAGGGCTGGCCCTCATTAGGAAAGTGTAAAGAACTGGGCCAGTCCCTTGCTGGAGCACAAAGGCCCTTTGCCTCTTTTATTGTCTCAGAAGCTTCAATGGGCTTCAGAGTTTCAAAGGTTCATTTCCAACCAGGCCAGGATGGATCAGTGCCCAGGGTACTGTGTAGGAAACAGTGTTCCTGCCCACTCAGTCCCCCCCCCCCCCGAAGGTTAGAACACAGTGTTTTATGACTTAAGCCACCACGGGCAAAGCAGAGAGCTGGGTGATGAAATTCCACTTTACCCTTCACTTTCAAATCACTATTTATTACTTGGTAACCTTTGAAAGAACATAAACAACTGCTCTTAAAGACTTACCGGACTCCCCGCCTCTTAAACACCACCCATTCAGGGCAGACAGCATCCTTTGAAAGCTAAAAGAGCCAGGCCATCTTAGCTTGTCTCAAGGAGGCTGTGATGGGCAGATGCATAAAAGCCAAGTTAAGTGTAAGGGAAAGAAAAAAGGAGGCATTAGGAGGGGGCCAGCAGCTCAGGAGCAAAGTCACCAGTGTTCCCCTCAGCCTGAGCCAGGGGTGGGGGAGGAGGCAGATGGTCAGCATACTGAGAAGCCACCGGTCAGGCATTGCCCCCCTCCATTACAGCAGAGACAGATAAACCTCATTCCCCCCTCTGATACCAGGCAGAGAGCAGTCGCTTTAAAAGGACCATTCCAAAGAGGCGACTTGGCCTAGGATGTTACCCATTCATCCCCCATGCTGTGTTTTATAAACAGAGAAGGAGAGAAGGAATATGCTTGGTGGAAGTGCAGTGAGGTGTCAGGGAAGGGGGGGGGGCGCCTCTGCGGGCCCATGCTGAGGCATCCCTTCCCCTGAGGGACCAGCCACACAGTATAGAATAGAGTATAGTATAGTATAGTATAGTATAGTATAGTATAGTATATAGTATAGTATAGTATAGTATAGTATAGTATAGTATGTAATACTATACTATAGTATAGAATAGAGTTTATTCAGGACATAGGGAATGGAGTTGAGAGGGTAGAAGAGACAGAGAAAAGAAGAGAGAGACAGAGAAAGGGGGAGAGAGACAGAGAAAGGGGGAGAGAGAGAGAGAGCCATAGAGGAGACAGATCAAGAAACAGCAAGAGAGACACAGAGAAGCAGAGACACAATGATAGACAGACACACACACACACACACACACACACACACACACAACACGATTGATTACAAGTTCCCGGTTCTGGAGTTGCTGGAGGCGACGACCTTCATGCTGGGTCATACCTGTGCCATGTCAGATGTGAGGCAGAGACACAGCCGTTCCCCACCCTGAGCCTTCAGGAACTAGGTACCCCTAGAATCACACCTTCCGGTGACCCGGCGGGGCAAACAGACCTCAATGTAGGCTCTGAAAAGGGTTTCCCAGCCACAGCAGACGCCTTATTTAGAAAGCATGCAGAAAGTTAGTATCTGCCGGCTGCGGCAGACCATTGCAGCAACCGTCGGCCTCTTGGTCAGTTTACCTCCTGCCCTCTCTTACTCAACTCTAAGAGAAACATGGTAAGTGTGAGGATGGTGGCCATTAGCTGGTAAAGACAGATTCCCTAGAAAGAAGAAACTTCAGATCCAAGCGCACAGAGAAGAGCCGAGCAGCTTCCAGCTAATGGAACGTGACACCCAATGGCAAAACAGGATAAGCAGGACAGTTTGCTAGGACGGGGAGCTGAATGCCTGATTCTGCCCCAAACAATGCCTATGTCATAGTCCTGTGAAAGGCAGCAGGTCTGTGGTGATGATGATGATGGTGGTGGTGGTGGTGGTGATGATGATGTAATCATTCAGAAACCAAAGGCCAGAGCCTTGCTGGCGTTCTTTCCTATAGGTCTTCAGAATCCCTTTTACTTAGTAGGTAAGCATAGGTGGGAGGCACAGGACACTCCACACAACGATCCTGCATGTGTCTTCATAGGCCATGACTAGACTGTTCTCCATGTCCTATGACAGTGATGGATATATCTGTCTCAGCCACTGAGGACTCACTGTGGCAGCTTGGCTCTAAGCTCTCTTTCAGAGAAGTCTTCCTCTTGCTCCTCCTTTTCCTCTCCCTACACGCTCCCCGCTCAGACAGAAATGTGCCCCATGGCCTGTAACGTTCAGATCACACCGAGTACGTGCAGCTGTAAGACACAGCGGCCACACTCCGGAGAGTCTGCAGTGAGACTGGTGGCACTATTTGACTAAATCCACTCTGAGAAATGGCCTCTTTATCAGAGCATACGAAACACCATCTACAAATAAATACATCAGTGGCCGTGGTTTTCCTGTATTAGTGATCCTCCCCTCTCTGCTGAAGAGCCTCTGTGCTGTGGACTGTCATGTCCGCACCCAGGCCCGGTCTATGCTCTAGCAAAGTACCCAGAGAAGGGAGATTCCAGTAAGATACTCCAGCTCGATTTGGGAGTTGGCAAACATCTGGATAAAAATGAAAGGAGACATGTCAGTGCAAGAGACAGCTGCTTCTCCTCCAACATGTGGGCTTCACATCTGGATTCGGGACAGTTGAGTTCTTTATTTCCCTAGATGAGTACAAGAATGAATGCCATAGAGGCAACAGTCTGTCTTGTCTTGTCTGTCTGTCTGCACTAAAATATCATTTCTACCTTTTAAAATGATTTAAAACCTACCTTTGGGGGACCCGACCTTATTTATTCTGGGCCAGCGTTGGTGGAAACAGCTGATTGAAGTGGAGAGGAAGACGTTCTCAGCGAACCATCAGGTTCCGTAACACAGCTAGCATCCAGTACATCGCAGCCGCCCAGTGGTCCCATCCCCTCGCACCGAGGAATCGCCTTTGTGTTTGATTTCATAATATAGAACAGATGTTACAGAAGAGGGCCATAGGAGTATGCCCCACAAGAAGATGATGCTTTATACCCAGATGCTAAGAAATACGACGGGAACTCAGTTTTCTGTTACACACACCCCCACCCCCACCCCCCCACCCCCGTTTTAAAGTAGTCGGTAGCTTTTTAAAAGTCCTCGGAGAGGGCCAGCTTCCCTCTCCATTGCTGCAGTCTCCACGGGGATAGCTAGAAGGTACACTGTGTTAAGTCCTAAGATCCCTCAGTTTTAACTAAGGATCCGTCTACAACCCAGTTATAAGAAAAAGGCAAGAATTATGCAGGAAGAGGAGGACTTCGGTTTCTCTAGAGCAGTGGTTCTCAAACTTCTTAACGCTGTGGCTGTGACTCTTTAACATAGCTCCTCCCACTGTGATAACCCCGCCGCCCCGCAACCATAAAGATATATTCCACTGCTACTGCATAACCGGTTTTGCTCCTGTTGTGAATGTAAATACCTGATAATGCAACCTGTAGGAAAGGGCTGGGGTCTCGACCCACAGGTTGAGAACCACTGCCCTAGCGGTGGGTTAAACCTGGGCACGTTGTTGGTTTGCTCCTTTATGGAGAAACCCATAAACTCTCTGTCCACATTGTTGTATGTGAGATGTGATGGGTACCCAGGCATCATCTAGGAGACAAAGTAAGCTGTCGTGTGTGTGTGTGTGTGTGTGTGTGTGTGTACATATACATACATATATATACATACATATATATATATACATACATATACACACACACACACATATATATATATGTGTGTGTGTGTATGTATATGTATGTATATATATATGTATATATATATATGGAAGTTCTGTGAGGAAAGATGGGTATCCAAGAACCCAGGGGAAAGGGTAAGCTGATCTCCGAGTTTCCACACAATCTGTCCACTGGGGACACAGAGAGGCAATCTGGAGTTTGCAGGAGGCTCTTAGGTGCCTCTGAAGTCAGCTCAAGGGCAGAAGTGGATACTATCTCATTTTCTCTATTCGGAAACATAAGATGCAGGAACAACTCACTCCACATCTTACGGACAGTGGCAAGCAAGCAACAGCCACAGGAACCTGCTTTCTTAATGAGAGGCGGGTCCCATCCCCAGCTGCTGCCTGAAGGAGGTTCAGGTGCTGATTGGCAACGCTTGACAAACATCTGCTTAACAGGAGCAGTATAGCCAATAGAGCATGGGCCGATGGGAGGCTGGGCACACCAGTGCTCTCTTACGCCCCACTCACAGTCTGTGGAAGGCGAGCCCTCAAGGTTTATCAGTCGGCTTGCCCGTTCTCACAGCATGAGCGGGTGCTGCTGTCCTCGGGGCTTCCTGGCCAAGAGCAACTGTGACGGCACCAGGAAAATGCACCTGTATGCGGTTCCTTCCCCGAGTACGTGTCTGTATCCAACCACAATTGAATACTGCATTTTAATAGTCTATTTACGTGATCAATGTCCATATAGAAGCACCCTGTGCAGACTGTTATTGAAGACACTGCCCATTTTTTGGTTTCGGTACATTTATTCTTATGATAAACATAAACGCCATAAGGAAGCCTAATCTCTTTGAAAGATGAGGGTTTTCCCTGTTATTGGGATGAGATCTATCTAAGTTTATTTCTTTCTTTCCCCTTTCTCTGGGTTGCTATCAGGAACTTGGGCTCTGATACCCACTTAGTCACTGTCACCGGCTCACCTTGCTTTATCTCCGTATTTCTTTATCTTGCTCCTACGAGCATCCCAAAGAAGAGCTCCTCGGTGGAGAGATTTACCTCATCGATCGAGGTCTCAGAAGCAGTACTGTGTTTCAGAAGGTCACCGAAACGCAAGTGGAGAGGCGTGACCCTCTAGGTGAATTCATTGGGGGACCCAAAGCCTGCCTCTTCTCTCTATTTGATGGCCAAACTCATTTTCCTGTTGATTTTAATCTCCGAGTCAGAATGAGTTGACTTTTCTTTCAAGATACTTAAAATTACTTTTGGAAGAAGAAAAATTATAAACTATAAAAGGTCATGAATTATAAATCTTTGGCCTCAAGGCTTCCGCAACCGTGCCGTCTTTCTAGGACACGCATTAGAGCCATCACCAAACCAAAGCGGCTCTGGAGGAATGCCAGCCTGCAGGATGACGCTGTGGCTCTTCATAAACAAACCGTTTATACTCCGGATGGATGGCACTCGGGACCAGCGACCCGAACAAGCACAGGGAGAAAGCCGAGAAATTGCAATTCTTTCTTAACTTTCTCCTCTGGCAGAGACAGCAGAAGCTGGGTTGAGTTTCCTCCACATTGAGCAAATGCAGACTGTCTTCTGAGACACATAGCAGAACACAGGCCACAGTTACATTGTACCCCAGCCCCTCCCCTCAGTTCTGTGCATGCTTCTGAGCACTGTCGAACCCCTACAACCAGACAGGAACGGCCCCAGCATCCCCCCTGTCTAGAAAACCTCTTTCCCTGGCTGATCTCAGATTCCTTGGTGCTGAGCCAGAGAGGTTCAAGACTATAGCATTGTGGGAAGGAGGAGGCTGTTGGTCAAGAGGGAGCAGTGCCAAGGAGGAGCCAGAGAAGAAAATCGTTCTAACTGAAAGTGAGAGAGGCAGGGAGGGCTGGCGTTTTCTGTGAGGTGAAGTAGAGAATGGTGGATAATAGAACCTTAGGGAATGTTTTTAAACTGCACAGGCTGGGAGGAACTACCACAGATCTAGAAGCAGCTCGGCACTGCTTCTAGAAAGGTCTATTGGAGTATCCAGTGTGGATTAAAGGCTGTAAAGTTGACACCAAGTACTGAAACCAAGGAGCTGGTATAAAAGCCAAACCGGAGACAAGGTGAGGTGTAAAGGCTTGAACAAGGGTCATGATAGCTGCTCGAGTTTGAGTGGGAAAAGGAACTGGGATTTATTGAGCACCTGCTTTGTGCTCAACCTTTACATGTCTGCTGCTCAAGATCAGTTTGACGTTAGGCAGGACTGTTCCAGGCCCGTAGACAAACAGAGATATTACTTTCAAAAATTCCCTCAGCCCAGCCAGTCAGCATCTTAATTGAGTACCCTCCAGCCCCAAACCATCATCTTTCTATCTGGACTTTAGCTCTTCTGAGGACCTGCAAAACTGGGGTTTGCTTCTAAAACTGATACCTTTACACAATGAAAAAGACAACTTCTGGGGACGTTTTATACTCAAGAAACAAAATGGCGTCCGATGGAGATGAAAGAAAGATATGAAAAAATGTGGAATTACAGACAAATTAGCTTTCATGGAGACTTGGAGGTTTCTACAAGCACTTGGCTTTCTCTGTCACGGTGAACATCGTGTCTGGTAAATGTGCTTAGCTGCTGTCCTCATTCGGCAGAGGCTTATGCAGAAATGAAGAAACTTCTGAACTGGACCCCGAGCAGGGGACTCTTCACACACTGCACTGGGCTGGGAGGATTGTGCACACAGTGGGGCACCACTGTGGTGAGCCTGGGTGTGCACAGTATGTCAAATCACTCCCTAGCACCCCCATCCCATCCCCACCCTCACCTATCCCCCTCCCTGCTCGTCCCCCACTGCCGAGGATAAGTCAAGAAGTGACTGAGGTTCAGAGATTGGGAGCCAGCAAAAGCCAGGGAGGGAGGCAGAGAAAGCCAGTGCCAACCGTGTGAGTGATGCGACCGCTGGGTGTCTCGGAGGCCTGCCGGAAAAGGGACATAGGAAGGTGCTATTTAACGACCGGCCTCTGTCGCCAGGGGTCAAAGGTTTCTGGTATGTGGCTAACTCTTCAGCAGCAGGTTCACACATACATCAGAGCACTGAACGGATTCCCGCGTGTTTCATGTGGCAAGGGCAGCCAAAAGCAAGAGACTCAAGCAGCCAGGGAAAAAGGTCAGGAGGGTTGCCACAGCCACGGCTGCAGAGAGAACAGGAGCCTGAGATGACCCAAGGCACACAGGTGGTTCCAGCAGCAGCTGAAGACATAGGGTTCGAACTGAGTGGTCTGACTGTCCCTGGGAGGGTTCCCGGGACAGCTCGCCCAGCCTCTCTAAGTGAAGGTGGCAGGGCTGGTCTGGAGGGCTACCATTTTGAGAATTGTTCACGTTGCCAGGGGGTTTTCAGTCTGCCAGAGGAAACAGTTGCCCTATGAAGGAACTCTGCAAGAGAAAATATGCTTGGTTTAAGAGGCTCTTGGTGGAAAGAAGAAATGTCACGGGCTGTCAGTGCATCTCAGCAAACAGTTGTGAAACTGAAGACTCACAAAAAAACCTGAGAGATTCGGATCATGATGGAGCTTCAGAATGAGGGAGCAGGAGGATGCTACCACAAGAGCTGTGATGTGCCTGCTAAATGTTTATGCCGAGAGGACCTTGGATGAGCTCTAGTTTCTTTGTTGGTGTTTTGTTTGTTTGTTTGTTTGTTTGTTTTTATTGTTGTTAGTGCTGCTTGTCTGGGGGGGTTTTATTTTCCTACATTTGATCAATACCTGGTTAAAAAAAAAAAAAAAGGAACAAGACTGAGAAAAATAGTTTCCAACTTCCAGAGAGATCATAGTCTAATGGGGATGAAAAACTCTTAACCGTGCAGCAGTCAGGGGCAAACTGGGTTTATCTGAAAGGGGGGGGGGGGCTGGAATTATAGGGAGAAGGATGGAGCCAAGACAAAAGTTCTGATCAAGGCTCAAAGTTTATTTTTCAGTTCTGCGTTTATGTAGGTAAAGACCCATCCTTAGTTTGAGTTGGGTTCTTGTTTCGGAAACAAGCCTGAGCAGGCGGTCTTGTTTTTGCCCGCATACTGTGGGTGTGGTAAACAGGAGACTCCACTCCAGGTGGGCCAGGCAACTGTGGTAAAACCAGGTCGGATTAGCCCGCTCAAGGCTAGGGGAGGGGTACATAAAACAAGAATGCAGGTGACTGTAAGACTGGCTGGTTGAGCGTTTAGAGAAAATAAGATTGTAACAATGTAGGAAGAAAACAAAGCTTTGCTTCAGGAAACTGACAAAGACTTTCATAGAGAGGTGCAATTAACGCGAAGGATAGAGGGTCCGCCAAGCAAAGGAGAGGAGAAAGGACACTCTAGGCAGAGGGAACTCTATGCAAACATCCCAAAGGGGCTGGAAAATTTGGAGGACATTGCACCCAATGAACACAAAACATTCTTCCCGTGGAGTCGGGCAGTCCAAGACTCGAAAGCATGAATGGAGCCAGGTGCGGCCATTAATGCCGGGTCTCCCAGACAAGGATAACCTGAGCCACTTAGTGAGACTTGGTCTCAAAATTAAAACAAAGGGCTGAGAATGGAGCTTTCTGGTGGAACACTTGCCTAGCAGAAGGTCCGGGGGTAGGGGGTGGGGCGGGGGTTGGGGCGGGGGCGGGTTGTGGAAACAGAATCAGAAACCAACACTCTGTAGACCAGGCTGGCCTCGAGCTCAGAGATCCACCTGCCTCTGCCTCCCAAGTGCTAGGATTACAGGCGTGTGCCACCAACGCCCGGCCTGAAAGTCCTTCTCTTGAACGAGGGTAATAATGCACTCTTGTCTTTCCATAAAGCTTAGAGTCTGCTTTCTTTGTTACTTAGTATCATTCCATATACTGACATCTCAAGGACCGCAAGGGAAAATTCCTCCAAGTGCTCTTTACACTGGTGTAGATAGAACAACAACTCCCTAAAGTTCATAGAAGTTGTAAGTTCTTCTAAATATACATGCTAAATATGCACCCGAGCCCTCCAAGTCTTCCCTGCCTCCCAACTTCCTAGTCACGGGATCTCTTTTTCATAGACTATCTCTTACAATTTGTGTTCCCTTATGCAGAGCCTGGAAATGTCCATTTAGGGGGCATCCTCTTTGACAGCACAGAACTTAGCAGATACGAAAAGGTGGGAAAGCCTCTCTCTCCCTACAAGGAGGTCATGGGGAAGAGTGGACAGGCATGGCCTCAGTGGTGGTCGGATCTGTCCCCTCTTTCTGCATCTAACCTGCTCGTGATGTGTGGAAATTGAGTCATCGATGGATGTAGTGTGCTCATATGTGAATACATAGTGACAATGCCTCCTTTGTAGGTAGATAGAGGAATCACAGGAGAAATACAGACTAGGTCAGCTGCTACACCCACACTGGGAGGGCCCACACGTTAATGTGTATCAGGGCTACTCGTTCTGACGTGTGGCCCAAGCTGTAGCGGGCGCTGCTTTATTTCCACACCGGTTCTTTCACCGGCTTCATATTGCCTTTGCCAGTCGTTGGCGCTGGCTGCTGTGTGCTTTCACGTTGGCTTTCCGTACAGAAGGGTCTGCTTGCTGGAAGAAAGCCAAATGGTGGATGGTGTGGGCCTAGACCCCAGTGGCTTTCAGAGTCAGGGATGATTGTAACCAGAGAGTTTGGGTTCTGTTTGTTTGTTTGTTTGTTTGTTTTTCACAGCTCAAACCATAGCTAAAATCTGGGGGGGTCTGAACTATATCTGTTTCCGGTATAATTTCCACGGCTCCAGATCTAATTTCAATTTTGCCCAACAGGGAGACACATAAGGCTAAATAAATCACAAGCCTCTCAGAAGCAGAGTTGTTAGGACCTCATCAGGCTGCGGTTGAAAGTGATTAACGGGCTATTAGGGCGTGTCCTCTGGCAAGGAGGAGGTCACAGTCACGTGTATACTGCAGAACTTGGCTAGGTGTATTCTGTTATCAGTTATAAAAATTGGGGACTGGAGAGATGGCTCAGCGGTTAAGAGCCACTGGCTGCTCTTCCAGAGGTCCTGAGTTCAATTCCCAGCAACCACACGGTGGCTCACAACCATCTGTAATGGGATCTGATGCTCTCTTCTGGTGTGTCTAAAGACAGATACAGTGTACTCATATAATTAAAATAAATAAATCTTTTTAAAAAATTGAAACAAGGGGCCTAAGAGGTGGCTCAGTGGTTGAGAGCAGTTGTTTCACTTCATGTGAAGGCTCACAACTACCTCATTAATTACAGTTCCAGAAAAAAAATCCAATACTCTCTTCTGGTGTCTGTAGGCTCCTGCACATACACACGGTATGTATACATATGCAAAGGCTCTCTCTCACGCACACACATACACACCCAAACACAAACTTTTAAAAGAATCTAAGCTAGTGAGCTTTTATTGAAGCAGCATATAATATCAATATTTAACTAACATCTTCCAGTCAAATAGCAATAAGCTTCTCTTTCCTGTTTAATTTTTTACTTGTTTGTTTGTTGTGACTAATTTATTTTTTTTGAGACAGGTCTTATTTTATAACCCAGGCTGACCTAGAACTTATGATAATACTCCAGAGTACACAGATTACAGACCTAAGCCACTGTGCCTGGCCTTCAAATGTCACCATATAACATCAGCCTTTATTCAAATTTCTGATAACCGAAGTCGTGTGGACTCTTTAGTGGGGCGACATCACCATTAGTCATCAAAACCAACACATCCGAAGCATGCACTCTTTCATTTACCTGCGGTACTGGCTGGTTTCGTGTGTCAACTTGACACAAGCTGGACTTATCACAGAGAAAGGAGCTTCAGTTGGGGAAATGACTCCATGAGATCCAGCTGTGGGGCATTTTCTCAATTAGTGATCAAGGGTGGGAGGGCCCATGGTGGGTAGTGCCATCCCTGGGCTGGTAGTCTTGGGTTCTATAAGAGAGCAGGCTGAGCAAGCCAAGGGAAGCAAGCCAGTAAGGAACATCCCTCCATGCATCAGCTCCTGCTTCCTGACCTGCTTGAGTTCCAGTCCTGATCTTCTTTGGTGATGAACAGCAGTGTGGAAGTGTAAGTTGAATAAACCCTTTCCTCCCCAACTTGCTTCTTGGGTCATGATTTTTGTGCAGGAATAGAAACCTTGACTAAGACACCTGCTTATTAGAAGCTTCCACAGCTACCATAGCTCAATGAATTCACAATATTCTGCTTAACTGTGCTACAGAAGGCTCCCCGTGGCCACCAGGAAGTGAAGGAGAGCCAAGTTCTGCTTTAGAACAGTGCTTTTTAAACTTGAACACACACACACACACACACACACACACACACACACACACACACGACCTGGTGCCCTTGATAACGTGTGCTTCTTACTCAGCGTGGTTGGAGTCATGCAAGGTCACGGCAAGCTTTCCAGCAATGAGGAAGCAGGAATGAGCTTTAAGCATTAAACTCTAGTGCACAGGAAACAAATCTGAGAAGGGATTCAGGAGGAAACAGAGCGTGTGACGTGTTCCCCTAGAGAGATCTTCATAGCAGTTTCTGCTCAAGTGGAACATTCAGTCGGACAAACCAGGGGAGGGGCAGCCGGAGGATTTGATTCGTTTGATTTCCTCCTCCTTCTGCACGGCTGCTTTGCACCAAGTGTCCTGAGTTTCTGGGACCAAGAGTCCAACCCTGTCCTCTATAGTACTAGGACTGTGTCTGAAAGGAGCAGTATGGGTTGTGGGTTCCCCCACGCTTCATGGAACGAAGTCTTTATTTTTGTTTTGAAATTGTCGTGTTAGATAAGTAAGAGCTTGGCCATGAGCTACAAAGTCCAGGACAAAGTTTCTACGCGCATGACTCTTGAGGCAAGATTCCAGAATGCTTAATGTGTTTCAAAGATGGAGACAGGGTAAGTCGGTGGTCAAGTCTGTGCAGATGTTATGCGGTTTGATTTGTACTGCCTCAGATCAAAAACACTGAGTCTACTTTATGAAACAGATGTCACACAACACAACACAACACAACACAACACAACACAACACAAAAATCTTCCTCAGGTCATTAGTTTTAACCAGATCTTTATATAAATGTACACCAGTGCTGTGCATGTTATTTATTATCCAGTGCTGATTGTTTAGCTTCTCTTTGTGGTTTTGAAGAGGAGGAAGCTCAGACTGCAGGAGACTCTAATCCTGGACTGGAGGTGACTCTAAGCCTCAGGGGTCTATTTGAAGGGTCCTGATTTGGTGTTTGAGAACAAACCGTCCTGAAGCGTTGGAGTCCCTGGCACTATTGGTCCACCTCAGTTTCACTCAGCTCCATAACTGAGTCATTTTCATTTGAATCAAGCCATGGCTTGAAGCTATGACGGTGCACAGTAAACGTGAGAACCTGCCTCCCTTTGGCGTATACACAACTCACCCCCCCCCCCCCGTACTGAGACACAGTTTCCGGTTTGTCTTCCTTGCCCGCTACCATGAAGGTAAAACATTAACATATGTTAAATTGTTACCTGCTCACCTGTTTTTTTTAATGTGAGTCAAAAGTTAATAAAATGCAACTGCTTTCTCACCAAATACTTTTGGTTGTAATATTTAACTTCCAATTTGCTTCTGGGGTCAGGTCCATGAGGCAACTCATCCCACCCAGTGATAAATAACCAGGACTGCTTTGGGTGTTGACCTCCACCAGCATGATTGTAAATGAAGCGGTGTGAAGGATGGTCACAGAAGTCTAGGTCTTCAGCAATGTACTGCATCCTTGATTAGTGGGTTTCCAAGCCCCTCCCCCAGAGTTATGAACATCTGTCTAGCTCACTGAGTGAAACTTTTGCCAGGACAGATCTGGGATTACATTCTCAGACAACGAAATGGTTGCAGCTGACTGAAAAACAAAACAAAACGAAACGAAGGCCCTATGTCTTCACAATGTAAAAATTCTGCAGTGTGTCCTGGGGAAACAATCCCAATTGCTTACAATCCCAATTCCCACCTCCTGTAGTCAGGCAAGACTTCCAGTGGAAGGTGTGGGGACATCAACCCACCCACAAAACTTTGGACCCCAAATCTGTCCTGCCCCCAAGATGGGCAGGGATAAAGATGGAGCAGAGACTGAGGGAATAGTCAACCAGTGACTGGCCCAACTTGAGACCCATCCCATGAAAGAGAGAGCCAACTCCTGACACTATTAATGATATTCTGCTATGCTTGCAGACAGGAGCTTAACAAAAGTGTCCTCTGAGAGGCCTCACCCAGCAGCTGATGGAAACAGATGCAGAGACTTGCAGCCCACCATTAGTCAGAGCTGTGGGAATCTTGTGGAAGGAGGGGGAAGGGAGGATTGAAGGAGCCAGACAGATGAAGAACACTCTAAGAAAACCTCCAGAATCAACTAACCCGGGCCCATGTGAGCTCACATGGGATGAGACACCAACCAGAGAGCATGTATGAGACTGACCTAGGCCTCCTACACATATGTAACTGATGTGCAGCTTGGTCTTCATGTAGGACCCCTAACAGCAGGAGCAAAGACTGTCTCTGAATCTGTTGCCTGACTTTGGATCCTTATTTTCTAACTGGGCTGCTTTGTCTAGCCTCAATAGGAGAAGATGTACCTAGTCTTACTGCAACCTCATTTGCCAAGGTGTGGACTGATATCCATGGGAGGCCTCCTCTGAGCAGAAAGAAATTAATTAATGGCAAAAAAAAAAAAAAATCCCAAACCATGTGCTTAGACCTGTGGAAGTGCCCCTGTAATCCGATACCTCAGAATACCTGCTACTATCAAAAGCCAGAGGGGTTTCCTTACACGGTGACTTTTCAGGAATCCCATCAAGGCAAATGAGAAGCCAACTGCTAAAATGGATAATCTGCCTAGTTCCATGATAAGATTCAGATCCTGATCTGTAGAGGCCACGGTTCTAAGACCTCAACCAGCAGCGCAGATGGTCTTCTGTCTGAGGGAGGAGGTTAGAAAATGGTCACGGTCTCAACCCACAGTCGTATCATCTTATTTCTGCTGCTGAGCAGTTCTAACACTGAACCACCCCTCGGATTCCATAATTTAAGTGTCTAGCTTTTGTAGCCAGGAAGCTGACCATAAGGGAGACAACTGCACTGATCTGGGCATACCCAAGAGTACTCAGGGACCATGTCTTCTTGGCGTTGGTCACTGGATAACCAATGACTGAAGGTGGATAAGAAGAAATGACATCCGAGTCAGGTCTAGCAATGTAGGGAAGTCAAGACGGTCGGCCCCAGGGCTCACTAGCGTGAGTCCATATTCATGCTTGTCCCCTTCCCAGTCCCTCAGAAGTGAATGCTGACAACGTCCTGTGTCAGTCGGCCATCTCCCTTTGCCTGTCCTGGGCATAGCTGATACACAGGCAGGTCAGGTGGCTCCAAGTCACTTGTTAGATTCCAGTGCTTTTCCCTGGATCTGGTAGATGTTAATCTTTGTGGGGAGAGAGCCTTAAATCCACACTTAGTAACAAATATCTATTCTGTGTGCAGGGCGAATGGTCCCGCGTATTACTAAATGATGGCTCTTCATTGTTTTTCTCTTGCTGGTCATGCTCTGACTTTTAGCTTACCAGTTATTTACTTTGCTTCCAGGTAATGATGATCCCTGTTAACTTTCTGGCAAAAAGCTCCAACATAACCAATATTTCTTATAATCACATGCTTGGTCATAGAAATATTATACCCCTCTCACCAGCCGATCGGAGAAACCGGCGAAGTAAGTACACTGGATTAGGCTTGGTCTCTTGGAACTTATTCCTTTTAAAGCACAGGCTCTGTGTCATGGTGAGACCGTCTTACCAAGGCAGCTGTCTTGGCCAGGCAGCTCCTTCTCAATCAAAACATTCAAGCTCTAGACACACTTTCAAACTGCCAAGAGGGCACACAAGGCTGTCTGTGTGTCTCCAATACCCTTTATTTAGTCAGGAGACTCGGACATCTCTGTTTGTTGTGACGACTTTATTAGTCAGCCACAAACCAGTCACTTCTCAGCACCTCCTGCATGTCTGCATTGTACTCTGTGTTAGCAGATCAGGATTTTTTTTTGGTCATAAATATTTCACGCCCCCAAACGGCGTTAACATAGCAACCATTTACCTCCTGCTTATACAGAGTCTATGCTGTCCAGCCGGTTGTGTGGTCTCCAAGATCGTCCCAAATGGAAAGAGTTCTCAAGAGGATTTGAAGCATGTGTTTGGCTAACACTAACGTTTAACCACAGTTCACTTACCAGAATCCAGTGCACAACTTTAATGCTGAATGTCTGGGAAGCAGGAGGCTCTAGTGGGAGACTCACAGAAATCTCTAAACACGGGCAATGAGAAAGGATACAAAGATTGAGAGTAACTCTTGGCCTTGCAGAGATTTGAACCTATCAGGGACATGGGAAGAGAGGCAACTGGGGAATCACCAAACACCCCTAGAATTCATGAGGTGAGAGTTTATGATTCACCCAGCAGTTATTAGGCAGCTCCTGTTTCCTAAGGTCTGACCCAGGTACCATGTGTCAAACACATCTAACGCTCAATATTACTTTTCAAGGAGGAACAAAGACAGGTGAAGGCACCTTGCTGCTCCAGCACAGCAACGGCCACCACAGTAGACAGATTAGCTTCCTAGGTTTGCTGTGACAAAGTTTCTAGCCAGGGTGGTGGCTTCAAGCAGCAAGGTTATGCTGTCACTGGTCTGGAGATCAGGAGTCTAAAAGTGTCAGCAGGACCGCATTCCTCCTAGGCAGACCCTTTCCTTGCCCTGGTCTCAGTTCTAGAAGAGCCATCCATCCTTGCCTGGTCTTTTTCTCTTATGAAGATAAGACTGGATTAGGGCCTACTATTGCGACCTCACCTAAGCCCAAAGAGGTCTCATTGGCAGGTACCTCGGATCAGGACCTCAACGTCTGTCAGCAGCATACAACTGCTCCCATAAAAGAAGTGATTTCAGAATGTTTAGAAAATTCGCAGGAACGATATTCAGGCTAGAAAAATGTAGGGAGACCATGTCTAAGCTAAGCCCTCTAATACCTGCAATGAACACGTGAAGGGAAAACTCAGACAGGCGTTCCAGATGGCCCACCAGCAGGTTCAAGGCCAGTGTGCATGCGTAGGGTTCAATATGCCGGAAGACGGTGTTCTAGGGAGGTGTAATAACTAGATTGTGTGTCTGCTTGGATGGCTAAGATAACAGATCACACGTTATCTCTTGAGTATGTCCATGAGGGTGTTTCCAAGATTTTGTTTTGTTTTGTTTTTTGTTTTTCGAGACTGGGTTTCTCTGTATAGCCCTGGCTGTCCTGGAACTCACTCTGTAGACCAGGCTGGCCTCGAACTCAGAAATCCGCCTGCCTCTGCCTCCCAAGTACTGGGATTAAAGGTGTGTGCCACCACTGCCCGGCTTTGAGGGTGTTTTCAAAAGAGACTGGATCGTAGCGGTGCACAGCGAGAAGACACCCTGCCTTGAGCATGAACTTCTTAGTGGAGGCACTGTCCGATCCCTTATAATTCCAAGCAGAACAGGTTTTCTTGTCCTGCATCTGAGACGCCTATCTGCTCCCACACCCAGACTCTGGGGCTCCTAGTTGTTGGCTTTTGGATCTTACGCGGCTCAGGTGACATCCCTCAACCCCTGCCAATCCCCAGGACTTTACTCAAGTTCTCAGACCGCTCATATTTTACCGAATCCACTGACTTCTCTGGTTCTCCAGCCTTGGACTGGACCTCAGAGAGCTGCCAGCTTTCTTTGTTTTCACGCTGGAAGATGGCAGTTCGTAGAAATGTTTAGCCTCTGCAATTTGGAGAGCTGGTTCGCATAATAAAACATTTTTAAAAGTCTATTTTATGTCTATCATCTACCTACCTACTGTCTGACTGGCTGTCTCTGTATATTTGTCTGTTTCTGTCAGTCTGTCTCTCACTGTCTCTGTCTGACTCTCTGTCTCTGTCTGACTCTATCTCTGTCTTTCTCTCTGTATCTATCTACCTATCTATTTATTGGTCTGTCTGTCTTTCTGTCTGTATGTCTCTCTCTGTTTCTATCTATCTATCTATCTATCTATCTATCTATCTATCTATCTATCTATCTGTTGGTCTTACTGTTACCAACTATTGGTAACTATTGATCTGCCTCTGTTTCTATCTATCTAGCTGTTGGTCTTACTGTTACCCCAGGGTACTCAAGTCCAGAAATGCAGACTCACCAAAAAGACCCAAGCTGTTTACTCTGCTTACCTGGCTCTGAAATGACTTGGCGATCTTTTCATTCAATTAGCCAAACAGTCAGAAGTTTTTCAGAGCCTCTGTGAGTGGAAGTGAAACTAAACTTAGGTGCCAACTCTTTATGCCTTTTTAAACTTTTTAAACTTTGGACCCTATTGGAGGTACCTGGTTCAATTATCTCATAAGACCAGAAACTTTAGGAGGGTCTTCATAGAAATCTGAAATACAGGGGTGCACCCTTGAATGAAATCTCACTGGAAGAAGTCAGAGAATCAGAGAGGTTAAAGGTATTGATTAGCAGGGTGGGGGACGTGGGGGATGTGGGGGACATGGGCGGAATGGCGGGGAGACTGAGCTTGCCCTGTGTGGGAAAGACAGTTCAAGCCTGGATCAGCGGGAGAGACAGATGGGCGGTGAAGAAAGATGGCAGCTTTAGCAGCTAAACTCCCCAGCCTCTGCAGTGTTTCCAAAATGGTACTGCCATCTCAAGTGGTTCCTCCTCAGTTTGGGAGGAGGGGAATCAGTCCTCATAGTGCTCCCTAGTGAGTGGCTGTGGAACCCTCTCTGGGGATGAGGAGAACATCAGTCCAGGGAGTGCCCCCTGAGTGAATAAGGGAGTGGTGTCTACTGAGGTCATTAGATAATTAAGGTTTCCTTTTGGTCAGTGACTCAGCATCCTTCTTTACACGCTTATTTTAGTTTTTTTTTTCCTTTTTTAATTCCCATGAGAAAAATGAGGTCACTTTTTAAATAAAAGAAAGATCATTCTAAGCCTGTAATAGGGGCGACTCATCTTATTCTTAATAGGAGCCACCAAGGAACCAAGCGTTGACCAGAGAGAGGAGTCTGCGCCCCTGGCCCATTATCTTGGTTGGTTTTATGTCAACGTGACACAAGCTAGAGTTATCTAAAAGGAGGGGATGTCAGCTGAGAAAAATGGCCCCATAAGATCCAGCATTTTCTTAATTAGTGATTGATTGGGGAGGGACCAGCCCAGTGTGAGTGGCGCCATCCCTGGGCTGGTGGTCCTGGGTACTGTAAGAAAGCAGGCAGAGCAAGCCATGAGGAGCAAGCCAGTAAGCAGCACCCCTCCATGGCCTCTGCATCAGCTCCTGCTCCAGGTTCCTGCCCTGCTTTGGTTCTGGCTGTGACTTCCTTTAGTCCTGGACTAATATATGGAAGTGTAAACCAAGTAAACCCTTTCCTCCCCAACTTGCTTTTGGTCATGGTGTTTCGCTACAGCAGTAGTAACCCTAATTAGGACAGAAGTTGCTAAAAGAACAGTGCACCATTGCTGGGACAGCCCTGACCGTGTCGTTTATGGGAGGATGTGAAAGGACTTTGGAGCTTGGAGCTTTGAGAGTTGGGTGAGCTTTTCTGCAGGTGCTTGGAAGAAAAGAATATTGAGATCCATTCAGACGATGATGCAGGCCTGGCTTGTGAGGTTTCAGAGGGAAGCAAAGCCTCTACAGGGCCTTTTGTGTGAAGAATCTGTGGTTCTGGTCAGCTGGAGCTGACTCGTCAGCTTTGATTAACAAGAGACAAGAAACACTAAAGGAAAACCTTTGTTCTGCGGAGACAATGGATGCTGGTCATCTGGGGCTGAACAATCAGCCCCCCCCCCCAGGAAGAAGAGGCCAGCATCACTGAGGTGAATCTTCTGGGAAGTGGTTCCTGGGAGTCAGCCCCTGCAAGGTGTGTTTCAAAGGCGGCTGAATTTTTTATCGTGTGGTGGCAGCTGGACTTGGTAACGTAAGGATCATCCAGGAGGTGCTGTTTTTGAAGGTGTGAAGGCCATGGAGACCAGCTGAGGCTTGGCACTGTGTGGTAGGGCTGGAGTTCCCAAAGAGAGCCCAGGAGAGGCTAGTAGTGAAGGCGTACCCCAGTTGCAGCAAGAGACCCCAGTATTTTTGAGATGCTAATATCAATATCGTAGGTTGACCAGAAACAACAGCAATAGTGGTGGAGTGGAGCCAGCCTGAGCCTGGAATATAATTGAATAGGAGCCAAGAAGTGATCTAAGGCCTGTGGAGGAGCCTGTAAGATCGTGAGTGAATCTTCGATAATTGGGCATGGAGTTATTTATACTGTTGGGATTAGGTTTTGCTTTGTTCAGATTGACTGTGTCCTGGTTCTTGCCTCTTGACATAAGAAAGTATTTGACTTATTTTTGGTTTATAGGAATCCATGGTTGAGAGACTAGATTTTAAAAGAGAATTTAGTTTTTTTAAAGAGATTTTGGATCTTTTTAAGAGACCGAATTTTAAAGTGTTTGAATCTTTAAAGCCCATGCGGCTTTTAAAATTCGTGCTTTATGTTGTGATGTTAATGTTAACGTGCGATCTTGGGGGTGAACAAGAAAGGAAAGGTTTTGGCTTTAAAATGATATGTTTGTGTGTCCATTTGACAGGGGGTCAACAGTCCCGGCTAGTCGTATGTCAACTTGGCACAAACTAGAGTCCTCTGAAAGGAGGAATCCTCGGTTAAGACGTGCCTCCATAGGATCCACCTGTAGGACATTTTCTTAATTATTGATTGATGGGGGAGGGCTCAGCCCAGGGCCCAGCCCACTGTGGGTGGTGCAATCCTGGACTGGTGGTCCTGGGTTCTATAAGAAAGTAGGCTGAGCAAGCCAGGGGGAGCAATCAAGCAAGCAGCACCCCTTCATGACTCTGCATCAGCTCCTGCACCCAGATTCCTGTTCTGTTTGACTTCTGTCCTGACTTCCTTTGATGATGAACAGTGATATGGAAGTGTAAGCCAAATAAACCCTTCCCCTCCCCCCTCCCGAGTTTGCTTTTGGTCATGGCGTTTCACCACAGCAATGGTAACCCCAACTTGGTGTGACCGTGGGCACTGGTCTTCCCCAGGCCTTGGTTTCCTTGGTTAAGGAGAATGCCACAGGAGGCTTTCTTTAATGAGACTTTCAGCTCTGCTGTCCTAAAATAGCCTTTTCTGACTGTGTTATTACTGTCACCCGCCGGTGCTCAAGTCCAGGAGTGCAGACGCACCAAAAAAGCTTCAAGTTGTGACTCCGCTTGCGTGGCTGGCAAATGACTTGGTGATCTTTTTAATTCAATTAGCCAAACACTCAGGGGTTTTTCAGAACCTCTGTGAGTGGAAGTGAAACTAAGCTTAGGTGCCTGCCAAGTCCTTATGCCTTTTTAAACTAATCCTTTGGACCCTATTGGAGGTACCTGGTTCAGTTATCTCATAAGCCCAGAAACTTTAGAGAGTCTGCATTAAAAACATTTTTTTAATAGCCCCGATTCACTATCCACAAGCTCATAATCCTTTTGTCTCAGCATCTGCAAGCTGGGATTACAGGAATGTGTATCATGCTCCACCAGGTTCTTCAACTTTAATGTCCTTAGAGTAATTTGAATATCCAAGTGGAAATGCAAATTCCTGGACGTTCACCTTGGGGAGTTTGCTTCTGAAGGCTGAAGATGGTACCCAGGTCTCTGCACTTGACAAAGTTAAGAGGAAAACCTGCCAGAAGAATCCATTAGCCGTTGTGTGAGAAAGCATTATCTCAGCGAGAAAAGATATTGTTGCAAAACACGGCCAGTGCCATGAATGGTTTGCGGTTTCTCAAGCAGGAGTTTAAACGCAGGGGCTTGTATGTGCTGATGTTGGAATGGCAGCTAGTTACGACGACCACATACATGCTCTCACAGGGGCGGCGTCCACCTGCAGGCAGGAAGGGACTGGGCGGAGCTTGGCGGCTTCTCACACTCTGCTCTGACATGGGGTTTCTCCACTGACTTCCAAGTGTCCAGTCCCAATCCAGGCTGGGAGTCGGGATCCTCTGCGTCCTATGAGAAGATTCACTTTTTACTTGAAATATCTATTAAGCAGGCTCCTGCTTATAGAGGTTCAACAATTCACGAACAAATTATCATCCGCAGTGAGCACACTTGACTGAACCCACCTAGACCTCAATAGATCCAGCAGCCTGGCGGTCTACAGGCACATAAGGACACTCGCAGTCCTGACTTGACTGTCTGTCCTTCCCAGCACTCCCCTTCTTCCCCAGACCAGATAGCCTTCACCTTGTATTCAGCACATTCTACATAGGATGTGGGAGTGGCATGGACAGACAGCTAAAACGCGATGTCCTGCTGCTTGTTTTTAGATGTTCAGGTTTGTACTAAGAATGTGTGAGATTAAAGAAACACCCTAAATCAGTGGTTCTCGAGCTGTGGGTCGTAACCCTTTCACTGGGGGTGGGGGTGGGGTGGGAGTCACATAACAGATATCCTGCCTATCAGATATTTACACTATGATTCATAACAGTAGCAAAATTACAGTTATAAAGTATCAACGACAACAGTTTTATGGTGGGGGGGCGGTCACCGCATGAGGAGCTGTTGTGTTCTACAACATGAAGAACGTGTGTGTGGATTCCAGCATTGGGAAGGTTGAGAGCCACTGCCCTAAACGGTGATGATGCTGATGGCATCACTTTTCTCTCCTTTGATTTCATGTAGATGTGTTCTTGGCCAGACCACGGACATTCGAATCTGGAGACCCTTATTAAGTTTGCTCTGCCGAAATGTCCACCCCAATCCCAATCCAAGCAGAGGAATTGAAATCTCAGTTTACCCTTCTCTCATCTGGCATACTTGAGACTCTTCTCCACACTGCTCTGCTGTTACTCCATGCTCCTGACATGTCTTCTAAGCCACTCATCAAAATAGCGTACAGATAGTTAGTTATTCACAGGGCTATTTTCTTACTGTGAGCTCCTGGAAGGCAGGGCCCTGCCACCTTGGTTCCTTTGGTGCCCAGCAGTGTGTCTGGCATGCTAGGCACACATACACACACACATGCACACACATACACACACACACATACATACATACATACATTCATACATACACATATACACATATACATATACACACATACACACAAACACATACATGCACATACATACACACACACATACACACATGTACACACATACATACACACACACACAAACATACGCATGTTGTGCAAAAATGCACAAATTCTCCAAAACCAGGTAAGACACAGCCGCAGGTAAGTGACACATGAGAACAAGCCATGATTGTCTTCTCTGGATGTTCTAAACATCTGTTAGATGGTTAGCCTTCTCCCAAGACTGTAAGCATACACTGGAGATGAAATCTTAATGTCTTCATCTGGAGACCCTGATTGACAGACCGTTCTTGTGTCATGATTTGTGTCTACTTTAGTAACATTTGCCAGAATTTTATTACAGAATCTGTATTTTCTCCATTGCGCTATGAGTTGAGTCACTACCAGGGTACACGATAGAGAAAAACAGAGGCCACATAGGGACATTTTAGAGGCAGGGGCCGGAGCCTGACTCTCCACTGGACGGCTTCCATCACCAAGGGGGGGGGGTCCTGGTTTTGCCTTGTGTGTCTGCCTTGAGCCATGTGAGAGGCCACAGCATCATGGGAGCAGCGACTGCTGTGGTACAGCAGGCACTTAAGCATCTATTACAGGGAGATGAAAAGAATATCGGATGTGGCTGGGCATAAGAGATTCATGTGGCTGAGGATGATGTTTAGATGGGGGTGGGCCACCTTCTCGCTGGTGGGGGATGCCGGTTATCATGGACTGCACCTCTGATTCGATTGCCAGGGGGCCTGGGACCAGCCCTCTGGCAATTCTCTCTTCCAGTCATCTGCACTGATCGCAGAGCGTCTTGGCAGAGTTTTAAGAATTAGGAAGCAAACACAGCTCTTAATAATCCAGTTTATTTTGTGGTCAGTGTACCCCCCCACCCCTCCCACCCCACCCACCCACCCCCCACCCCCACCCCCCGCCTGAAATCCACCTTGGTTTATACCGGGATGAGCTGCCTCCAAGTCCGTCCTCCAGGAAGTCTTCCCTAAAGATGGTTGTTTTGTTCTATCCCCTCGTCCCAGCGCCACTGTAGACTGACAGGCATTGTCTTAATGTTAGAAGCCAGGACCCTGAGCGTGCTACTTAGGTTTGGCCTAACCACAGAGGTTTATGGGAGTGACATCTTTCCCTCTGCCATGCTGACACACAGGTCTGGGTGTGGAGCGGTGTACTCCCACTGTTTCCTCTCTTAGACAAAAAGTACAAGAAACCAGAAACGGCATGTCTGATTCAGTTGTTTCTGCATAGCTGATGTAAGGAGAGCTGTTGACAGCAGATCTGAGGAAAGGAAGTTCCAAAGGTGGGCGGGCCTTTAATCCAGAGGTAATGGTGACATCCAGTGTAGAAGATTACTATGTTACTGGGCCTCAGTAGCAGCAGTCTTTGCTAGAAAGCACCCATTGCCCCAACATAGCAAGAACAGGCCCTCTTTCCTACAGGACTCAAATCTATTCCATATTGGGCAGAAATGAGTTTTTGAAAAGGCACCCTTTATGGTCCATCTCCAGCTACCATGCTGAGGACGAGGCCAGCATTTTCCTCCAAAGACTCTTAGGCATCAGTGAACACAACCCCAGCCTTCTTGAAGGAATTAGCTAGACTTCCAGCTTCAGGCCATACAGGGCTTGGAAGATGGTGGAAATCCAAAGTTCCTGGAGATGACTTTTAACGAAGTCAGCACAGGGACTGGGGAGATGGCATTTGCCACACACCTGTGAGAGTCTGAGTCTGGTCCCCAGAAACCCATACCAATGCTGAATGAGTCAGTGCACGCACCCAGACACACGCAAGCACTCACAACACAAACGCACACACACCACAGACACATGAACACATACGAAATGGGAAAACAAAACAAGCCAGTGCACACTCATAGATTCCTGAACCGGACCAGGCCCTGCTGGGCAGAGATGAGTTTTGTGCATAAGTGACATGGGGTGTATGGGAACCTGTTTAGACTCCAGAAGCACCCAAACCATTGGTTGGACATGAACAGCCAAGATGGAGGGATAGCAAGATGGCAGTGTTGAATAGAATGGCCAGAAGTCCAGGCAGTGAACGGACCACTTCCGCAAAATGTCCAGATGGCTCACAGCACCATGTGTTCTTTTAAAACACAGTCCCATGGGGAGTTTTACATATAGAATCCTCTACCAGTAACTTGAAGTTCAATCTTTGTTTTAGTCCATTTCCTATACTGGACACTCATGATAAATGAATTTTGGTCTTCCTCTCATTTACTCTCTTTTTTCAGTCTTGGGGGTAGGTTTGAGGGCCTCATGTATACTAGGCAAGCACCTGCTGGTGCGTTTTAGAAGTATTCCTGCCACCCTTAAAAGAGCCTCTCTCTCATTCTCCATACTAGTCTATAGATTTAATTCCCACCTCCACCCCCAAACAACCACCGACCTGCTTTGGGTGACCACAGATTTGCCATGTCTGGTTGGTTTGTTTCAAATTAATGGAATCGTAAAAATATGCCATCTTGCGACTGGAATCTTTCACCTAGTATAATATTTTTGAAGTTTATCAACACTATGGGAGGTACCAGCTGTTCTTTCCCTTTATGTTGCTCAGTAGTTTTCTGCTGTATAATAAATATATAAATAAATATATGCTCTGTCTGCTCATGCACCTGTTGGGAGAGACCTTCAGTTATTTTCCTACTTGGGACTACTATGAACATATAAAACACCAGTACTCAAGTATTTCAGTGGCTACGTATTTTCTTTTTAATTTCTCTCAAGTATATACCTAGTCTTAGTTTTTTTTTCCTTTCTTGTTTTGTATGTGATTCTGTCAAGATGGCTATTCAGGCCCCTGGGTATACCATCTGGCTCTCCCTTTGGAAAGCCTAGAAGTCATTCAAATAGCGAAGAGGTATTTCATTGGAGAGTCTCTCCAAGGTGACAGAAAAAAAAAATCTGTCTGTTGGAAAACTATAGCAGGGAACAGTTAAATACGAGATATATCAATTGGCGGAGAAAGAATAATTGGAATTCTTGGCTGTCTCTTTTCTCTTGTCCTCTAGTCTCATGCCAGTGTGTTCTTTTAAGCAAATCTAGCCAGAAATCAGTTGGCAAGTGTATCTAAAAAACTCTAGAGTGGGACCAGGGCAAATGCCAAGACTTTACCCACTCCATACTCAAGCATGATTCTCAGCCTCTGGTGGTCTCTGAGAATCACCCAAAGAAATGTAAATACCTCTATAGATACCTTCCTGTCTCAGCTGCACCATGTCTTGGCTCAGGGCCCAGTGACACTTCATATTATAGAGTAATTTGGGTTTTTAGGTATAGACCCCAGGACAACTCTTCACTAACCACCAAGGCTCCCCGACCAAGGGCAAGCTCAATGACGGTCAGCCAGTTTACGTTGGTGTATCGCTTTCCCATTTAGGGTTTACCGAAGCACCACAGACCCTCAGGTAGCGGTCGGCGAAGGATCCTAATGCTTGTTCCAAGCCACACAACAGAGACCGGACCCAAACTTTAGAGTCCTGTGCCCCCAGGAAGCATACTCTTTCTCATCTCGGTACGCCTGTTGGCTCCTAAGAAGGCATCCACTCTGAAACCGAAATGATTTCAAAGCGTCCGTGTTTGGACCTCCCATTCTGGGAAGTCCTTTGGCCTCGCAAAGGCTTTGGGTCACAATGCTCCCCCCTCTTCAGCTCCAGTGATGGGGGTCTGGGGCTTTTTCTGACTGTCTCAGTGTACTTGAATGTGGTTCCCCTCCCCTTTCTCAATCACGGGGAACTCATAAATGAGAGAAAGATGCCGACCTCTTTATTTTTTGGGAACTCTGAAGTCAGCTCATTTTAAGCTCAGTTTTCTGGAAGTCGTAAGTGTTTTTTCAGTTTCTTGTTGGACGGAGTCCTCGTCTTTGCTATTTCTAGGTCCCCAGTTGTCGTCTCTCCTGGTCTTAACCCGTGACCACATAGCCTTTGTAGAAGCATGGGTTTCTCTATTTCTCTTTGTGTGCTTGGCACTGGGAGGAGGGATGCGGCTGTGTGTGAGTGTGTGTGTGTGTGTGTGTGTGTGTGTGTGTGTGTGCATGCACACTCATGTGGGTAGGTGTGCAGGGCAGAGGAAGACTAGGGGCTCCTTCCTTAGGTGCCATCTAATTACATTGTCATTGAGCTAGCATCTCCCGCTGGTTCGTTGCTGGGCCGACTGGCCAACGAGTCCCGAGGATCCATTGTCTCCACCTCCTAGCCCTGAGTTATAGGTGCTTACCAGGCTCAAACAGTTCTTCATGAGGGAGTCAAACTAAGCTCTGTCCTCATTCTCATGGGGCAAGTGCTCCATTTATCTGAAAGGTTCCCCCCCACACACACACACACACCCAGCCTTACTTCTCTTAGGGGACTCTTTCACAAGAAGTTAACAGGTCTTGTATGCAAATAAAACCATAGTGAGGTATTGATTCTTGTTTTGGATTTTTTTTTTTTGCATGTGCTTTATTTATGCAAGTTTACCTGTGGGAAGGCACACAGGCGTGGAGGCCAGAGGTTGGAGTTGGGGAATCTTCTTCACCTGACAGATGGAAGCAGCGTCTCTGTTGAATCCAGAGCTTGCTCTGATGGTAACTCCCACTGGCCGGCTTGCTCCATGGATCCCTGTTTCAGCCCTCCAAGTGTTGGATTACAGATGGGCCACCCACCGTGCCTAGTTCCACTGATGTGGGAGCTGGGGATTCGAACCGCAGTCTTCACGCTTGTGTGGCGTGTGCTCTAACCGCTGTGTAATCGCCTGGCCCCTCACAGTAAGTTTACTGTCCCGCCTGGCAAAGTCAGTTTTTGTGATTAGGTATTGAAGATGGGAACTCTCCTAACTGAGAGAAAGAGATGGGTTTCTCAAAACACAAAACAAAAGCAATAAGAATCCCCAAATAGCCGGGCGTGGTGGTGCACACCTTTAATCCCAGCACTTGGGAGGCAGAGGCAGGTGGATTTCTGAGTTCGAGCCAGCCTGGTCTACCGAGTGAGTTCCAGGACAGCCAGGACTACACAGAGAAACCTGTCTCGAAAAACAAAAACAAAAACAAACAAACAAACAAACAAAAAAGAATCCCCAATTATCTGAACACCCTGCACAATCAAGATATTATACGTATCTAATGTGGTGGATATTGGCAGTCCTCGATATATATCCTAAGTCACAGACTGAGTATCAATCGTGTGTGCATGGCAAACCTCTGAGAGACATTTGAAGTGCTGTCCCCACCCTGGGACTCTGATTCTGCAGGTCCCAGGCAGGACCGAGAACCAGCATTTTCCAGACAACTCTGGTTATGTGAGACCAGCACCTTTTCCTGAGAAACTCCTTCACAAGCCAAGACTTCTAAATCTGAGCTGATTCGGGAAGCTTTTCTTAAAAAGCCTTCACACGGTTTTCACTTCAGAGATATTTTGGGCTGGAATCGAAAGAGGGAGGAAGGAAGGCAGGAGACCAGTGAATCGGACCATAACAGTAGCGAAATTACACTTAGGAGGGAACGATGAAAAAAATTTCTTTCACGGGCATCACCACAGCATGAGGGACCGTTTTCAAGGGTTGCAGCCTTAGGAAAGCTGAGAACTACTGACCTGTCACCGGAAGCCAAAAGGTTCGTTGTTTTTGTGTTATTGTCTTGTTCTTCTTAAAATTAAGTTATTATCAACATTTGAATTTTTGTTGTTGCTGTTTTTGTTTTGTTCTTTGCTTTTTTGAGACAGGGTTTCTCTGTGTAGCCCTGGCTGTCCTGAACTCACTCTGTAGACCAGGCTGGCCTCAAATTCAGAAATCCGCCTGCCTCTGCCTCTGCCTCCCAAGTGCTGGGATTAAAGGCATGCGCCACCACTGTCCAGCAACATGATTTGATGTCTTGGGTCTCTATACTTGTAAAAAGAAGGGAAAACTCTGTGCATGCACATGTATGTGAATGCGTGCCTGTGTACATGCACATGCATGTGAATGCATGCCTGTGTACATGCGTGCATGTGTGCATTTATGACATTAAGTACTGTAGTAAACTGAGACGTCCCGCTGTCTCGTCTTCCCATGGTAATTCTGGGTATTTAATAACATCTATGTTGGCTTCACTTTTGTCTCTCCTCGTGATTATTCTAAGCTCACAGATTCAGGTCAGTAGAAGCCCGTGTGGCTCCATTCTGTCCCCCCTGTCCCACTGTGAGTTTTCCCTTTCCTGTCTCTCTTCTCTGTTAGCAACCAGACAGATTAATTTCACCTACTGTTACACTCTCTCTCCACATCAGACATCGGAATGGGAATCTAACCACGCTAGTAGGCTTAAGAAGATGATGAGACAGAATGTTTCAAATCGGTCTTACCTGGAAAATGCAAAGCACATGTTTTTCTGCCCGAAATCCTGCGATTTCCTTATCCTTGGTGATAATGTTCAGCTGTTCTCAGCGCCCTCCTGCTACACCAGCTGTTAGGGGCAGCTTAATTAATTTAAATACAATGTTGAGGCTTGCTTCCAACTGCCGCCCTCAGATTTACAACTATGTTTCCAACACAACCTGCTTTGATGGCACAGTCTTTGGAATTAGGGAAGCTTATAAACGCTTTTCTAAAGTACATGCATGCACACATGGATTTAAATGGCTTTTTCTCCCTCCTTGCCTTCCACTCCTAATAGTTACCTGCTCATTCTACACATCTATGAAGGGGCAGGAGCTGTATTGCACCCCGGGTGCGAAATCGAAGATGGCCTGGCCCCAGTGTATCTCAAGGTCTGAAGGAGGAGAGGCTGCGGGTTGTGAAAAGACATTATTTCCACCACACCAGTTCTAACTGGGACTAAGAACTACATCAAATTGAGTGTCTTAGGGTTTTACTGCTGCCAACAGACACCATGACCCAGTCAACTCTTATAAGGACAACATTTAATCGGGGCTGGCTTATAGGTTCAGAGGTTCAGTCCATTATCATCAAGGTGGGAACATGGCGGCATCCAGGCAGGCATGGGGCAGGCGGAGCTGAGAGTTCTACATCTTCATCTGAAGGCTGCTAGCAGAATACTGGCTTAGAGGCAGCTAGGACAAGGGTCTTACAGCCCATGCCCACAGAGACACACCTACTAAAACAAGACCCCACCCACTCCAGCAAGGACACACCCACCCCAACAAGGCCACACCTCCCAATAGTGCCACTCTCTGAGCCAAGGATATACAAACTATCATATTGAGCAAGAAGTTGTAGAGAAGTAGAGGAGGAAGAAAATGCCTGAGAACAATGAGGGGCGTCTCTTCAATGATGTCACAGTGGAGGGACATACTACGCAAGGCTTGACAGTGTAGATGGGTCAGGATTAGACAGAAGGGAGCAAGCAACTAGGTTAGGAAACTCAGATTCACTTGGAGTACAAAGCAAAGCATGAAAGTGTAAAGAAGGTCTCAGGTCATCAGTGGGCTTCTGAGGAATATCCTACAGTCAAGGAAATCTGCGAGAGAGAGAGAGAACTCTGGTCAGAAGCATCCATGTAGCTGTGAAGAACCGACCAGAAGAGGACCAATCAGAGGACTCAGCTCCCTCACGTGGTATGGTAACTGCCCCACGACAGGAAGGCTCACACTTCCTCGGGACCCCAGCATGGCGAAGATCGCTTCCAGCTAGCTGCGACTGGTGTCATCTCTTCATAGCCACAGATTGCATGTCTCATGTGTGGGTCCAAGCCACAGGATTCAGTCAAACACGGATCAAAATCTTCAGAAAAACAGTGCGCTTTTACTCAACATGGTCACGATCCCCTAAACGGTCCATACACAGCATCTACATGGTCCTGAGTATCGCATGCAATCTGGGGATAATTTGAAGTATGCAGGAGCATACACACGGGATGGACACAAGGCTATACTATTATATCTAAGGGGTTTGGGCATTCTCGGGTGAGCATCTACAGTAAACCGCAGAGCCAACTCACACCAATGGTGAAGGCCAGCTTAGACCTTCATTAAAGAACGTATGAAGTGGAGACGACAAGCCATTGAAAAATAATAATAACGGGAACAGAACTCTTTCTGGACACCCAGTCCTCAAAAGTTGCTCTGGTTCCTCTTCCTAAAATATAGCTCTTTAGGGTTATTCTCCCCCTGACCTGTGGTTCCCAACAGCCTTCTAATTGCCTGAGTTACTCTGTGTCATATTTTTGTCACAAGCACCCGAGCACACTAAGGACAAGGCCCGCATTCACGCCTCCTCTACCAGAAGTGCCCCTAAGGACCCCCAAATATGAGAAAATAGATCTTAATAAATATGGGGAAAGTGTTTTAATAAATCCATAGTTAAAACACACAGCAGAAAAGAGCTTTTACTTAAAGATAAAAACCCTGTCCTTGGAAAAGACCACTGACAGAGAAACGTGTCCCTATGGGAAGGACACCCCAGGCCATTTGCTTGAACTGTGTGTGAGTCAGACTCACAAAATGACAAAGACGACAACTCGTTCTCACTCACAAACACAAAACAGGTGGGAACTCCGACACCCTGTTATCTGTGAACCCCCTCCTTCTTGTCTGTTTGGCTTGGAGAAGACAGGCAATTTAGCAGGTCATGTCTCTGGCCTTAATTCTCACCACAGAAGCAATACAATCAAAAGTGTGTTTTAATATTTTTGGCCGGTCTGATGCCTGAAGAATCCTGTGTTATCGTCACCCAGAGAGGGCAGAAAGGGACTGAGTCTAGCGTGTGGTCAGAACCCCGATTCTGCATGCTTCTCCCCCCAAACCAGAAAGACTAAATGTATCAAGTACTCCAGTTGTTTAAGCCTATAATCAACTGCTTGGAAAAAAAAAAAAAAAAGCCCAGTGCTAATTCAGTTTCTACTCAAAGAAAAAGGTGGTCTGTGTGAATATTAGGGGACAGGTTGGACAGCCTTTGTAAGCACGAGCGTCTGGCTGGGCTGCCTGGAGCCTGGCCGGAGCCTGGCTGGCTCCGTCCTGCCTAGATAACGCGCTGGGAGCACTAGCCTTGGCTCCTCGAGGTGTTTAGGGCAAACCCCAAAGTGTCTGCATTGCTGCCATCTGGCCTGGGTGAGTCCTCAGCCCGGAGAGAAATCAAACCCTGCCTTGCCAAATCCCTCCTGAAATATCCCCTACCCCGCGCTGGCAGCAGCCTCTTCTCCTAAGGATTCTGGGAGGGGATCCAGACAGAAGAACTTTGTGTGGGACAAACCAGCCCTTCAGCATCCTGTTTCCTCTCCTGGCAGGCAGACATGTTTCTTTCTTTCTTTTTTTTTTTTTTTTTTTTTTGTATTGCAGAAACTAGAACTGGATGCTGTGCTCGGAGGACGAATAAGATGGAAATCAGCAACTGGTGGTGGGGGGAGGGGGAAATGCGAAGGCTACCAGAGGAGGCCAGGGGGCGTGCGGGGGCGTGAGGGGGCGGGGCGGGCGGGGCAAAGAAAAGCAATTGGGTCAAAGCATGGAGAATGCAGTCAGGCCGGACCCAGCGGATTCTCTACGGGGAGGCTGAGGTGGGGTCAGCTTGTTCCAGGGACTTCTGCTGCCAGTGGAAAGCTGCCTGGGGAACTTGAGCACCATCTGTGAGATTGTCTGTGATAACACAGTAGCTTTCTGTGAAGCTTTTATTTGTCAATGCACTTTAAATGTGCATTAAATGATAATCAACAGTACAGGGAAAAAAAATACAAGAATGACCCCAAACTTTGATCCAAATGGATCAAACACTATTAATATGTTAGCCCCCCCCCAAAAAAATGCTTTTCTTTTTCTTGCCGTTTTTGCTCTTGCTAGACCTCTTCTTACTGAATATTGAATCTGCCACATGACAGGTACTATACAGATTCAAATAGGAGAGGGAGAAAACTGTCACTGTGTCCTGGCTCAGAATCTGTGGCCTCTGAGATTCTCCACTTTACAATGCACAGTTTAACAGATACACAATGTTCAAAATTGTCTCCAACCTATACCTAGCTCTCCACCATAAAACCGTTTTAAAATCAGAATATATGGCCAGAGAATTGGCTCAGTAGTTAAAAGTGTGTTTTGCTCTCACTGAGATCCCAAGTTTAGTTCCCAACATACACATGATGGCTCCCAGCTATACATGATTCTAATCTGAGGGGATCTCTTCTGGCCTCTTCTAGCACCAACAGACATGGCACAAACATATACATGCACATGCATACACACATGTGGACACACACATGCACACACTCGCACATACATGCGCACACACATGCATGCATTCGTACACACATGCATTGTGCACACAAATACTTTTTAAAACCTCATTTTTTAAAAAAAGAATGTACTGTACTTCTCTTTTCAAGAATGTCATAAACAATGTCACCATATGTCATCTGCCAGTGGTTCTGTTTTGGCACAAGTGCCACTTCGTTCTCCACAGGTTATATCCACTCCACCAACAGTAGCAATCTCTAGGAATTCAGTGCCTAGGTCTAGTTCACTTTGTTTTCTAACCTTATTTATCCTGACATCAAAAATTGTTTAATTACTCTATGAAATTAAATTTATTCATATTTTCTTTAATAATTTCCTCTTTATATGATGTACAAAGGCTTTTCCTATCCTAAAATTATTTTCAAAAGATACTTCCTTCCAAAAAAACCTTTGATCCATCTGCAATTTAATGTAAGGCTTTACACAAGTATATATGAACTGTTTTCTTCCCGAAATATTTTCAGGAGCTGCAATTTTAAGGGCTGGTTTTGTGCCTTGAATAATGCTTTATGATGTAAATTTGTGGGGGGGGGTCTGTATATTAATGATAGAAATTAAACTATTTCAAAAATTGTTATTATTTACTCTCTATTTAAATAAACAAACAAACAAAAAGTCCTACAGGGGGAAATATCTCTTAGTGTGGCTGACATTTACCATGTTAATGGGGAATGATGCTAGGTAAGTGGAACTTGGAGTATGAAGGTAGGTGATCGAGGCTTTCTGGAGGGAAAGGGACACCGCCTTGATGATCAGGTACTGATGGAGCATGAGGCCACGGGAAGAGAATGCTGAGCACGGGTGAGGGGGCAGCAGGCACAGGCAGGGCCTATGTGTCCTTTCAGAGGCTCTGGTCTTTAGTCATGTGATGGAGTAAGGCATCATGGGAATGTTGAGCCTGGCAGGGGTGTGCAGACCTGGTTGGAAGTCATCGACGTGATGGATCTTTATCTGGAGACCAGAGGAAAAGAAGCTCCTGGTGACCAACTGAGGGACAGCAATGAGGCCCTGCACAGAGAGATTCAGAGAGAGCCGATAGTTTTTCTCAGAGACCTGAGAAACGCTTCTGTAAAGGTAATGGAATAAGAGGATGCGTCCGATGTCTAGCTTGTGGCTGAGTAAATGGTTTGGTACCTACCGACCAACTGAAATGGAAAAATACCAAGATAATTAGTGAATGCACTTCCCCGGGAAATCGAAGTTAACTCATGCATGCCTGGAAATGACTGAAAGAGAGCTTATGACACCATGTCTTGGGAACTGTGAAGAAATGGGAATCCTCATCCATTGCTATCATGAGTGTAAGCTGACAAAAGCCTTTGATAAAGAACCCAGGCATATTCACATATATCCACACTCCTACTTCTAGATGTAACTAACAGAAATGTGTACTTGTGTCCTCCAAAATGATATGTGTCAGAACAACAAATTGCAACCTGATACCTCCATGTTTAAAACAGCCAAAAATATCCATCAGCAATAGGTTAGAGAATCAAACTGTGGTTTATTAGCTTAGGTGTTTGTGTAATAGCACACCATAAATTTATAAGAAGCAACATGCTACAGCTATAGAAAACATGAACCAATCCCATAAATATATTGTGCTAAAGAGGCAAACACAGAAAGGGCACACTATCTAGTCCCATTTCTATAAAATTGAAAGCAATATAAATTTTTAAATTGATCTGTGGAATTGGGAGTCCAGACAGTGTCTTAAATGGTATGATAGTGGCTGAAAAACAATGTAGGAAGGCTAACAATTTTTTATCTGTGTTTTCTCTCTCTCTCTCTCTCTCTCTCTCTCTCTCTCTCTCTCTCTCTCTCTCTCTCTCTCTCGTTTTTCAAGATAGGGTTTCTCTGTTTAGCCCTGGCTGTCCTGGAACTCTCTCTGTAGACCAGGCTGGCCTTGAACTCAGAAATCTGCCTGCCTCTGCCTCCCAAATGCTGGAATTAAAGGCATGCACCACCACTGCCTGGCTTTTATCCTATTTCTTATGTGGGTTCTACCTACACAGATGTGTGTATATCTTTCTGGAAATTCATCAAGCTGTTTCCTTAAGACCTGGGCTCTTTCCACTATGTCTGTGGTGCGTGGAAAAAAAAAAAGAAAGAAAAAGAAAAAGCTTAGCAAATTCCTATGAGTAGTGGGGCATATAAAGACTAGTTCAGCTTCTGCTATGCTGGGTATTGAAATGGACAAGAATACAGAAGTCACTGAGAATGTGTCCCCCGAGTTTCAGGACAGAAGAACCAGCCAGCAGGGACGGAAATGTAGCTACACTGATGGAGGTCAGTGAGTGCCAGCGGTGGGCACTGAACATCACCCCAGAGAAGGGCAGCACCATGGGGCTGATCAGAAAATAAGTCAGGAAGAAGACCGGAAATTAAAAGTCAGACTAAGAAACAAAGAGCAGGAACTTCTGCAGGAGTCAAGGGAGTTAAATCCCCAGAAAAAAAAAAATGTCCTCAGCAAAATCAGAAGCAAGAGGCTCTGTGAGATGAGAATACCTCTTGGTGTTGTTGATGGAGACAGGCCATGCCTTAGGTTAGCCAGAGTGGCCTCTACAGCTCAGAGCAAGCCTGGGTGGCTTTCGACTGGTTGAGGTGGGATGCCAACATCCACTGTCGCGAGACTCTAAAATGCGGGCGGGTTTCTGAGCTTTGTCTTCGGGCATTGTGTGTCAGTCTTGCTCGGGGGTTCTGATGATTTTCAAGTTTGTCCCAACCACATCTGGAGAGACTCTCCATTCGGTTGTTAGGACACAGCGTGAGCCTCCTCGGAAGACTCTAGCTTCTCAGGTTGCATGAGTCAGCCAGGGGTCTGCAATCAGGTTTATGTGGTTCCTTATAGTGAGTAGCGCATCAATACCTGTCTAATAGGATTAAATGTGTGAGCATAGAACACTGCAAACCCGTTACCAGGGTTTCCCTCCACCTCGTATAGGTATGGAGCCCAAGATACACTTTCACATGAAGACAAATGCAAACTTAAAGGGGCAGGGCTGAGAAATGGTGTGTAATGCCTGAAGAGACTTCTGGGCTATGAAAGACTTGTAATTTTCATGCCAATAATGATTAAAAACAATATTTATTATGCCCCAACAAAATATCTGATGAGCAGTCTCAGAGATAGCCCAGAACCCTATACTTTTATAAGGCATAAAAAGTCCAGCATCTCTAGGAAAAAGAACCAACAAATGTGTTCATCAACTAGATGGGTTATATTTAGACATTGGCATCAGGCATCAAGGAAGCGTTGGGGGATACCAGTTATGTTTCACTAACTCCTACAGGAACAAAGGAAGCCACAAGCACCATGAAAGATGGCTTATGCCTTAAAAATGTATGCTTTCAGGTCCATTACGCATTTCCTTAGTAAATAAAGATACTACCGCAAAACAATACTATAGCAAATGAAAGGCTGCCATGCAAGGTCCCATTGTGAAGCCACATGACCCAGTTATAACTGCCAGAGCATCCGGTGTGCCAGGAATGGCGCCCGGTGCTTATAGAAAGGTTAAGAGTGGAGACAGTAAGATTCAAAAAGCTTGAAGGCGTTATGGCTGTATTTGCATCTACGGATCCATCACCTCTGCAACGGTGATTCTGTTCTCACACGAAGAAGGTAAAGCTGAGACTCGGATGTGACTGCCACCGTGTTGGCACGATGCTAGCGCGATGTGTCAAGCCAATGGGATGGAAAAATCACCATGTGGCACCATGTGGCACCATGTGGCACAGGCTGGCTAGGCATCTATTTGATCTGTTTTCTCTCACCCTTGGGGAATATTGCCCCACTGCATTCTACTATGGCTCCTTGCAGTGAGGTTTGGTTACACGATTCAATTATGGCCAAATGAAGATGAGTGGACGCAGTCTGTGACTCTCCCTTCTTGGCCCAGGAGCAGAGAGATGGAAGGAAATTGTTTCAAATCGATGTTCAGAGGAGGAATGTCCTGGTATTTAGGAATGTCTGTTTGGGTTCTGACCAGAGTGAAATGGACAAGTGCACACATACACACTGACACACACACTGACACACACACTGAAACACACACACCGACACACACAATCACACATACGTACATACACTCACAGGTATGCACTCATACACACAGTCACACACTCACATACATACACTCACACATATACACATACATTCACACATACACACATTCACACACACTCATGCATATACACACACACATAAACTTACATGCACACATTCACACACACTCATACATACACACACATACTCACACACATAGTTACACACATACACACATTCTCACATACATACACATACACTTATACACACATTCACACACACATACACTTACATCACACACTTTCACACACTCATACACACATTCACACACATAGTCACACACTCATACACACACACACACACACAATTTCTCTTTTGTTCAGTGCCTGAGATTTAGCGATGCATCAGTTTATTTCCTATCCCTATGGCAAATTGTTTAAGTCTGGAGAGAGAGAGAGAGAGAGAGAGAGAGAGAGAGAGAGAGAGAGACGGAATGAATTCACATTTTGAAGGCTACAAGTCAAGGTTAGGCAGCTCATCATCAGTTCAACCTCCAATGAGGGCTTTGTAGCTGGTACATCACCATGCCTATATGGAAGAGATCACATGGCCAGACAGGAAGCCAAAGAAATTCAAGGACCAGGCTTCCGCTCTCATCAGAACTAAGCAGCAGTCTTGTGAATGTAAGATTGAACCCTTCCAAGGTCAGCATCTCCATGACCTCAGTGTAGATAGCATCAAAGGCCTCCCTTGTAAAGATACCACCATCTGCTACGGTCACAGGGACCCATCTTATAAACTCCCAGTACTTGAAACTTTTGGAGAACCACACTCAACTGTAGCGGGTGTTTACCTTGCAGTCACCTGGTAACCTTTGAGAGCCTTTAATACTATCACACCAGGCAGCCGTGGGATTAATATCAACAGCCGTTAATTAAGGGGACAGCCAGGTCAGGTTGATGAGAGCTAATGCCACCACTCAGGATAGAGATCACACTTAGCACCGACTGCTTCTGGGAAGTCCTTTCAACAAGATGAGGCATTGATTGTGATGAGGACAGGCTCAGTAAATGAAGAAAATCGACCCGGTAACCTTCCTTCTGCAGAAAGATGTATTCCTATCAAAATGGAACACTGAATAGACAGGAATAAACAGTAATACTGAAAGTTTAACTAATTATTAGTGAAAACACATAACATTCTACCTAAAGTATGGGAAGGTTAGAGCCACATTGGTAAAGGAATTTGGAGGATGGGAAGGTGTTAAATTTTAGCCAGGCATGTGCGCTTGCATTCATGCAGGAGCGCACATGTATGCACACATATGTGTGTGCACATACATACATACATACATAAATTAGGCAGGAAAACATTGGGTTTTTAATGTAATGGACAGTTCTTTGGCTTTTGTCTCTCTGAGGAACCAGTTGCAAACGGAGTGACTACGTGACCCTCATGGCTCAGGGCAGGGTCTATTTGTGACTTCCTGTCTCTGTCCAGTTATTAATGGTGTCCCCTTTCTTTCTCCAGAGTGCTCTAGTTTAAGTGATAAATTATACGCTCTGGCCAGGATCCGAGGGCACGCAAACCCTCCACTCCTAACACCCGACACTCACATCCGTCACTGGTATCACGAATGATGCTCAGAAATTCGGCCGGTGAAGCAGAGAGACTTTCCTGCCCTTTAGCTTTTTCTGACATTTATTCTGTTACACTTTCACGTGGATTTGCTGCATAGCCTTCTGCCCCCAGGCTCCCAAGCTGTAAAGGAACGGAAACCGGTTCCTCTTGCTAGCAGGGTAGCCTGCCCTCTTGCTACCAACACAGAAAAGACCTAATGATCAACAGCCAGTGTCTTTGGCAGGTGCAATTTTTTTTTCCAGAAATCAGGATGACAAATGAATAATTTAAAAATAAAAACTATTATTTTAAGTAGTTACCTCCAGGGTTTTTTTTGTTTTTTTTGTTTTTTTTGTTTTTTTTTTTTTTTTGGAGGGGGTGCTATATAATTCTGAATAACACATCCTGCAAGTGAATTAGAGAAATAGGCATTTTACAAACAGCATGTGTTGGAAGTCACACCGACATGTAGTTCCGATGTGCAATCTCTCATTCTGTGTTACCAAGCAGATTTGAGGAAGGCCGTTTCAGTAAATGCGTTGAGAGTGGGGTGATGATAAAAATAATTTGATTTTTTTTCTCATGCTGATATTTACTGATTACTGTGGCCCTGGTTCTCAAACTGGCCTTCCTCTAGCCTTTATGAACTTGAGCAGTATACAGTATTGGTTTCTTTTTTGGGGGAAGGGGGGGATGTTTTGAGACAGGGTTTCTCTGTATAGCCCTGACTGTCCTAGAACTCACTCTGTAGACCAGGCTAGCCTCGAACTCAGAAATCCGCCTGCCTCTGCCTCCCAAGTGCTGGGATTAAAGGCGTGCGGCCACCACAGCCCAGCACATAGAGATTAAGTCTTACTTGCTATCTGTTAAGTCCATGTTTTTGTGTTTCAATGACCATGGATGGCTCATTAAACAGCATGCAAGATGTGAGTGACTGTTTAAGACAAAAGAACCCTTCCCATTTCTGACGGACCATGTTGTGATTCTCCCAATGACTTCTAAATTGAAGGGTGCAAAATTGGGAAAGTGTTGTTCTCTGTAGAACACACTGGGGGGGGGGCTTCATCATAAGACATCTGCTGGCTGCCATGATCTCCAACTTCATGAACTAGAACAGAAGAGCTGTGTTAAGAGGCCCAGCCATTTACTGACCCTAAAAACCTGACATAAATAAATGGCGGTGATGCCGGTTAACTTGTCTTATTTTAAGTATTAAAGGGTGCACCATTAGGATTGCCTTCCATGATACTTGGCTCATAACGAATCAATTACGTATCACCATTATTTCCTTAACTGGGACACTGCAATCACATGGTCCATGGATTTCGTGCTAAAGGAGACATGGAGACACTTCAAACGATCCTTGGGGGAATAAAGCAACACCAAAACCTAGAATGTTATTGTGGTGGTTTGAATATGCTTGGCCCGAAGAGTGGCACTGTTGGGAGGGTGTGGCCTTGTTGGAGGAAATGTGTTACTATGGGCATGGGCTTTAAGATCCCAGCTGCCTAAAAGCCAGTCTTCTCCTAGCTGCCTTCAGATAAAGATATATAACTCTCAGCTCCTCCTGCACCATGTGTGCCTGCCTGGACACTGCCATGTTCCCACCTTGGTGATGATGGATTGAACCTCTAAACCTGTAAGCCAGCCCCAATTAAACATTGTCCTTTTAAGAGTTGCCTTGGTCATGGTGTCTGTTCACAGCAGTAAAACCCTAACTAAGAGAAAAAAACAGTGCAAAAAAACTGACAATAGCATTAAAATCGAAGAATTATTACCAAGAGCATGCAGCCAGGTTACCTTCTACCTCTACATGGATAAACACAGATGAACATCTCGGCAAGACACCTTGGCTTGATACACAAAGGAGAGACATGGTATGGGATACTGAAGGCTAGTCCCTCTGAGGACAACTTAGCTAATTTAGTCAGAGTTAGCTTTGTCCTAGTTCTAGCTAACATTCCAAAGCTCAGTCCTAGCTACCCTTTTAAACAAGCTTAGGAATATATCTTTTGTCAACTTATAACACATAAGATATATGAACCCATCCACGTGGACACGTTTCTAAAAATTGATGTGATATGTAGTTTGGAGAATAGTCTTCTATTACTAGTGCGGATAGCAATGGTTGGTGACAACAGACAACACTGACTGAATCTGGGAGATGGCTCAGCCATTTCACAGCACTGGCTGCTCTTCCAGAAGACCTGGGTTTTGTGCCCAGCACTCACATTTCAGTTCACAACCTCCTGTAATGCCAGTTCCAGGGGATCTAGTGGCCTCTTCTGACCTCCAAGGGCACCAAACATGCTTATGGCACACATAGACATACATGTATGCAAAACAACCATATACATAAAGTCAAAAGTAGCAATAGATATTTATCAAGTAATGCTACGAAGAAGACTGGAGTATGCATGATACACATCTCTTGCTGCTTCATCTGCACTTAGTTACATCAGTTGAGTCAAGGCAAGCCTTGGACCTTTGACTTTAAACCTTCTACATATGAATAACTGATCTAGAACACTCTGCCCTACCACACTCTTACAAACCCATGTACACTGAGCCCTGGTCACTCCGAGTAGGGCCACCCAGCTCTCCATGGGTTTTGCCTTTCCTCTGACTGAGGCAACCATTATCCATAGCACTATGTCTATCCACAAGACTGAATGAGATCAGTACTTTGAAGTCTTCATGGGGGAGTTTCCTTTGTCTATACCCTACACTCCTTTGTCATTCTTTCAAGGAACTAACTGTGACATTTATGTGTTGGTTTCATTGACTGCTTACTCTTCCCCTTCCCGATTATTGTCAACAGCAATCATTTCTACTTTTGGCGAATAATCTTCCTTCCATTGCGCCCAGTCTTAATGGATCCATCTCTGGAGACATACTACCTTTCCCTTCCTCACTAGACATGTGTGACTTGAGCTAGGCTGGTTGGCATTTTCTTCCCAGGGCTTTGAACCAGAACAGAATATAAAAACTGAGGGACAACGCTTGATTTATTCTGGTGTCAATGACAAGGGAAACTTGTCCGTCCTCTCTTGGTTTGGGTATTCAGTGTCTGGCCCCAGCTGCTCATTCCAGGCTTTCTTTGAACTACCTGACAACACCGTGGGAAGATTTGCAGACTCTGTAGCTACAGCATGCTAACTGTTACAAGGGTAAAATCTCCTTCTTAGTGTGATCTGCTGCACAAAGCATAGAACTTAGCTCAAAGCAATTGCTTAGGGAATGATTATCCAATAGATAATTATTATAGATAGAAATAAGATCAATGTAGACATTTTATAAGCAGATAGGCAGTATCAGCATTCTAGTGAAGCCACAGAAACACTAATTTGTGGATATTAATAATTATGTGCTAACATATGTGTTTGTGTGTGTATGTGTGTATTTGTGCATGTGTGTGAATATGAATATGTGCATACATGTGTATGTGGGTATGTGTGCATGTGTATAATCAACAATTGATTATTATATTTAACAATTAACATTGTCCATTTTACATATTACATGTTACCATGTTAATATTACATATTACCATGACCTGGCTACATTTTCCTTCATTCTTCCAGAGGAGCAACCATAGAACAAGTCCCACTAAAACGCCACCAACAGGCTAACTGAACCATTCTCGCTTCTAGAAGTCCCAACACTTCTGGACCACGAAGGCCTTCCTAAGGGGAGTTAAACCCATGGCTCTGAGCCAGGATAAAGCTCTCACCAGGCCATACAGGAAGGCAGTCCTGGTTTTACATTTGAAATGATCTAGGACAGTTGGGCAAATAAATATGCGCTAACCTGGGCTGGAAAGGAATGAGGCCAGGGCTGAATGAAGTCAGAGAGGGGTCAGCCAGGATGTAGAACTAGAGATCCATTACCCACCCCCACCCCCACCCCCACCCCACCCCCACCCCCACCCCAGTCAGCAGCACAGCCCCTCATGTCAGGGAGGGAACTGGACCCACTGACATTTAAAAGCTCTAGCTGAAGCTCTCTGTGCTGATGCTGTTACCAGTTATCCTAGTTAAAATTCTCAAAACCAGCTCCTCTAAGAGGCACTGCAAGTGTAAAAAAGGTGTAGAAAATGGTGCCTAAACAGTCTGCTTAAAAAAAAAAAAAAACCCACCCCATTTAGTCTACAAAAGGAATTTTCCATCAGGAAGCATTTAGTGATGGCCTGATAGATTTGCACAAATGGTCATGCTAGGTGCCCAGAAGGATGAGGGGATGCACAGAGAAAGGGCAGTGTGCAGGTACCTTTAAGGAGCTTACTGCTGATTGGAAGGGGTGTTGCTCCCCGACTTAACACGTGGACAGGATGCTGGCCCACACTGCACTGTGGCTAACGTAGGGAGAAGCCTTGAGCCATTAAAAAGAATCAGTAATAAATGCTAACACTCAGAGAGCACTTAGTCCTTTGGTCAGTCAGCAGTGGCACTGGCCAAGCTCTGGGCCAGCCTTTGTACTAGATGCCTGGGACTTGACCGTGACTAGCAAGGTCTGTGAGGCTCAGAGGACACCAGGAGATAACTTAGATCTCCTACTTAGTTTTATCAGGTCAGATCTGCAAACCTAGATCTCCTGTAGTCATAGTATCATTCTGAAAAAACAAATATAAGGGGACACACACATATATACACACACATATGTACATATGCATATGTACACACATATATATACAAATATAGACACACATATATGCACACAAACACACACATACACACATATGCATATATACAGATGCACATATACCCACATATACATGCATATGTACATATATGCACACATGCATATATACACACATGCATATATACACATATACATACATACATACACACACGCGTTTATGTGCACACACACACACGTTTATGTGCACATACACACACACACACACACACACACACACTGCCTTCATACAATCCTCTGCCCCACAGGGTTTTCTTCATAACTAACTCAATTTGGGAGCATCTCTAAGTGGCAAGGTACAGCCTCACATAATCTAAAGCAACCTAGACAGATTGCAGTTTATATAAATAAGCAGTCTGATGTACAAGTACCACACAGGTACTTAGTATTTCTATTCACCAACTACCCAAGTGGGGAGATATATGAAGTTCCAGCATTGTAGCCTATAGAGAAATAGATAAACCTCAGTGCAGAAATTCAGGCCAAATGTTCACTTTGAATTGTTCTGAGGCAAGCACTCCAGCTTCAGTGAAATAGATGCGTGGGTGGTTACAGATCTTAGCACTGGAGGAAGCACAGCATCCTGAAAAGGTAACAAACACCAATGAAGACTTTTAATTACATTGTTATGCCTCCAGAGCACTCTCTGGACCACATTCAAGACGCTCTTAGACCTCGTTAGGCTGGTGTTTAGGATGAAGATTGTGAGCTAAATCTGACCTCTGCCTAAGAGAGATTCTTTACCAAAACTGTTCCCCCCGAAGGGTCGTGACTTCTGCTGTTAACACAATTCCATAAGGAATTCTTAATCCAATAAAGGTTAAGGACCACAACAAATGGACCCTTCAGGCATGATCTCCATATAAAATAAAGATTCGCTTTGTCAATAAGAGGAGGACTGAGTGCTCAGGTCACTGAAAGGCGCTTGATTAATAATGGAAAACCGGGAATGTAAATATTTGTTTCTCGGGGTTATTTTATGGATAAAATGAAATAAGGTTTGAAAAGCACTTAATACAATGCTTAAAACTTGATCGGTAGGAAAAAAAAACACTTATATCCTTAAAAACACTATGTATTCACTTTCTCCGAAGTCCGGGGGATGGCACCTGGCTTAGGTGAGCCCTCTACCACGGGGCTGGATCCCCAGCACGCCGAAGACTGTCTTGGGTGTTGTCATTTCTCTGGTTCTCACTGGCATGCTTCCTTGTGCCATTTGCATGTAGAATGACATGATTATTCAGTCTCCCACAGTGGACATCCTTTCAGCTCTCGAGGGTGTCTACAGAAAACAGAGGCACTAGACTCAAAAAGAATCTGGAGGAAATGCCTCTTTGTAAGACCTTATAGAAATAGTGTGCATTCCCACCGAGAATTCACTTCATACACAAAGAGTGAAGGGGAAAGCCCTTTAATACCCTTTGTCTGGCGTTTGACTAATGCCCAAAGTAGAGGCGGCCTTGAACAGGAGATTCCGCTAGCTTGTATGCACACCTCAGGCTTATGCATTTTGCGTATGTTTTCATCCTTAGATCCCTTTAAGGTCCTGGCCTCAGGTTACACTTTGGGCAATTTAAACAGAGACAAGCATCTGCCATCATGGGCAGATGAGAGATTTCCAGAGTGAAGATATTGCCAAAATTACTTCTAAAGCCCGATGTCCGATTGTTCTTACCCAGGATCATGTTGGCCACATGACAGTTTTTGGTTTGCTGTTGTCGTCGTCGTTGTTGTTGTTGTTGTTGTTGTTGTTGTTTTCTGATAAGAGTGCAGGGATCTTGATCTTCATAGCAGATCAGGACTTAATGATGGTTGTGACGCCATTCGACCCACCTTCAGCTGCCCTTAGAGCTGGGTCTTTTGTTATGAGAACCGTCCAGCCTAATGGGTGGGTTTAAGTCAGCTGTTCCCTTTGTTACAGGAGTGGACCCTAACGTCTTATCCATCCCATTGAACAAGCATTTGTGTCCTAGCATTTTTGCTTACTCTCAAACAGACCTGGTTGGCAAACTCCTTCCTTATCTTTGGGGTACTGGGTGGAGGGCAGCCGTCCCTTAGTTAAATTCTACGTAGTGTGTTTTAATGTCTCTCAAGCAAATCGATGAGCCAAGCCTTTCCAACATCAGCTCTGTTACTTCTTCTTCATCAAGCTGAGGGATGACCAGCAGCCGCCTTGACACATTACACCTCGCATTGTGGGGCTCCCCAAGTCAACAGTAGCTTGTATGGGTGGGGCACCTCCCCAGTCTATACCTAAAGCTGTGCTGACTTGGGAAGGTACAGAAGAAAGTATAAATCACATCCTTTACCATCAAATTATTATCATTATAAAACAAATTAAACAGATTGCTCCCCTCATGGCAAACATCTTTCCCTCACTGATTTTATGTGAGTTTTTTTTTTATGTGCTTTCTATACATTTCCTCCATCATCAGCTGTGGCTACAAGACTCACAGAATGAAACCACACACGCGAATTCCTACTAGGCAGTTTATAGCTGATTATTGCTGTGCGGTGAGCTTCGTGGTGAGGGTCAGGTAGACATTTAGTCACTCAACATGGGAAGTTCAATTAGATTCCCAACAATCCTATTTTATAGACGAAATTAAAACAGCACCGGGGGTGTGAATTACTTGCGCAAGTCTGTCTCAGACTCCAAAGCCTGCGTTCCCACCACACAGACTCCTGTAAACTCTTTAACTTTAATATTAATCCCTTACAGCAAAATAAATAAAAGGAGACAATACGGAAGTGGGATGCATATAAATTGCTTAATTAGTGGGGATTTATTCCACAAATATTTGTCGGGCACGGATTATTTACCAAGCTGCGCTGCAAAAGAGTTAAGACCAGTATCCCGGCAAAAGTCACAAAGGATGCTTCTCGCTGCCCCTCACCACAGATAGACCAATCCCTGAGCCTTCTGTGTCTGAAGGCTTCTAGGGGCCAAGAGGCCTCAGCTGTTTCTTCTGCTACTGGTCCATCTTCTAGGCCTTTGGGATTGCTATTCAGACCAGTGCCCTTGACCTCTAGAAGGGTCTAAAGATTAGCTCAAGGAAAGGAGGTTTACCTCACCTTGACTGGTAATACCAAGCCAGTCACAAACCATGAGAACTTGTGCTCTGAATGGCCCTCCGAAGTATGAAGACCATTTCTCCTTTTAATTTAAAAAAAAAAAATCTTTGGTTCTCCCCCAAGCCACAGGCATTTATCTAGACCTCCAGACATTTGAGTAATAGACGAGGTAGTTCATTATCACTCCTTTTACTAAGCATGGCCTGTAGAACCTAGAATATTCCTCGTCTTGTCTAGGGGTCTTCATGTAAGTAGGGCATCAACCGCAGATACTCCCAATGCACCCAGTCTCAGGGACAAAGGAGCCTTGTGTTCTCAATGATGAATGTTATCAGATTATATTATACAGAGATGCTGTGGTTACAAACATCGGCACCACCTCCTAACCACATCCACGCTGCCTACCGTGTTCACCTCTCGTGGGTCTATCTTTCCATTGCTTCTACATCCATGTCTGAGGCAGACACTGTGATGGTGGCGACTGAGAAGTCCACACACTACCAAACACCTTGTGTTCTGGAACTCGAATTAATTAGCCTTGACTGTGTGGTAGGCACACCATACCACTGTGTCCTTGAAATACCGCTTGCCTCTTGACGCGGGATAAATTGCTTGAGGATGACAATGTAGGCTCTGAAAAGAAAGTCATTCCCAGGTCACCCAGGTTTCAGGTTGTAGAGCCGTGTTCAGCTGTGAGCAGAGACCACAGAGGCCCTGCCGTTACTACGAAGTTTCTTTGCCTTCTTTGAACTGTCCCAGCTTAGTCGCAATTTCTGAGAGAAACGATGCGAGGAAGATAAGTTAAAAGGCATTTAAATCCTAATTAGCACGAGTTTTAAAAAAAATGTGCATTATTATTTTTATGTTGAGCCTGTTTCTGAGAGAGCGTTTCATTATAAGAGCATTTCAGTTGATAGAAATTCAAAGATGCACATTTGCTAGTTGAAGCAAGAAAATGTCAATAATCCCACGTTGTTTTATTAATTTAGACTCGGTGCAGGCAAGAGCAGCTGGCATCTCTATTCTTAGAGCTAGAAGGGATGACAGAAAAATACTTCTGCGAACAGACAGACTCGGTCAGATTTGGGAGCTACTCCCCCACTTCCAAATCCCTAGTCAACTCCGTGCTCCTCTCTCTGCCCTCCGAAAATCATCCACTGGAAACAGTGCTGGGGAGATGAATGCGAGAATGGAATTAATCAAAATAAGACGAGGGGGCCAGCAGTCTATCACAGGTGGCAGCTTGATTAATGAAAGCCAGAAATCAGCTCGTGTAATTTGGGAAATCAACGAAGACTCAGGCAAAAAAAAAAAAAAAAAAAAAAAAAAAAAAAAAAAAAAGGCAAAACAATCAGAAATGTCTAGCTTTTCTAGAAAAAAAAAAAAATCCTTTGTGTTTCTTTGGGCCTTTGACCTGGCGATGTCACAGCCCTTCACAAGCAATTTCGGTTACTCGTGTCCCCGCTGTCGAGAAATCAATAGAGGAATTAAAGGAAGCTTCCCTGCGGGCTAACCGGAAATGGGACCAAAGAAATGAGCTCCGGTGCTTACAACGTTTCCAATAATTGATGCCTCGGAGAAAGATCGAGCAGCCCTTCGTGCAGTTAGTTATTTCCATCAGCCTGGTAGTAGACATCTGTGGCAGCGTCTGCTCAATCCAGAGTGGCCCCTTCTCCGAGAATTGCTGAAATGAGTCCCGGAAGCCATGTTGGTTCTGTGTTGTTTTCCCGGCTCGCCCGCCCGCAGCAGTGATTGATGGGAACCCAAGGGCTACGCACCCTAACCAGGGTCAGTCATTCTCTGAGCTGAGACTTGCCTTGTGATTTGGAGACCTTCTTAGTATTTAAGCTAGAAACAGTGAAGGAAGAAGCAAGGGCGAAGGCATAATCTTCAGAGAGGAAACTGCCTGAGAACTGGTCCCATGTCTACTTTGGTTCCTATAGCCATTCCAGTTCCTAGTTCCATGCCCCTGCCTTCAGGTTGAGTGGAACACCCTTGAATCTAATCCTTGCCACAGGACGTTTTCTTTGTCAACGTTTTGGAGGAGTGTCTGCTGGGCCCCCACTCTCACCGAGATGTCTGTCTTATGGTGGTTCAGTTCTCCCCCATCTTTGCCTATTTTTCGGTCTACTCTTTCCCTCTCATTTCTCCTACCTGTCCTGTCTATAGAGGTGTTCTCTGAAATTCTTGCTCGGTCCATCTCTCCATCCCTTTCCCAGCAAATCGTACCTCCTCTCTGGTCTCAGTTAATACTTAACAGCATCTAAATCTATATCCCTATACCAGACCTCTTGGCTGATCCTACCAAGGAACTCAGACTAATTTACATACATCGTCCTCCTCCTTCTTTCTCTGAAAGCATTTTCTTCCCCTGTGGTATTACACTCTTGCCAATCTCCCAAGCTGCAGACAGCAGAGTTATTTTTCAGGCGGTTTCTGATTCTTTTCCACTCCTTGCAATTCATTCTGTTGCTGTTGTCTCACAATCGAATAATACTCTGTAGTTTCCCAAGAACGTTCCCTCTTATGCTATAACCATCCCTAACTGCTGTCAAGCATCCTCTACATTCTGCCAGGATTATTTGTAGACACACACTAGCCAAGGTGATTCAAACACTAAACCGAAAACTCAACAAACAAAACCCAAAAGGTCAGTGGATCCATATGCCTTACAAAGACCATGATTCTTTACTTGTTAGAGAAGTGCTGGTAAACTTTGCCTTCAAACTACCTTTATAGTTTCATTTCCCACTCCAACAAGCCGTTTGTCAGAGACTTTGTGGCATCCATTAATTCACTCACTCACCCATCCATCTGTCCGTCCATCCATCCATCCATCCATCCATCCTCCCACCCATCTATCCATCTACCCATCCATCCATCATACTTCTACCCATCCATCCATCTACCCATCTATCTACCTATCCATCCATCCATCCATCCATCCATCCATCCATCCATCATCCATTCATCATCCATCATCCATCCATCCATCCATCCATCTACCCATCCATCTATCTACACATCCACCCATCTATCATCTACCCATCCATCCATCATACTTCTACCCATACATCTACCTATCTATCCATCATCCATCCATCCATCTACCCATCTATCTACCTATCTATCCATCATCCATCCATCCATCTATCCATCCATCCATCATCCATCCATCCATTCATCATCCATCATCCATCTATCCATCCACCCATCCATCTATCTACACATCCATCCATCTATCCATCCATCCATCCATCCATCCATCCATCCATCTATCCATATACCCATCCATCTATCTACACATCTATCCATCCATCCATCTGCTCATTAATTCAATATTTATTTGCGAGGAGATTCCCATCAAAGAGGAGACACTGGTAATTCCATCGTCATCCACATAAAATACTGAATTAATGGGCTGCTTATCTCCAGTAGGATTGGGAGAACCCATGGGGTAGTGGGAGCTGATTCTCTGGTGACCTTTCAGAATGGCCTGGATCACTAACCTGTAAAGGAGGTGGCCCTCCAGGATACTTATTCTGTTCTTTACTGATGGAAGGAAGTTACACCCACCTGGAAAGGGTAGGTTAGCAGAAGCAATGGGGGAAAATACAGAACGCGTAATGTGATTTTTAAATGTTTTAAGAAATCATTATTTTACAATGTCTAAAACTTTACTGCCAAGTTTATTAAATATTGAAAAAGATGTTTGACTACTGTTCTCTAAAAGACTCCAGCTCTCTATGATCAGAATATAACAAAAATCAGCACATCAACTTGTTTGAGTAATGCAGGGTTTATAAAGACTCTGGGTCCCTCCTGGTACCTGAAGCAAGTAGGTTATTCAACTTGAGCGACCATAGCCTCAGGATCTACTCCACCCTTTAGAAACTCTCTTTTTGATGTACGAGGCACTTTATCTGACTTGACTTTAAGATCTGCTCTCCTCTCAGAGGTTATGGTGTAGTTAAACAAAAAGACTAAGTTCTGGAACTGAGAAACCCTGTTTGCCAGTCCAACATCTACCCCACGTTCCCTCATTTGGCCCTCCTGGGTCTTGGTTTTCTCAATAGATAAAATGAGATAATGATACTCTCATTCGGCAGAAGTGTTAAAAAAAATCATTGAGAAAGTAAAGTACAAAACCAGAGTTCAATGTCAGGTTGCCACGGCCCTTGGTGGACCACCACCACCACCCAAAGCTTAGTGTCTTATGTACTGTGTAGGCTTTAAGAACTTATGGGGGTCTCCTGGGAGTGGGGTCAGTCTTTGTCTCCCAGAGTCCACATCTTGCCCATTGTGTTAATGACAAGGAGAAGAGGATAGGAAATTTGAAACAAAATTCTCTGTCTGCTAAGGCAATATCTGCCACTGTCTCTCCTCTGCTTGAAGTAACCAAAAAACACTGAACCATTGTCTATGGGAAGCTGCAGAGGACATGTGGGGGAAGCTGCTGACTGTCAAGTCCCAGCCGTGTGAGGAGGCCAGGCTCTCTCACACACACTCAAGCGCGTGACGAACAGATTAGGGGAGAGTCATCTATGTTGCTGATGGCTTTTCATAAGCTTACATCTGCAAACTTTAAAGTGACTCCTGGACTTCTATTGCTTGTCAAACGAAAACAATGACAAATTTGTATAGGGTCAGGTCTGCCTATATGGGGTTAGGTAGGTCTCTCTAGGGTCGGGTCTCTCTAGGGTTGGGCAGTTGGCAATTACAGTGGATCCTCGAAAGAAAAGCAGAACAATCACATTTCAAAATAAAAAGAGTTTTCAATTCAAAATCTTCCTCATTATATAACAACAGTGAATCATACCAGAAAGAGGTCTGTTTTCAAGAGACCCACGAAAGCCATACATACTAAACACAAGCTAGAAATCTCGACCCCATGTTGCCCCTGGCCTTCCATATTCTTCTCTGTTGCTTTGGTATACATGCACATTTTAACATAAGTGTGTGAATACATGAGCATGCATATGTGTATGTAAAGAGAAAAGTAAAAAAAAAAACACATGCATGCGTGGGTATATGCATATTTTTTTTCTTGAGAATACAAAATCCATATGCACCTGGACTCTAGACATATCACAACACATCTGAACCTGTGACAGGCTTACTCTGTGACCAAACTAGACTTCAGAATGTGGTCAAGAAAATATGTTAAAGAATCTACTCCTCAGACTTAGTCTTTCCAATCAAGGCCTGTGTCATCATGTAAAACCTCCAGGGGTATTACTGGGGATTAGAATTAAAAGTAAGTCATACCTTCTAAACACATGGACTCTCCTATATTAATATTAATCTAAGATTAGTAAAGGCATGTTCAACTCTGCCAGGGCACGTGACTTAAGGTCATCTAGACAAGGGCTTTTGAAACTATATTGTACCACTTGGATATTTGCTACGGCTTCTTGGGTGTTTTTGGAAAGACACAGCTTTCGGGAGTGCCTGAAATAGTAAAATTTCAATATATTATTAAAAGGCTCTGTCCTGCCTCATATTTCTTTTAATCCCCAAATGATGTTCTTGCCTTTCCCACTGGTCTAAGGCATACTTCCAAGGTTGGAGCTTTATGACATCCTGGGAGAATTGTGGACTTTTAAGACTCACGGCAGCCCTCGCAGCCACCGCTATGTTAGCCTGGTTCTGTTGTCCCCAGGCCCCAGTTTCTTGCCCTGTAAAATGGTGTGTGTTGAGGGGAGGGTGCGAGGTAAGGAAGGAGCAAGATGCTTGCTTGACCAATCTGTAGCACGCGGCAAGAGCTGTCTGCTGTTGTTGATAGGGACCCAGTGTCTGAGGAACGTCTGTTGTCACGAACGAGTGAAATATGAGCGTCTAATTTGATGCATCTCATAAAAGAAAAGCCTAGAAAATGAATGAGAAGAGTGGCTTCCACCCACCCCGGTCTTATTTTTAGCGCTTCATTAACATTTTTGTTTTGGGTGTCCTTCAGCTATCTCTGTAGATAACTTTAATTCATGGGCTGTGAGTTTGAAGCAGCCATAATTCTTGCCTGACTGGAAGGTGCCGTGCGTGGACATGTTCTTCATATTTAGACCATGAATATGAATTTTTTTACTATATTATAAAAATGCTAGGGGGGTGCGGCCTGGGTATCCCTGTCCCTTCAGGGCTAGACGCATCCTCTCCCACTGAGCTTGGACATGGTGGCCCGGTTATGGGAACAGGTACCACAGACAACCAACAGCTCCAGGGACCGCCCCCCTGCTCCAGTTGTTGGGGGACCCACATGGAAACTGAGCTGGACCTCTGCTACACATGTGCCCTGGGCTTCAAATTACCTACTGGCTGATTTCTTCCCAATCTTTTCCCAAGAATGCTCTGTGCTTCATGATTATAGACGCTGCTGTGCTTATTGTCTACTAGAAATATTCTTGTTTTGTTTTGTTTTGTTTCCTGGCAGTGCTAGGGCTCGAACCAGGGACCTCCTCCTACCATGAAGCCGCACCCCAGCCCAGACTCTGCATATTTTTAAAGACAGCATCTGAATCCCTTTCAGATCTAGCATGTCTTCTTCGAAGCAACTTAGTTTTCTACTGCGATACCAAGAGAAGGTTTTGTAAATTGATACGTTTGTATTGTTGTCGATATAAAAAGAAGAAGCTTGTTTCCTTTTGCATTGTCATCTAGATAAGGCAGCTGTGGGATGCTTTAGAATCTGAGGAGCCGAGCCCCCATGAAGAATGCATCCTAAAACAAGCACAGATACACTAGAAGGCTGATTAGCACCACCGAAGAGAGTGTGCCTGTGTGTGCAGAACACACATTGCACACAAGCACCAATTTACCTTCATTTGTAAACATGGCTGGGACAGTTCAGATCCAATCCGATCCTAAACCCATCTCCACCTCACAGGTCAACTCCAGGCTGAGTTCATTCCTGACAACCCCGAGACCTGCACTCTGGGTCTCTGATGCCTTTCTCTCTGGGTTTATAGTCCTTGAAGTGTCACCAAGATGGAGGATTGCTTTTCTTTCTGCCGATTCCTACCAGAAACTACAATTTCACCCCACATCAAAGGTTTTTGCGTGAAACCTTCCCAGCATCAGCTGCTACACCACTGGTCTGTGCATCTTCTGTTCTCGGACACTTCTCCCAATCCTTGTGTTGCAACTTATTGAGCATTGATTAGACACCAGATGCCACAGGTGGCACGCAGCTGACCTCAGATAATGAATAGTATTGTTGGGACGTTGCCTCTGAAGTTGGGGTGAGTCATTGCCCCATCAGTTGTGAGGGCGTACTTGGAGCAAGACACGCAGGACCTCCAATGCCTCTTTTTCCTTTCCTAGAATGATGACATCCAGCGTAATGCCACCACTGCTTAGGGGGTTCAGCGAGAAGAGATGAGGTAATTTCTATGAATCACGCATTTACATATGCTTGCCAGGCAGCAACTATTAATTACATTTACTATATGCTTCAGCCCATAGGAATTTTGTAACAACTGTGCCATGGACAATTTTTATGTCCTTTGTCTCTCTCCCCCCCCCCCAGATGAAGAAAATAATACCTCAGGGAAGATTAGAGATAAATAACTCACTTATGGACATCGACAGAGCCAGAGTTTGAGCCTGCCTGGTCCCAAGTACAAAGACTGACTGTCTTTAGTTAGGGTTTTATTGCTGTGAACAGACACTATGACCAAGGCAACTCTTTTAAGGGCAATATTTAATTGGGGCTGGCTTATAGATTCAGAGGTTCAGTCCATTATCATCAAGGCAGGAGCATGGCTGCATCCAGGCAGGCATGGTGCAGGAGGAGCTAAAAGTCCTACATCTTCATCTGAAGGCTGATAGCAGAAGACTGACTTCTAGGCAGCTAGGATGAGGGTCTTAAAGCCCACACCCACATTGACACACCTACTCCAACAAGGCCACACCCACTCCAAGAAGGCCACACCTATACCAACAGGGCCACACCCACTCCAACAAGGCCACACCTACACCAACAGGGCCACACCCACACCAACAGGGCCACACCCACTCCAACAAGGCCACACCTATACCAACAAGGCCACACCCACTCCAACATGGCCACGCTTTTTAATAGTACTGCTCCCTGGCCTGATCATACACAAAGCATCATACTGACCAAACACTTGTTCACTACTCAAGAGCTGCTAAAGTATGCATGACACAAAATCAGTACTCCCTCCTCACGGTTGTCTGAGTTGGGCCCTTCTCCCTGTGTTCTATCTAGTCCATCAAGCCGCAGGTACTGCCTGATGGACAGTTATAGTTATCTACCCAAAATACGAGACACACCCATTCCTGCCCTCACCCAGAAAACTCTCCCACATATGATGCTCTCCAGTCCATTTCCCAAGCTGTGTAGTCTGTAGGGAGAGGAGTCTAGGTCTTAGAAAGCACTGACTAATACATCTGAAGAAAGCATGTTCTATGGTAGCTGGATGGGTTCGAGTGCCTAGGACAGGCACCTTTCAGAAACACCGGCATCCCTGTTGAATGAAAGAAGAAGAAGAAGAAGAAGAAGGAGGAGGAGGAGGAGGAGGAGGAGGAGGAGGAGGAGGAGGAGGAGGAGGAGGACGAGGACGAGGAGGACAAGGAGGATGAGGAGGAAGAAGAAGAGGAGGAGGAGGAAGAAGAAGGAAGAAGAAGGAGGAGGAGGAGGAAGAAGAAGGAAGAAGAAGGAGGAGGAAGAGGAGGAGAAGGAGGAGGAGAAGAACAGTTACTGTGGTAGACCAGTAAAACCCATGACTTTTATTACAGAGGTTAGGTTTCACTGACAGATACACCCACCGATGGACATTTAGGGATGGAACACACCCAGGTACATCTTACAATCTTTCACTCTGGCTACACTAAGAAACTTTAGCAAGGCGGGTCTTGCTTGTTGCAGTAAATCTTCAACCCCAAAAGGCCTATACAAGAACGCACAACTCAGTTATAATATTTATGAGCTGTATGCCTCGATTGGGCAGATGTACCACTACACTATTCTATTCCCCAGTTATGAGATCCCGTGTTACTTATGGCTTCTCCAGGCCATGTGGTTCTGCTCCATCTTCCTTCCACCTTCTCTTCCTCTGTTTTCCTGTCTCTCTTCTGTCTCCTCATCTCTCTCTCCTCTTTCCTCTCTTCTATCTCTCTTAAACCTCCAGTCTAATCATAGGCTCTAGCCTTTATTTGACAAGTTAAAATGGGAGGGAAGGCTCATGTGAAATCACCTGAGTATGTGATCCGCTCCTCCTTGGGGCAGCCCCTCTTGAGGAAGCAGAACTAGCATCAAAACAAAAACAACACGACAAAGGACAAGTCACGACACTTGCTCTTTTCCACCTTCGCGCCTTATCTACTCGGTCTTACTTGGGCCCCTCTAGACAATGGACTCAGATACAGTGGAAGGGGTGGAGTCGGGTATGGGGGACATCATCTCTGTATATATAATAAAGGGAATCAGGAACCCACAGAGGAAGCTTTCAGATCACAGTGCCAATCCGGCCCCTGTGGCAGAAATCAGGCCCGGAAGACACAGGTCTGAAATCTCAGTCTTGGTGGGAAGGGCAGAGAGAACCACGGCAGATGGTCTGCCCCCAACTCTGGACAGAATTGTCCTAACTCTAATATCTCTTCTATAATGAATCACAGATTGGCTACTTGGAAAGAAACCATGACCTAAAAAAAACACTGAAATGTGTTCTGATGGTGGCCCAATAACCGGCTCTTTAAAGGGAGACCCAAGCATGCAAGGGAACAGACAGTGACTATGTTAAATTCCACACGCAAATGGACGTGAGGGTAGCCGAAGACACTGAGTGTGCCAACCAGTGGATGCTGAAGTGGGGACTTTCCATCAAACAGGACCTTAAAAATGGGAGGAATGGGAGGAGGAGGGAAAGAAAATCTGAACGATGGGAGATGTTCAGAATAGCTTGGTTTAAAAATACTACGAACTCTGTCACCAATAATTGCTTAATCACTAGGTTGGCTTGGGAAATGGAAGGCGAAAAGGGAAACGCAAGGCGTAAAGGGAAATGTAACCGTGAGTCGGGGGTGATTGGCTAACGCAAAAGAAACCCACCTCCCCGATTTGCTTCCGTCTCTCTCATCATCTGATGTTAGTACCACCACCATCTTATTCTGGAAACATCTCTTCTGAATTCTTAAACCTCTCAAATTAGGAGGAGCCCCGCCACCCTCCGGCTACCCTCCAGTGTGGTCCTACGATCCAAATCTCACGGCGATCTCGTCACGACCCGTTTTTCTCCACCCAACAGTTAGCTCAAGTTTAACCATTTGACACACACACACACACACACACACACACACAAAACAATTAGATATCGGACCAGATTTGGGGAAGGGTTGAAAATAGATTTCCTTCTTTCTTAATAGGCTAATTGAGAGTTTAGAACAGATTTAGATCTATACCAAGATCTAAATCTATGTCTATTTTATCAAGACAAAAGGAAAATGTACATGAAAATGGAGGTAACGATGTGGCAGAGTGAAGTCTGACCAGAAGCCTGGGACCAGAGCGTAGTCAGTGTCCCCAGCAGGGCAGACCCCAAAGGCAGAGTGCGGTATCCTCAGTTACATTTTTGAAACCTCTACATTTCACTTACCCAGGTGGTTGTCCCTCTGAACATACACATCAAATAAGCTGATAAACTTTTGTCTTGTGTAAATGAGTTTGAGCCGTATCCCCGAAATGTGAAAATCCCAAGATTCTTGATGAGCAAGAAGCAATCACAGTCCCCCAGGTCCATAAACAGAAAGTGAGGACTTCAGAAATAATCAAACTCAACAGCACTAATACAATTTAACCTGTCACAACGGATGTATAAAGCAGAAGGTAATTTAATAGACTTTTTTAGATATCTAAAGTAGCAACACCATCCACCTATATGGTGCCTTCTTCCCAGAATTAGATGACCTAAGACCCAAATCAGCAAATAGAAGGTGCTGCCAGGCTGGGAGTCAGGATGAACAGCGGTGGCTCACTGGACTCGTGTGTCTGTGCAGAATGAAGCTGTGTAGCCCCCATTCCCAAGAGGAAGATAACATTGAACCTACCAGATTGAGAGCATTTCTCGGGACTGCATTACATAATCTTCAGGTCTTCTTTCTCTGCTTCAATTCAATAATCTCTGCCCACAGAAGCTAATCGATTGTTTTGATTTGTTTTCCTTTCCCCAAACACCCAGTAATTGTTTCCTTAGTTGAAGTTTCATTCTCATATTGCTTCTGCAGTTCGTTCTGCTTATTGAGGTTGACATTATAACCATTTTAATGCTGTCCATATATATACATATGTACATATATAGACAGCATTAAAAATATATATGTATAAAATAATTATATGTGTATGTTTTTAAGTATTTATATATATTATATGGGTGTAAAATATATGTACAAAATATGTATATATACATATATATTTATCCAAGTATATATGTGTATATGTATATATATAAATGTATGTGTATATATACACATATATATATTTAATATATATGTGTGTATATATATATTATTTCTATATCTCCACTTGCAGGTAAATCTTACTTTCTGAGGCGCTCTGTAGGAGATGAGCTCACAAGTCAAGCAGGCACTGCCCCTGAGAGAAAGACTGACTAGATATTACCTTGCTTCTCTGCTATCAACTTTCTGAGTACCTGAGACCTTAATTTTAACATAGATAAAATTTGGGAGGGAAGGATCTCTCAAGGAAGAGGAAATAGATTATATACTTATGACAAAACCATAAGGAGACGGCATTGAAGATTGAATGGTAAGGGGGGAGGAGTCATGGAGGGACTATGAGGAGTGACAATTAGTTCTAACGCCATTTTAGGGGTCTTATGGAAACCCAATACTGTAGAAGCCTCTTAAAATATATGCATAGCCAGTTAGTGGTGGCGCACACCTTTAATCCTAGCACTTGGGAGGCAGAGGCAGGCAGATTTCTGAGTTCGAGGCCAGCCTGCTCTACAGAGTGAGTTCCAGGACAGCCAGGGCTACACAGAGAAACCCTGTCTTGAAAAACCAATACATACATATGCATATGTAAAAGAAACCAAATGCATATGTAAATGGAGTCACCAAATAACATAGGAGACTGTGATGGTTTGTATGTGCTTGGCCTGGGTAGTGGCAGTATTAGAAGGTGTGGCCTTGTTGGAGTGGGTGTGGCCTTGTTGGAGTGGGTGTGGCCTTGTTGGGTGGGCGTGGCCTTGTTGGAGTGGGCGTGGCCTTGTTAGAGTAGGTGTATCACATGAACTTAAGACCCTCACCCTAGCTGCCTAGAAGTCAGTCTTCAGATGAAGTTGTAGTACTCTCAGCTCTGTGTGCACCAAGCCTGCCTGGATGCTGCCATGCTCTTGTCTTGAAGATACTGGGCAGAACTTCTGAACCTGTGAGCCAGCCCCCATTAAATGTTGTCCTTTATAAGACCTGCCATGGTCATGGTGTCTGTTCATACCAGCAAAACCCTAACTGAGATGGAACAAAGCCCCAACTAAACATCTTTTGCTACCAAGTGAAGCATCCAGTACCAGGGACCTGTTATATCTAATTGAGTTGTTGGCCAAAGGGGCCTCCTGGGAACCCCCAAACATCCCAGGCTATCGACAAGGCTATTAGTTGTTCTCTATAACCTGATAATAAGACCCTATTCCTGAAGACAATACTTGCATGTGTCACTGGACAGAGAGAAGTTGAGCTGATGCCTAACTAGAGCCTTCACCTCTCTGGTTAGTGTTCACGGTGTCGGGAGGTATGCTGTGCATTATTGAAGGAGAAAAGTAACCACCAACCCTGCTACAAGCCCTGTGATCTATAACTATGGCCTTCCTGCATGATTCGCTGGCATGACAGTGGTACACATGTTGTGGGTAAGCAGTTACAGTCCATCTGATTCGACTTAAGGCCCACTCCATCAGTTAGTCAAGAACCTGAACAGGAAAACCCAAATACTATTGTTCTGCTAAAGGGACACAGCAACAAAATAATTCCTCATGACATTTTGCTATATCCATAGGCTATATCTTACTCAGACATCACTCCAGAAGCTTCCCCTTCTAGTGGAGGGGAGCTAAAACAGAGACCCACAACCCGACGACATACAGAAAGCTAGAGACTTTGGAACACTTGGTAATAAATGGAATATCCTCACGAAAGCTCCCCCCTTCATGGCTCATGGAACTATGCAGAAGAGGAGAGTGAGTAGATGACACCAAAGAAAGAGGGTCTTCTCACACAACAGGATTGACGGACATATGGACCTACAGAGACCGTGGTGACACGTGCAAGGCCGGCATAGGTTCGAGAGCCTCGGGGTTGAGAGAGAGAGAGATGGACAAGAGCATCTGTCTTTAACCAAGAAGCTATCTCCAGTTGGCAACTGCGGGCACCAGTGCTGTACACCAGCAAGAAATAAATCCTTTTGAAAGCATCTCTTTCCTGTAGTAACTGCAACGATGGCTGACAGATTTTCCACACAGATAAAATGACAGGGGGGAGAGAAAGGCCTTGAAAATTCGGTTTCTCATCCTTCTTATTTCTCCCATGGGGTCTCACTGGGTAGATAAACCACCCTTAAGGATAGGACCCACGACAAGCAGTGGATGGCTAATACGAAGTGAAGTCAGTGGTATTTCTGTGATTTTTTTTTATGACCCATAATTCTTTGCTTGGCCTTTAAAAAAAAATCTTACATGTCTTTTGCATGTATAGTATGTTTTCTGATTTTGTGTTTTTATGGGTTTTGTGTGTGTGTTTGTATGTTGTGCTTTTATTATGTTTTTATTTCATTCTGTTTTCTGGGTTTTGTTTCTTTTTGTTTTGTTTTGCTTTGTCTCGGTTGTTTGATTTTCTGCCTTGTTTGTTTTCTAAAGAGAGAGAAAGAACTGCCTAAGACTCTCTGGGAGGTGTGGCAGGATACTCAGGTAAGGGTTCCAGGACCCTTCCCTCTTCCTCCTCCTCCTCCTCCTCCTCCTCCTCCTCCTCCTCCTCCTCCTCCTCCTCCTCCTCCACCCCGCCCCCCTGTCAGAGATGTCAAAAGTCAACAAGCCCAGCTGGGATGATCTTTCAAAAGAAGACTGTCTAAACTCCTGAAGACATCTGCTGGCTCAGACAACAGTCCTGTGCACCAGCAAGAAATAAATCCTTTTACAAGCATCTCTTTCCTTTAGTAACTAATGATGGCTGACAGATTTTCCACACAGATAAAATGACAGGTGGAGAGAAGGCCTTGAAAATTCTGTTTCTCATCCTTCTTATTTCTCATTGATGAGTAGAATATTTGAAAGCATATGTTTCGCTGAACTGCTCTATTCATTGTTCTATCTCCTCGTCAGCAACAGGCTAGCTTTTCTGGTTAAGGACTTCGCCAGGCAGATGCCCCTTCTGCTAGAAGCAAAGATCACTGGGATGAAATCCCAGTGTAAAAAGGATGTTGACTCGATCATAATAGATTTTTAGGGTTTCCAGAATCCAAAATCAGTCTCGTGATGTTATGACCTCGATATCATCTGAGGACTGTTTGTGCTTTCACTGTGAATCAGTACTGTTAAATACAAGCATAAATTCTACAAATGAGGTAAATGAACTAAACGTGGCAAGGGAGTCCCTGAAATCAATGTGATCTGTTGGAGTAACTCAAATTCAGCTCTGATGGCCACAACAGTGCTTGCTGTTGCTGCCAACTGATAAACTCTTCAAAAGGTTGAGTTTTCCCAATGCATTTTTGACATATCACTAAATGTAACTAGAGCTTCCTTGGTAGGTGGTATTACACCTCTTCTTCTGGAATTATAACTATGAAATCGCCATTCTGATGCTTCCTGGGCTCCTCGTATTTCTGTTTGAGGAAGATTTTAATTGACCAAAGCCTAAAATAGTAAATTCGTTCTCCCCACGTCTCTGTAATTCATGTGTAGGACAGCTCTTATCCAAGATGGTTTGGGCAGTGAACAGGATTAGCAAGAAGGCCTTCAGACTTCACTGGCATTGCCACACCCGTGTCCCAGCTGTCAGTGAGCCCTCCAGGATCACAGCTGTGTTCCACCTCTGATCCACAGCGTCCCCAAGGGAACCATTAAATGGAATCATTTCAGAGTAACCAGAGCTCAATAGTATTTGAAGCAGTACATCAGGTTAAGTCCGCAAACTTACCGTCAGTGGTTTCCCCAGGGAGCATGGAATTTGACTTTCTCTTTAAGACCACACTGACAGAAAGATGGAGGACTACAGACAGCAGCGGGCATTACATTCCCAGATCTGAGCTAGGCGGCCTCAGCAGTTAAGCGGAATTGGTAACGAACAGTGCCGCGGAACTGGCCCCCATTGGCTATTCCACGGTACTTGTCAGAAGACCAACAGGAAATTTGGAAGGTGCCTAGGCGAGGCAAATTTGCTCCTCCTTAGCCTGGGGGAGCCAGACGGCATTGTGCCGGGAACTTGGAAGAAATTATGGTGGACAGACTCTATTACTAAAGCATGATTGATCACTGGAATATCCAGTGTCGTCCAGTCGGTTCTATTTGGAACAACGAGAGATCACAAGCAGCAGAGCCCGTTTGCACAGCCCCTCTCCACTCACACTCTCAATATGGAAGACTACACATGGCAGATTTAATTAGGCCCTGCAAAAGAGATCGAGGTCTGACCCAGATACCCTATGAGTAAAGCCCGCCTAATCAAGATAGCGTTCATTTCCTAAGTGCTTGTTTGTGACGCGCAAGGATGTATTTACGTGCACTCTGTTGTTCTGCAGAGGAAGGTAGAGTTTGGCTTTATTAAAACTGGAGAAACTGAGGCTTGCGAGGAAAGCGCGCCCGGCTTTTCAGCTGGCAAGGGCTGGAGCCGTGGGTCGCAGTGGCTGTCACCGACAGGAAACCTCGAGGTTCTTCAGTTCCCCACACCTGCTGCGATGCCACCTCTTAATTCACAGAGGCCTTCCCCAAGCCATTCCCAGGGAGCTGGATTTGAATATTCACAGTTAATTTTCGAGAGAGACCATGATCCTCGGTGCTTGGGCCAACGTTGTGTGACCAGAGAATGGGAGGACCAGCAGAGGGGTCTGATTCCAGAATATATGTCCCTCATCAGTTCAAGCAGGTGTTCAAACTCATCAGAAAGACGTGGATTCGATTTAGAGGCTCTTTTATCTGCATCGTAATGAGATGTTATAAGTATGAAACAGAATGCATATACGCCTCACATAATAAAGAGAAATGTAATATGAGAATGTATGGGGTGAGAATGGGTCATCCTATAGGCTATTTCTCTTTTAAAGAGTATTTACTTTGTTTTATGTGTATATGTGTGCATACATGGTTCCTGTGTTCCACTGGCTTGCAGGTGCCATTGGAAGCCAGAGGGCAACAGAGTCCATGGAAGGGACCTTACAGGGGTTATGAGGCACCTGGTGTGGGTGCTGGGGTCTAAACTCGGTTCCTCTGGAAGAGCAGTAAGCCCTCTTAACTGCTGAGTCATGTGTCATCCACACACATACACACCCCAACGCCGTCATGTAGGATATTTTCAGTTATAAGGTATGAGAAAACCTCAAGTACCCATATCATATGCTATCTAGCTAATAGGCCTCCAAATTGGACCATTGTCGTCCCCTTACCATCAATATTTAATAGTGTCAAATCCTTCAGGGCTGGACCCATCCCACAGTTGTTGTTTGTAGCTTTGTTTACTCCTATTTAGCTCAGCAACCACTCGTTTGATTGTGATATATAGTGGCAGTAACTAACAAGCAATTTAATCCATCCACTTATTTAATAATTAATCAATGAAGTGCTTATTATAAGCTAGGTATCCATCTAGCCACAGGGGATTCTGTGGTGAACAAAAGACACAGTTGTTTCTAGGAGTTCACCCCAAGGCGGGGTGTGGGGGTGTGGGGGTGTGGGGGTGGGGGTGGGGGGTGGGGGGTGGGGTGGGGTGGGGTGGGGTGGGCTTGGTGGGGGGGACCAAGATGAACTTGTTCAGACGCCAACCAGGACACTTTATGAGAAAGACTTCTTATGTTTGAATCTGGGACTGGGTGAGAGCATGCATGAATATATTGGTCGAAAGAAAAGAATGTGTAAAGTCCTGGAGAGAAGAAAAAGAAGCAGCCTAAGGTATTGTGAGTCTGTCCTGCTTGGAGCAGACCGGAGAGGGAATCGGAGAAGGCGCCAGAGTGTCTTAGGCATGCTAGCAATTGTCAGGCCATCAGTAAGAAGACACCACGCCACCAAGCACCACAATGTGCCTTAGACATTCCTAACAACCCCCCACAATTCAGTCTTTACCCCCCCCCAACCCCCCCCACCCCCAGCCCATTCCTGAGCTGTCTGATGCCAGCATCATAGGAAATGATTTTAGCTTCTTCTCTCCACTGCCTCAGCTCTTGGTTTGGGGGAATCTTGACAAACCCATGAACTAAGAGAACAGGGACCCCACCCATCTCTTCTCTCTACTTCGCTGAGATTGAGACACACCTTGTAGTTGGCTTTGAGCAGTTCGCTCGGTTCCTCTGACTCTCCCTTTCTTTTATTAAATGAGGAACCTGATTGTTCTAGTCTCCGGTAGTTGGGCCGAAGAAAGCAAATAAGTGCAAAATATTTGGCACATAAAAAATCTTATGCATAGCGGCTTGGTGTTTCTAAGTAGCTTATTAGTTGCCTGTTTATATCTGGGGGCGCTCCGTTTGCTATACAGTCTTTAGTTTTATAGCATCTCTTCACTGCAAAGATCACCAACAATCAGTGACCTTGCTCGATGACATACTAAGTAGCCAGGGAGACAGAAGTTGAAAGTTAATAAAGCCAATCAAGCTTGGGGCGTCAGCCTCATCTTTATCAATAGCCTGCAGTATTGCTAGTTCCTGATGTACTTGCCTGATGTACAGATAAGTCTTCACACTCATTTCTTTCTCCCCCTGCCCCCCCCCCCCCGTCCCCTGGCACATTGGAGAGATGTCTGCAGAAGGTTTCCCCAGCGCTGGCGAGACCCAAGTGATTTCCTACGTAATGTACCACAAATGGATTTAGAAATGCCAGCTTTAGATGCTGTGATGCATATTCAGAATTCCCACACACACACAGTAGATTCAACAGTCTCGTGGTTAAATTAAAGATGCCTCCTTCTGTTTCATGCGCTGAAATATTAATAAAGTAGAAAAATCAAAGGAGAGCAGTTTAGGGACTCGCGTGTGCTCTGATTGTGGCTAATTTCTACCGGTCCAGTTTTAGACAAAGTCGAGAGGGCTAACACTGCAAAGGAACACAGAGAGGGAAACAGGAATGACAAAGGAACAGAACCGAAATCAAAGGGTTGCGATCCAGACACCACTGTCGCCTATAAAGCATTGTTCGAGCCCTCAGGCTTACAACATCCCCAGCTACGGCTGGGCAGCTCCAGCAAGAACTGGCAACCACTGAGCATTGCGGTAGAGCACTCGATGTATATTGCCAGCTGGAGAAAAGCTCTGTCCTGTACTTTGGAACATCCTGGTTTGAAATGACTTTTCAGTGCTGTCCCAGAGCCAACTTCCTGGGGAGGACTACAGGGTCTCTTCTTCCTGCCTTTTCTTAGACAGGTCAAATAAGACTGCCTTCTCCCTAGAAACAGACTGTGGAAAGAAAAGGAAAATTACAAACAAACAGCAAGTCATTTCAGTCCCTGCTGACTAAGGACCAGGTGCCCGAGGGCACAGTGGAAAGAAGCTCCTGCAGTAACTATGTGGCCAAGTCTTCTTGGAACTGAGATGCAGAAAGAAACAATGTTAAGAGATTAGAGGTGTTCACTGGAGACTAAAGGGCAGCCCTCTCCTTAATGGATTTCCTCCATGCAGGTACAGTGCCCTAACTCATTTGTGTATGCAGCAAAATAACCTCCAGGGCTCCTACAATCCCCCAAATTAAAAGCATGGACACACAGATCAGTTGTTCAAATGTTTTGGGGGATTCTTTCTCCTTTCGCTGGCCAGCTATGTTCTGCGTGGCTCTGTTCTCCAGCAGGCTCTCCACACTTAGACCAGACATGACCAGGAGTGGCACCGAATGCCCTTCTAATTGGTCTTAAAATCTCATGTAAAGGATTTCACCCACTCAAGAACTACAGGCACCACCTTGGGACCACCGCGAGGCCATGTGACCCGAAATACGTATAGTTAGGACTTTCTAGAGGAAACCTGAACTTCTAGTACCGGAAGGAGGGATGGTCTGCTGGCCCTTGGGTTGATTCCTTGCCTCCTTCAGAAGCAAATCAGATCATTCACACAGCACCTCAGCTACTGGTTTCTTTACAGATGGCCCAGACCTGCCATGACTCCTCTGGAAAACATCTAAATGTATCTCAGTTCATGCGGGCTCCCAAGAGCTAGTCCTTTTTGAAGCTTCAATAGGTCATCGGCAGATGTGACAAGTTCTTTCTTAAGCATGCTGACACAGGATACTTTAACACCCATGTTAAATCAAGCAGCATGCCGCCATAGCTCAAAGAGAAATTGAGGGTGCTCAGGCCCGCTCCCCTACGGAGATTAACTGCAAGTGGGAGAAGCATCTTGACCTTTTTTTTTTTTCCTTGTAGAATTACTACTTTCATCTTTCTTTCTGAGAACTTTCACATGTTTCCCTGCTTCGCTGGTTGGCTAAGGACCACCATCATTTAGGTTAATGATCCCCGGGAAGTCTTGGTTAATATCAGGATTTATAAGTGTCTTATGATGGGAATTGAATACATGGCTTATGTTGGCCTGTGAACTAAGAGGATGTAACTCTCCAATCGAATAGCATTCACGTGACCAAAGTGATTGCTCGTACTGTCAATTACAATGGTGCCTATGTCTGTGTGAAAAAAAAAAAAAGAATCATAGATGTACACACACGCGAGGTTCATTCTACTTATTACTACGTACGTGTAAGGAACAAATGTATGCAATATAAAAACTGACAAGAATGAATGTAACCCAGCCTAGAGTGTGTGTGTGTGTGTGTGTGTGTGTGTGTGTGAGAGAGAGAGAGAGAGAGAGAGAGAGAGAGAGAGAAATGTGATAAGGTAAACACCCTAACTAAGGTGAACACCTTAACTATAATTGGGTAAAATGTATCCATGAAAACTAAGGCTAGAGTATGTGCGTGAATGCAATAAGCAGAACGCCCTAGTTATAACTGGCTGAAATTAATTTAAGAAGCTCAGGTCTAGCCTTGGCAACTTGCTCGCTTCCTGGAGCCCCACGGAGAGGCAGTTGAGAGAAGGGCTCCTTCTGGAGCCAGCCCACCGCTCCAGGCTCCTGCTGCCAAACAAGACAGAGCCCGCAGAGCACCGCTAGCTCCAGCAAAGCTGGAGGACTCGTTGGGCACTTACCGGACATGCGGCCGCCGCCCCAAGCCACAACATCGATCAGACCGGAGGTCAGCCTTCGAGTTCTGAGGTTTTCCTTCTCACCTTCTCACCCCAATTGACAGTTCAGGACAGTTTTTTGACAGTAAGGATGTGAACTCTTCCCCCACCCCCATTGGATATTTTCTTTATTTACATTTCAAATGTTTCCCCCTTTCCAGGTCTCCCCTTCTGAAACCCTGTATTCTATCCCCCCTCCCCCTGCCTCCCTCCCTGGCATTCCCCTCCACTGGGGCACGGAGGATATGAACTCTTATAATAAGTCCGTAAACTGCCTCGGTAACATTAATCGGATGGCTCAGAATGGTTCTTTTTTATAATTTCTGCTGTTTGAAACCAGAAAAACCAAAGTTTCTACTGTAAGGTCAAAGGCTTTTGTGTATGCAGCAAAACGACTTCATTGACTCCTACAGCCTCCCCCCTCCCCCCCAGTTAAACGCATGAAACACACAGGTCAACTGGGCAAAGCTGAAAGATACTCAGCATCTTCATTCCCTGCTTCCCTGTCCTTCAGACAAGTCCTCTGACTAATTTCAAGAGAAACAGCAGCAACAACAACAATGAGCGGCCAGCCAAGGGAGTCTCACTACTGAAACTGTGACTTAGCCTAGTCTCATTACTGAAACTGTGACGTAACCTAGCTCCCGGACACCGAGAATGAAAGGGCATTTACTTAAGGTCAGGTACACCAGGTTGAAGGCATCTGCCAAGATAGAACTGTGGGAAATGTGTCTTTAAGGCCTACCAAAGAGTCATGGTGAATCTCATTGGAAGGCAAAGTACTTCCATATAAGTCTTTATACAAAGATGGCAAGGAAATATGTCTACTAAAGGGATATAAAATGGAAAGGTATCATGATGTTGAGACTGATTTTGAGGATGCTCATTGGACAGTGGGGATGGTAGCTGCACGTGGAGCTTAGTACACCCCCAATCAGGATCTCTCAGCTCTGCCGTGCTCTGAGGAGCTTCTAGTCTGTCCTCTTCCTCCAGCTTTCAAGTGACACAGAGATAGATAATGGAAGAACCACTCAGAGACACTTTGCTTGCAGTCCTAACCCCAGGCTATGGAACTTTTTGTCCTCTTTTAAGCAAGAAAAGTAACTGTTATTCAAACGACAAGACATTGAAATTTCCCCCTCTAGATTGCGACCATTCATAGTTAGAACATTCTAGCACTAATTTGTAGACAAGTGTCTAATATCTGGTCATCAGTATGTTCATACCGATCTGGGTCCAAGTGGTTCATTCAGCTAAAACTTAAAGATGTGCTTAAGTTACATTCCTCATATTTAGACATTAGAGTTTCGGCGGTTACTCTGGTTTTGGTGTCGCTCGGCCATGGGAGACGCTGAGGGAAAAGGCCGTGGAAGGGGACTGCCGCTTATATGTAGTTTTGCCCTTCGTCAGCCAAGCATCCTTGGGGTAAGCCCCTCAACTCCCTCGTCTACCTAATTTGTATGGTAATATAGCAACCATGTAAGATAACCCACAATTAATTCGGGCATGATTAATATAAAAATACTTGAAAGTATGAATGACCCTTCTCAGGTACTTGTGAACATCAGTGCCACTACAGACAACTTATCAGGGGAGTAAATTCAAACTCTGACTCCTGCCCCAGCCACTGAGAGAGGGGGTCATTATCTACCTAGATTTTTCATGTCCCCTGATCTAAGTTGATTTGCACAAACTAGTTTCTAATCTTCTTGTAATAGGTAATGCTACATTAAATATACACTTATGTATGTATATATTTATATACTATATTCTATGTACTATGTACTATATTATATGTGTATGTGTATGTATATATACATACACATATACATATTCATGTATATAGACATACAAATATACATCATATACATATACACATACACATACATATACTTGCAAAGAAAAAGGCAAAACCAAACCAAATAAAAATATAGACTGGGAAATGGAATGTGGCTTATGGACATGGTATGCAAGAAAAGCTGATGTTTTTAACAAAATGTCAAATGCTCAATTTTACCAAAAAAGATTGGGGAGCCAGATGCAGGGATGAAATCTGGTAACTCAGAGAGGCGGAGAAAATTCCACTTTTCTCCACAGACAATGTCACTAAAAGAAGCTCTCCTTCTCTACGTCTCCAAAACCCTTCAAACTGAATGTCCCTCCCCCCTGCTTCCTGTCTGTCTGTCTGTCCAACCTCCTGACTTCTTACTCCATGAGTTTTTCCTATAACTGGTCACTTGCTCCACCTCTTGACCTATGGTCGATTAACTTAATTGTGTTTACAATGAACAGGAAGCTCTTGGATTAAAAGTGTGTGCTGGGGCTGATCTGCATGACAACTAGAAACAGGTTTTTTTTCAGAAAACAACACAATCTCCAGGTTCACAGTGTGATCCTCCAACAAGATTCATTATGGGCTATGTCAAAGTTTCTACTTAGCAGCTTTGAGTCTGAAATATTGGAAAGGGAGCAGAGGGTGTTTTCAAAGGTGTGTGTCATGGATTACAAATAATGTCTACATCCAATAATCTTTCAAGAGATCCAGATTGGGTTCCAGTTGTCATTGGACTGGGGTCTGTGCTTTGTTGTGGAGTATCATGTGAGAGCGGTCCATATTTCAGTCCTCATGTGTAGTTGGCTTATGTTGTCATACTGTATGAAGTATACCAAACAGTACCTCTAACCATGCTGTAGGAAGCTTTCCTGATATATAACTCCTCTCCCTAGTTTACCTTGTCATAGGGTGAAATACACCCTAAACTTCATAGGATGGCTCTTAGTCTGTAGTGAGAATTTTGGTTTCTTTTAAAACCCAGTAATGTTATGTGAATATGATTTTGTTTTAAACCTAGGTGTGGAATATGGGGCTGCTTCATATTGTCCATGGTCCTTAAGTAGGATTTGTCTCATGCTCTTGGAGGGGCGTGATTTTCGCCAGCTGCAGATAGTTTACATTTGGAATTCTGAGGACTCTTGACAAGGTATAAATGCTTGAGCCCAGAGAGGGTCTATGGAGGCTGCTACTCCCCCTGCTAGTTTCTGCTGCTGCTTTTGCTTATGTTTGCTGGTTTGCTGGTTTGTTGGTTTTCTGGTTGGTTTTCTGATGTTCCGGTTGGTTTGCTGGTTTGACTTCCTGGCTTTTGTGGGTGTGTTGTTTGGAGACATTCTGACAGTGAAGATTAGACTTGCCCTAAGGAACTCTGACACCCCGTAATCAGCAGGAAGGAGCCTGTAGAGGTCTACGCCTCTGTTCTCCTCTAACCTTCTTTTTTGGGAGGTAGAAGGAATTGGGGTGCAATCAGGGTCGGAAGGTTGGTAGATAACAGAACCCAATAAATTAGTCCAAAAAGTACACCAATAGTCTTCTCCTACCAACCCGCCACCAGTGACTTGCCAGTAACTTCCTACGAGACCGCACACATCTCTGCAAAGGGGCATTGCCTCAACATTAACTCCTCTGGCACAAAGCCTGACCTTTGGCTTTAGTCACATTTGGAAAAGCAACTGGAGAAAAAGAGACTGTTGAAGGCATCTCCCAGACACATGACTCCACCTATGACAATGCATGGCTAAAGAAATCACTACTACCCTGTGGTTGGCATGACCTAGAAAAATGATTTCTCATTGGAAACAACATTTAAATGCCTCTTTGCAAATCTGTTCCCTGTGATTAATTTGGTTTGTTCTGAGGGAAAAAAATCACCCACTAAATGGTTGAGGACCATAAGCTTGATCCAGTGACCAACTCCATACAAGGAAGAGCAAACTGGCCATATATGCCATTATACAGTGCGACAAACATTAGCACTGAGTTGATCAAACCATTCCTGCCCTGACCTATCAAATAGCAGAGTTAAGACTGATTGAATAAAGGCCTCTCACCCCATCCTCTATAACCAGTGAACTTCATCACCTTGGTCTCTGTTGCCGGTCTCTGCCAACTCCATCTCTTGCAGTGAGCCTCGTTTCCACAGGTCAGCTTCTCTAGTGCTGCAGACTGTGCCTGAGCTGACTCAGGACAGTCCACACTTTGTACATAGCAGTCATGCTTTGGTGTTAAAATCTACAAAAGATTGGGGTGTTGACCTTCCCATATAAAAGGTGTAAGTTAAATAGCTCAAGCCTTCATCAGTCTACACAGAGAACCACAAGCATCCACTCTGTTTTCCAAAAAGAATATCCTCTGCACCACCAGACTCCTAATAGCAAGGACCCAGTCGTATTTGTTATAAATAAATCAGTAGATAATCACAAATCAGCACTTGACAGTAGCCACATCCAGAGGCTTGGTGAGGGCCGGCCTAAACCAGCTATAAATTTTATGGCATTGTTTTTTAAAGGAGGCACTTATTAGCACTTTGTCTTCCAAGGTCATGGGAAAGAAAGCAGAGACAGGAGAAGGAGAGGCGTCTAGAGTGCCTAGCTTTGGAAGACTACATGAGACAAAGGAAAGATGATGGGGTGGGGGAGGAGTTACCAGAAGACAGGATGCTAGCGACTCATAAAGCTGTTTAGGGCAGAAAGGTTCAGTTTGATGTTATCCTCAAGGGATAACTGCAGATTTCTGTGGAACTGTGACCTGGCAAATATACAAAATGGATGGCTGCTTTTTGACACCTGGGTGGAACTGTAGAGGACTGAACAAGAAGGAGATAAGAAATACGTATCTGTAGCATGACTGAACTCCGAAAGACCCAACAAGCGGCTGAAAGAGTCAGATGCGGATATTTGCACCCAACCAGTGGACAGAAGTAACTGACCCCTGTTGTTGAACTAGGGAAGACTAAAAGCTGAGGAGGACCTGTAGGAGGACCAGCAGTCTCAATGAATCTGGACCCCCGGGATCTCTCAAACACTGGACCACCAAACAGGCAGCATATACCAGCTGATATGAGGCTCCCAACACACATACAATAGAGGACTGCCGGGTCTGTGTTCATTCAGAGCTGATGCACCCAATCCTCAAGAAACTGGAGGCCCCAGGGAGTTTAGAGGTCAGGCGGGGGTGGGGGTGGGGACATCCACGTGGGGATAGGGGTGTGGGGAGGAGGTGTGGGATGTGGAACAGAGGGTGAGTGGAGGTATGGATAAACTATGGAGAATAAACAATTAATTAATTAATTAATTAATTAATTAAAAATGTATCTGCTAAAAAATAATAGATAGCAGTCGAGAACGCCTGCTCCAAAGTGGATGATAACTTGGTTCAGTCTTAACCATCACAAAACCTCCCCTGGACACTGGATTGAATATCTCTTTAGAACTGGGATTCCTCTACCAACCTGACATAAACACACTAGCATTTCTGATTCCATAAGAACCTAAACACCTGAAGCAGCATGAAGGTTCAGCGTTCTGAAGTCTACCAGGCGTGTGTAATAATCATTTTGATGTCATTGGGCAGCTCTAACTCAGAATGGTGTTTTTGTTTTTTGTTTTTTTTTTTAATAATTAAAGCAAAATCTGGAAGGACACATGGCTTAATAACCTGAAGTCCAGGGCTGAATAAATGGCTCGGAATATGCACTGCCCTTGTCGGGGAGCCGCATCAGGGAGCTCCCAACTGTCTGTACCTCTAGCTCCAGGAGATATCATGCCCTCTGCTGGATTCTGGGGACACTTGCACTCATGTGCCTGCACACACACACACACACACACACACACACACACAATTATAAATACATCTTCAAGATTAATCAAGGAAGAACCAAACTTTAGCTTCAGCTGCAAAGACAGGGCCACATGCATGACAGCCTCGACCCAGGAAGGGATTAGCTGTCTGGCTGATGTGTACATTTAGTGTTCTTCACGAGTAACCTATCCAATAAAAACCCGTGTTGACTTAGGAAGCAGCTGGTCTCCAGTCAGCCAGACTCCACCTTGTATGGAGCAGTGGTACGGAGCTGCCTTTCCCCACCAGGTACAGAATTAATCTCTGCTACTGTAGCCCCCTCTACCCTTTAAATGTGTTTACATCGTTGTTTCCTGTCTCTGGCTTTTCCTGTTGCTGATCTTTCTTCTATCATCTGAGATCTTGCCTTGGCACTTTGACTGTGTCACCCAAACTTTGTTCTTTTATTTTTTTTTCTCAGATAACACAGAGGTATTATTGAATTCATGCATATTGTATAAGGGGCCCTTTTAAAATTTCCTATGATGGGGCTGGAGAGATGGCTCTGCAGTTAAGAGCACTGACTGCTCATCCGAAGGTCTTGAGTTCAAATCCCAGCAACCATGTGATGGCTCACAACCATCCGTAATGAAATCTCATGCCCTCTTTTGGTGCATCTGAGGACAGCTACAGTGTTCTTAGATATAGCAATAAATAAATCTTTAAGCCGGAGCGAGAGGGGCCGACCAGAATGAGCAGGGCATTTCCTATGATAATCCAGTGAGGAAAGCTATAGAAAATCAGGAGAGCCAATAGCTTACGGTTTTACAAGTTAACCACCCATAAAACACTGGAAATAGGTTGACTATAGAAACGAGGCTTCCAATACCAATAATATTTTACTGCAGGGTCTTGTGTGAGCAAGAGAAAGGTGTTCAAAGTAAGTGCCAGACTTGGCTATGGTTGGGGCTGTGTGCAGATGGAGGAATCATTTTCCCAAGGGAAAAGAAGTGTGGAACTGTTTGGAGATTATTAATGATTACAAGCAAAGCGGAACCTAGGAAGAACAAAACCCCTGCATCTTTGTGATTCACCACCTGAGACTCTTCCACCTGGAAAACGAAACAAAAGCAAATGAAGGAAAAAAAAAAGGCGAAGACATATAAAGGCACGGTTGAATAAAGACAGATCAAACAATTTGTTTTTATGAGCAGCAATCAACTTGCACAAAAGGAAACAGAAAGCTATTTAAATAAGAAAAAGCAAATACTTCATGTAAGAATTACAATTTCAGCATTCATTTGCTTGAGTCCAATAAGTTTGTTCTGTGTATCTTGTGGAGACCTGTGAGTTCTTCCTTCTCTGACCCAGGACAGAAGCCAGACTGTCTTCCTCTATGTCTGTCAAAATGAAAAACACAGATCTCTTGAGTCACGGAGAAGCCTCATGTTCCTGATCTGCTTCTCAAACTCACCTTTAACAAAGACACTGAGCTGTGCTCTTTTCGGCAGAAGGTAGACCAGATGGACAGATCTGTCTTCAAGCCTATCCCTGAGCCAGTTGTTTAAACACCTGCCTAGGCTGTCACAAAGGACCCACACATAGTAGAACCCTGTTGTCCTTTTGTAAAGATTTCTTTGTTTTTACTTACATCAGTACACTGCAGCTATCTTCAGAGACATCAGAAGAGGGCATCGGACCCCTTTACAGATGGTTGTGAGCCACCATGTGGTTGCTGGGAAGTGAACTCAGGACCTCTGGAAGAGCTGTCATTGCTTTTAACCGCTGAACCATCTCTCCAGCCCCCTGTTGTTGTCTTAATGTGTAGTTTTCCTCTCTTAAAATTCGCACTAAGAAGGGATGCATATGAACTAATATTCGCACCAGCCCCGAAACATATAATCTGATGATGTCTGAACACTCCCAAGCCTCTGCCCTCTCATCTCTAAAATCAGGGTTGGATGTTCCCCGGCATCCGGAAGCTCCGGAGTGCAGTGAGAAATGCTTCAGAACCATCTTAGGCAGCACAGTGCTTCAGGGCAGTCCCTTGAGGAGTTACCCAGAATCCCATCTCCTTAAAGAATTCCCATTCTCAAGCTCTCCATTGTCTCTGGCGGGGCAGACGCAGGGCCTAACTGCAGGGTTATCTGGCATTCTCTGTCTCCCCTCATGGCCATCTTCTCATTACCCATCTATTGCCACACACATGCTGGACATACATGGAGGTCTCAGGGCCCCATCTTTGTTACTGCCCACAGGTCTGGGCACCTGAGGTTGGCTGGTGTAGACTCTGCACCTCCATTAGGCTGGTCCTAGCTTACAGAGCAGCAGGAGATGAGGAGATGCAGAAGAAAGCAGGGTTTCTGAGGTGGGAGCTCTGAGTGGAAGACTGCTGGGAGGATTTGCAGACAGAGACCTAAATGAATATGAAGGGGGGGGGAGAAGGAGAGGGAGAGGGAGAAGGAGAAGGAGGGAGAGACAGACAGACAGACATTTGGAACCCCTTTGGCAAGCCAGCCCATTCGCATCAGTCAGGAGTTCTCCTGACTGTGTATACTCTATCCTAACAACTCATTGAAGTTGACCCTCAGCGGATCATTCCTAGGAAAGAGAGCATCTCACCACACGGATAACAGAGATCGCATAGCCTGCGGTTTCTTCTGCACCGCAACTCGTTTCCAGTCCCCTCCTTGCCAGGGCCGACCAGACAGACACCTGATTCCACATCACACACAGCATGAAACCCAGATGGGTCCAAGTGTCCCATTTACTTCGATCTTTTCGCAGCTTTGTCAGGCCCTGAAAAATGTGACTCCAAAGCCAAGAATTTGAGATTATCAGGGTGGCGGGAAGAGGTCAGAAGGTGTGTTAAGCTATGCCAGAGATCCCTTGCTACCTTCAAAAGCACGGCAGACGCTGCCTCCCCAGGTCCTTGTCTGCTGCCCTGTGGCACTTTACGAGAACAGAGTTTCATTTGAATGTAGCCTGAGCTACCCCCATCTCCCAACGGGCTCCTTTAAGCACAGCCCACTTCAAGCCATATATACTGGGGTCAGTTCCCTGAAGGTCTTTGAGCAAGGGTGGAGTTCCCTTCAAGAAATGAGAAAGATGGTAGGTTCTGCTGAAATCTACCAGTCCTGTCAACTTTAGGCCTGCCAATGTGCACTGCTTTAAAAGATGTCACTGTAAAAGGACATGCCAAAATTAAATCTGGCCAGTGAAGTCTTGGCTGTGCTGGACAGTTTCAATTTAACTAGACCGTTGTTCATTCTCCCCTTGTTGGATGATGGCCCTTGGAGTTTCATAACCCTCGGTTCATCTCCCTCCCTGTCAGCTCTCTGATGGGGACTTGATGTGGACCCAGGTCGTGACTTGTGGGTTTTGGCTCCTCCCCCCACCCCTAAGAAAATCACACAAGAGTAAGAATGTTTCCCACAAGATCTACAATGTAGAAGAATCCACAGTGCATCCCAGAGAAGCACAGGCCCGTGGCACACGCTCGCCGGGCACACAGTAGCCACTTCTTTGGCTGAATAGGGCCTTCATTTGGTGTGTGTGCTTGTTCTTTATGCTGCTCCCTGGGCTACCAGACATGCCTCTGTCTGCGCACTCATTTGTGCCAGGCCAAAGCAAAAAAAAAAAAAAAAGAAAAAAAAAGAAAAAGAAAAAAAATCAGAAAAAGCAAGATAATGACGGAGATCAGAAAAAGCAAATAGGACCCACTGACTTCCTGCTCCATTAATTATTTTTGGCATTTTCCGCATGTTATAATTTACATATAACCCCCCCCCACACACACACACACACACACACACTGGTTCACATGTTTGAACAGTTTATCTCAGCTAGCCATCATGGACTGGGAGGTTGGAGAATCTTCAGGAGGCAGACCTAGGTGGTGAGAGAGGATCTCGGCGGGTCAAACTTGCGTCTTTACAACCCAGACCCCCCATCCCCCCACCCCCCACATTAGCCCCACCCCCACTTCCGGTCCCAGAACCCCCCACCACACTTCCGGTCCCATCTCTTCTTCCTGTTCAGCTGCGATGCGAAGGCTTAAGAATCCATACGCTGCCACGCCTTCCCCACTATGGCGAATGGTATCCGTTCAAAGCATAAGCCAAAAATGAGGTTCTTCTCTGTGATTGCTTCTTGGTATTTGGTCGCGGAAGGACGAAAGGAAACTAACGCACTGCATGTTCCCGCCGAGCCTGCAGGAGCCCAATGACCTTCTTGGTCCTCATAGTGACCTTGAAAGGTTATTGACGTTCGGACTCCTTCATCCTATGCTCGAAGTCCAATATTCTGTGCATCCAGAGCTCTGGGGACGTTTCTCAGTAAACACACACAAAAAAGAGAATCTTCAAAGCATCTGTAGCCATCGCCTGTTAGGATGGGTGCCTGGGGAAGCTGGGAGGTAGAGATACCAGGTTGGCGAACGTTTTCCTATTTTCCCACATAGCCTATAAATTGGGCTGTGTGTGATCACAGAGATGTAGGATTGAAAGCAGCTGTTAATCATTCGGTCTGTCTTCTAAGGTTCCTTTATGCTTAGGAAACGTAGCTGGTTTTAAATGGCATGCACCCACAATATATCTATTGTGGAAAGTTTTTTATTTAGTCAATAAAACTATTTAAATCATTATCACATCTGTGCTATACCTCAACTCGACCCTAGCTAGAGTCATCCGAGAGGAGGAAACTTTAATTGAGAAAATACTTCCATAAGGTTGAACTGCAGGCAAGCCTGTGGGGCATTTTCTTAATAATTGAAGGGAGCCGGTCCAACCCATGATGGATGGTACCGTCCCGGGGCTGGTGGTGCTGGGCGCTATAAGAAAACAGGATAAATAAGCATGGGAAGCAAGACAGTACACAGTACTCCAAGGCCTCTGATTGTGCTCTCGTCTCTAGGTTCCTACCCAGTTTGAGTTCCTGCCTTGACTTCTGTCAGAGATTTTGCCTTGACTTCTGTCAATGGACCCTGACTTGGGATATTTAACCCAAAATATTGGGATATTTAGCCCTTTCCTCTCCAAGTTGCTTTGGTCCTGGTGTTTTACTGTAGCGAGAGAAACTAAGACAAACATTATTTTGCATTCGTTTTAAAATAACAAAGCAAATTCAAGCATGTGAGGAGCTTTTCATAACCCGCCAAGGGTTCTACCTCTAACAAATCTGTTTTGTTTCATTGGACATTGCTATCCTCTTCCAAACAATACAAATGAAACACCAGAAGAGCTATGGTGTAGATCACGTGGCCTGGATAAAGGAAAGGGGCAATTATCAATGCTGTAAGATGTAATCTAGAGTTTACGTCCCATAAATGGGTTGGTATAGTCATTTAGAGTCTGAAAAGTGAAGACCGAGGATTCGGAGCCATTGGAGCTGTGTCTAGATTTCCTTCCACAAGTTGTTAGCTTTTAGGAGCACACCAAGGTCTTGGGTGGATTTGATATACCAGACCCTCCATAACCTGATCCCTAACCACCACACATTTCCTCTTCCTCCCCTCCAATCCTCACACCCCACAGTCCACTTCATTAATATCATAGAACTTGTGAAAACACTATAGAACACCGCAGAGCATTCTTCCTGATCCTCTCTCCCACCCCAGTCTCTTATCACAGATCCGTGACTCCCTCATGGTCATGATCCACTTTGTATCTTAGAGCTACGTTTAGATGGAACCTTGGGACCACATCTATCCATTATTAGTCTGTGTTAGAATCTCTCACCTTCCGGGCCAGTTCTTTTCTCAAACACAGCCTGAATTTTAAACTTTTATCCCATGCTATAGTACAATGCCTGGTGAGCGGGGGGGGGGGGGGGGGAATTCAGTCGTAAACAAATGCACAAGTTTATAAGTAGCTTGAGTGGGCGACAAATACGGGCTCCTAGATTCCCCCCCCTGCCCCCCGTGTCTGTGTTCCACAGAGCTCTCCAGTTGCACATTAGTTTGAGAACTAGTGACTCTGCCCCCTGACCTTCTGCTGCTATAAATATCTGGAGGATTGATTGTCTACAGCTTTGGGTTTGGCAATTATTAATGTGTCTGCCTGGCTCGGTGCTTCACTGATACATGGTGTGTGTGTGTCTGTGTGTGTGTGTGTGTGTGTGTGTGTGTGTGTTGTGTGTGTGTGTTTCACACAGTCTGGTTCTTACCTCCTCCCCTAGAAGTCCAGGCAGGGACCCAAGCAATCCTTTCACTGTTCTCAGCACCTGGCACCTGCCATGCACTCAGGATGGTGCTTGAATAAATGTATGCAAAAGTCAAGTGGGTGCTAAAGTAAAGCAGATTCCTTAAAACTGTTTTATGCATGTCTCTGCGATAGAACAGTTGGTGTTTAAAAAACCCAAGGCTACCAGGGGGTGGGTGGGGGTGGGGAGGAGATGAATAACCTTGCCTCTAGTAGGAACCAAGTAAAAGAAGAGTCTCTTCAGCGTAGTCATAGCTCTCCCCACGTTGGTCATCAACTCCCACCACTGTCCTTGAAGGAACATCTGGGACGTCCTAAGGACCAAACTCACTGATTGACATTTGTTTCAGCTTTCCCCCAATCTTATTTTTCTTGAATATATTCTTCATCTACATTTCAAATGTTATACCCTTTCCCGGTTTCCCCCTCCCAGAAAACCCCCAACCCATCCTCCCACCCCCTGCCTCCAAGAATAGGCCCCTCCACCCAACCCACTCCCATCTACCCTGCCTCGATTTCCCCACGCTGGGGCATCTATCGAGCCTTCACAGGACCAAGGACCTCTCCACCCACTGATGCCCGGCAAGGCATTCCTCTGCCACACTTTTGGCTGGAACCACACTTTTGGTACAACCCTGTGTACCCCATGGTTGATGGCTTAGTCCTTGGGAGCTCTGGGGCATCTGGTTGGCCGACATCATCGTTCTTCCCATGGGGCTGCAAACCCCTTCAGCTCCTCAAGTCCTCCCTCCAACTCCTCCATCGGGGACCCCCGAGCTCAGTCCAATGCTTGGCTGCTAGCATCATCTGCCTATGTATCTGTGAGGCCCTGGCAGGGCCCCTCCGGAGACAACCATAACTGGCTCCTTTAGGCACGCATTCCTTGTCATCCATAATAGTGTCGGGGTTCGGTGACTGTTTATAGGATGAATCCCCAGGTAGGGCAGTCTCTGGCTGGCCTTTCCTTCAGTCTCTGCTCCACACTTTGTCTCCATAATTATGTAGGTATTTAGACCACTCGTCTCAAAATCTCGCACTGTTCCTTAGGTTGTTTTAAGAGAGGCTGGCCCTTCTCATGTCCTGCCACATCCCAGTTGGTCACAGCTTGTGACTTACCGGTGCCACTCACCAGTGCAGAGTAAAGATGCCGGTTGGTTTATCGTTCACTGCGTGGCGTATCCCGCTTCATCTGTGCCTGCCCAACAACTCGCAGGGGCCAAGAGAAGCAAACGGAAGAGGCAGGCGGTGTCTTTACCTCCCTGGAGAGTATTCTGTGGGAAGATACAATCAGCTGTTGGAATTATGCACAGAGAAGACATTGGAGGATAGAAACAGATCCCGATGCGAATGATAAGACTATTCACACACATACTAAGTGAGGATTAATTGTGGCGTTAGAAATTAATCATCCCACCTCACTTGTGTCAGCGAAGTACTAGATATATACTGTCTTATTTCTCTGAAAAGCAAACAAGCAAACAGGTATGTCTGCGTGTGGCTTCTGGTCTGTCACCAGTCACACTCGTCCAGCATTCCAGCGCAGCCGTTCAGGGATGGAGCCGTCCATCCAAAGCACCACGGGAGTGCCCAACATGCCAATCTAGCAAAATGGTCCGCAGCCCCGCCTCCTTGGTGAGATTGCCTGCAGTCTCAGATGCATCCCTGGAGGTGAGACCAAGAGAAGATGAACACGAGGGTCTGGAGTGCAGGTTAGCCCGGCTTTGACCAGGTTAGCCCGGCTTTGACCAGGCGTTGTTACATGTCTTAACTAGCCTCTGCGTAATTCTGTTTAAATTATTTCTTTATAAGTGATTCGAAGGTATAAAAGCACTTCTGTTGAAGTATTAAAGGCAGTCAGAGCCCGGGGTGAAAATTTAAATGGTCTCACTTTATCCGGAATTCTGTGTTGTGTGTGGACACATCAAGAGGCAATGAGTTCATGTTAGGCAGCCAAGATCTCTATCCTCCAGCCTGGGAGGACATAAGTCATTTCTCCCTGGATTTCAAGAGCACAAGATGACAGACAGACTGGCGATCGTGGTTCTGTGGTGCTCCCATCGAAGTGAGCTGCGAAATGATGTGTATGTAAGCCAAGTCTGGATGGCCTCAAATAAGCACCACTTAGAAGTGGGCTGTGGGTTGGGTTTGGCGAGTGGACTCTGATTTGTGGTTCTCTAGTAAGATGAAAGATCTAAGCTCTTGTCTGTACTGTTGTAATTGAAGAGGGAAATGCGAAGATCGTATAATTAACGGTAGCTAATGTGTCTGAAGTGATTGGAGAATCACATCTGTTTTATTCGACTGAGAAAAAAGAAAACTTGGGCACCGAGAGTCATACTCTTCGTGCCAGGTCACTGAGCTGAGTTTCAGAGTCGTGTTCAAATCCAGACCCCTCCGCTTCAATATCCCCTCGAGACTGTGGGACCATGACAGAAAGTTCCTGCTTCCATAGACATCTGCAGGATCTAAGAACATGGGTTTGGGAAGGAAGACCCTCACTATGGTTGCTAGTCCTCCATCTCGTGAGATTTAAAGGCAGATGTGTGATGGCGATTGGATTTACCAAGAGTCTAGATTTTTCGACTACACAGGCAATACTATTGTTTCTCCCTAGCTAGATAATACTGGGCAAAATTTTTCTGTCTGCAAAATTGAGGGTACAAGAATATAAAATTGTAGTACAAGGTACTATATGTGCTATATATAAGAGGTCATTTATCTATCCATGTAACTGCCCCCCCCCCAGGCCAGGTGCAAGAGTCAGCGTGAAAACCACAGGCCTAGTCTCTGGTCTTTTGGAGTTCATCCTGTGGTGGGCACATAGGGCTTTGATCTGAGCTTGAATAAGGTAAATGTTTTCTGGCTTATCAATCACATGGTCAGCTTTAGTTATGGAAGTAGACGAGCCAGAAAAAAAAAAAAAAAGCCCAGGTCAGAAGCATTCAGTTGCACATGTTTTAGTTTTTGATTGCTTACTTTTATTTAAACACTACAAAAGACCAATCACACTCAGAGATGCTCCCAGAATGTCTTCATCCTCTGTGCTTTTATAAAACAAAAGTTAAACTCTGTTTAAAGAGGGAGAGAGGGGGAGGGGAGAGGGAAAGGAAGTGAGAGAGGGAGGGAGAGAGGAACAAAGGAAGAAGAAGAGGAGGAGGAAGAGGAGGAGGAAGAGGAGGAAGAGAAGAAACCACAAACCAGACACAGCAAATTCAGCAAAGACTCAGGAAAGAGAATGTAACCAGAAACTTCCTAGTTGGTTTCTAAGGTTGTTTGGATTAATTTTATCATTCATGTAGCATTTCTTATATTAAAAAAAAAAGACATTACAGAGAGAAGTGCGTTAAAACCAACCTAATTCAATGCGTTCACCTCTAAATTATATTTCCGTTAAGCCGTGAAGTTATTTATTGGTTCTCCGTATCCCATGATGCCTTTATGAACCAATCTATCCAGAGGAAATAGACATTGGGAACACATCACGCCTCCCTAATTTTATATGAGTATGCTTTTTTTCCTCTGGAGTTTCCACGGTCCTGTGGAAGGAGGAATAAGATGTAAGGATTCGTAGTGTCCTGTGGGGCTTTTGCCTAGTACAACTACATGACTCTCCCTTTTAGACAAAAGTGCTCAGTGCCCAGATGCTGGTCAGTCTGCAGGCTCGTCGCCCAAGTCAGTCATCTGACTGCGAGTTTTATGCTCTGTGCACAAAAGGGACATTCAGTGCGAAGGCACTAATGGGAACTGGAGGCTGTTGTCAAGTGTCTGCCATTGTGCTCGTATTTATAACCACCACAGCTGTCTGAGGCTCGAATTAGCATCTTTGAAAGAAGTTCAGCTCTTTCAGCGAGGATCCAGAGGCATCTAAAAGAAAACAACAAACACTGGTGCGGAGATCTTTGGCTAGATGGCCTCCAAAATTTAAAAAAAAAAAAAATCTCTTTAGAAACCTAAGCTCTGCTGGGTTTGGATGGCTTGCTTGTTGTCTGTTTGGGGGTTTTGCTTTTGTGTTTGTTGGTTGGTTGGTTGGTGTGTTTGTTTTTCAAATGTCGCTTAATAAACTTAATAAATCTCCTGTCTCTGACTCTGTTGCCTGACCGTTGATCCCATTCCCGTTACTGGGTGGGTCGCATTGACCGCCCTCAGTCGGAGAGAATGAGCCCAGTCCTGCAGGGACTTGATGTACCAGGGCCAGTTGGGACCCATCAGGGACCTCGCCCTTCTCAGAGGGGAAGGAAAGGGAGGGAGGTACTCTCTGAGGCGGGCGGCTGTGATCAGGAGGTAAAGTGAATAAATAAATTAATGAATGGAAAAAGTAAACCTCCAGTCTTTATTTAACTGAATATTCTGAAATCTGCATTCCATAGGCACATCCATTAATGCACTTGTGCGCCTATGAATTCATACAACTCATTGTAATTCAGACGCACACGAGCTCTTTCTCTGGAATACTTTTGCTCACCCAGAGATTCTCCCCCAAACCCAACAGTTTGATTCTCGGATGCTTTGTCTGCCAGTGGGAAGAGTAACCATTTCCTGTGAAGATAACCGTTCAGGTCAGCAGTCAGCGCCTGGGGAGGGTATCACTGAACCTCTCGTGTAGGAACAAAGGGCCGGCTCTCCTCCACGGCCTTTCTCCAGATGCTTGTTACCTCAGAAAGCAAGTCTGTCACAGGAGTCAGGGAAGCCTGTATGCTGACACAGACGAGCTGGCGCTAAGTCAGTCACTGTACCAACCGCCCCAGGGGCCTGACAGCAGGCATTTCCAGTGATGCCACATAGATCCTTCAGATGGGCTCCTGGGATTTGCACTGGGAAAACTCTATGTTCGACTTCCAAGGTGAGCTTCTCCAATCGCACAGTTGTGAGACACAGCCAGAGACCTGGAGCAGAGGAATTTACTTACCAAATGAGAGAAGACAGTTGAATGTTTTATTCAAATGGTGAGTTCTTTGGTGCCCTATGAGAATTTCAACGTAATCTGTTGAAGTCCAAAGCCATTAAGCAGGTGAGTGTTCTGTGATGTTCTGTTGTTCCCCTGGATTTCTGTAGCAAACCCCAGATGCACTACTGGGAAGTCAAAAGGCCTGGGTTCTAATATTAGTCTGCCGTCATTACTCTCTTCTGCTTCAGTGGGTATTAAAGCAGAGAACGGATAATATAAAGGAACATTGTGAAAATTTTCAAGTAATAACCTCTGTGATAAATGAACACGTAATTTTCTCCCATGTGCCGAGCATGGACATATCCCCCATCCAACCATTAGAACTGGGCTGTGTGCCAAATACATGATCATGGCATTAGAGATGAAGAAAATGGGTGTTGGGAGTATATAACTTTCCTCAGAATGTTCAGCTGTGACATGGGAAGCAGAGATTCAGATCCAAGCCCCCACTGTTCAAATCGAGATCGCAGGCTCCTGTGGCAGAGCCATTTTTTCCCGTTGATATTTTAGAAGGCGCCAGAAGCAAACTAACATAAACCGCCAAGCTTGCTGGTGGCCAAATGCTTTCTTCACACAGCACGTCTCCACCTTTAAAAGAGAGAAGGGACCCTGCTAATATGAAGCTGGTCAGCAGAACAAGAGGAGGGCAGTTCCACCCCTGTATGACGGAGGAGGAGTGACTACCACAGCAGGGGCAGTGGACTTAGGTCAGCTGCCCTGTGTGCTGTAAAATGCTCCATTATCTGTGAGCATCTTAAGCCTCGAGTCTTCACAAGACAGTGTAAAGTTTGTCCGGCAGTGGTGGTGTATGCCTTTAATCCCAGCACTTGGGAAGCAGAGGCAGGCAGATCTCTGCGAGTTCAAGGCCAGCCTGGTCTACAGAATGAGTTCCAAAACAGCCAGGGCTACACAGAGAAACCCTGTCTTGAAAAACTAAACAAAACAACAACAAACTTCTATAAAGTCTCAGCGGACATAGGCCAAGTATTTCTAGAGGCTTGAGCATAGGAAATACCTAATTCTTAAGTAAAGACAATAGAGTTGCATCCTGAAATACCCACAGAGGTACAATTCAGACTTAGCTTCCCTTGTCGTAGGCCTAATAGCCTTTCTGCTTATTCCAAATGGACAACAATATTTTAGATCTGTGCACAAGACCATGGAGTAATATAACCCAAATATTTCTATGTAATAGCATGGTCTGGAATCAGAAAGCAGCTTCCCCAGGACTTTTGTATTTAATGAGCCTGTGGATGCCCATATACAAGAGATAGATATATAGATAGATGATAGATTATATAGATAGATGATAGATAGATAGATAGATAGATAGATAGAGACACAGAGAGACACAGACAAAGACACAAATACAAAGAGAAACAGAGACACAGACACTCAAGATAGAGACAGACAGACAGACAGAACAAACATATTAAATATTAAACATATTAAATACCTACTTTACAGCTTCCAGTCCAGACTTTCAGAGCTGAATATACTAAGGCTGGAAGTCAATTAACCCAAGCTCAGAATCAATGTAGGAGCGGGTGTACCACGTCTCCCGGATCTTCTTCTTTCTTCTTCTAGCTTTCTCTCCTGGGATGCTGCTGCCACTTCAGAACTGGTATCTGAAGTTTCTAGTTACCGAAGAGCATGAGCACCCACCCCCACCCCCCACCCCACCCCAGGGGAATAGCCCTACCTCTCAGCAGTTGGCTTGACATGATGCCAGGAAGAGAAAACCCACCATGTCAATAAGCCTTTTACTTATAATGACAACTCCACTGTGAGTCAGAAGCCTTTTGTACTGCCTCGCTCCCCAGGAAGTCTGTGAAGCATTCTTTCATAGCCTCTCACCTCCCAGAAACCACCTCTCTCTCACACTTACCCATGGGAACTCTGGACTCAGCAGCTATAGAGAGAAGCCGGAAGGCAATCAAGTAAGATCAATTAGTTTAGAAACAGAATTCTTGTGTTTTGGTTTGGAAAAAACAAAGAAATCAAAGCCCTGGGCCCCGTTTTGTTTCTCCTTTTCCCATGCCTTCTGCCTTCTCCCTTAAATATGAAAGCAAAATCCACAGCATGAGAGTTCCCTGGATGAGCGAGTGCAGAGGAACTTCAGCGGTGTTGGTGTTATGGGAGACAGCTTGAGCCCTGGGAAGGACAAGGAGACCTCAGCGCAACCAGGTTCTGGAGGCAGGGGCACTATCAGGAGTGAGAATCTGAACCAAGGTCCAGCCTCTGCATGAGGAGGGTGGTGAGGAAGGTGGGAATGGATGATAATGACTTGGAGTCAGTAGTGGATGCAAGCTGTCAGTTCAAGTGCTCTGTCTTTGTCCGAGGAGTCTCAGCATTCTTCCCTGCTCTCCTGTATGAGTTAGGGTTCTACTGCTGTGAACAGACACCATGACCAAGGCACTCATAAGGACAACATTGAATTGGGGCTGGCTCACAGGTTCAGAGGTTCACTCCGTTATCATCAAGGCAGGAACATGGCAGCATCCAGGTAGGCCTAGTACAGGAGGAGCTGAGAGTTCTACATCTTCATCTGAAGGCTACTAGCAGAATACTGACTTCCAGGCAGCTAGGGTGAGGGTCTTAAAGCCCAGCCCCACAGTGACACACCTACTCCAACAAGGCCACATCTATTCCAACAGGGCCACACCCTCTAACAGTACCTCTCTCCCTTGGCCGATCACATACAAACCATCACATCTTTCTTCCTTCTTCCTTCACATTCTTTTTCTTTCTCCCGACAGAGAGCCCGAACCCAGTCCTTTATTGACCAAAGCTAAGGCTTTAATCATAATTAATAATTTTCTTAGAAATTCTTAAATTTACTTAAATCTTATGAATCCTGGATCATTAGTCCCAATCCCCCACTTCCTTAGAGCAAAAACTTAAAGCAAAAACTAGACTCGATACAAAAACACATCCCCTTATAGTTTTTACACAGTCTGTTCTTCATGAGTGCTGGGCACAGCTCTTGCGGTTTTCTGGTACAGCAGACAGCAGTCTTCAGTAACTGTTTTCATGGAAAAACGGAAAGGTGACAGACTACTGGGGTTAAAATGGCTCCTTACAAGGTTTTAAAATTCATGCAAGTAAAGCAGCGAGTTCTCTCTAATATCTCCCCGGGCATTGTCATCTCCAATCCTTCAAGCAGCTCGAGAACGAAGTACTAGCAGTTTATGTGCTCGTACAGCATCTTTTAATTGTCTAATCTTTGTTTCCTATCCTAGCAATTCCATAGCCTCAGCTACTCTCCTTCTGATACTATTTATTTCTAGATCGTACACAATCCCCTCTCCTATGAAATAAATGCATCTACCATTTGCTTGTATTTTATACATTTCATTTCCTACCTGTCCCCTTTCTTCTTGAGGTCACTTTAACTCTATCCTCCATGTTTCCAAGTTTACCCTGGCTAATTATTCCAGCAGTCACTGGACCGGAGGGTATCTGTATCTCCTCATATAATTCCAAGTTCAAGACCAAGTCGAAACGAACTATTTCTACAAAGGACCATGGAGGCTTTAATGCCCCGTGTGGTTATGTTGTCTAGATCCTTTCCCATGGCCCTGTTCTACATTCTCTACAGCCTCATGACCACCTCTATTCCTCAGTCCTAAAAACCACGTCTGTTTCATTTATTATGGGGTACTTAGCTCTGATTAAAGAGGTAGGTATACTCCCCAGAAAGAGGGATTGAAAGTAAAATAGAAGAGACAGCAGATCAGCTTCAGGCCAACGGCAACCATCAGCATACGCAGGGAACAACAGGCTGGCGAGGCTCCAGGGGCAGGAACTGTGCCACAACGCTCCTCATGCAGCCAGGCTGGACCCTGCACACCTGCCTCGATCCAGTACAGGAATGACAGCCTCCCTTCTGACTGCCCACTATAGCTCCCAACTCTCTCTCTCTCTCTCTCTCTCTCTCTCTCTCTCTCTCTCACACACACACACACACACACACACACACACACACGTCTCTCTCTGTGTCTCTTTGTCTCTCTCCCATCCATTTTTCCCTGTCTCTGTTTCTGTCTCTCCTCTCTCCATGTCTCTCTCCCCTCTATCTCTCCTCCCTATCTCTCTCTTCCTCTCTCTCTCTCTCTCTCTCTCTCTCTCTCTCTCTCTCTCTCCCATCTATAGTCCTGCTCTCAACCTCCTTAACTCTGACTGTGATCCTAGATTCCCGGCAGGCCCTGGTTTTGCATGCTTTCCTCATTGGCAGCTTGGAAGGAGACTTTCCTGCTTAGAATGCATGACATCTACAATCCCCAAAGGAGACGCACACAAGTGCCAGGGACTCTGTCTCGGCACTGACCAGAGAGAAAAGATGCTTCCTTGTTTCATTTGTTTCCAGTGGGGTGGACTTAGAACATATATGTGTGTGTGTGTGTGTGTGTGTGTGTGTGTGTGTATACATATATATATATGTATATATATATATATATATATATATATATATATATATATATATATAATCTCTTCTCAATTAAAAACAAAAGACCCCCTAAGTCTTCATGACATTCACAGGAATCTACTTAGTTACTTCTCTGTCATCTGTTTTTCCTCACATTGGTATTTTAATAAGGAAAACAAACACAAGGGAGGGGCCACGTGGAGCCACTTAATGTCCCATGGCCAATTGATCATTCGAACACTTGAGTGTGACATTGAGTTCCAAATGAGGGACTGTCTTCCATGGTTTTTGTTGTTGCTGTTGTTTGACCATTTCTTCCTTCCTTCCTCCCTTCCTTCCTTCCTTCCTTCCTTCCTTCCTTCCTTCCCTCCTTCCTTCTTCCCCCCTCCCTTCTCTCTCTTTCTCTCTCTCTCTCTCTCTCTCTCTCTCTCTCTCTCTCTCTCTCTCTTTCTTTCTTTCTTTCTTTCTTTCTTTCCAAACTGGCACTTTACCTCCAGGGTATATGTATGGTCAGTGTAAATTACTGCCTAGCACTGTGGAGAGAGGGAAAAGGTGTTGGGATGTCACTGTCCCTTCCTTTCCAGCTATGTTTTTTACAAGCTGCAAGTCTGACTCTAGAAAGAATAATTTATAGTTCTGAAAATAAAAGTCTGGAGAAAAAAAATATATATACATCTGAAGAGTGTGGCTGCCGTGGTCTCGTGGGCACAGTAGTCACATAAGAAAGGAAGTTGCCCTGTACCGCCCGTCTGCAGTTGCTTGCCTTATGACCTGTGAAAATGTCTGTTAAGTCTAACCTTGGTACCCATGACCTTATTTAGAAATAGGGTCTTTTCAGACGTTACCAAGTTGGTATAAGGTCATTTGGGATTAAACTGGACTCTAAATCCAGTGGCCAGGATCATTAAGGACCCTCACTCTGAGGGTCCAAACCGGCTAGAGTTGCCATTAAAGAGTCCAGATGATTAGTGTTTGATTTTTTTTTATCTAAAGCCTTCTGTTTTGTGTGGTTGTTTTAAGACCCAAGGAACCTGCACAGACTCCATGTTTCGATCCAAGTCTCCTTGACAATGAGCCCTCTGTCCCTTCACTATGTGCTGCAAGTCCCCTCTGCTCCAGTATTGAATCAACTGTAATTGTATTACCAATAGATCGGGGCTTCCCAACTTCCATGTGAAAGAAAAAAAAAAAATAGCCAACTCAGAAGTGTGTAAATTGCGGCCGTACGGGTGCCAGGCCTAAGATCCTGGCGTGAATCTAGAGTGAACAACTCAGCCTTTCCCTTTCTCTTCCCTTTCCCATTGACATCTTTCCTAGCTCTGAGACTATCTGTTATATTTTGTGTGTGTGTGTGTGTGTGTGTGTGTGTGTGTGTTGAAGTCTCTCTCTCTCTTATTCTCCACCAAGTGGGATACTTGAATGAATCTGAGGGTGAGCAGACAGAAATCGAACACAAGACGTTCCACTCACATGGGTCTGAGGATCTGGAAATGAGACAGCATCAGTAAGGAAACCAGGTGTGTAGCACGTGACGTAGTCCCGGCACCGTGGAGACCAAGACTCAAGGACAACCTGAGCTATGTACTGAGGCACACTGTGAGATGGACAGACAGACAGACAGATAGATGGATAGATGATAGATACATAGATATACAGATATATAGATATGCAGATACATAGATATATATATAGATGATAGATAGATAGATAGATAGATAGATACATGGATAGATACATATATAGATAGATACATAGGTAGATAGGTAGATGATAGGTAGATAGATGATAAGTAGAAATAGTTACATGCAAGAACATGCACACATACACATGTACACACAGAAAAACACATGGGGGGGTGGAGAGAGAGAGAGAGAGAGAGAGAGAGAGAGAGAGAGAGAGAAGACCTAAGATTCAAATGCAAACCCAATTTGACTCTAGCTGCTGAGATGGCGAACCTGGTGACTCAGATGTGTAACCGATGTGGAATGCTGACCACTAGGGCCGGTGGGGCAGGAGGACCAAGAGTTCGAGGCCAGCCTGGGCTGCATCGCGGCTGCCAGGCCAACTTCTTTGGGCTTCCTAGAAAGAGTCTGTCTCAAACATGAGCTTACAGAGGATGAAAATCAGGGGATGTGAGGAACACACCCCTTTATCTTCAGGCTTGGGAAAGGGCAAAGGGGAGTTGGCAAATATCAGTGCCTGTTCTGTCCCAGGCATCTTAGGGCAGAGCTGTCTTATAGAGAAGAGACAAACAGCTATAAAGTTAGAGGAACCCAGGCTTCTACTCAGATGAGAACTGACAGTCCTTGGTACAACCCAAGCACATCAAGCCCTTTACCATGGGGCACATTTTACCATATTATCATCTACAGAGTTTATACTTGAGATCTATACTCTTGAGTTAGAAGAAAGAAAGCATTATACAAGCAAAAGTACACATACGTGACACCCTCATGCATGTGTGTGCACATGCACACAGTCAGACAGACAGACAGACAGATACACACCCCTACTAATTTTTTTAAACCTAAAATTTAACATTTTTGTATCGGGCTGAACCCATGGCTGTCCCACGGCACAATCCGAAGATTGGTCTGCACGGCTCTGGGTTCACGGTGCTCCCCCTCTTTTCTGCACAGGAATGCTATCAGCTGATGGGCAGTAGGTTCTCCAATGAACTTGAGAAGGTCCGGAAAAGGTCTGGAAAACTCTTGTCTTGTCTTCCCTCCCCCTCCCCTCCCCTCCCCCCTCATTTCTCCCCCGTCCCCTCCCCCTCCCTTCCCTCTTCTCCTCTTTCTCCTCCCTTCCCCTCCCCATCCCTTCCCCTCCCCTCCTTTCCCTCCCTCTTCCCCTCCCCTCCCTCCCCTCCCCTCCTCTCTCACTGCACTAATATCCAGAGGCAGCCTAAGCTACCCAGAAGGCTATGCAGCCAAGCCTGATTTCTGGGGTCTTGTTCATGTCTCTCATTCTGGTTCCAGTCATAATATAAAGATACAGAGCCATGTGCACAACCTGTATCAACCAGGGGCCTTAGCCTCCTTGAAGATATGCCAGGGCTCTGGCTGGCTACCACATACCCTTTTGGCCAACTCCCCCTTTTCTGGCCTTTCCTGCTCACTCTTGAGGATATCATGAGAGGGCGGCCATAGTCTTTTCAACCTGCCGATATAAAATCAATACTTTATACTTGTAATGAATTAGCCCGTGTCACAGTGAATTTAACCAGAGGAAGAGAAGCCAGTGGTGACTCACCATCCCTCCCATCCTCCAGACAGCTTTCTGGGACTTCGCCAAAATGGAAAGGGACCTTGGGGCTGTGCTGTGGCCAGTTCTTTTGAACAGTAGTAGCTGCAGAGATCTCACTCCACCCATGTGTCTAGGTTAATTAGCTGTTCCGTATTGACCACCGTTCACCATGGCAACAGACATGTTGTAGCTATATGAACTCCCACATCCTGTCTTTGTATAGGGATGTGCTAACCTTATTAGAGGTCAGAATCTCAGAAACGGGATTTCTGAAGTAAAAGACATATGTCCTTATAGGTGTGAAAATTCTCCTCCCAAGAACTTTACTGCTCCCCATTCCACGCCTGGTTTCTGAAATGGAATGTTCTTCATGATCCCATGATTGTTGTGGGGAAATTCATCTTATTATCGTCTTCATTAAGTATTCATCTTAGGGATACGGAGGTTAGGAAAAACACATGTCCTTATCCAGATTTATCCAAGGAGGTCCAGAGAGACTTTGAAGAAAGTATTTCCCCAAACTCAGAAGTAAGCAGGATGGCCTTCAGTGTGATGGATGGGTGTGTCAGCTCTGCTACATCTAAGCAGTAACAAAAAAAAAAGAAAAAGAATTCTATGTTTGGCTAGCAACTATTTCTTCATAAACTTTCCAACTTTTAAGTTAAAATTTTATAAATTAGAAAAGTCTTTATATGATATAGGAAGCAACTACTTTTTCTTAGATGCGCATTAAACTACTTGCGACTTTTCTTGCCGATTAAAACATTTATTTTAGTAAGTGTGTTTTTGTCCTAGCTTTTTGTGATTTTTGGTCTTTGCGTGACATCTAACAAAGCCTTTATTTCTCTATGGACACACACATACACACACATCACATACATACACACACCATACACACATACACACATATCACACACACATAGACACATACACATACAATATTGTCTTCTAATGCATCTTCTCTTTTTATATATTCATAGATATGCACTCATACATATTTCTTAATAGTTTACTGGCCAATCTACCATATTGATAAGGACAATCACTCTCTTCAGTGTGTGTGTGTGTGTGTGTGTGTGTGTGTATTACACATTTACAATACACACAATATATAACACACACATACACACATATATATACATACACATATGTGTGTGTTTTGTACATGTGTGTGTGTGTGTTTACTTCTTGACTAAATGACTATATTTCAGCCTACTAATTTGTCTGTGGACCAATGACCAAGGACTCCATCATTTTTATTTCTACCTTCTTATTCTTTCGTAACTAACCCTCTTCCATATTAGACTTTTCCCTGCCTGTTGTTGCTTTCCAGTGTTTCCATATGAACTAACATCAACATGTCTAATTCTAAAAACCATCCTGGGGCTATTTTGATTGTAGCTATGGTAATTATTCACACCAGCTTGAGAAAACTGTTGTGCTCACAATGATTGATCCAGGAGCAAGGTATGCATCTTCCATTGTCTGAGGGTGTGCATCCCTCACGGATCTCTCAAGGAGTCCTTACACCTGTCTGTCAAACATATTGTTGAAGCCTAGATTCTTAGTTACCACATTGTTTTTCAGATTTTTGTCATTTGAAAAGATCTTTTCTCCCCTATGGAACTGAATTTCATTGAGATTTAGACATGTAAAACTTACTGCATATTAAATATGTGCATATTTGTGCAATGCAGATTTTCATATTAAGTGTGTGTTCTATGTTCTTACTTTCTACAAAAGACTGATAGCCCCACCTCCAGCTCCACACACAGCAGCGTAAGAGGCCATAACAGAAGAGGAGGCTATCGGCATATTTCAACTTAAGAATATTACATATTTTTTTTTCTGTTCCATCTTAAATCTTTTATTTGCTCTGCTTTTCTTCCCCCTCCCCCCAAGATGAGAAAATTCAGAAGCTGAACGTATCTGGCAAGCTAAAAATATAAATATGTTCTAAAATACTTTTAGATAAGATTATAGATATGCCATTGTAAATTTAGAGCTCAGTTATCCAAACAGCAATACACTGTGGTTACCCTAGCGCTTGGGCCCTTCCTTGGGAGGACACAGCATTCCATTCTATTCCCCGTGCTCTACAGCGTGGGAGGACAATCTACCCACGTCTGGTGGTTTCCACTGCGTCTGCTTCGGCTGTCTTCCTCCGCTGCTTGCCACACCCACAAAGCCAAAGCCCCCATTCCACAGCCGGCAGCCGCTCACCTAGGACACAATCCTGCTATTGGTTGATTCCAAGTCACGCCTTTCCTCTTTGAAGACCCGAGTCTCACCAATGTAGCATCAGTGTTCCATCGCTGTCCAAATCTTCTCCATGACTTAAGTGATTATAGCATTTGTCTCCAATAGTAAAAAGTATCTTACCATTCACATCCCAGATGTGTGCAAATTGGCTCTATCTTAGGTGGGCTCATTAGCTCCAATGGGCTTCCTCTTATGTCCAGTGAGGGTCTTAGCATGTAACCTATATCTTACCCATAGCCACTATGGTGGTTCATATATGCTTGGACCAGAGAGTAGCACTATTAGGAGGTGTGACCTTGTTGGAGTGGGTGTGGCCTTGTTGGCGTGGGCGTGGTCTTGTTGGAGAGGGTGTGGCCTTGTTAGAGGAAATATGTCACTGTGGGTGTGGGCTTTAAGACCCTCATCCTAGTTGTCTGTTAGCCAGTCTTCTCCTAGCAGCCTTCAGATGAAGATGTAGAACTCTCAGCTCCTCCTGCACCATGCCTGCCTGGATGCTGCCATGTTCCTGTCTTGGTGATACTAGACTGAACCTCTGAACCTGTAAGCCAGCCCCAGTTAAATGCTGTTCTTATAAAAGTTGCCTTGGCCATGGTATCTCTTCACAGCAATGCAACCCTAATAAAGACAGCCACCCTCAGAAAGACATATCCTTAAAGACATGTAGTAACCAGATTGTGCTGGTTCACAGCAGTAATCCCAGCACTCAGGAGGCTGAAGTAGGAGGATCAAGAGTTCAAGGTTTGCCTGGGTTACATCATGAGACCTTGTTTCCTAGAACCAAAAGAGAAAATGTACTCTAAAGGGCCGCCCACATATACACTGTAAAGCGCCATCTCAGAGCCAAGAGTCACACTAGAGAGGGACAGAACTCCCTCCCTCAAGCTCTCAGAGCCACACAGGGAGGGGACAACGGTGACGAAGAATAGTCCCCTTTCTGTTGTTCAAAGGACAGGTCCAAACAGGCAGTGGGCTGTACCCTTCTGCCAAGAACACCAAGTAGACTCTATCTCAACTGCCAGGGATGATAAGTGTCTGTCTGACATTCACCGTGCACCTGAGTCTGTGACCCGGCTGGGGAGGGGAAAGAGGCTGCCACCAGATACTGAAGGCTGAGACATGGCAGACCAGGCACCAAGCTGGTCTTCCGCCTTCAGCTCCGGGATCCCACCGAGGGAGGCCAGCGGCCAGCACTACTGGCACCGCGGAATCTTCTCCAGTTTTCTGTGTCGTCCTGATCTGCACTGGGTCTTGAGAGTGATTTCAACCCTATTTGTCGGGGGTCTGTCTAGGAATATGGACCGCCCCTTCAGAGGACCCACCTCAGTGGGACATTTCAGTCGCTGCAACAGCCGCCATTGTTATAATGCAGGATACTGTGTGCTGTAGAGGGGGGGGGGACGGGGACGGGGGGACGGGGACACAGAGCATTTATTGAATGGCCACCCCGTCCATGCTAGGCCTGTACTGAGCACTTCAAAAACTGTTTTGTTGTTGTTGTTGCATTGATTTTTTTTCTTCTATCATTCAAAATTCAAACAAACATATAAACTAGACTGGTATTATTATTCAGTCCCTTTTGCCAATGGGAAAACATTTCAGAATGCAAGTGTTAGACTTAAAAGCACAGGGCTCACCATAGTGCAGAAGGTCCACAGAAGTCCTGTGGCTACACATCTCTACTTCAAACTGAGAGGTGCTGACTAGCTGTAGAGCTTGCTGATGTCCAAGTTCTCCTCTTATGCTAAAGAACTCCCATAGCTCTCCCAAAGCCTTCCGGTTAGATAGTCTTCACATAGGACAGAGAGCCTAGCCCCGCCCCCGCCCCGCCCCCGCCCCCGCCCCGCCCCCAGCAAACCTCAGGACCTTAACAAAATTGCCTGCTCCTTTAAATTCACACCGAAGGAGTTGTTTTATTTACAGCACTCCAGATCCCAATCTCCTTAGTTACATTACTCCCAATTAAGCTTATGTATGCTCACAAAGCATCATTACATGATTTAAGGACGGAGCATTTTGAATTAATTATGCGCCGACATTTTATAACATATTCAGCGCCTCGATGAAATTGCCGCTACTTTTTATAGCTGCGCGAACGAGGTTGGCAGTGTTATTGAAGTTCCCTTCCTGAGAATCATCCCCCGCTGAAGGTATAATACACATATTTCCGTATATGTGTTTGGAGGACTTCATGATTTAGCACTCGTGGATGTGTCGTTTAACTAGGGGAAGAACCCTACGTGCGTTCTGCCTGGTGAAGCTATGTCCAGTAGCACAGACAAAATTAAGCACACAGACATTTGCGAATGACTTTCTCTCTGCTAGTTATTGGTGATGGATGGGGTCAAAGGTAGGTCCATTCACTCCACAATGGCCACAAATACATCCAAGGAAGTTATTACGGCTCTCAAAAAAAAAATTACAGTTTAGCTGCAGATAATTCTACAATGAGGCAAGTGAGAGGAATACTCTGGCTCCCCCTGAGGTAGCTAAGGTTACCATGACCTCTTCCGAGGCGCTAAGTGACTCTTGGGAGAGTAATTTTAGTTCTACATTTTATTATTAACCCAGAGTGCTTTTTCTCTCTTAAGACTGTGGAAGCAGATTCCCCACCTGTATTTTCTCTCCCCTCCAGCCCATTTCACAGTCTCTGTCTCAAGCCTCTGCAGCTCAGCCTCCACACCCCTCCCAGCCCCGCCCCCCCCAGCTTTCTCATTCCCCTGACAGCCCAGCCACTGAGGCTTCAACACCCCTGAACCCCAGCCTAATCAGGGACTCACCTGCTTCTGAGGTCTTCCTCCACTGCTTGCCACGCCCACATAGCCGAGCTCTCATTCGCACATAGCCTACAGCCGCTCACCTAGAACACAGTCCTGGTATTGGTTGGTTCCAAGTCACGCCTTTCCTCTTTGGAGACCCGAGTCCCTCCAATACAGCATCAGTGTTCCATCGCCATCCAATTATCTTCCTGACCATAGTAAGTCTAGCACCTGTCTCCAACACTAACCAGTATCTTACCATTCATATCCCAGATGTGTGCTAACTGGCACTATCATCCTAAGTGGGCTCATTGGCTCCATGGGCTTCCTCTTATGTCTAGGGAGGATCATAGCGTGTAACCCACCTCTCAACCATGGCCACCTTCAGAAAGAAGTGGCTGGGATAAGGAAGCATGACGGGAAAACTTGTTTGTCTTTCTCTCTGTGTGTTTGAAATACAGCCGTGTCACTTCTCACGACAAGATGCAAACAAGTTTGGATTCACCGCAGAGGGGGCACTAATGACAAAGGGAAACAGCGATCCCACGCTTAGTCTAGCTTAGCGAAGAGATGAGTTTCTTCGGAATTGATCCCTCCCCCCAAAACATGAATGATGGCGTACAAAGAATGAGAAATGACATACAAGGGCAATGGTTCTCAACCTGTGGGTCACGACCCCTTCGAGAGCAAATAGCAGATATTTACATTACACAGAATCGTAGTTATGAATAGCAGCAGAGTAACTTTACAGGTGGCAGTCACTACCACGTGAGGACTGTGTTAAAGGGTCACAGCGTTAGGAGGATTCAGAACCACTATGCTAGGAGGATGGATGACTTAAAGGTACCCATATCCTACAAGCCCACATCATCAAGAGCGCCGACTCACGAAAGCCCTATCACTGGAGCTCTGTGTGCCCCTTGCAGGCAGTTCCGCAGAAGAGCCTCCTCTTCCCAGTAGCTGTCTGCTGCCTGTATGACCTTCTACAAGAACCTTATCAGCCTTGTGACTCTGAGAGCATCGTGACTGAATCCCAGGTCTTCTGAGCCCATGTCGGTCTCACAAGAGGCCATGTTTTAATGAGGTCAGATAACAGAAGTAACATCATAAAATGTGGTCATCTGCTTAATCTTGACTTTACCTGTATCTAAAGCATGCCTATCCCGGAAGGAAAATAGCCAGTGACCCGCAGAATCTTGGGAGAACCGTGCAGATAATTCTGAAAGCAATTCCAAATTAATTTTTGGAATTTTAGGTGTGAAAAAATTTTCAATTTTGCTACATAGCTAGTATGTGGTGGCTCAGAAAATATTTCTAGGTCTCAGAATCCTCATTTTCACAAAGGGGGATAAAATCACCTAACTAGTGGCTAACTATACACGATCAAAGGACGTCTAGAGGCATCTTTCTTCTTTCCCAAATATTTTAAGCAAGAAAGCACCTTAAAAAAGCATGAAGTGTGCCAAGCGTCAACCATCTTCCTCACAATTACGTCTTTGTGGGTGTCTCAGTCTCTGGTTGCTGTGAGGAGATGCTGTGACCAAGAAAGAATTTATGTGGATGGAGTTTCAGTTTCAGTTTCAGAGGTTTTAGTCCATGATCATCATGGCAGGGAGCATGAGGGTATTCTGACCAGTGATGGAGCAGAGCTGAGAGCTTTACATCCTGATCCACACACACCAGAGAAATAAGCATCTAAAGCCACAAAGCCCACTCCCAGTAGCACACTTCCTCCAACAAGGCCACACCTCCTCCACTCAGGCCACACCTCCACTCAGACCACACCTCCTCTACCAGGCCACTCTTCCACTCAGGCCACACCTCCTTCACCCAGGCCACACCTCCTCCACCCAGGCCATACCTCCTCTACCCAGACCAACATCTCTACCCAGACCACACCTCCTCTACCCAGGACACACCTCCTCCACCCAGGACACACCTCCTAATCCTCCTCAAACTGTTCACCAACTGGGGCATAAACATGTACATATATGAACCTAGAGGGGACATTCTTACTGAAAACACCACAGTGACTTTATCCATTAAGTTCTTTGAAAGTCATATTTCTATATAATATACATCCTACAGGTGGCTAAATACGTATTTATTTGCAATCTCCCATTTTACTGCACATCTGAACTATCAAAACAAAATAACATTAGCTGATCTAAAAGTTCCCCAGAGAGAACAGCTGAAATGCTTTGAGTCTTGAATATTAGGACTAGACTAGATGAGGTACTTACATCCCAGCTCCCCTGGATTCTTGAAGAGTATGAAGCTCTCTACTTTCAAGCAGAAATCTGGAGGTCTCAGAGTCATGGTTGTATTTCAGCAGTTCTCTACCTGTGGGTCACAACCCCTTTGGGGGTAGAATGACCCTTCTCACTCAGGGGTCTCATATCAGATCAGGTGATCTCCATATGAGATTCTGCATAGCAGATATTTGCATTATGAATCATAACAGTAGTAAAATTACAGTCATGAAATAGCAACAAAATAATTTTATAGTTGGGGGCGGGTCACCACAACAGGAGGAACTGTATTAAAGGGTCTCAGCATTAGGTAGGTTGAGAATCATTGGTGTAACCTAAGCTGCTGTTAAGTGAGGATGGGGCTTAGAGTTTGGGGACACGTGTTTAAGCCCTACACTTGGAGATAGACATGGTTTCCCAAGGCATTGTGGTACTTCTTGGAGAATTTACTCATGATAGGTTAAACCTGCCTAACTCTTTCAGCCCCTTGTTATCCTGGGTTAAGTTGCTGGAAATGCCCGGGCCTATATACTTCCACATAGCTGCGAATGGAGTTTGGGGCAAAACGTGAGCTCCTAAAATGTCACGGGATTTTCCCTGTCCAATTACATTAGTACAGAGGAAGCCTGTGATTCGATGGGGGAAAAGGAAGGCGGAGCTAAGAGTTGGAGAGACAGGGAGAGAGAAGAAGAAACCAAGATGGCTGCTGACCTGTACCCACGTGGCGTTTTCCAGCCACAAGTAGCCATTTTGCAAGGTTAGAAATATTGGGATAAAGCTTTTTTCATTATCAAATGGCTCTGAAATTATTGTATTGGCAACTTGTAAATTGTGATTTTTTTTTATTGATATATATAAACCTGATTGGTTAATTAAGCCTTAAGAGTCTTGATTCTACTGGGTAATTAGATGTTGAGATGGCCGATTGTGGAGTGCGTGGGGCATTGCGTGGAAGCGAGAGGAACTCGGGGGCCCCATCAGAGAGATGACCTGGTGGGGGCTGGAGAGTTGGCGAGCCGGCAGGTGCACAGGAGCGTGATCTGAACCCACAGAGAATTGGCAGGCTCAATTTTTAATATTTCCCTGAACATTGAAAGCCTAACATGTTCATCTTAGCCATCTATCCCAACAAAATGAGGGGACAAGCAATGATGAGAAGCAAAGGAAAGAGAGTCAACCAGTGCAGTCATGTTTGGAAGTGCAGGAATCCAATGACGTTAACAGAGGAAGAACTGGAATCTGGCATGGACGAGCATGATGTTGACTTGGTCAAAGCATGCTCTGGTTCATTATGTCTCAGTTCTGGTGCTGAGAAGCAGCCTAAAGATGTTACTGTGACGATCATCACTGTAGGAGCTTGGTCTTATCCCTGCAAGACGATGCCTCCTGCTCCAGGGATGGTTATCCTAGGATGTGCCTAGTTCTATAAGGCCTCTGCTGGTCTTGGAATCCAAGTTACCTCCGGGTTGAGGATGGTGGCCTCTCTCTATGCACTTTCAGCATCGGAAGTGTATGAGATGGGGTCAGACACACCGACTCATTCCCCTTGAATGATGAACACACTTAGGGGGAGTCAGGGGAATGAGACAGATGTCAGCTACCAGGCTCATCCATGGGCCAGCGTGACATTGGTGCTCTTTAGCAAAGCAGTTTCTGGGTATCCGATGAGCTAGAATAGCACCCCTGGGCCAATGTATGATTCATTACAACAGCACCAGCTATGTGACAAGTGCTTGGCACACCCTGGCATTGACCCATCACTTAGACCCAGCCTCAAATTCAAAGCCAGTCTTTTGGTTAAAAGAGGAAGTTTCCACCCATTGATATAATTTTACAAGTAACAGGAAATTCTCCTCTGCCTCAAACAAACCAACATCTTGGGGATGTCTGATTACTCCCAACAGATCCTTATGTGATTCCTCCTACACCCTTTATTTATAAATGTCTGTTCCTAGCATGATGGGGCACAGCTCACAGAAGATGAAGGAAGGGTGACCCCCTACCCCAAAGCATGTATAAATGTGCCTATTTTTCACCTTCCACCTAATAAGTGGTAGGTTAAGATTAAGGTTAGGGCTAGGGTTAGGGGCTTATAACGACAAAAGTTTCATTCCTCGTTTCCACTACTGTTTCCTCAGCAGATGATTCAAAACATGCTTGGATACTCAGTAAATATTCATTGGATAAACAAGTCTTTCACAATGTTTGCATTGTAATCATATATATTAATATACATAGACTATGGGACCGCTGGACTTCAGGGAAGTGACGAGACACCACTCCAGAGCTGGGAAGATTCAGTCTGAGATGTGGAAAGCCAAAGCTGGTATTCCCCGACTGCCAGTCCTCTAGTCACCACTGGAGAACCGCATGGAGAAGTGGGAAATTAAACGTCAGGGGTCCACAGCCCATGACCAGGCCAGGACCGTTGGTGGGCCTACAGGCTGAGGATGGCATCTAGCCCAGGGTAAACTTCAATAGCAGCACAGTGGCTGACACGAAATGCCACACACTGGGTCTCTAGAACTTAGGCATCATGAGTAACTGCAGCTTTGTAGCAAAAAAAAAAAAAAAAAAAAAAAAAACTTGTTTTTTTTGTTGTTTTGTTTTGTTTTGTTTTGTTTTCCCCACTTTCTTTTCTTTTCTTTTTTCTTTTTTTTTTTTTAACTTTAAGGAGAAAGTGGTTTATTTTACCTTTTTTTTTTTTACCTTTTTTTTTTTTTAAAAAAAAACTTGTTTTTAAAAAAGTGGATGAAGGACTTGAATAGATTTTCCCCCAAATACTTGGTTTCTTTTAATTTTGTAACCTTGTTCATCTTTCCTAAAGCTTTGCAATAAAAATTGACATAACAAGCACCTATTTGGTCCCTGAGACCCTGTGTGGATCCTAAATCTTCTAAAATTCTGAGTTTCTCTTCCTAACAAATGGTAACAGGGCCTTAATATTGGTATCTATTTTGGCATCACTGATTTTAATAAGAATTCTGCCAAGTCCCGTTCGCAGGTAGTCCTCACCTACACCTGCAGTATCTAACCTATTCAACGTCCAGTCAAGTTTGCTGTTTTCTAATGTGTCAGTCTTAGACTAATGTCTCACTGACTCAGACGGTAGTCTTAGTCACTGTGACAAATACCTGAGAGGAACAGAAAGAAGAATTTCAACTCATGATCTTTAGTCTGGGGTTGGCTGGCCCTACTCTTCCTAGCCTGTGAGGAAGTTGGCCATCATGACTGGCCCTGCCATTCCTAGCTGAGGTGAGGTTGACCATCATGGCTGGCCCCAAAGGATTATGGCAGGAGGGCATGATAGAACAGAGCTCCTGACAATCAGGGGAGAAAGTGAGAGGGGGGAGGGAGATGGGACAAGGTGTCTTTTGTCAGGGAGTATCACTATTGGTTTATACACGCCAGCTAGGCTCTCCCTTCCTTCTACCACCTGAAAGTGATGCCATTCCATTAAATTACCCATCCATGATCAATTGCTTGATGAAGTCAGACCTCTGATGATCCCTTCACTTTCCCCCACGCTGCCCTCTGGGTACCACGTTCATCGGGAAGCAAAGCCTTCATCTCGCGAGCCTTTGGTGACCACTTCATATCCAAACCATGGCACCCAGCATCCTAGAATGATACCTGATCACCATGCCTCAGAGGCTGGTGGATCATCTAGCCAGAACGCCCCCTCACCTTGTTTGCTCCTTGGTTTTCTACCCATTGACCTAGACCTCGCTCCTGCACTCACAGTTCAAGCCTACTCTATACTCAAGTCTTATTTCCTTTGCAGCAAGTATCACCACCACCACCACCATCAAAACCACCACCACCACCACCACCACCATCATCATCATCATCATCATCATCCATCTGCCTCTGCTTCCCAGGTGCTGGGATTAAAGATGTGCATCAACTAACCATCTTGATTAAAATCTTTTCTGTTTACTAGCAAACTTTGTGCATGTGTGAGTGTGTGGTGTGTGGGTACATGTGTGTGTGTATGTGTGTGTGCGTGTATGTGTATGTGTGTGTGTTTGCGTAGACTAAGGGTTATCTGGGATTACTGACCACAGCATCATCTCCATCTATAATTTCTCCCTACACCGTTTCGTTTCTGCATTTGAATTATGTTTTCTAGAACAGTGTCTGGATCATTTCTATCTTGGGTACAAAAGAAGTCAGTAAGACACGAGATAAGAAATTGCTTAGGATTTATTTGCAATTATTGTTTGTCCAAAGCTTATGTAATTCTAGGGCTAGACTACATTATTTTTGGGTTATTTTATTTACTTGGGTTTTTTGAGACAGGTAGCCCAGGCTGGCCTCCAACTTTCCATCCTCCTGTTCTGCTTCCCAAAAGCTGGAATAACAATTTCATATCCCCTAGGTTTATGGGTAGCATTTTAGACTACTGTTGGTCTTTTACCCTTTCCAGTACATGCCAACTTGTAAATAGTGTTGGGGAGGGACAGAGTTTGTGGGTCTGAATTAAAAAAAAAAATGCCTGAGATGAGAAATTTTAGAAGTAGGTTAAGCAGCTCAAGAAACTGATGAGATATTGTGGAATTTTGCCCAAGGCTATCCCATCTTTTGATGATCCCATGTCAGAGCCCCCACCCCCACCCCTTCCATAATACCGAAACGTTTTTCCCTTTTCAAGTTTAGCATCTCCGAAAGTCACGTGGCTTGCAGGAGTGGCATTTTGACAGTCTCTCCTGGAGGTGAGAAAGATGTTAGTGAGCTGCAGGGTAAGGACTTGCTATAGATTTCCTATTGTTCCTGTTTACACGGGACCATCTCATCCTGCAGCTTGCAGTAGTGAGAGGCTAAGAAAGAACACTGGTTGATTGAATTTGAATATTACTACGGAGTCTTAGCGCTCCGCATCTCCCCACAGGACAGACCAGGGTTGGCACATCACTCTGATCACAGCAGATAGGCAAAGATGTTCCATAAAGGACCGAACAAGAGCAACAAGGAAAGTATTGATTGGCTCTTTGCATAGCGAGGCAGGAAAAATGCTTCCCTATTCTTCTTTGAGAGGTACAGGCTGCGTGCTTCAAGATGGATGTCTTAAATCTTAGTTGGACACTGTCCTGTTACTGTCACCTCACATCCAGGAAGAGATCATCTCCTGAAGTCTCCCTAGTTTGAGAAGGCAGGAGGGCACACTTAGCTTGGAGTAGCTAGCCGTTGCCATAGCAACCGGAAGCAAGGCCCTGGGGGGATGAAACATTTGGCAGGCATATTTGTAGCAGGAGGAAAAAGAGACCGGGGGAAGAGGTTACACAGGGTGGCACCTTAATTGGGAGCCCTGGGCAGCAGTGGAACAGTTACCCATAAGGCAGAAAGTTATCTCTTATCTTAGGCACAATCCTCAATTTCTCCGTCATCGTGTTAGCCATTGCTGTCCTTGTGAATTGCTTGCCTCTCCTCTCCTTAACAACAGTATAGTCTTTTAAACATCTAGGCTATTCCATCCTCTAGGCTCTTTCCAAAACACATGCAGTTTTCCAGAGCAACAACAAAGCCATTAGCCTCTACCCCACCACCACCACAGCCTTGGCTACAGGACACAGAGACGACTGGCCAGAAACCAACATCTTTCTTACTGTGCTCCCAGATATTCAAACAATAGATTTTGTGAGGGAGGAGATAGCAGTTCACACGCAAATGATTAAAATTTCAGGAGGTTGTTCTTCCAATGAAGGCTTTCAATGCAAACATCATCATCATCAACAACAAGATAATCTTAGAGTTGTAACTGAGCAGGAAGAAACCTTAAAGGCCTTTTTCATCTCCACACCCTTTTCTAGAAGAAGCGTACCCAAAGCCAGAGAGGTTAATCACGTCCCCTGGCTATGTAATTAACCTGCCATTTCTTATTATGGCTGTGGAAGGACCTAAGTATTCCAAGGGCTTTCTATTTGAATCTATTGGAAAGCTGGTTTACTCATCAACAGGAGATATTAACGCAGAGGCTAACAATGGTCAATGTGTTTGTGTTTGTGACAAAAGACTGTCCTGTGCTGAGTCATTATAGTCGGAGGGCAAAGGTACCTATGTCTCATGAACTTCCTCAACAATCCTAGGTTACTATCTGGGGGGCCAATGTACAGACAGAATGTGGACTTTGTAAAAAGCTCAGTAACTTATGGTCAAACAAGCAAGAAACAGATGTAAGGTCTGCCTCAGTCTTTACTTCTCCCCACAACAGTAAAACTATCTCTCCTGGCTCAATCCACATCTAAGATTTCTATTAGAAAACCAGAGTCAAGGACACTTGCTCAGTGTGACAAGCTAAGACTGGCTCCAAAGAAAGTCACCTGACCCGGCCATCTAACCATATCCCTTAGGAATTCATGCACGGGGGGAAAAAATGACCTTTCTCTCATAATAAATGTAAAACATACCCTTTACACACGATTTGAAGACTCAAACCGAAGATGAAAGAGAATTAAATTATTCCATACTAATCCTATCAAGGATCTACAGCCAAGATAAATTTTGTCTTCCATCTCAAAGACTGTATTTCTTATAAAAATTAGTGCTAACCTTGACATATTTCTATGCCCATCACTCTCCGTGGGGGAGATTCACATAGTTTAAAAAAAAAAAAAACTCCCACCAAAAATTTCCACCTTAAGTCATTCACACATCTCTGAGCCCCGTGTCTCAGACAGCTCTCTTGCAAGATTCTCTTTGGAGGCCCTGTCCTGGCCTAGAACCCCTAGACAAATTCTTTGGAGGTTCTGTCCAATACCCTTTCCTTTAGCTTTTAAAGATATAGATGGTTTTAGTCCACTTGCCGGGCTGAAGTCATTTCTTCCTCTTAATGTCACGGACGAAGAAGGGCTGATATTGAAACAGCTTTCATGGTAACGCCATCAATACACAGGAAAGCCAACCGAGTGTTTAAAAATCACTGGTACTGAAGGTATATCTCAGTGAGATGCACCTCATCTATGCAAGCTTGCGGTCTTGGATTTGACCTCAACACTACAAAATTAAAAAGTAGACGCAAGAATAAATAAATACAAGCAGGCAAGATGCGTTAGAAGGTAAAGATGTTCTAATGACAAGTGCAAGGATCTGAGTTCGATTCCAGGGATAGAAGGAGAGACCCGACTCCCGCAAGCTGTCCTCTGATCTACAAGTGTGCTCCCCTCCCCATAAATAAATAAATGAATGAAGTTTATTTTAATGTTTTCAAAAGAATCAATAAATATCACTGCAGAACCTGGGGTGTCCTATCGTGGCAAGTACATCTCATAAAGGCAAGAATTCAGGAAGACTCCACCTTAAAGATGCCTTCAGCCCAGGACAGCAAGAGTCCTCCGGTGCTGAGCTTGCACTCGCATGTGTAGAGATTCGCATTGACTTCCTTGTAGCTGGGATTCCTTTAACCCGAATAAAACTTGCACTGAGGAAAAGCCTGCTGAGGTCATGGAAGTGTGTACCTAAGGCACGTTCTCATGTGACACCCATTTCCAAAGAGCAGGTATCCATGGGAACGAAACTATGTGGCCAGCCAGTACTTTGGAAGCAAGCCAAGGGATGAGTGTGCCTCAGTTTCCACAGACTTCACGACATAAAGCTTCAGATACTCATTCTCGTACCATTATGGTGGTCAGACATCTAAAACCGGTCCTGAATATGGTGCTTTGCTGGAGGCTCTAGGGAAGAAGTTCTTATTTTCCCAGCTTCTAGAGGCTGCCTACAAGTGTTACTTTGTAGCCCTGGGACCTGTGCCTTCAAAAGCACACTGCCTTCACTCACCGTGACCCTTCTGCCTCTCTTGCGATGACTCTGAGCTCAGTCAGTTGATAACATCATATTTTCACCATCTGAAGGCTATTTATCACATTTCAAAGTCACTTTTGTCAGGTACGGGGACCAGAGATGAGATCGTGGACATGTTTGGGGTGGTATTGTAGAGTCTACTGTAGAATCTAAAGACAAAGGCATTTCAATCTCCGTAGAGCTGGGTGTTTGTAGCAGAGGTTTTAGTTCTTTTCTCTTCTGTGCCGTCTCCTCTTGTACACCGCCTCTCCCGTCCTTCCACTCGGTTCTTTATCTGGATTCCAAGCCTGAGTCATCTTTTCTGGGCTCGCCTTTCCTCCCACAGACACTAAGACTTTGGTAGCTGGGCTCTGCTTCCCGACACTCTCTCTTAGTCATACCAGCGCAGCTGGCACCACTGCTGGGGGACCCACTGGGAAGCCGCGAGCCGGCTCAGAGCTGCTTGCGTCAGACTCTCGAGACAAGACTTAGTCACTGAGATCTTTATTTGGGCCCTAGGATTGCAACTTTTTGATTGCTTAACTTGGGGAGGCTGAACCTAAAAATAAAGGAGTCTGTTCTTTCGGGCATGAGTTTTGGAGGCATTCTGGTAACTGAAGCAGGTCTGGAACAAAGTGGGGGGGGGGCGGATTTCCGTGCCACTTGAACCGGGCACTCGTTCAATTCCACGGGATCTAGAAAATGTATAATTGCTGCCTGTTTTGCCCTATCTTTAAGCTAAAACCTCCCAAGATGCACAGGTTAACAGGATCAGAATCCAATTGGGGAGGGGGAGGGGCGTTACTGGGAGTGGAAAAAGGCAACTATGTAACTAAATAGTAAAAGCAAAGAGAAAAGAAACTCTGGGTTTTCAGAGGCTTGTCTTTTCCAGAGCCAAGGCGGACATCACTCATCAGCGAAAGCCTGGCTCCCCTCCATGCCAGCCTGAAGGGCTTTGGTGAGAATTCTTGCCAACCAAGCGAAGCGGTGCTTTATGGTCCCACAAGCCAGTCCTTGGCTCTCTAGATCCCTGCAGGCAGGCACTAAGGGTGTTTCTTCTCACTGCAGTCCAGCACGAAGAAGATGAGATTGCAGTTTCTGCAGCTGGAAGACGGCTCAGAGGAAGGGATTTCTCCCCCTCCCTCTTGTCCATTGGAAGACTGGGTTGGGGAAGCTGTCATTTGCCGCCTGCGGCTCCTCCCTGAGTAATGAGTTTGTGGTTTGTTTGTCTTTCCCCCCCTCTTCTCCTCTGTGAAACCTCTGTGCTTTGAATTCCTGCATTAAATACACAGCCCAAATTTTGACATTATTATTATCATGATTATTATCGTTGTCATCGTCATCATCATCATCATCATGGTCATCACTTTTTGACTATGTAGCTCTGTCTATTTCCTGAAGAAAGAATGCAGCTATATCCTCCAGAGCTCCCTTTCCAGAGAAGGCTTGACAGTGTTGTCAACCCCTTCAGAGGCAAGGAGGCGTAAGAAACAGACTCATCCATTCCTGTCTCTCTATCACCTTCTGGTTTCTGCTTACAGAGAGCAAGCAGCGGCAGAGGCTAGCAGACACCCCACTGTGTTTTGACAGGCTTTCCTCCATTAAGGCTTCTGATTGCCTGGCCTAATTGGGGGCTACACTCCTGCTCCACAAACATGGCTTCTCCACTCCCCCCTCCTTATATCAGGGCTGCCAGTGAGGAGAGAGAGCTCTGAGCTCAAACAGCTCGGTGGGTGACATACAAGCCAGCCTAGCTGACAGGGGAGGGGAAGAGAGCCACTCCGGGCGCCGCGCAATTGCTCTCTATTCGAAGAAAATGATCTATGCGGCTTGCAGCTGGTTCTCAAACATCTTAGCTAGGATCCAGGGAGAGCGATCGCTTTGGCACCCGGCCAAATGGAGCCCGCAGAGTCCTGGGAGAGGTGGAGTCAAAGGGGCAGTGCTCTTTAGTATCTCCATCACCCCAGTGCCGTTCTCAGACCAGTCACTAACCCAGCTGCTGGCTCAACACTGAGGCACACTTGTCCTGTGCTGTGTCTGAGTGGCTGACTTAAGACGGGGCTTTTCGGCATAGAGACAAGCCAGCAGATTGCCTTCCTGTGCTGGCATGGCCACCTGAGTGTTTCCTCTACAGCCCCAAGTGCACGGTCCTGTAGCAGTCGCACCACTCGCTCGGGGAGCCTGATTTGCCTGCAGAAATGGGTTGGAGCTTTGTCAGTTTCCGCATGCTGCCGCCCTGGTAGAGCCAAGGCAGAGAGCCGCCTGCATCCTCTGAACCCGAGCTCCGGAGTAGCAGAGCTTTGAACCTCAGGCAGGGGAGATTAAGCCGAAGAAGCCCAGAGATGGAAAAGGGTTCTGCAACCCAGCAGAGTTTACCGGCCAGCCCCTGCCCAGCCCCCACTGTGTCCCCTATGCCTTAGGGCCTCATCGGTCTCATTTAGAGAAGCCAAAGTGTAGGTCTTTGTTTTTTAATTATTATTAAAAGTATTACTACTTTTGTAATTATTACTTTTATTATTATTACTTTTGTCTGAGAACACACTTTTTTTTTTAATCTTTTTTTTTTGTTTTTTTTTTTTGTTTTTGTTTTTTGTTTCAAGACAGGGTTTCTCTGTGTAGTCCTGGCTGTCCTGGAACTCACTCTATAGACCAGGCTGGCCTCGAACTCAGAAATCCGCCTGCCTCTGCCTCCCAAGTGCTGGGATTACAGGCATGCGCCACCACGCCCGAGAACACACTTTAAAACAGGGAGGCACACAAGGAAATAGGTGGTCCATCCATGCGGTCAGAAGAGACTTTAATGTCATCTCAGCCTGGAGAGGTAAAACAGAGGGTGATGGACTCACCTTTGGCCCTTTATCTCCTTCCTAGTTTCCAAGGGCCTCGTTCTCACCCCTGCAGCCTGTAGCAATCCAGCTCACTCTCCTGACTGATTTTTAAGCTTCTACCTGTAAGTAGGCAGTATATACAGGATACCTAATTAGAGCTGACACCTTTATGATAACTATTGTTCTTCACTTCTGCAAAAAAATTTTCCTTCTCATTGTGTGTGTTTTGGTTTTGTTGTTGTTGTTGTTGTTTGTTTGTTTGTTTGTTTGTTTTTGATTCTACCTGAATCTCTAGAGAGCTGGTTCGCTCATTTTCAAGTCACTTGTCGTGGGCTTTCTAAGCCCATACCTTGTCTTAACGGGATGCCAGTGATTCAGCAAGCTGCCCTTACCATCCCTGGGACACTGTTGAAATGCATTATCTGGACTCACCTTGTTTTCCCTCAGCCTTCTATCTTGGATCTAAGGTTGGTATGATGGGCAATTCTGTCAACCTACAGGATCTTGAATCACCTAGGAGACAAGCTTCTGGGCATGCCTCTGATGGGTCATCTGGTCTACCTCGATTAGGCTAGTTGAAGTAGGGAAACCTCATCCTGAATCCACTGGGTAGCACCATTTTATAGGTAGGGCTCTAAACTGGATACAAAGAGAAAACTAGTTGAATGTATACATTCATCCCCATAAACACGTGTCACCACTGGGAATGCAATATGACCACCTGCCTCTAGAACCGGGAGCCAGACCTCTTCCCCGTTAAATTGCTTTTGTCACAGCTAAGGCCCCTCCCGAGCTGAGCATCCCTTGTTGGTATTTAACTGAGATGAAGAATCCCCATATGGGATTCTGTGATTCAGAGTGGAGAGCTGTCACTGCCCATTGATTGTGTCTTCCCTGGCGAAATAGAAGCAACTTTACATCTTCTTCCAGATCAGCTGTACAGAGAATCTCTCGTAAGCATCATCTGTCAATAAAGAAGCCCATGGCCAATGAGCTGAGGCAGGAAATAGGGGGTGGGACATCCGGCAGGGACAGAGAGGATTCTGGGAAATGGTTGGTGCCGTGGGAGTTTCGCCCTGAAACACTGAGGAACCGATGCAAGAAGATGAGGAGAGGAAAACAGCTGCATAGCTGAACCCAGGGTAGAATAGAAGGGATAATAAGTTAGGAGCAAGTGGAAGGATAAGCTGAAGCTTATGGCCTAAGCATTTATTAATGTATTAATTAGTCTCAGAGTTGTTATTGCTGGGAATTAAGTTGTTGGGGGGGGGAACAGATTTACATGCACCAGCTGGCGAATCTGCTGGGTGACTCTTGGGAATCTGCTTCTAGCTGGGTGCTCAGAATGGTGGGAATAGCCCTCCCTTTATCTTACTCTATTACAAAACAAGTGTACAGGCACTCCCAAGGACAGATTTAGTTACCCTGTTCTATCTCTCTTCTCCATCTCTTTCTGCTAGTCAGGGAAGAAATGATCCAAAAGGTAGAGTCAAGCCCTTTGCCGTTCCTCAATATGTTCAACAAACGTTTACAGAGCTCATAAGTGTTTGCAGGTGTCAGCTGTTGCGCTAGGTGGCAGGGATCCCACCGGCCCAGCCATCACAGACCTTCTCTAGGGTGGGGTATGTAGGCCCGTAAGCAGACAGATGCTCTTCTGCAGGGGAAATATCAGATGTTCTGTAGAACAGAGGATAGGGTAAGAAATGGATGTAGCCTTGGTCTCAGAACATAGTGAGCTAGAATCAGGGGTTGTCTCTGATCACGGTAAACATTCTTGATCACAGTAAACACAGTTTCCCAGTCTGTATTTCCTCCCATTCAACAGTGTGGATGATGCAGATTCTTGCCTTGCATAATTTCCCATTTCCAATAGATCAGCTACCTACAAGCAGCCTACTTGACTGATCCTTAGACACCGCACACTCAGATGTGGTCTGGTGGCCACAGTGATTCCCACTTAGTCACAACATGACCCTGGAAGTCTTACCCCGCTTGCTTTAATCCCATTGACTAAAACTCCCCACCTGCTTGGATAATGCCTGAGATCCAGTAAAGACACTGGCTGGTGGCTTTACCTTTCTTGCTCTATGTGTGGCTCACACATGTGACCTATACCCCAGGGTTTGGTAGCAAACTAACTCATTTCCAGCTTAATCACTGGAAGGACCCTCCATCTTGAAGATCCTGAGTTAAAACAGTGTGTTTGGCAGGGAGGCTGCCAAGGGTAGAAGTTCTCAGATGTGAGTATACAGGGGTCCAGCTGCAGGACATCTTAAGCCCTGTAAACCCAGGGTATCAGACTCAATAGGTGTAGCCTGAGACTATGCATTTCCAACAAGTTCCCTGATAATAACTGTGATAGTTTGTTTATGCTTGGCTCAGGGAGTGTCACTATTAGAAGGTGTGGCCCTGTTGGAATAGGTGTGGCCTTGTTGGAGTAGGTGTGTCACTGTGGGTGTGGGCTCTAAGACCCTCACCCTAACTGCCTGGAAGTCAGTCTTCCACTAGCAGCCTTCAGATGAAGCTGTAGAACTCTCAGCTCTACCTGCACCAGGCCTGCCTGATTACTGCCATGCTTCCTGCCTTGATGACAGTGGACTGAACTGCTCTGAACCTGTAAACCAACCCCAATTAAATATTGCCCTTTTTAAGACTTGTCTTGGTCATGGTACCTGTTCACAGCAGTAAAACCCTAAGACAATAACCAATGGCACTAACCTAGAGACCCCACTGAAAGATCCAAGGTCTTCGAGGAGCCTCCTTGTTTCCCATTGGGAGCAAGGTCTGCAGAGTGGTAGCATCACCCGAGCCTCTTCCTGAAGTCTGTTAGGGATGCAGAAACTGCCGCAAAAGCACCAGGTGACACCTGTGCACATCAACAGTTGCAAAATACCCTCTGAAGCTCTGGAGCTTGCTGCATGTTTAGGGTCACAGGAAAAGGATTGAAAACTCATTGTGTCTGGATTCTGCTTCCAGGGATTCTTGTTGAATTGGGACAGGGTATGAAAAGCAACTGGAGATAGTTTTATGTGTAGCGCATTTTGGGAGTGGTTTGATATGTGCCCTGCAAAGGAGTTGGCACCACAGAGAAAGGTAGGGTCGGAGTCACAGGAAGCAGGATGTGTAAAGGCACAGTGGCAAGAAGAGAAAAGTGAGCTCACTGGACAAATGGAAATGGATTGGGTCAGCACAGAGCTCAGGGTTGTGGGGAGCGAAACGGAAGTTGTTCTGGGGAGTGGGGAATTTTGAGAGCTAATTGTGGAAGATTGTAGTGAGAGGCCAAAGCTTTTAAGTTCAGACTCCATTTTAGAGAACCTGATCTACATTTGAACTCAGGTCAACTAACAGGCTGGTACCTAGCATTAGTTTCCAAGTTGCCCCCACAAAATAACCCGAGCCTTGCTAATCCCCAACAAGACCAAAATCTCCAGGTTACATCCTCAACAAGACCAGCGTCTCCAGATTATTCCCCCAACAAACCTGAACCCCCAGGTTACAAGCCCACCCCTTGCCTAACGACCACCAATGCAGAGGAGAACAGAAATTAGGTTTATGATATGACTCCCAGCACCAGCCAATTATATTAAAGGCCACAGTAGCTTTCCAAATAGATGCTTGCCCCTGCCCCCCCCCTTGCCCTTACCTTACCCTGATAGACATTCAGGGCTCCCCCATCACCAAAACCATCCTTTGTGCCAGTGGTGCACTGGGAGAGGGGAGGCCAAGTTAGCTCGAATAGGATAAAGACCCTACTATGAGTTGCATCAGGTTGGCCCCTGTCTGATTTTGGGGGATCACTAACCTTTCCCTGGCACAGCAGTAGAGTCTCGGAGCTCTGGGTCTTCCCTTATAGTTCAGTGTGCCATTTTGCTTTTAGGAAAATATTTTTGGCCACACGGCTACATGCTGAGGGATATAGAGACAGTATGCCTGGGGTTTGCTTGTAAAAGGACATGATACTGATTTAATGGACAATGGCTCATTTCAGGGTATACTGTGTTTTGTACTGCAGAGGGTTCATGTAGACAACAAATTAGCATGCTGATAATGGGAGTAGAAGATGCTAAAGATGCCCCTTTGGCCTGGTGACTACCTTGAGCTGAAATCAGTTGAGTTAATCAACGAAGACAATTTTTAGACCCTTTTCAGCTCACACATGGATGGACCTACAGGGATTTGCGTACCAATCCTTACTCTACCTGCACCAAAACAAACAAACAAAAACACAAACTCTCCCGCTACTTTCCCGACTCCTTTCCTTCACCTTGTCCCTTATACATTACGTGTTCTGACCTTAAGATGCATGTAAGCACCTGTTCCAGCCATCCTTGGATAAACGGATTACTAGCGCTCCCATGGGTATCTGCAAAGCTCATGCTAGTAAACTTCTGTTTGTTTGTTTCTGTTTGTTTGTTTTTCTTATTAATTCATCATTTGTCTACTCCAGGGGTGGAGTCTGCAGGATGCCCCAAGAAGTACAAAGGAAAGAGAGGTTTTCTTTTTCCACGTACTCAACGTATCTATTAGCCTCAGTTTTAGCACTCTGACGTCTATTGTGTGGGTTGGATGTTTACTGAGCACAGAATGCTAAGCCCAGTGCTCTGGGAGCCGAACCCAGATCCCCCACAGCTCTGTTAACCAAACAGCTGAAAGTGGGAGCTCACACAAGCAAATGATTTTTTTTTTAACCCCCAAAGACCAGGAGCGTGAATATGCTTGAAGAGTTGACAGTGCTGCTGACTGAGAGGACCCGGTGCCATCCGACTCCACTTGAGGCCAGAGCTCGGCATCAAATGCCCTCATTCTTTCTGCAGCTGCAGGATACCCGAGGCCATGCCAGGAGCCCCAGGAATGCCAAGAGGGCTCAGTCTGGGTCTCTGATAGCCTGTAATGCTTTGAGAGAGAACAAGCGGGCATTTGTTAGGGGAAGACCCACAGTGACAGCACAGGACAAGGGACTGAATGCACGGAGGGAGCCAGCCCAAGGTCAAAAGGCTGGTGTGGTCACTGCCACCAGCCTGTGTGACCTCACTTGCTCTTTAGTGGGGCAGCCTGGTAGCAGAAGCAGGGTCCTGAGCCAGGTCAAGGAAACAAAGACTTTGCAAGGCAAGATAAAGGTGTTCCCTTAAGCAGAAAAAAAATATCAAAGCCTTTCTATGTCTTTATTAATCCAGGTCTTCAGTAATCCTGATGACAGTGATTTGCTCTTGACCTTTGAATATGGGGCATGCCGTTGTAGGTGACATCATGACGGCTAATGACGTTTATGCTCCCTTACCCGACTTCATTGCACTCTCCAATATAAACAGAGTGATCTAGTGTGTGGCGGTAGAGAATCACTCAACCTCAGCACGGTTTGACATTTTGGGCCACTCAGTTCTTGATGGGTAGCAGGCAGTCCTTTGCATCGTAGCATAGACCGTATCTGCCTAGAAGCAGCCCTGCTCCCACATGAGGAGCTAAAGGTAATTCTTCTCATGGGAGGACCATTATTAGCACAGGGGAAAACCAGTTTTCATATAAAACCCTTAAATAGATTCTATGCAAAACCTTGAAGACTGACAGTCCGTTGCAATCACTCTCTGACAGGAAAGCCGTCTCTGGTGACCATCAGTCAGACTTCCACCTTCAACACCAAGTGGACATTCCAAAGATGTAGGCATAGTCCAGCCAACTTGAGGAAGTTGTCCTGGGCATTTCTTTCCTTTTGGATTTAATGTGTGTGTGTGTGTGTGTGTGTGTGTGTGTGTTGCCTGCATTGTATGTATACGCTGTGAGACACCTGCTGAAGTCAAAAGGGTCTCAGATGCCCTGGAACTGGAGTTATGGATGGTCATGACTGACTGACTGTTTGATGCTGGAAACAGAACCCAGGCTCTCTGTCCTGCAACAAGTGCTCTGTAGCTCTTAGCCCCTGAGTCATCTCTCTAGCCTCAGAAGTTATGTTTAAAAAACAACACAAAACAAAAAACAGGATTTTTCTCAGTTAAAATGACAAGACAGGTAGCAAAACGCAATAAGTGATCCTTGATTTAATCTTGGGATTTTATTTTGTTTTAGAAAAAGATGTGGAAGACACTTGAGGAACAACTTGGGTGTGAACGCTACGTCAGGCAAGATGATTGCATCAATGTGGCAGACAGAAATCTGTTCAGGGATGCTTAGAAAAAGCCAGGTTGGAGGCGGTGGGCATGAGGACGAGCCTGAGCTGTGTTTACTTAAGGAGGCACGGGCGGATAGCCAACGAAGGAAGAACATGCTGGTGAGCCTTCTAACATGACAGACCTCATCAATACGTGAAGGGGAAACCGAGGGACAGAAAGCCATGGACACTTACCAATGCGTACCTCTCGTGTGTTGTTAGAAATGGTTTTGTAGATGTAAAATGTTTACAATAAAAGGAAGAGGGAGGAAAACTAAGCTGATAATAATAACAATAATAAAATCTTTTCGCTTACCCATCATGCCCTCCATAAGAGCAATGGGAAACTGAAATCAATACCTCTACCCACTGCCTCTCGTTTGCTATGTGAGATGGTCGGATCCCGCTACAGCTCTTATAAAATGTGGCTAGCTACTCAACTCTCACTCTCCATAGGGGAAACCTTTCAGTCAGTGTCGAGGGAGCCAATGAGGCAGCAGCTTGTTGAGCTGCTAGTTGACTTCAGCCAGCTCATCTGACATGAGTGGGCACAAACCCTGTTCCCCAGTTGCCTAAAATTTTAATCTTTTTTTTTTTTTTCAATTTTTACAATTGCCTAGAAACGCTGGACTGGCAGCTCAGATGATTTGCCATATGCCAAGCACTGGATCCGAATTGTTTGTGAAGGCTGTCCCATGAACACTGGGCCTGGAAGGTGACAAACAGGTGACAAAAGCTGAAGAGACTCTTGCTGTAAATGTCACAGGTGAGACGGGGCCAGTCAGTGTGTGGTCTGTGTCTGGTTAGCATCCGTGCGTGTGTGTCTGTCTGTGTGTGTGTGTGTCTGTGTATGAGGGGGTGGGGGTGTCTGTGTGTGTGTCTCTGTGTGTTTATGTCTGTGTGTGTGTGTGTGTGTGTGTGTGTGTGTGTGTCAGGGGAAGCATATGAATTGTACCATCTGCCAGGATGTCAGGAGAAAGCAAGATGTGAAATTCTCAGGGAAAAGCTATGGCAGGAGAAAAGAGGAAAGGCATTTGGAGTAGCATTGGGTGCAGCATCTCAGCTCAAAAGAGAGCAGAAAACATCCGTGCACCTGGTAGGTTAAAGAAAAAAAAAAATAATCAGGAAGAAAGATGAAGTTTCAGTGAATCAGCAGGACAGTCCATGAGGTTGCAGAAAAGTTCAGAGACACTAGGCAAATATTGCAAGAACATTCCTGCTGTAGGGAATGGTCCATGTCCTTAATCTCAGCATTTGGGGTGTCTCTAAAAATTGGGGGGGGGGAAACCTGGCTTACACAGTTTCAGGCCATCGAGGTTACATGGTAAGACCTTTTCTCAAAAACGGAAGAAGGGAAGAGGGGGGAGAGGAGGAGAGGGGAGGGGAAGAGAGAAGAGAGGAGAGGAGAGGAGAGGAGAGGAGAGGAGAGGAGAGGAGAGGAGAGGAGAGGAGAGGAGAGGAGAGGAGAGGAGAGGAGAGGAGAGGAGAGGAGAGGAGAGGAGAGGAGAGGAGAGGAGAGGAGAAGGCCTGGCTGCCTAATGCTAAGAAAATACTGGATCTTTGCTAAGCTATCCACTGCTTCTGGTTTAGTAGCAGCCATGGAAAGAGGTCTTTGTGTCACATGGATGACAGTGCAAGCCCCTGTTCCTCTGAAGAACACCCGGCGGGAGGGGGAATTCACTTAGAACGCCAGCAGGATGGTCCGTTCTGTGCCCAGACTGAGCAGAGCCGCCTTCCAGCAAGGCTTAAGAATCCCCTGTGCCTGGCTCTGGGTTCCTGCCACATCGTCGTGTCACTCCAGGGACTACTGACACTAGATTGAATTTTCAAAGTACCGGGGCATTTATTAACCCTGTGTTTGGCACCTCCACACACTCTACAGCAGCAATCAACCATTCTTAGCTGACAAATGTGAAGCTTGAAACTCAAAGCCAAGGGTCACAAACCAAGACTCAAATTCTGTCTCTGGTTCCCCTTGCCTGTTCTGTTGCAAGGTAGGGAAGGCTGGGTCTGGAGCGAATTCCTCAGGGGTCCACACAGTGCCGTGACTTGGATAGATTTAACAGATTAGCGTCTTACCGAGCACTCTCTACCCACCCTTAAAGGATAAGCAAAAAACCAGAGGCTGCAAACGACTGTAGTGTTAACAGCGTTTCCCACGCAAAAATAAAGCAGGTGCGCATGCGTACTCATAGGTGTTTCGACAGCATGCACAAGACCCACACAAGATCACACCAGAAAAAAATCCCCAGCATGGAGTTGGGATGAGAGCATTAACTGCCACCATTAGCCCAGGCACTACTGACAATTGTTGACTGCTGGAGAAGGAAGTCAATTAACTTCACGGATCTGAAACACGAGAGGCCACCCATGTTCTGATAGATGGTCGTAAAGCCACGCACACACAGGCCATACTAAGTGGACTTGTGGGTTAAATACAAATAGACAGATCACATGAAATTGGGAGAGAAAGGGGGAAGGGCAGGAGGGGAGGGGAGGTGCTTGATTGAAGAAAAACACATTTATATGCATTTATGAATTTCTCAAGCAATAAAAGAAATATAATTCAGTCTCAGGAATGGCTCAGGCATAGATAGGGAATTCCAGTATGGACTGTGTGCATATGAAGTTAAGGGTCGAATAGAACAGATCTCTGTCTATGAGCTACCCTAGAAAAGGGACTGTGTCCGTGAAGCCACACCAAATATCAGGTGTTGTCTTCATCTTCTAGCTGAGGGTAGCTGAGGCTAGCGTTTTACTGTTCCCAGTAAAATTCCCAGGAGAGTTGACTTTCCTGAAAGTATCCATTTCGGCAAGCTCAGGAGTTCTTGGGCACGCAGCTAAGTTTTTGATTCCCTTACTCCTGTTTGTTTTAAAATGCAGCGTAGAGGAAATTGGACCCCGGTGATAATTTGGAAGGTTCGAGCTGTTGCCCTGGCAGAACTGGGCCACGATTCTCAAGTGACAAACCTCTCTGGGTTTGGCTCAATTACCTGGAAACTGAGGGAAACTTTTGTCAGCCTCAGTGTCATTCTGTCAGTCATGGTAGGGCAAAATTCGGAAAGCTACCCTTCTGGCTTTCCAAATTCCTCCTTTGAACCTGTCCATTGATGCCTATGCCCCGGTGTGTCCCCCAAGGTTACCTGGGCTCCCATAGACGGAGGGGACTTTGCCATCTTGCCATCACTATTCCGAGACTCTTTGTGATAGCATTTTAAGAGGTTTTTGGATACACATTAGCACCCCAGCGCAAACCATTGCTACATTCACTACTCTTCACAGAGGCCTCCCCTTCTGGATATGTCCCACGGACTTCACAGTGCCCGTGACACGAACCGAAAATATGCGTTCTCTCGGTGGGCTCACCTGGAGTCCTTCTTCCCACAACTGCTGTGTGTATTGGTTGCTGATGACCCACACTGATATAAAAGTGGAGTAGAGATGCTACCTGGAGGGAAGAAAATAGAGGGACCCCCGGCATTTTTACCTGAGTTTGGAATAGCTATGATTGTGTGGTGGGGTCCAGAAGGTAACCTCTCTTGTTTCTTACTTTATTTATTTGGTGATTTCATATACAAGTACTTAATTGACATAATTTCTTCCTCAGTCTAGTACTCTCTTCTTTTTGTTTTATATATGTGTGTGTATAAATTTATATATATATATGTATGTGTGTGTGCTTGTGTGTGTTTAGTCATGAATTTGATATATATATACCATATGTAATAGCTATATACTATATATAAAAAACACATTATAAATATTTTAGGAAACATATAGCATGAATAATATATAAAATATAACATGTATGACATATAACATATAAATATACCATATGCCATATATCATATATTTAGGAAATATATATAACATGTATAATATATTATTATAATATAATATAATATAATATAATATAATATAATATATAAATGATTCAAATGAAGTTATACTACTAGAATATGATCTCCCCAGGAGCTCCAGACTACCAATATGTTATATAATATATATGTTATATATATGTAGCATATATATACATATATAACATACATATACACACACATATATAAAACATATACGTATATACATATATATGAGGGAGAGAGAAAACCTACTCTGTCCATTTACTGTTACTTGGATGTGTGTGTTTTTAGGGCTTACCACCCAATCAGGGAGCTCATCTCTGGTCATAGCCATCCACTGCCCGTGGCTCTTCAGCTAAGGGTGGGGACCTGTGAGATCTGCCCATCCACATTGGCATGGGAACCGATGTTGTCAGTGTGTAGGCCCCGTTCTGGCAATCACACTGTTGATAATTCATGGATGCGACTTTCCTGTGATGGATAGAAGACACAGTCTCCTAGCAGCAAATGCTCTTGGCCTCTGGCTCTTCCAAACTCCCCGTCCCGTTCTTCCATGTCATTCCTGGAACCTTAGATGTAGAGGCTGTGTTGGGCACCATTATCCTCTGCATTTTTGACCAATTGTGGCTTACAGTGATGCCCTTCTGCTGCTGCAAAAAGAAGATTCTTGGAGAGGTATGGGTATCTGTGGGTATGGAGATCAATATTTAGAATATGGCTAGAAATGATACTGAAATAGAATCCCACCAGTAGTGGGCTCTCTTCTCAGGTCCGTGACCTTACCAGCAAACTGGTAGTTGGCTAGGTTTACAGTACCAGACTTGGATTCTCTTCTATTCAATGGGCCTTAAGCCCAATGAAATGATTGATTAACCACAAAAACATAAGCACCACCACGGTCCCCTTGAGGAAATCCTACTATGCAGGTCTTTGCCACAGTTCACAGGCTTTATAACCAGACAGGATTGTTGGTTGCACTGATTCTCCGTGAGCTTACACAGCACATTCTGATTCTATGAGAAAGAGTCACGGGGGGGCGGGGGGGGGGGAGGCTTTTTGAGGTCAGCTCCAGGTCGGTTCCTCCAAGCCTTGTGTCTGAAGTATGTGGTGGCTCTTGCCTTCAAGTTCTGAGATACGACCAAGAGCAACAGCGATTGCCTATATTTCTTTGGGAATGTCTTGGGATGCCCCCTGACCAACAACTCAAAAGGTTTCCTATGCTGGGCACTTGAGATTCTTATTAGGTTGTCAATTCTTGGGGGAGATTATACTCAAACAGAATAACTTCATTTAAATCATACACACACACACACACACACACACACACACACACATCTTTTATGTGTTTTTTAGTAAAATTAAATAATTTATGTCCTGGAGGCTTTTTCAATCATCCTTACTGTTTTCTATCCTTCCTTCATCCCTGTCTCTCAGGATTGCCCTCCCTTACCCATCCTCAGTTAAAGTGACCCCTCCCCAAACTAATTTCTGTTTTCTTTTCAAGACAAGGTTTCTCTGTGTAACCTTGGCTGTCCTGGAACTCACTCTGTAGACCAGGCTGGCCTCGAACTCAGAAATCCACCTGCCTCTACCTCCCAAATGCTAGGATTAAAGGCGTGCGCCACCACCGCCCGGCGACCCCAAACTAATTTCTTAACTGAGATGCCATCCATTTCTATCTATCAGTGGCCACTTTAAGGCAGAAAGTGGAGAGCTGTACAAAGCAGGACATCGTGAGCCATCCGTGAGTCAGGCTGACCCCGATTCACAGATTCTCTTTGAAGCAAGGACCCAGCCTACTGGCAGGTTCTTATTTTTTACCAGCTCTAATTTGTTTTACTGCCACTGGGTGGGGAGCATGGCACTGTGGATGGAAATAAATAGTCTCCTGAATTTTATGTGTGAGATTGTACGGGGCTGTAATAATATGATTATATCTGGAACATAAATAATTATGAACCGTAATAAAACTGTCTAGGACTCTGAGCTTGTGTTTTCCCCACATAGATCCTCATTATATTTATAATAAGCTACAGTTAAATATATGGTTAGATCAAGCAAAGAGATGGGGTGGGAATAAAGGGATGCCTACTGTATTCTGTTAAGCTGTAACCCAGCACTGCAAATATAATTCTGTATTATCTATCTATCTATCTATCTATCTATCTATCTATCATTTATCTATCTATCCATCCATTTATTTAGTCATTCATCATTAGAGGTAGAATTTGGGTGGTATTGGTATCCTATTACCCATTGAAGGAGAAGTTCCCAGGAGCCCTCAAGCAACCTCTAATTTCTCACACACAAAACAGAATAATGATAAAAAAAAACATCCTGAGCTCCACATTAAGGTGGTGAGAGCCACTAGCTTAGATTTTGCTGTGCATTCAATATCTATGCACAAAACTTGTAGGGAGGTGAAACAAAATTGCTGTATGGGGTTGGGGGCAATACATAGAGCAGTTCTGAGTTCACGAGTATAAATCTGTCCAACTTCAACTTTGTGCGTACTCCAAGAGACACAGGGATCGAAGGCCTAAGCTAGCTTTTAAAATTAAAGGACCGCTTGACTTCCAATTGGCCCATGATTCTTTAAAATCTGATACTTGTCTCAGTTTTATAGTCAGGAAAATCCATACTGGAGTGCTGTTTGTCTTCTCTACTATGCAGAAACACTCCCGGGAGCTCATTTCCAGGGACATTTGCTAAGTGACCATGTTATTGAAGAGCTGAGGTCTTCAGAGAAAGCCAAATGCTTAATTGATGGGGAGTCATGAAGAGGGAGGGGTTAGTAGGGAAATGTGGGAGGGGACCAGAACTCATTGTCTCATTCTAAGGCTGTCTCAGTGAGCCATGTTAAAGTCTCCTACAGTGAAAGGCAGAATATGGTCCATGTGAAGAACAAATGAATGAAATGGCGTGCACCTGGGAGGTTATGGGAAAAACATCATGTGGGCCTGGGAGGTTATGGGAGCAAGCAAACCTCTCTCCAGACAGAAGAGAAGAAGCTAGAAGAGTCCCTGGGTATAACACTTACAGAGTCCGCTGCTCGAGAGAATCAGCTGACATCTTAGACATTCACCAGGCTCCAGTGGTGGGCTGACCGTCAGAACTTAACCAGTATTGTTACCAATGGTGTCTCTGGACCTCTGCGCACAGTGTGACCCCCTCATGTTTGCAAACTTCCCTAAGTACTTATTGCTAATCTGAGCAATAGGTAACCATAGCTAGATTAATGGCCTCAGAAATATACTTAGGACTCTTTGTATCCAATTATCCATGATTTATATCCACAATAACCCAGACTAATGCTGATTTAGCACCCAGGGGTACCTTGGGTGTGCTGATTTCTTTGAGCTGACAGACACAGGTAGGTCGTCAAGAGCTATCACCTGCCCCCCCTCTCTCTCCTACATACTGATTGGTCTAGTTTCCATTCTACTGCTGTGATAAAATGCTGACCAAAAGCAACCTGGGAGGGAAAAAATTGATTTCACTTTATACTTCTGGGTCACAGTTCATCACCGAGGGAAGTCAAGACAGGAACTCAAGGCAGGAACCTGAAGGGGAAACTACCTGGGATTCTATGCACCGTTACCTGAAGTGGAAACCTATGGTTTCATTGGAAAGTCAGTTATGTCAAATGATGTTTTGGTGGTGCACACAGGCAAAAGGATGTTTTGCTAAAGCAGATACTTGAAAAGATATGTGATGTTTAGAAGGAATATAAATATGACCTCCCCAACAGTGGGACCGAGCATTGGTTCACTTTGCTCCTCCTTGTTATTCTTTGCTGACCATGCATGTATTGGTGTACCTTATGTTGCAACGCAGAGCTTCGCTTGTGGTGACACCAGAGAGAAACTCGTCAAAGAACTTCTGGGGGGGGGGGTTCCTGGAGCTTCTTGCCATGTCCACTGACTCCAGCCAGTTGGTGAGTCTCGTGGTTTCTTCTGGATTGCACTGCCATTGCTGATGCAAGTGTGGTGTCTGCAGAGCACACTGGACAGCAGCTGCTGGTTCGCGTGTGGTGTTTGCTAGTGAACTGGACTGAGAACAACAAACATAGGAAGACCCCAAAGAATTAATTTCTAAACAGGTCTACTTCTTCTGTATCCTAATAGTCTTTTTCCACTACCTCTGGTGGGTAGCAGGCTAGAGGGGTGGTTGAACCCTTCTTAAAGTAGGTTGAGAAAAATAACGCCTACTGGCCAGAGAAAACACGCACAGTTGAGGGAGTCCTGCAGGAACTGTGGAGGGTGCTGACTGCTGGCCAGCTCACTCTGTACCTTACATTCAGGTCATCTCCCTGGGAAATGACACCACCACCATCCATACTCAACTGGAACCTACTTCATCCACCGCAACAAATCAAGACAGCCACTCACAGAAATGTCCACAGATCCACTTTATAAGGGCAATTACTCAATCGAGACCCTTATTTTTTTTTCTTTTTCTTTTGTCAAGTTGATAGTCCATGGTGTCTAGGGCAGTCCTAGGAATCAGAATCCTTCTTCCCCCAAATGATAGAGACTAGACTGTTCCTTTCAGAGAATAATCCACAAAACCCCGACTGCTCACTCCTTTCTTCTTCCCCAGGCAAGAATGAGGGGATGTGGCAGGCACAGAGCTTGTCAGGCTCACCCTCTGTCTCTACCATCACATCTGGTCCTCCATCCTGTCATTTCCTCAAAGTTGTTCTTCTTCATGGACGCTAAGCAAAGAAAAAAAAATTCACCAGGTACTTAGGTTTTCATGTCTAAAACGCACAAAGCTATAAGTTAATTTATTTGCTTTTGTCTTATTAATTTCTTTCCTTGCAGGAGTTGGCTGTGAATGCCTTGGTAGGGAAGAGAAGGTTATCTTTAGGTTCACTAAGACTCATAGGTCCCTAGCCGAAACTGGCCTGGGCCTAGTCTGTCTGTCTGTCTGTCTGTCTGTCTGTCTCTGTCTCTGTCTCTCTCTCTCTCTCTCTGTGTCTGTCTCTGTCTCCCTCATATTTACTTATCTATTTTATGTATGAGTGTTCTATTTGTATGTATACCTGCATGCCAGAAGAGGGCATCAGACCCTCTTACAGATGGTTGTGAGCCACCATGTAGTTGCTGGGAATCGAACTCAGGACCTCTGGAAGAGCAGCCAGTGCTCTTTACCTCTGAGCCATCTCTCCAGCCCCATCTTTCATTTCTGCTATTGGATTAGCTGGACTCATTTTCGCTCCCAGTTAATTTCAGATTTGCTAAGAAAGTCCTCATTCAGCTGGCTTAACCTGCTACCCTGGCAGCCAGCAGCCAGGCTACATGGGAATTTCAGTGGCTTTTCACCAGGAGACAGCCACTCCTTCAAACCCTTTTCTTGCACTTTGGGATGACTTCCCTGAGTCCTGGCACTGTCTTCAGATACGTAGTTTTTCTTCTCAGTAACCTGAGGATTGAGCCTAGTACCTGGACTACTATAAAAACAAAAACAAAAAACAAATACCTGCCCGATCAATCAATAGATGGCCACGTGAGCGAAGAAAAGAAAGGTCTGCCTCAGTGGATACATTTCCTCTCAAAGCATAGTTTAGAGGGAAGTGGATTGCTTGGGGATGGAATCCCCACCCAGGTTAATGAAACAATCTTACCTTCCAAGTTCAAGGATCCATTGTTTAAAAATAACATTCTCTAGTTGTTTACCTGTAGCTACCTTGAAAAGCTTATTAACCACTGGGGGCTACAGTATCACCATGCTGTATCTGTTTCAGACTCTAATGCTTGTCTGCCATCTACTGGTTGTACGGAGAGGACTGTGAAATCTGCATCTCCTTTTATCTGCGTGTCTATTTTCTCTGGAATTTTCTGAGTTGTTGAAGCCAGGAGGGGCTTAGATTCCAACAGGCCCAACCATTTCATTTTCTAGCCATTTCCCATGGAGTGTAAACAATTGTAAAAAGTTTCTGTTACTAGGTTTCAGGTCTCAGTAACTCTGGACGCCAACAGATGCACATCTGGAGAATTGTGCCGATGTCAACAGTTCCGAGGGGAACAGTGAGACCGAGCCTTGTTCCGGGTTACACGCCAGGAATCTCTTACTCCTCCAGAAAGCTCCTCCTATCCCAGAAAGCAGATCTGTTGTTTTGTCTAAGGATTTCCTGGATCAGAAAACAGCTGTAAAAAAGATCCCAAGAGGAGAAGAGACTTGGAATGTGCACCAAAAATTTTCGGCAAAGATGTGTGGGCTGTGTGCTGGCTGCCGTGCCATGAGCAACTCAAAGCATCAGCAAACATAACAGCCGTTCCTATTCCAAAACGCTACGGTCTCACATGGAAAAACTGACAAACTGTATTTGAAAGAGCCAGGAGCCAGAACACTCATCGGAATAGCCAGGCCTGCAGAAAGCATTCCAGAAGATCTCAGAAAGGAGCCTGGCGGAATCGACTGCGGGAACATCAAGTTTTGCAACAGGCACATGTTTTCATCTTTTAGCTACCTCTTGAGACTGGCTTCAGCCATAGTCATCCTTTTATTGTGGTGGGTTGCCTGGAAAACGCCATTTAACATTCCTGAGAGCGCTGCAGAGGCCAATCGAATCAAAACATCTCAATACCTTCTGGCAAGAGTCCTAGCCTGTGACTCTCAAAAGCAAAATGCTTCAAAAATAAAGAAAGGGAGATGGAGCTGCCCGTGGAATCCTCCAGAAACAACTCTCTGAACCGAGGGCTCCGAACCAATTGAAAAACTAATGAGGGCATACAAGACAGTCATTTGGGCCTGAGACTTGGAAAAGAAGCAACTTTCCCCAAGACTCTTCTCTGAGGCAATTGTTGTCCTGAGAAACCTGGTGCACACAAATGCTATAGGGTCCTAAAATGTAATAACAAGGGACAGTTCGTGTGTGTGTGTGTGTGTGTGTGTGTGTACACGTGTGCTCTCGGAGGAGTAAGCAGATTCAAGAGACTTGAATATTCATTCAATTAATCTCTCTTCATGGCAACTGTGCTCCCTATCCCCACCATCTGTCCCCAGAGAGAGGTCACTGTTGAGCCTGAATCCCTGTGGACTCTGCATCTCAATTTAACCTAGTGCCTGTGGTCACGACCAACGGCTGTTGCTAGATATCAGACTGATTATTAGATACCAGAGAGACTGAGACAGAGACAGAGAGACAGCGACCGTTTACTCCGAATCTCAGCTCCTGCTTTAAAGGAGAGCTCAGAGATCTGGATGAATCAAATCAGTCATGGCCAGAGGGAGATTTTTTTTTTAAGATTTGGCCATCGCACACGGGACTGGAGAAATGGCTCAGCAATTGGGAGCACTGGCTGCTCTTCCGGAGGACCCAAGTTCAATTCCCAGCACCCACATGGCAGCTCCCAAGTGTCTGTAACTTCTGTTCCACAGATGAATGCAGGCAAAAACACCAGTGCACACAAAATAAAATAAAAATAAATAAATCTTTTAAAAAAAGATTTATTCCTCTTTTGCTATTAGGAAAGAGCTCAGAGTTCTTGGAAATTCGGAACTATAAATTAACTTTGGATGCCTTGGATAGACTGTAGACGGTGCTAATGCAGGAGTCCATTCTGCTGCAGAGGGCCATAAAGCATTCGGCCTTTCTGCCCACCGCCCTCCTGTCTACATCAAGTCTGTTTGGAGGATCTGGTACCTTGTAGCCCCTGCAAGCCTTCTCCTATTTCCACATCTGCCAGCACATTCTGCTCAGACCTGCTGCAAGCTATATTGACCCCCCAGGTCCATTTTTATCATTCCCTGGCTCATAGTGTTTGTTATCTTGCTATCCATCCATCAGCATAAAACAGATCAAACTGAACACATAGACTTTACTGGTGTCCTTCATTCTCAGTCCTACAGGCAAGATATACGTGGAGGTGGGATTACCGTACTGGAAACAACATAAAGACTACACCTTTACAGATCTTGGCACGTACCTCAAATCATTTTTTGCTTAAATTCCGCCTTGATTTAGTCTCAGTTCAAATGATTTTTTTTTCCTAGAAAGTCTAACCTTGTATTCATTCGCAATGATTATCTATAACAGTTTTAGGCTAAAGCCATGTAAACCCAGTTCCCACACGCACAGGAAGACTTGAATGTGAGGACTCCGCCCTCAGACTCACTGTGCTCATCTTGGCTTCTTCCAGGCTGGAAGACCAACACAGACGGTAAGTAACAGACCTGCCTATCAGAGTGTGCTAACCCAGGGGTGGCGTTTAGCTGTAGACCGTATCACACGAGGCTCTGGGTTCAACTCGCAGCCCACAATGGGGGAAAAAGGAAGCAACACACAAAGTTGGTTTATCGGTATCTGGTGCGTGGTAAATTATATTGTTTCCCAAATGTACAAAGTCGTATTTTGTGCATGGCAGGCAGTTCCACACATACTAGCTTGCTAAGTCATGATTTCTGTAAAGTATAGGTAGGACTATCTCCATCTTGAAAATAGGTGGCTCTCCTGAAGACGCCTCCCCAAGCGGCCTTGCCAGAACTCAGCTCTTGATACTCTCATTAAAACAAAATAAAACGAACAAACAAAACAAACAAACAAACAAACAAACAAAAAACAAACCTCCACTGAGGCTCGGGCTTCTGATTCTGCCTGCCTTTGATTTGTTTTGTGTTTTGGTTTTTCAACACAGGATCTTTCTGTGTGTAGCCCTCGCTATCCTGAAACTCACTCTGTAGACCAGTCTGGCTTCCAACTCAAAGATCCTCCTGCCAGGATCAGAGCCTTGGTTGGCATTCCCTGGTCTTGGGTGATTTCTCCATCTGTCTTAACTCCCTATATCACAAACACCAACATCCCTGGACTCTTCCTCTCCAGTGAACCAGTCACGCCCAACTTTTGTCAGATGTTTCCACTGTCCTTCTCGGGAGTCTTCTGTTGTCACTCAGAACATCAAAATCCAGACACCTGACAACTTTTATCCTTCCGGTGACTCATCCAGGTTTGTTACTTCGGTTCTCAGCTCTTGGGATCCTCGGGATGAGCCCCTTCCAGCTCCTTTGAACCACTAACCCTCAACATCCGGAGTTCCTTCTGCGCATCCTCATTTACATCCGGGTCCTGCGGTGAGTCTTCGGTCTCCCCCCTACCCCCTGCTTCGATTCCCTGCTTGCAGTTATGGGGCTCTCATTCAGTGTCCATGCAAATCACTGTCATGAAATCCAGCACAGTTTCCATCAGCTTTTCCTGTCTCCATGTAGGGATTCCATATTCTCTACACTGTCCTCCATCTTCCAACCTCACCAAATCCCTCAATGCTGAAGAGGAAAAGCCATCAGCTCTCACTTCACAGAGAAGATAGAAGCTTCTGAGGGAATGAACTACGTCTTCACACCCCATCCACAGAGATGCACCGGTAGCCCCTTTCCCGGCTTGCCTTCTTCCGTGAGGAAAAGGTTCTTCTTCCCAACCTTCCTTCTCTCCCAATCCCTTGCTCTCCTACACAAGAAAAGGCTCTTGCTTTAGAAATAATCCCCTCTCCCCCACCTCAAATATCCCATTTGCGATGGGCTCTCTCCCTTCAGCACAGAAATGTACTGAAAACATTGTCTTCACTTAAATCTGAAACAAGGCTGAAAATTGTATTTGCCTAATCCTGCTTCACAGAGGAGATCCTGAGGAAAAGCAGGTGCCCCTCTGAGAACACACCAGACGCCAACACCATTCACTCTGGTTGCTGTGTGTCCTGAAGCATCGGAACGTACCTACATATATGAAGGGTACTCATGTGTAATCTGAGACCACTCTGTTCAGCGTGTACTCGATAGAGGACGGGATTCATTTACTGCTAAGCCAGCTCTACCTATTGATTGATGTGCCCAAAGTACGTTTTCCTCGCGACCCAAATGATTGGGCGTGTCTAACCTGTGGTCTGGTGTCTAGGTTGTAATCAGCAATGATATCCCACCTTCCCGGCTTCTCGGCTTCTCCCCTGGCCTCACCTCCGCATCTCGCCAGCCACACAGATGCCAGACCTCAGCCGGTTGGAAGTCGTCAGTTGCTCAGGGAAGATGCCACAGAAATAGCTGCTCAATTTAGCCATCCTTATAGGACTCTAACTCCCTGCCTGTGCTGGAATAGTGTGTGTGTGTGTGTGTGTGTGTGTGTGTGTGTGTGGTGGGGGGAGTTAATCGTCTTAGGGGAAGACGTGGAGATCCAAGGGAAAGTGCCATGCAACCAAGGATCCCCACACAGAAGAAAGCTCGAGGTGTTTGATGTTGTGACAGGAAAGAGAACTGGAGGTGGAGAGGAAGTGAGAGGAGAGGCAGCCTTGTATGAAAGACAACGAGAAGGTGTTCTCTGCTTGTCAAAAAAAAGGGGGGGGTGATGTGGATACAGAAACTGTACAACGGTGCTCAGTCCTGATTTTTTAAGAAATGCAACACGGGGTTAAGGTAAATAGAAAAAGAAAACACCCAAGAGACTAATATTCAAACGTTATTTTCACCTTTGCATTTTTAACAAAGGAATCATTGAAACTATTGAGATAAAAACTCCATCCATCAACTCCTGGATTTGGGACTAAGCAGCTAGCAATGTTGCATAAGCGGTCCGTGCCTTGTGCAAGTATCAATCTCCTTACTTACGGAATTATGAAGATTGGATACTCATTCTCAAACCGTGGGTTATATTTCATTAGGAAACCGGTACTTCAATAGGAGAGGTCGCCCAGGAGATGGGCTGACACACAGGCGCAGCTTTGAAAGAGGGCACAGACGGCCTGAGAAGCGCTGAGCCTTCTCAATGACTTCTTCTATCCAACACAGAAGGAGCTGACGAGAGAACACAGTTGGAAGCCATTCATATCATATAGTCAGGGCAGCGGAGGGAAGAGGTGAGGAATTAAAAAAAAAATTTAAAAGAATTTTTTTTTTTGCTAAAGTAGAATTACATCTCTCCCAATTCTTTCCCCCAGCTCCTCCCATGTCCGCTTCTCCAAGTGATAACCTTCTTATTTGATTATTCTTGTTATATGCATATATGTATGTGAGCAGAAATATAGAAATACAATCTGCTGAGTCCCTTTTAGTTGTTCATGTACGTATGGTTCCAGGGATGACCATTTTGCGTTGGTCACCAATGAGCCATCCCTGGGGAGGCTAACTCTCCCTCTCCCAGGTGTCATGGCAGTCTGTAGTTCTGTGTCTATGGATAGGACCCCACAAAAAATTCCCCCCTTTCTGACTTAGCATGTCTGTTGATGTTATTCTCCCACTATTTCTGACACAGCCGTTTCTAGGAGAGACTGTATCACAGCAGACTTCCTGGTGTTCTGGCTCCTATAGTCATTCTGATTCCTCTCCTGCCATGGTCCCTGAACCCCTAAGTGCAGGAGCTGTGATGTAGATGTGTCTGTCGGGGCTGGACGCCACAACCTGTGTTGATCTCTGCATTGCGTGTGTCCAGTTGTGGGCGTTTTGTGATCGTCTCCAACTTCAGTAGAGAGACACTTCTTTGGTGAGGGGTGGTAGCTGTGCTTACCTGTGGGTATAAAGGATAAGGTTTAACATGCTGTTTGGAATAGTTTTATGTGCACTTAAGTTAAAATCAAGTGTGAAGAAAAGGACGGCAATAGCTACCAGAAACAAGGTTTGGGGGGACGCTCTAGGAACTTTGCTCCTTGATGCCAACACACACCTTCAGATAAATAGTGAAGAGGAGAAAGGGGGCTTTTGAATGACAATGGAAAAGGTTGAATCGCCTAGGGGCAAGGGCGACCTTGGGAGTGCTGATGGCAGCCAGTCCTCAATCAGAGGAAGAAACTAGCTTCAGCCCACGGGTAGCTGGACTGGGAAGCAATGCATGGTGGAGAAGTCGGGACCTTGCTTCCAAGCCTTATAGGGTGTGAGTCTTCATCAGAGTCATCACTGACCGTGATAGACAAGAGGATGACTGTAGAATTAATTAATTAATTAATTAATTAATTAATCCCATCGGCGTGGTTACTCACCTCAATGGTTTGTGTTCCTGAAACACACACACACACACACACACACACACACACACACAGCCTTTATATTTTAATATACCTTAAACAGCACACTAGCTGGGCCACTGCCTAACCTCCACGCTGTTAATCCTGAACTATTACTTACTAATTTCTGTGTTCCATCTTTGCCGCTCCGGATCCACTTGTACAGCCCTCTGGGCCTTACTTCCTTAGCCGAGACCCCAGGGTGGTCTCCTTGCGTCTCTTCCACCTGGCAGCCTCTGTCTCTCCTCTGCCCACACTCTCCAGCAAACATGGCAGACCCTCCTTGCCTCTCTCCTCCCAGTCCCGTTTCTGGAGGAGTCAGGGAATCCTAAAATCCTGCCTCTGTCTGTCCTCCCCAGCTCTGGGCTGTTGGCATCTTTATTTACCAATCAGAACCAATAGGGGCAGGTTCCCAGACGCTACTCTCAGGCCTTCTCAAGTATACAGTGTTTTGGGGGAACAAATAGTATTAGAATATAAGCGACTACAAATGACGATTGCACTAGCTTTCGGCATCTTTAAGGCAACAGGATTTACCAAGTGTAAGTAAGGGTGTAGACTTCAAGCTATGGTTATCATGAATTACTCAGGTAGACCCAAGCTGTGACTGTGTCTCTATCTCTATCTCCAGCTCCATCTCCATCTCCATCTCCATCTCCATCTCCATCTCTATCTCTCCATCTCCATCTCCATCTCCATCTCTCCAACTCCATCTCCATCTCCATATCTATCTGTCTATCTATCTATCTATCTATCTATCTATCTATCTCTATCTCTATCATTCAATGTAGAGAACCTTTCCTGGCTTCAGTCAGACAAGAGATGCACAGTATAAGATGGTTACAGAGATGCTATAATGCTGGCTTTGAAGACAGGTAGGGGGTTCTGTTAGTCAAGAAATGTGGGTGCCATGAACTCCCAAAGGCTAGAAAACACACACACACACACACACACACACACACACAAACATTCTTTCTACTGGCCCATGCGATACAATTAATATTCCAGAATAAGAGGTTTTACTGTCAGAAAAAAAAAAAAGGACATATTGGACCAAACAAAGCAAAATCAAGCAGATTTATTTGTTATAAGACCTATGTGTTTGGGTTTTCTCTCATGCCCTGTAATTCAGAGGTAGGAGTTAACCTTATAAGACCTTGCTGTTCAGGCTGGAAATATTCTCAAAATATCACCACAAATCACATCATACCTGAAGTATAATAGGTTTTGGATGGACCTTTGACTCCTTAGTGAGCACCAGAATTTTCGTGATGACTGACTGAAGTCCACCAAGCTTCTCCGTCAGGAAAGGCAAAAGGGTTCTCTGAACCCTGGTTTCCCCCAAGTCAGCGAACTCCTCAGGTCAGCAAAATGTTTGCAGGTGGTGGACCAGCTTTTCCGACCCAGAGCTCAGTGCCAACCCTCTGAAGAGGGGCCGAGTACGTCCTCATGCATAATTTACTCCACACTTCTGACATTTCTAACTGTCTGACTGTTTTCCTCTTGGAGGGAAAGAACATTTTAAACAGAAGGAATTTGAGGAGACTCTAGTTAGAACCCTGCAACCACTCAAAAGACCCAGACTTGACGTTGGATAAGAGCAATTGTCTTCCACAAGAACCCTTGACAGAAACACAAGAGAAGGCTGGCTGAGGTCAGTTGACCGCAAGGAGCTCTAAGGAGCATTCAAGGTCTTTGGCTCTCTTCTCCTTACTTCTGGGACTTTAAAATTATTCCTTTGAACCTAGTCCCTGTTGAATAACTATTGGACCAATCCAATTTTTTCAGAAGAAGAGTGTCAATGAAATTGGTGAAGTGGCAAGCTACCTAACACCTTCTTTCACCATGACTGCCTCTTTAACTGCATTGATTGGCCAATGTGTCTTGTGGTGTGTGTGTGTGTGTGTGTGTGTGTGTGTGTGTATGCATGTATGTGTGTGTATATGCATGTGCATGTGTATGTGTGTGCCATACATGTTCAGGTCTCTGAGAGACCAGAAAAAGGTGTGCCGGATTCCCTGGAAATATAGTTACAAGTAGTTGTGAGCCCCACCAATGTGGGTACTAGGAACCAAACTCAGATTTTCCGGAAGAGCATTAAGTGCTCTTAACTGATGAGCCACCTCTCCAAGTCCTTCATCTTCTTCTAAATACAACTTAAGGGATACAAGGATTTTCTTCCCTTGGCATTTCTCCCATTCTCTGAGTGTATGTCTTTAATAAGAACCACACTTTTCAAAATGGCCCTCGGAAACCCTTCACCAAATCTTTCAGACCAGCTCTGGAATTGCCTGTGCTCTGCGTTCCGGCTGGTGTTTGGCCTTTATTGTCAGCTTGACAGAATCCAGAACCACCTGAGTGAGGCGCCTCTGGGCTTGCTCACAGCAAATTACCTCGACTCTATGGATTGATGTTGACAGAACTGTCTACATCGTGGATAGGGTGGGACCATTTCTTAGGGGCTAAGTCCCTAAAATGTATAAAATGGAGATGTATAAAATGGAGATGTATAAAATGGAGAAAGTGGGTTGACCAGTTTGTCACCTTTACCCCTCAGCATGCAGATTCACGATATCAGCCGCTTCAAGCTCCGCCCCCTCCCCCTCCCCCTCCCCCTCCCCCCCTACTGTGAGTTCCCTATCATGGCGGCATGTCTCCTGAACTGCGAACATGAATAAATGCTTTTTCCATTATGTTCCCTCTGGCAGAATGTCTTAGCCCAGCAACAGCAAAAGAACCTAAGGCAGGCAGTCACGATATAGAAGACAGTCCTTGGAGGCCTTGCTGTTCTCAGTGATTTTGGTGTCACCTGTCCGGAAGCTTGTCTGTACAATATGATAGCATAATTGCAGGCTACCACTGTCCGTCATCCCATTGTGAGTAGCCTGGTCTCTCTTGCAAGCTTCTTGTCAGGCAGAGCCTTCTGGGTGAACAGGTTGTTGTCATCCTAACAATTCGTGCAATAACCCTTGAGCCAGTTTTAGCCCTGGCTCAAGAAGGTTCTTTAGTTTTCCAGAGAGTGAACAGGAGTCATGTAGAGCACACGTCAGGGGCGAGGTCTCACAGGAGAAGAGACAGGTGGGGCTGGACAGCGGGAGGTCAGGGGCCAATGCTGGGAGCCTGGTCCTGATGCTCCCTCCGCCCACCCCTTCTTTTCTTTCAGCTCAGGACCCTGTAGAGAAAAAGAGCAGGGCCAGAGTACCAGTGTAGGGATGGTGAGCTCCCGAGTACCTGCTGAGGAAAGCAGACCAGCTAGTGGGGGAAGGTCCTTGCTCAGAAGGCAGGGCGCGCAGGCCATGCACCTGTAGAGGAAGCCTGGCTGGGTGGAAGGGTCTTTGGTCCCGTCTGGTGGCTAGAGACGCCAAGGCCCATTTCGTTGCTCCGACAGGGTGGGTTTTGATAAGAAGAGACAGTCCATGGTTTCAAAGCTTTATTATAGGAAAGTAAGGAAAGGAAACGAGGTAGAGAAGTAAAGAGAAAAAGAAAAGATAGAGGGGTGAGAGCTGGCCATGACTACGTGGAAAGAGGGAAGAAGAATGGGGAGAGAGAGGGAAGAGGAGGGGGAAAGAGTGGAAGGGCAAGAGAGAAAAGCAAGAGAGCTAGGAGGGGCCTTGCGTCCCTTTTATAGTGGGCAGGGTTACCTGACTGTTGCCAGGAAACTGTGGGGTGGGGAAAGCCTGGCTGTAGCCAGGTGACTGTGGGGGTGGAGTCCAGCCAGAACACTAGGGGCCTGGCCCCACGTGACTGATGGCCACAGGGTTATGTCCAACAGGACCACACCCATGAAATGCTGCCCTTATTCAGGATGGGTCTTCCCACCGCGATTAACACTGTCTGGACACTCTGGCACAGATGGGGGTCCATTGCCATGGTGATTGCATCAAAAGGTCACAGTTATTCATCACATCTGGCAAGTATCCCATTTGGTGGAAAGGACTGCTTTTGTTTACTTTAGTGATTGGTGGGTCTTTGCGAGGCAGCAGTCACGCTAATTTTCTTAGTATGTTTCTCGAAGTGTCTACATTTGTGGTCATTTTTCACCTGTTCTCTCTCTGTGTGTGTCTCTCTGTGTCTCTGTCTCTGTCTCTCTGTCTCTCTCTCAAGATTTATTTTGTGTATATGTAAGTACACTGTCGCTGTCTTCAGACACACCAGAAGAGGGCATCAGATCCCATTACAGATAGTTGAGAGCCACCATGTGGTTGCTGGGATTTGAACTCGGGACCTCTGGAAGAGCAGTCAGTGCTCTTAACCGCTGTTCTCTTTATCACAGAGGTTGTACTAGAAATCAAGCAATGCTTTGAGTGAGTGAGTGAGTGAGTGAGTGAGTGTGTATGTGTGTGTATTAGTGTGTGTGTATTAGTGTGTGCTTTACATATTATATTTACCTCACTATGAAATCGCTCTTGTGCCTTCAAAATCACTTGTATTTGACAATAGTTAGATCAGCTGTCTTTGGATTATACTTGCATTAATGCATCTTTTTCCGTATATTTTTCTGGTTGTCTGGTTTTTGTAAGAAGCATATCACAGGATCCTGACATTTTTCTGCATACATAGTAATAATTTGTCCTTGTAGTTGGACCACTGAACTCATGAATGCCTCGTGTCATTACTGAGACATTCTGTATTCAATACAACCTCAGATAATCTGTTGTGGTTTTGCCTTCTTTTAGTTCTTCTGACTCCGTTTCCTTCTATCTGTGTTCCTCTTCTTTTTGAGGCAGGGCCTCGCAGAGCCCAGGCTGACCTCTGAATTGCTATGTTGCTTCAGATGACCATCGATTCCTGACCATCCTTTGTCTCTCTCCCCTGCTGGGGTCACAGGCATCACCTCCACTTACTGCAGTGCTGGGGACTCCACCCAGACCCAATGCTCAACTGATGCTAGGCAGGCATCACTCTACCAACAGAGCCTCATCCCCAGGGCCACACCCCCATGGTTACATCCCCAGGGCCACACCCCCAGGGCCAAATCCCCATGACCACATCTCCATGGCCACTTCTCCATGGTCACATCCCCAGGGCCACACCCCCAGGGCAGTTCCATATTTTAAGTTGCCTATATGCTTCTCCCTTAAGAGGGGTGTGGTGCTCTTCTCAGGTGCTCTGAGATGAACTACTCTTTCGCTGCTTCTCAGACGTGCTGCCTTCCCTGTTTCGCTCTCAGGGGTCATCGCTTCCTCCATGTTTGCAAACAACATGAGATTTTATAATTTTACTTAGTGGGATGCCTCCCCACCCCCTACACACACACACACACACACACACACACACACACACACACACCGCCACCGGAAGTGGTTTTCTTTTCTTTTCTTTCTTCCTTTTCTTCATTGTTTTCTTTCCCTCTGGGGTCATTTCCTGGCACCCTTTTCTTCAGGAAACATTCTTTCAGGCTTCCTTTTGGCAGAGAGCTTCAGCACATGAGTTCTACCGCTTGCGTTTGTCTCATCCTATCATTTATGTTGCTTCGTGGGTTATTTCTTGTGTGTGTGTGTGTGTGTGTCTGTCTGTCTGTCTGTCTGTCTGTCTGTCTCTGTGTGTGACTATGTGCATGTGTGTCTATCTGTGTCTGTCTGTTTATGTGTTTCTGTGTGTCTGTCTGTGTCTTTATGTGTCTGTGTGTCTCTGTGTCTATCTGTGTGTCTGTCTGTGTGTCTGTCTCTGTGTTTGTCTGTCTGTCTGTGTGTCTGTCTATGTGTGTGTGTCTGTGTGTCTGTGTATCTATGTGTGTGTCTGTGTCTATCTGTGTGTCTGTGTCTGTCTATATGTCTGTGTCTATCTGTGTGTCTATCTGTCTATGTGTGTGTGTCTGTCTGTGTCTATCTGTGTGTCTGTGTGTCTATATGTGTGTCTGTCTGTCTGGCTGGCTGGCTGTGTCTATGTTTAGAGGTGTGCACGTACATGTGTGTACATCTCTGGAGAGGCCAGAGGTCAGGGTCAGATGTCTTTCTCAATTGCGCTCCACTCTGTTTGTTGAGACTGAGTCTCTCATTGAGCCTGGAGCTCACCCAACTTGCTTAGACTGGATGGTCAGCAAGCTCACACGAGCCACCTGGCTCTGTGCCCACAGCACTGGGGCTGCAGACACACGCTGCCCACTCCGCTTCTTCAAGAGCGCTGGGTTTCACACTCGGGCCCTCGCGCTCATCTGGCCAGTGCTTTGCCTACTGGGCCATCTCTCGTCTTTCTATATATTTCTGCAGTCATCTCCTTCCAGCACTTCAGAGATATATTCATCATCCTTTTGAATTCCAGCATTTGGCATTTCTGTTGAAAAGTCAGCCATCAATCTTTGTTTTGAAGGAGAGTATCTTTGATGTGGAAATTTTAAATACCCCCCCCACACACACACTTTGCATTGCTTTTATAGGTTTGAATATACTGCACTTCTTGACTCTCTTGTTCCAGTAAACCTGTTTATCATGAAAGGGGCCAGTTCCGGTGAACTCCCAAGACTTACAGCCAAGCTGAACAGAGCACGAGCAGTCAGGGCAGTTCCCCGGTGCCTGCTTCTAGAGTGATCACCGTCTCGTGAGACTGAACCTTCCGTTGAACTGAACTGATAGACAACAGTTGGGTCGGAGAGTTGAAGAATCAGAATCAAACATTCATTCATTTCTCCACAGGAGACTTCTCTTTGGATACTCTGGCTTTCCCACTAACCCAAAATTCCTCCCAACCATATTCTGTAATCAGAAGACGCCGAACCAGATAAGAGGTTGACAGTGCTATTGCTTTCTCCGAAGCATTTTTGGGTGAAACCGTAATCGTTTCATAGCCCTATGAGTTCCCCATGGGCTCTTTCTCTTCCCATGATGTTACTCCATCATAGCAATGGATTACATTGATGATAATAGAGCCCTACACCCAGCTGAGTCCCTGAACTCAGCATCACCACAGTGTGCCAGATTCGGAGCCTCAGGTCAATCCTACCCTGCATTTCTTCCACACTCCCCGAAGAAAACACTGAGGCATGGGCTCTCCTCCCCTGACCTAAACTGTGGAAGCAACTTTGGAAAGAATTGGTCATCCCCAACATGGCCAAGAAGCCTCTCCCAGACCAACATCTCCTTGGCCGGCGCTCTTGCCCCGCAGCCAACTCTTGGGAAGAAGGAAGTCAGTGTTTCCACTTAACTATGGAAAGGCAGCATTCCCCACAAATATGTTAATAACCTTCAATGGCAGGTAAAGATTATTAGGGCATTATAAATAAGTTCAAGGTCCAATTGTCAAAGACCAGTTCAAGGACAGTATATACAAGTTGCGTTATGCAAACATTCAACGTATATGTATGAGAAGTTTTCCTTGTAATGAATAAAAGGTATTCAGAGCATTATATAAAATATACCACCAAATCTCTCTCACTCTCTCTCTCTCTCTCTCTCTCTCTCTCACACACACACACACACACACACACACACACAGGGGAGAGACAGACAGACAGACACCTGGAGACACATGTATCAAAATGTTCACAATTATTATTTTCTTTCTTTTTTTTAAGCTAAAAATTATCTATTTTAATTTTTAATTTTTATTATTTTTTTTCTTAAGCTGACTGCATTAACATGTGCTCGCCTTTTTTTTTTTTACCATGGGTTAATTTTTCTTTTCTTTCGAAACCACCACACAAAACGCAAATACCAAAAAGCCGTTGGCTTCAACAGCGCATAAATTTGCTCAGTAATTCGCTCCCCATCTGAGTGATAGCAAGCAGCCCATTCTCTTCATAATGAGCTATTTCATTTTTTTTCCTCTAGGATGGGCATAATCTTAAATTCATCTTAATCAATTTCTCAAAATTAAACGACAACAAGGCCTACTTCCCTCTGGCGTGTTACAAGTGCTATCAGCAAGTCTCTAATGAGCAATACCGGTTAACACTTGCAAAGAGAAGGCTGCCTGGAAAATAACAATTGAGCGGCTGGCCGGGGCTCCCAGGGCTTCCATAGGGCCTTAGAGGGTCACTCCTGTGTCCAAGTCAGCCAAGAGGCTCATCCGTGGCAAGTAGTCCATGCCCTCCTAGGAAGGCATGACAGGCGGCCTTATGAAACATTTTCATTTGTATCTGTTTGTTTATCCAGGACCACAATGCTACTCCATCTTGTGTTTAGCAAAAGCTAAGCAGCGAATGAAATTAAAACAGAACATGCGCCTGCTGGAATAAGCCTTCCTTGGGTGGATACAATGGTGGATGTATCCGGTCTTCCCTTCCTGTCAAAACAAAGGCCAAAGTTTGTGGAAGATACAAAAGGCAACAAAGACAAAGAGGCGATAGTCAGGTGTGGGTGGCTGACAAGCCTTCTGTTAGCAACCGTGCATTTCCACCCGCCAGTCACGAGGGGACCTGGGGTCAGCCGCTTACATCATCACTGCCACCACAGCCAGGGGCATAGAGTACAACACAGAAAAGGTCTCAGCCGAGCCGGATCTCCCTGGTTCCCTCTCTGTCTCCCAGCATCTCTGCCTGTGCCTACCTCTGCCTCTGCCTCTGCCTCTGCCTCTGCCTCTGCCTCTGCCTCTGCCTCTGCCTCTGCCTCTGCCTCTGCCTCTGCCTCTGCCTCTCTGTCTCTGTCTTTCTCTGTCTGTCTCCCTCTCTCTCTCTCTCTCTCTCTCTCTCTCTCTCTCTCTCTCTCTCTCTCTCTGTGTGTGTGTGTGTGTGTGTGTGTGTGTGTGTCTCATCCCTACACCCAGACAGCCTTTTCCTCTTCCCGCTCCCGTAATAAACCCCTTACACTAGATCCCTTGCAGATCCCTGATTTCTTAGCGGTACACCTTGGCACATCCCGCCACAGGTACCCCATCCCCACTTTATGAAATCATTTCCCCCTTTTTCCTCTCAGAATATTGCTGTGTATATGTAAGAGAGTGTGTGTGTGTGTGTGTGTTGGCACACCGAATCGCCAGGAATAGTTTGTGATTCAGTCAGGACCTTAAGTGAAACATGAAACAGGAAGGAAACCACCCCAATTTCCTTAGTTCCTTTTTAATCTGGGAAGGAACTGGGCAGGTCGGATAAAATAGGCAGAAGGAAGAGGGCTATGGAAGCGTCTCTACTTCCTGTCTCTCCGTCTCTGTCTGTCTCTGTGTCTGTCTCTGTCTCTCTCTGTGTCTCTGTTTCTGTGTGTGTCTGTCTCTGTGTTTCTGTTTCTCTCTCTCTCTCTCTCTCTCTCTCTCTCTCTCTCTCTGAGGCATTACACTTTCTCTTCAGCGTTTGGCAGGCTCTCTCATGACAGCCGCACGGCCACGCGGGGGTCTGTCACACAGCCATTCTACAGAATGCAAGTACATTCGGCACTTCAGGACTCACAGAGCCTGGTGTTTACGAAATGAACTGCATCTGTAGCCAGAATATTAATGACTGCTATCGCACTTAGGCCCTGATAATTCTCCAGCCAGTCATTCCACAGAAGTTGTCCTTTAAAGGCAGACAATAAAAAAGGCCTCGTTTCAAAGTTAGATAATTTCTCCTCTTATGTTTTTTTTTTCTTTTTTAGCAAGCTCTATTTTCTGTCAGAATGTCTACTTTCAAGTTCAATGTCCTTTCTAATTGTCGGCTACAGGGCACCCCAGAACACACAAAATCCCTACCCCCAATCTTAACTAAGTTTTAAAAGGATATTCTAATGCCCTACCTGAATTGGGGTTAAAGAAAGATACTTATTTTTCACCTGAGTGAGATTGTACATGCCCAAGATGGAGGCAGGAGAGTCATTGTGGGTTCAAGATCATCTTCTGTAGTGAGACCAGCTCTCTCTCTCTCTCTCTCTCTCTCTCTCTCTCTCTCTCTCTCTCAAAGTATAGAATAGAGTTTATTCAGGGCATGGGGAGGGGAGTTAAGAGGGTAGTAGAGACAGAGAAAGGCAGAGAGAGAAAGAGAGATGGGGGGAGGGAAGGGAAGGGAAAGGGAAGGGAGGGGAGGGGAGGGGAGGGGAGAGGAGAGGAGAGGAGGCCTGTCCTGAGAACATGGAGAGAGGGGAGGAGGGGCAAGAGGACAGAGCAGGAGCAAGAAGCCAAGAGCAAGAGATAGAACAGCTCTTTTACACACACACACACACACACACACACACACACGATATATATATATATATATATATATATTTATGATATATATTTGTGATATGTATCACAATATTATATATATACATATATATATATATATATATACACACACAAACATATATATATAGACTAGATAGACTGGCAGACAGACAGATTTGTACAGTCTCACCTAAAGTCCCTTGTATACTGTCTCTGAGGACAGACGGTTGTGAATCTCTATTTTTATTCCTTTACAGTTGGATTTGTGTGTGTGTGTGTGTGTGTGGGTGTGTGTGTGTGTACCTAGCAACCTGTGGCTCTTCCCGCTCTAATTTTTCTTTCTTTCTTTTTTAAATGTATTTTTTAAATTTTATTTTCTATATTCTTTGTTTACATTCCAAAAGCTTTCCCCTTTCCCAGATCCCCCCTCACCATAAATCCTCCCCCCCACCCTGCATTCCCCAATCACCCCCCAACCCTTTCTCTGTTCTGGTACTCTCTTGCAAGACTGGAAACGGTCTTTTCTGGACCAGTGTCCTCTCCTTCCTTCTTCTTGGGAATCTTTTGATTTGCTAGTTGTGCCTTGAGTATTCAGAGCTTCTGGGCTCATTAATATCCATTTATCAGTGATTGCATTTCATGTGTATTCTTTTATGATTGGGTTAACTCACTTAGGATGATATTTTCCAGATCCAACCATTTGCCTACAAATTGCATGAAACCATTATTTTTAATTGCTGAGTAGTATTCCATTATATAAATATACCACATTTTCTGTATCCATTCCTCCTTTGAGGGACATCTAGGCTCCTTCCAGCTTCTGGCTATTATAAATAAGGCTGCTATGAACATAGTGTAGCATGTGTCTTTATTGCATGCAGGGGAATCCTCTTGGTATATGCCCAGGAGTGGTATGACAGGGTCTTTTGGAAGCGTCATGCCCAATTTTGTGAGGAATCGCCAGATTGATTTCCAGAGCGGTTGTACCATCTTGCAATCCCACCAACAGTGGAGGAATGTTCCTCTTTCTCCACATCCTCTCCAGCACCTGTTGCCTCTTGAGTTTTTAATCTTAGCCATTCTGACTGGTGTGAGGTGGAATCTCAGGGGTTTTGATTTGCATTTCAAAAAATTTCCTTAAGAACCAACTGATGAACAAATTACAAAACTCACCACTGGAAGAACCGCCTCACCACCGTCAGTAAGTTGGCGTAATAAAAATCTCTCTTATTGGAGCGAAGTCTGCCCACAATCTTCCTAGAGAGGCACTCGGAGGAGAACTTGACCTCATTAACTTAGAAGTCGTGGGGACGGAAGTGTTCAAATGAAGGTCCGTTTAATGGTCTTCTAAATTAAACATGGCGTGCTTCACGGTCTATATTTAGCCTTCCAAGAAACATGCCTGACTGAAGTCCAAGCCACATGAAATCAGTAGAAGTCAAGAAAGCAGAACCTAGACAGCAGGGCAGGAAGTAGAACCCCTAGAGCCCCCCCTCGTGCCCCCTCCACCCCTACCCCACCCCGGCCACCCTAGACTCCCCATTCCTCTACCTTCCCCGCAACCCTGGTGCACTGAGGGGGCCTCCAGGTGACCAGGAAGTCTACCTGAAGGAATGCAAAGGACAAAAGCGAGCCACAGCCAACTGTCATGTCAAACAGTGGAGCTGGCGTTCCGAAATGGGAGAGGACATGGAGAGGATGTCCCAACCTCAGAAAGCTTAGACTCAGTTCCTAGCTTGACTTCAGTGTTGTAATAGTCCAGAGAGCTGAAGTCTAAAGACGCTTGTGTTGTGTAGACACTGGAGAGATGGTTTAGTGGGTAAGAGACTCAAGGTCAGTCCCTATCACCTACACCAGCGAGTTCACAACTTCCTATAACTCTAGGTCCAGGGGATCTAACATGCCCTTCTGGGCTCTATGTGCTCTCATGCACACATCCCTACACATAGATATCCACATATACACATATGTATGTATTATGTATGTATATATGTAAGCATATATATAATTTAAAAAATACAAGTCTTTAAAAATGCTTATATGATTCTCAAGTGTAGCAATTCATGGAAAATAGTACTTGAGAGCCTGAAGTAGAAGCATCACCATGAGTTTGAGGCCACCGTGACCACATGAAAGAATCCTAGGCTAGCCTGGGCTACTGATGAGACACTGCCTTGAATAAAGCAAAACAAAGAAGATAGCTTATCACACATCAATGATAAGTACTCGAAATATGATTTGAAATGTGTATCCTATACTGCTGATTTGGCGTATTGCCTTTACAAGAGAAAGGCATTCAGAGTTTTATTTAATGTTCTTTTTTCTTTAACTTTCTTTTTGTTCATGATGAAAGTGCTATAAGTTGTCAATTCTAAATCCATGGTGTTAGACTATTAGCTGTGCAATAGTACAGGATACAAATATACACATTATATATATAACATATATATATATGTGTGTGTATATATTTGTATATATACAATATATTGATATGCATTTCTATACTGGCATATAAATAGAGATTTATCAATATTTCACCTTTTATTGAGTACCTATAGATTTAAAATCCTAATACCTTCCTGTTGTGTTGACTTCTTTGAATTAGGGAGGGAAAATAATCTCTGCCTCTAGGAATCCTTCCAGATTTTTTTCTGTGCTTTTATGTCTTTCTCTCAGTGAAAGATGTAAGATTCCTTTCTAACGCTGGTACCAGGCATCAAGTTCTTCGGCTTCTCATCTCAAATGACTTTAGCCTTACCGAAAAGATGCCCAGTCCACTACACTCTTCACAATGTCTCCCTCTCTGGTCACTTCAGATGCCACGGTACAGTTTCTATTAGCTCACAGTTCCAGGTTATAGTCCACTGTAGCAGGGACCTCAGAGCAGCAGGAGCTTGGGGGAAGTTGCTCATGTCACATCCTTAACAAGGACCAAGGGCACTGTCAACATGGTGGTAGTATTTAACTGGTACACCTGCATCATTCAGTCCAGAATCCAGCCCATGACATGGTGCAGCCCACTTGCAGGATGGACCATACTACCTCAGTTAGTCCCATTAACACATGGGGGCTGGAGAGATGGCTCAGAGGCTAAGAGCACTGACTGCTCTTCCAGAGGTCCAGAGTTCAATTCCCAGCAACCACATGGTGGCTCACAACCATCTATAATGGGATCTGATGCCCTCTTCTGGTGTGTCTTAAAAGAGCAATAGTGTACTCACATACATAAAATAAATAAATAAAAACAAACAAACAAAAAACCACAGGCCAACCAGATCTAGACAATCCCTCACTGAGCTTCGCTTCCTAAGTGATTCTAGATCTTGTCGAGTTGACAAAACTGTCACTCACCAGGTTGAGTTCCTGTGACGCTTTCTCACAGGTCAGCTGACATTACACATCGGTAGAGAACACATACCTGACTGTTGCATTGGCTTACTGCTCCGAGGTCAGGAGACCATGGTGTTTATGTTCTATTCCTAGTGATAAAGTGACCTTGACTACCTCGTTAAAGTGACATTTTCTTAGTCTCTCTATTATGAGGTTAATGTTTTTCCCTCTGTGGTGGTTAAAAATTTTTGAGGAAAATAATTCAAGTCTGTAAAAATGCCTCGTATTCCCTGGAACTTTCGCCATCTCAGTGGGACCATCTTTGGAAGAATGTTACCCCAAAATAATTATTTCAGTCATATTCTAGTGGAGATTTTTCTGTTTGCCCTCCCCCATTCCAGCCACTTAACAGGACATGCATACAAGGATAGATGTAGATTGTAGGGGTTGATGGGCCCCAGATCTAGACAGACAGCTGGTAAGATAGAGATTCAGAAAGACAACAAATGTGGCGGCCCCAGTCTCTCAAAGCATCTGCTTCAGGCCGACAAGGTCAACCAGAGCATTTCAGGAACTAGACGTAGGAGTAGGAGTGAGCTCCAGTCACCAAGATGTCCGCTCCTAGATCAAAAGCCATGTTGCGTGCAGTCTCATGACCGTGGTACCTCCCAGCATTCCCACATCCTACCAGGCTTCTTCAAAGGGAGCAGTAGATGAGTTCGGAGAGTGACACAAACACAGAGGAGGGCAGGGGAGAAGAGGGAGGAGGGAGAAGGGGGAGGGGCATGAAGAGAAAAACAACAACCAGAGAGGCTGAAGATGCTGAAGTCCGGTAGGGGAGTGAGGACGTGATTTCCAGTTTAAGGTCCTGGCTGATGTGCTGTGGAAGATGACAGGCATAATCTACGAGAGGATGGGGAAGACCTGAGGTTGCGGCCAGAATCGAAAGGAGTGCATAGGGAGAGTCCCTTGCTCCCTGAGGACTCCCATGTGCTCTAAAGGCCATCACCTGATTAGCCGAGGCCCACCATTGCTAGAGGAGGCAAGCTGTACCACAGCCAAGGACCCGAATGCTCAACTCATCTACACACGCCTCAGCAGTGTGTCCAAGACCTGGGCCTTGAGGCCTATCCAAACGCCTAAGGACCAGAATATTGTCGAGGCAAATTACAGACCTATGCTTGCTCTTGTCAGAGCTACTGAAGCGCTTCCACCATGGTGGTTGTCTTCTTCTTCACCTACACCGGCAATGTATGGGTTTCTCAAGTCTGGGAAGCCTCTGGTCACTCGTCAGGCTCTTACGTTGGAGAATCCCTGCTATGAAGGTCGAAGTCCGCCATGACCGGATGGCTCTCCCAGCTTGGGACAGAATGGAGGACTTCTTTCTTAGCCGGACTTCCCTCTCTCTGCCTGACTTTGTCTGGCGAGCGTCCCTCAACACAGGTACCTGGCCTTATCTGAAGAATGGCGTTGTGTAGAGCTGCATAACTCAGTACACATGGCATTCCACCACATGATAATTAGGTAATGTATTATTATGGCCAATTAGCTCTTTCCACCCATACCCCTAAAAGCCGTTGTACACCCTATTCCTGGAACGATAGAGTTGTCACTGCAGCGTCCTCCGGAAGTCTGTCGGTCATACTCATAGCCATCTGAACCCAGTTCGCCATTTGTCCTCGCTAACTGGTGGCCACACCCCCTCCCCACCCCCACCCCCCAAGAAGAAGGGAGACCCATAGTCTTATAGACCTTGCTAGTGTGTGTGTGTGTGTGTATAACTTTGTGGCATTGGCATGTATTTTTCTCCTGAATTATCATGTTGAACATCTCGTTTTATTCATGTATTTATTTTGTGCTACAGACTGGGAACCTGGGGCCCTGCACGTATGTGCTGTACAAACACTTTATACTGATGCATAAACCCAGACTTCCTTTTTGGTTTTAAATCAAGACAGAGTCTCAACAAGTTGCTTTGACTGGCTTTGTACCTGTACCCTGTACCCCCCAACAAGCCTTGAATTTGCTATCCTCCTGCCTCAGTCTCCTGAGTAGCTGGGATTACAAATTTGTGTCACCAGGCCTGGCATGGGCAGTCTTCTATTTGCTTATTTTTGTCTTCATTTACAAAATATGTGTTTAGATCTTTTGTACATTTTTAAAGGATTTGTTATCGATTGTCTTATTCTTGAGTTTTGAGAATTGTTTATATCAGATCTTTGTCAAATGATTTGCAAATATTTTTCCCCTTTTCCCAATCTTGTAACTATCTTCTCATGCATTTAAAAAATATATCTCAACCCAAAAGTTTCCACATTGGATACTATCCAACTGTCCAAATTTGTTGCATACAGCATACGTTTGCTATGATATGTGCAAATTCATTGCTGTGACAGACCTGGTCATGTTGTTTTGAGGACTGTGGAAAGAATTTGGAACTTTGGGCTAGAAAAGCCATTGAATGTTGAGAGCTCAGGGAGCTGTTCTGTAGGAGCTTGGAAGATAACAATATTGAGATCAGACAACGGAGGCCTGGCTTGTGACATCTCAGAGTGAAGCAAAGACCCTCTCGGGCCTTTTATGTGAAGAATCTGTGGTTCCGGTTAGTGGGACTGAAGAATCAGCTATGGTTAACAGGGGACCAGAATCACTAAAGTAAAACTTTGTGGGGGGCAGGGGGGTGGTGGCGGCAATGGATGCTGGTTGGCTGGGGCTGAAGAATCAGCTGTGATTAAGAGGAGATCGGCATCGCTGAGGTGAAATCTTCTGGGAAGTGTTTTCTCAGAGTCAGCACATTCAAGCTGTGTTCACGGAGGGCCAAGGTTGAGCTTTTCACTAGCAGCCAAACTTGTTCAGGTGTAAGTCACCCAGGTGGTGCTGGCTTTGAAGGCATGAAGGGGTCATTAAAAGCCACTGAGGCTTGACACTGTGGGAGGCCAGGATAAGACGCTGGAGGAGCATCGGGAGCAGTTGAAGCCCCAGGATTGAAGGGGTCAGAGAAAGAAGGCTTAGCAACAAGGAAAGCCCAGGAGAGGCTCTTGGTGAAAATGTACCCCAGTTCCACCAGAGACCCCAGCATTTTGGAGCTATCAATACCACGGGAGAACCATCAAGAGCAGCAGCAGTGATGGGGGAAGGAGGGAGAGGAAAGGGGGGAGGAGGGGGAGGGGTAGAGGCTGCCAGAGCTGTGTGTGCTCAAAACAGCAGAGCCAGAGAAGTGACCCAAGCCCTCTGGAGGAGTCCAGATTATGGGTGAATCCCAGACATTGAGTATTGAGTTATGGGCAGTATTGGACTTTGGTTTTGCTTTGTACAGACTGTGAGTATTCCCTTGTCCTTCCCTCTTGAAATAAGAAACTAACTTCCTTTTGATTTTATGGGCTTCTGCAGTTAAGAGATTTGGAACCTTTAGAAGAGAGTTTTTTTTGGGGGCTGGAGAGATGGCTCAGTGGTTAAGAGCACTGACTGCTCTTCCAAAAGTCCTGAGTTCAAATCCCAGCAACCACCTGGTGGCTCACAACCATCTGTAATGAGATCTGATGCCCTCTTCTGGTATGTCTGAAGATAGCTACAGAGTACTTCCATATAATAATAAATAAATCTTTGGGCAGGAGTGAGCAGGGCCGAGCAAGCGGGCCCAGAGCGACCACAGGTCCTGAGTTCCATCCCCAGCAACCGCGTGATGCCTCACAATCATCTGTACAGCTACAGTGTACTCATATACATTAAATAAATAAATACATCTTTTAAAAAAAGAAGAAGAAATGTTTTGGATTTTTAAAGAGATACTTTAAAGTGATCGAACCTTTAATTTGTTAATTTAATGAAAGAGAATGTGTAAGAACCTTGGGAGTTTTTGTTTTATGTTTTATTTTGTTGGATTAATATTAGTGGCATCGTGGGGATACACGAGAGACAGTTTTCATTGGAAAGTGATGTGTTCATGTGTCAGTTTGTCAAGGGATCAGTTGTGTTGACTAGTTTTATGTCAGCCTGCTACAAGTTCCAGTTATCAGAGAGGGGAACCTCAACCAAAAGAGTGCTTTGTTAGATCAAAAGTTTGGCTTGTAGGCACGCCTGTAGGGCATTTTCTTAATTAGTGATTGATGGGGGAAGGCCCGCCCATTGTGGGTGGTGCTACCCCTGGGGCTGGTGTGGGCTAATAGTCCTGGGATACATAGGAAAGCAGTCAGGGCAAGCCACAGGGAGCAACCGATGAGCAGCACCCTTCTCTGGAGCTTCTACCTCCAGGTTCCTGCCCTGCCTGACTTCCAGCCCTCCAGCTTTGGATCACAATGAAGCTGTAAGTGAAATAAACCCTTTCCTCGCCAAGCTGCTTTTGGTCATGGTGTTACATCACAGCCATAATAACCCTAAGAGAGGTGTCAAACATAAGGTTTGGGGGGGGGCGGGGTGGAAGGTTGGCTCAGTGGTTAAGAGTGTTTATTGCTTTTACAAGATTGATTTTCAGCACCCACAACCTCCGGTTACTGCAGTTTTAGAGGATCTGATGTCCTCTTCTGTCCTCCATAGGCACCCACATGCACGTGTGTATGTGTGGTGTGTGGTGTGTGGTGTGTGTGTGTGTGTGTGTGTGTGTGTGTGTATACCGAGACATACACACATACCTATAAAATAAAAAAAATTAAGAATTATTTTATTTATTTTATGTACATGAGTACACTGTTGCTTTCTTCAAACACACCAGAAGAGGGCATCAGATTCCATTACAGATGGTTGTAAGCCACCATGTGGTTGCTGGGAATTGAACTCAGGACCTCTGGAAGAGCAGCCCGTGCTCTTAACCACTGAGCCCATCTCTCCAGCCCTAAAAAAAAAATCCAAAAAATTTAAAATAGGGATTCGAGGTAGCTTCCTGGTTTCCTTTATTTGATTTGTTGATTGATTTGATTCTACTTGCTACTGTTATTTTGCTGTGGAGGTACTGTTGGATAATAATCAAAATGTTACTGGCTTGTTTTCTTCTAATTGTCTATACAGCGTGTTTGCTGGTTGGATTTTGTCAGTTTGACACAAACCTAGACGTATCTGGGGAGGGGAATTACCTCAGTTTGGAGATGGCCTGTGTGTAAGTCTATGGGACCATTCTCTTGAGTAATGATTGATGGTCCTGCCCTGACTCCCTTCAGTAATGGGGTGTTGCTTGGAAGTGTCAGATGAAATCAATCGTTTCCTCCCATGCTTTTGGTCCTGGTGTTTATCACAGGAATCTCCCTAAGACAGCGCCAGGTGTGTGCTGTTGCTAGGACGGTAACAGGTGTGCGCGAAACTTTGAAACCCTACTTGGCATCCTCTGAGCTTCTGTCCTTGATTAACTTTGGAAAAAGCTGCTAGTTCTTGAAGCAGCGCCATCTTCCTTTCTCCTTTATCAAGACCACTAACTATTATCTCCTTAGTGCTTGGAAACCCCGGAGGGGCGTGTTCCTGTCTGTACAGCTTCCATTTCTGCTGTTTCCCTGTTGGGGGCTTTTGTCTTCATCCACTGCTTAGAATCAGCTCATGTTTTTACCATTTGCTTTACCATTGAGTCTTTACCCTATGGGTCCAGGTTGTTTACAGTTCTCAGTGAGGTGGTTCTGGCACCTAATCATGGTCACATCTGGTTGTTTTGCTCTTGTGCGTGCATGCGTGCATGCGTGTTAAGATAGAGTTTCATTTTTTTAAAGCTAGATGCTTTGGATACAAAACAGAGTCAAAGTGGCCCTAAACTTGGGGGAGTAGGTACATCTTTCTATTAGCCTGGGAAAGTGGTATTCAGTGTTAATTGATGAACTGGTCGTACTAGTTAGTGCTTTGTTTACACCTAGCATCACCCGGGCTTTACCTTCCCCAGTGATGACTCCTATCTGGTAACTAGTCACCACTGTCTTCACATTGTAATCCAGATGCTCTCTCTCGGCTTTCCCAGTACAGCCCAGATCTTCTCAGTGTCTGAGAGGAAGGCAGCGAAGAGGATGGGGAGGGAGTTCTTGCATGTCCGATGGAATCTCACTCCCTATAGGCATTATGATTCCAGAATTGGGGAACATGTCATTAGCATGTATAAAAAGTATGGTTCAGCTGGTCATGGTGGCGCACACATTTAATCCTAGCACTCGGGAGGCAGAGGCAGGAGGATCTCTGTAAGTTTGAAGCTAGTCTAGTCTATAAAGGGCATTCCAGGACTGCCAGGGCTACACAGAAAAACCCTGTCTCAGTACTAACAACAAAATTTGGGGTGGGGTCGGGTGGGAGGAAGGTATAGTTCTCTGCCGACCATATGTCCACGTGCCTCCTCCTTGGTTTCAGGACTTGTTTCTATCTGCAAGGAATGTTGGCCATTTCCCCAAGGTCACCAACAATTGCCCTTACCTCCTCTTCTTCCGAATGCTGGACTGTTTTCTAGGGAGACGGAATTGCTCTGCGTAGAGGCAGGTACACTTTTGCCGTGGCTGCTCTTCCACTAAAGCCCCACTATGAAGAAAGCCTCCCTGTGGCTTCTCTAGTCTAACAGTGAGTGCCTATTTTGCACACCGTTGGTTTGCAAGAGAGGGCCTCCAGCGCAGCCAGCACCTCGCAGCTGGGCTTTGTGCTGATTTGGCTAAAACCTTCTGTCTGCTGCCCTTCTCTTATTACCGGCATATATTCTGAGTTCTGTGTATATCTCAAGTACACAAGGGACAGTTATTTTATTGTAGCAAATGTTTACTCATCTCTTTGGTAGTCTTGGTTTTCTCCTGGTATCCATGTTTTTGTCTGTGTTCATTTCTCTTCCATGAAATACAAGACACGATTATTTTTTAAAAATACTTTAATAACTATGATTTTTCTTCCTCTGACTTTTTAAATTGTTTCTTAAGCACTGCAAGGGATGCCGTTTCGCCTGTCACTGTTGTTGTCTGATTGGTGTGTGATCTCTGCCACTGACAGCTGCTCGCGGTATGCCTTCTCAGCCGAGATGACTGGGGCGTAGGTCGCCAGTGGGAAGTAGATAGCCGGGTATGGCACCAGGCTGGTCTGGAATTCCGTTAAGTCCACGTTCAGGGCCCCATCAAACCGCAGGGAGGCTGTGATGGATACCACAATCTGCCCAATCAGACGATTGAGGTTGGTGTATGTGGGACGTCCAATATCCAGGTTGCGCCTGCAGATGTCATAGACGGCTCCGTTATCCACCATGGAGGCGCAGTCGGAATGTTCCAGCGTCGTGTGCGTGGTCAGGATGGAGTTGTAAGGCTCCGTGACAGCTGTAGAACCCTAGAGGGTGGGGGCTGGGTAAATGGCAAATTCCAGCTTGGACTTCTTTCCATAGTCCGCTGAAAGCCACTCCTTAAGCAGAGATGCAAACCCACCTCCAAAACTGTGAAGATGAGGAAACCCTGCAGTCCCTGTGCACAGATCTGCCGGTTTTCGGATCCGGTCCAGGACCAGGTCAACAATCTCCTTGCCATTACCTCTGGCATAACTGTCGGCTGCATCTTCCTTCCCAGTGATCAGCTGCTCTGGGTGGAAAAGCTGCTGGAAGGTTCTGAAGCGCCCTTCATCGACCACAGTGGACTCCAGGCCCACAAACACTGCCCTGGGCCCATGCTTGCGGGCTCCAGCCTCACCGAAGACTGTGTTGAATGGGTCATCCCCGCCGCCAACGTTTTTTGTTGCCTAGCATTTGCCCATCAGGATGAATACCCTGTTAAGGCAGTATAATTCCCAGCAGGCATTGCCGATCTGGACACCTGCCTGCCCCACGCGGATAGAGATACACTCAGGCATGCTGAACTCCGAGCAGAGCATCTCAGGCGATACTCCACTGCCGCTCATGTGCCCTGCATTTTTATTTTTTTGTCTTACTTGGTTTATTAATTATTGCTAACATCATTATTTTAGCGTTTTGAGATGGGTTATGTCTTATACTGAAGTTTCATTGTTGACTCTTTTTTTTTTTTTTGTCTAAATGAATAGCCTATTTATTAGCACAGAATATTAAAGTTGCTCTCTCTATGGACCCCAGTTCCCTTATGTCCTGCAGGGTTTGTTTTATGAAACTGGATGCACTTACATTCCATAAATGTAAATACACAATCATTTTATATTATTGATGGATTTTTTTTTTCTTAGCATGTTGCAAGAGACGAATTCTAAGTTATTGACTGTAATGGTTTTCCTCATCCCTTACAACTAATATGTGACTGAAGTCTGGTCTGTGGGTTGTTCTTGGTTTTAGACTCGATTTGGGCTTCTCTCTTTGTGCCGTTCATTTTAGCCTGTTTGTGTTTTCTCCAGGCATGGGTGTGGGCTTCTTGCAGACAGCAAAAACTGAGCGTCATTTCATAGTCTGTTCAACTAGTCCATGTCTTTTAGATGGCATGCCAAGCCCTTTTTATTTGGAATTATTATTGAATATTATATACCAGTTCCTCCCTTCTCTATCTTACAGGTTCCTGGTTTACTGAGTTAACAGTTAACTTTCTCCATTCTTATTTGTCTAATTTTCTAGTGAGAACTGTTCTTTCCTGAGCTCTGGTACTCATTTCTATCTTTCTTCATCTGGGGGCAGTAAACCTTTAAGGATCATTTGCAGTGCTGGTTCTGGACCATAAGTTCCTTTAGTTTATCATAGCATGTAAGGATGTAAAATCCTTTGATTTTAAAGGATAGCCTTGCTGGGTATAGTAACCTTGATTGGTAGTTATTTTTTCCCAGAGCTTCAGATCACATACACCTGTTCTCTAGGGCCTCCGTCTGTTAAGACCGCTGCTATTATGTAAACAACTTGGAATTCTTCTCTTACAACTTTCACCGTTATTTCTTTGTCCCATACCATGGGCATCTTGACTGCAGTGCTGCATGGAGACATTCTTGCCTGCTCAAGTCCACATGGACGTCCAGATGCCCCCCCACCTCCCCCCATCCCTCCCCACCCCCCACCCCCGTCATGGTTGTCCATTTCCTCCTTTTGATACTGAGAAGTTTCTGCCAAAATTTGTTGAATTCGCTTTCACGCCGTTAGTCTGTATTCCTTCATCTCTATCATAGACTCACAGATTTGGTCCCTGAATCCTGTCCCAGAGATCATGAATGCTGTGAATATTACTGTTCTTTTAATTATTTATTTTTTATCGAAATCTAGATTTAATAATTCTTCAACTTTATTTTTTTTTTTTTATTCTTGTGCCCGGTCTAGTAGACAATGATACAATCCAGTATTTGCTAAATTTATTGGAATTTTTCTTCTCAAAGATTCCACTTGTTCTTTTGTTACAGAATCTTTTTTTTTCTTCTTTTTTTCATCTTTTTTTTTAAACTGCATTTCTCTTCCAATGCCCCCCTATGTATTTTTTAAAAAATTTAAGTCTTATTATTTTTCTTATCACTGTGAAGAGACATCTTGACCAAGGCAACTTAGAAGAGAAAGCATTTCATTGGGGACTTGCTTACAGCTTCAGAGGGTGAGACCATGGCTATCAGGGCGGGGAGCATGGCAGCAGGCAGGCAGGCAGGCATGGCACTGTGGCAGTAGCTGAGAGCTTACATGCTGATCTTCAAGTCAGCGGCAGAGAGAATAACACAGAGCCTTACATGGGCTTTGTAAACCTCAAACCCTACCCCCAGTGACATTCCTTCTCCACCAAGGCTCTACCTCCTAATCTTTCTCAAGACATTCCACTAACTAGGGACCAAGTTTTCACATATATGAGCCTGTGGGGCCCCTTCTCAGTCAAACTACCACACCACATATATAACTTGTATTTTATGTATTTAATTCATTCCTTTAATTTTTGATCTTTTGACATGACAAAGATTGAGCCGTAGAACACAAGAATGCAGAATACAAGCTATACGATTGAGCCCCACTGGAACAGGGGGAAATCAATGGAGTTCTATTATTGGGAAACAAAAACAAACAAAAACCAAAACAAGACATACAATAATGGGTGAGCTATCTGGGTAGCTTCCACTGTGACTGGATGGGTCTTAGTCCCACAGAGAAGCCCCAGAGAAGGTGCACAAATACAGTATTTTGAGAGGTCAGAAGATGAGTGCATACACAACCAATAACCAAGAGTCCCTGTATCAGGGTTTCTGGTCTGTCCTTCAAAGTGTTCATGAATAGCAACATGATATATTAAAACAAAGATCAACACACAAGGACAGTTGACAACCCACCAGAGTTTTTGCTACATACAAGGCCAGGGGATTTGGAGGTTCTCTTTAATAGATTATTCTTAATATTTACAAATAGCACAGGATGGAGAAAACAAGAACCATCCAATCAGTAACCATTGCATGATTTTATGTAAAGGTTGCTAGTGTAGTCAAGACTGGGCATGGTATGGTGAGCAGTGTAGAGGGGACATGTTCTCAATTTATACTACAGTGGAAAGAGACTGGCTACCATGGAAACCAATCCAACATCAGATGCAAATGGGGCCTTAGGGGAAAAATAAACTAAGGGAAGTAAGGAAGATAAATGGTGCTTTTTAAGATAACCAGCAATGGCTGAGTGTTGCAAGCCAAGGGGATAATTCCAGGCAAATGAAATGGAGAGCCCCCAGCCCCAGGGAGATCAATACTAGGTAGACAAAAAGGAGAGAGGCAGTGTGGCCACAGTAGAGTAAGGGAGAGGAAGACTAGGGCAGGAGTCAGACGATAGCTGCAGATTCTTTTTTTTTTCAGAGCTTATATTTTTATTCAATATATTCTTTATTTACATTTCAAATGATTTCCCCTTTCCTGGATCCCCATCACTGAAAGTCCCAAAAGCCCTCTTCCTTCCCCCTGTGCCCCAATCCACCCCTTCCCATTTCCCTGTCCTGGTATTCCCCTACACTGCTGCACTGAGCCTTTCCAGGTCCAGGGGCTTCTCCTTCCTTCCTTCTTCTTGGGCATCATTTAATGTGTGAATTGTTTCTTGAGTATTCCAAGCTTCTGGGTTAATATCAGTGAGTGCATACCATGTGTGTTCTTTTGTGATTGGGTCACCTCACTCAAGATGACATTCTCAGTTCTACCCACTTGCCTAAGAATTTCATGAATTCATTGTTTTTAAGAGCCGAGTAGTATCCCATAGTGTAAATATACCACATTTTCTGTATCCATTCCTCCTTGAGGAGGACATGCCCTAGTGAGGATTTCACGTTGATTTAAGAGAAGAGAGTCATGACGTAGAGATGAAGGGAAATGAATCGGGAGTCTTCTGTGCTGGTCCAAATCTAATGGTGACATTGCTGACTGTCCCAAGAAAGGAAAACTCGGGGACCAGGGAGATAGCTCAGTGAGTACAGGTCCCTGTTGTCACACCTGGGAAGGACCGAGAAGTGGCTCTTACAAGTTGCCTTCTGACTTCCATATTAGGACATGTCACATGTTCAGCCACATAAACACATGTACTTATAACACACACACACACACACACACACACAAATAAATTGCAGTCAATATATATAATAAAAGACAGTTATTTTCAAATAGAAGGACAAATTGCCCATGGTGTTTGTCACACAGGAACTGCCTTTCTACCAAGCTGTTGGTCTTTGCTATGGGAGATGTCATTACTTCACTTAAATAGAAATACTCATTTCTCTAGAACACACATGTATGTGTGAAAAACAGGTCTATTTGACAAAACAAAGCTAGGAAAATCTCCCATACTCTTTAGAGTAATATCATCGCAGCCTGATTGTAATAAAGTAGTGTCTGCTCTTCCTTTTGAAACCCTGGGGAGCCTGGGATACCCGGGACCTGCAGAACTAATGCTTAACTGGTACCTTTGAGTGCCAACCGTCTGCATTATCTTGTAAGACTCTCAGCCACTTCGAGATCTCAGATTGCTGCTTTTCTGCCTGCTGGGTGCTGTGAATTGGAAAGAGCTCAGTCATTTGTTCCCTCCACATGCCAGAAGTACTCTCCGTGGATTCACATTCATTTTAGAGATATTTTCATTCTGTCGGGGGAGACTTTTGAGTCCCAAAGGTCAACAGAAGGCCTTGGCATATGTAGCTTTATTCATCTTGATAACAGCAGGGAAGGAACAGAAAGAAAGAAAGCCCTGCTGGCAAGAGGATATGAGGGAGAGGGGAAAAAAACAAACAAAGAAATGGTAAAATAATTTCATTTTGTATTTTTGGGCAAAGAAAGGGAAAGTGTCTGGTATTGTCGCCCATTAATCACCTGGTTGGCATTCTAGACCCTTGCTGTGCCTGCCACATCTAGGAATGCTGATGGATCTGGCTGTGTCACTTCAGCCCAACCAGGCATCGGTTCAGGGCTCTCTCCCCACTTCAGGCTAGCTTTTAAGGCCTCCTCAGTCTTTACCAAGCTAGTCCCTCAGAAGTCCTGTTCAGACGCAAGTGTCATCAAGGTGGCCATGACTCTCTTTTCTTTCTAAAATCATAAAATCCCTCCCCCAGCCTCATAAAAAAAAAAAAAACACTTGAAGAACATGGATAGGTTGGTCCTGGGTGACAATCCACAAAAAGGGTACACCGTGGACCTCGAGAGATGGCTCAGTGGTTAAGAGCACCAGCTGCACTTACAGAGGACTCGGTTTTGGTTCCCAGCACCCACATGGCAGCTCCCTCCAGTTTCAAGGAATCCGACACTAGCTTCTAGACTTTCTAGGTATAAGGCACACATACGAATGCAGGAGAAACAGGTAAAATAAAATAATCTATTTTTAAGAAAGGTAAGTAGAATTGTGCCATGGGAATAGCTTGGATGCCCAAGATTTACAGATGGTCAAAGCCCCGTTATAACAGAGCATACAACCTGAGTTTAAGCTACACACACACACACACACACACACACACACACACACCCCTACACCTGGATACTCTAGACAGCTTCTGGTTTATTCCTAATCACTGATACAAAGTATGCATGGTATAATATTTATGCTTCATTGATTAGGAAACAATGACATGAATTAAAAAAAATGTCTGCACTCTTTGTAACCCTGCAGGCATTTTCCTAAATACTTTTTGATCCATAATTTGTTGAACCCATGGATATAGAGATCTTGGTGTAGAGGGCAGTTCTGCTCAGCTTGTGGACTAGAGTCATAGGACAGACAAAAGCAAGAGATGACAGAGTGGAGACAGACTTCCCAGGTTCAAATCCCAGTCTGTCTACTCTTTAGTTAGACAGGCATGTAACTCAACCCCAATTCATTTACTTCCTATCTGAACAGAATAATAACAGCACTATCTAAGGTCATAGTGCGTTAACATGGATGCAATCCCTATTGCACTGGTCACATATCGACATAGGATTAGGGTTTTGTTGTTGTTTTTGGTTTGGGTTTTTTTCTAGACAGGGTTTCTCTATGTAGCCCTGGCTATCCTGGAACTCACTCTGTAGACCAGGCTGGCCCAGAACTCAGAAATCCTCCTGCCTCTGCCTCCCAAGTGCTGGGATTAAAGGCGTTCGCCACCACTGCCTGCCTGGATTAGATTTTTTTTTAAGAATTATTTATGTTTTATATATATGAGTACACTGTAGCTGTCTTTAGACACACCAGAAGAGAGTATCAGATCCCATTACAGATGCTTGTGAGCCATCATATAGTTGCTGGGAATTGAACTCAGGACCTCTGGAACAGCAGCCAGTGCTCTTAACCGCTGAGCCGTCTCTCCAGCCCATAGGATTGGATTTACTCCCTTCTTCCACCTATCCCACTTACTAGAATTCTGCTGACCGCTAGCTCAGGGCTGCATACTGTCACAGGTGTCGTCTAAGGTCTGATCTCTGGGATCACCCATACTTTCTGGAAGTCCCAGCCATGCTTTTCAAAGAATCAGCTCAGGAACTTTGGAAAGGTCATGGAACACTTGCCCCTCCTGGAAGGGAGAGGCTAAATTACATTCCTCAGATCAGAGGGAGGTCCCAGGGTTATTCAGAGACTTTTGGTCATCTACCTCATTCCCTAACAGCCAGTTAGTTTAAAGGTAACACTGTTCGGCCAATCACATTGTGCCTAATGGCAGCTGCCCTGAGGACTGTATAAAGGCCCACTACGGGGGCTGTTCCTGGTTGCTCTCTCCTCGAGTGCAGGGCGACCCCAGCATGTTGGATTAAATAAAATTCCTCTTGCTTTTTGCATCGATTCCATCTCCCACTGTTCACTCAGGAGTCTCTGGTAAGTTAAGGCTCCTTGGAGTCTTAAACTTTCAGAGCTCAGAATAATTCTATAAGACCCAGAAACTTGGTCAGTCGTACTTACTTCCAGATTCCCCTGAGTGAGACAGTGAGATGCAGATGGATATGCAAAAGCTTCAATTAGTCCCTCAAGGCGAGTTACTAAGGAGATGACCCTGAGGGCTATTACAAGCAGTTTTTATACTTTTTTGGGGACACAAGTTACATCAGCAAGGTTACAATTCAAACTTATTGGCTAAGACCTTTAAATCTATTGGCCAGCAAGCATGATATGCATCTGAACTCTACCTGGGACTTCCCAGAGGGTCAGGTAACTATCAGACAGTACATTCTGAGAATGTTTTACTCAAGAATGTTCCTGTGGGTGGAGAATGGAACTTGGCCTAGCTTTGACCCCAAGCGGGAAGGGGGTAGCTGTAAGGAGGGTGTGGGACTGGAAAACCCCTTGGGGTCCCTCAATTCTACCACGTGGTATCCTTCCACAGTCAGAGCAAGGAGATGAAGGGAACCCCTGCAAATTAAGATCACAGTCTACCAGGACCGAATAGCTCCTCTGAGCTCCGGGCAAAACAAAAGACTCCCCCTTCTCTGACCTTGTCTGGGGAGTCTGACCTCCTGCACCCTCTATTCTGGGAAGCTTGAGTGGTCATTGGCCGAACTACATGCTCAACTTCCTGTTTCCGGGATAAGACCTGCCCAGCAAGTACCTAGGATTCCTACAATGCCTGTCCGTGCAAGTGAGGTATACCTAGCACTTTATACTCTACTCCATGACTTTCATTTACCCTGAGAACTCCTTCCCACTCCCCAAGGTCCATATATACCCTGGCATGTGTGGGCTTGCAGATGTGCCCAAGCTAAGATCCTGTAAGAGAGCTGTTTCATCGACCAACCGGAAGAGGCCTTCGTCTAAAATGAGTTGTAATGCTAAGATCCTTGGAGAAGCCCCACCCCTACTCACTTCTAGCCAGAACCTTACCCAGCCCAGACTCCACTTCGTCTTTCCTGCCTGGTGTATACAGCAGAGTGGGAAGAAGCTGATTAGACAGAACCACTGCTGGACCCTGACATGCATACCACTGTAAGGGTCCATGAGTTACCAAAGAATGATATTCCAGACCCAAATCATACATAAACCCAAAGAGTGTTTTATTCTGTAGAGGTCCAGCATGCTGGGGGTCTACCATCTACAAAGATGGAGAGTCCCCCAAAGTGAGCTGGCAGGCCCAATTTAAAGCACATTATGGGAATTCTGGAGCAAGGTAAGTGACCTCTATCTTAATCTTGGCTTGATCTTTAAGGACATTTCAGAACCATTGATGGATGGAATGCTGGAACTGCAGAACCTGGGGTGTTTGTGGGGGGAGAGTGCTGGAAACTGTTACCTGGGAAGTCTGGAAACTGTTGTTGAGGAAGTCTGGAAACCGCTACTGACCCATTGTCCTTGCCTAGGGTCAGGTGGTGGGGCAGCTTCTGAGACCTAGACTTGCCCAGTTCTTGGAAACAGAGATTTAGGCCTAGTCTCCCTTAACTGCCAATCTGAAGTCTGTCATGAAGTCAGCCTAGCCTTCTCACCACAAGGAATAGAATGTCTGAGGGAACTCAATCTGGCTAACCTAGTCTTCCCAGAATGCTTCCTAGGTATCTTGCAGTTGAGGACCCTAATTGCACTGGAGAAGGGTTTTGAAGACCAAGTAAAACACTCAGGACAGTGTCCTAACGTAGACCTGTTCGCTTTACTGACTTGGTTCCTGCTGCTGATTCCCTTGTGGGGATGAGTCTAACGGCATCTCTGATGCCATCAACTCAAACTCAAAAGAGGCAAACTACTTTTAATACTGGCACGGGATGGGAAATTTTCGAACCAAGAGCTTGAAATGACTTTAAATTCCCACAGTGTGATTCATTTCCTAGAGAAAGAATTCAGAAGTGATTGCCGTGTATGGAAGGGAACTTACATAAAGCTCCTATCTTGGACTCCAATGTGCTGTGCACTGGTTGGAAATGAAATATTAAGATTATGGTCCTTGTATCTTACGTGCTTTGGGCCCAAAGAAATAGGATAATATCTGATGGTTTCAGTGGGTTTGATGTTTTAGGATATTTCTGATGGTATTGTAAGGGTCAATGATTTGCCAAAGAATCTCAAATAGTATGTAAAAGCAAAGAGTGCTTCATTCTGCAAAAGTCCAGCATGCTGGGGTCTATCATTTACCAAGATAGAGATGCCTAAGTGAGCTCTAAAGCCCAATTTAAAGCACATTAGGGGAATTATAGAGAGGGGTAGGTGACCTTTATCTTAATTGGTTGGCTCAATCTCAAGGGTATGGGGGGTTCTTTGGGATTGGTTAGGACCTTGGGGATATTCCAGAACCATAACTGGGGGTTGGAGGGCTGGAAACTGTTCCTAGGGAAGCCTGGAAACTGTTGCTGATTCACTGTTCTTGCCTCAGGCTGGGTGGCTTCTGATTGGCTGCCTGAAGCTTGGGGTTTTTTTCCTGTCTCTGACTTGCCTGGACTTGCCCAGTTCTGGGAACCAGATCTAGACCTAGTCATGGAGTTGGCCTGTCTCAGTTCTCTCAGACTTATAGAGTTGCCATTTCAGAGTACAATGGTTGTTTTATATTAGTTACTTTCATTGTTTTCTTATTGCCAAGCAATTTGGGGGGGGGGGTAAACACTGAAGACATTAATAGGAAAAGAAAGACAAGGACATCCGTCTGTGTGGAGGGTTTCTTGACTGAATAGACTCATCTCCCCTTATGTAAGCAAAGACACTAGGCTCTCCCATGCAGCTCCCTGCTGAATAGATGACTAGCCAGGAAGTGGTAGCATCACCGGCACAGGTGGATAGAGCTGCCTTACCTTTGTGTGAATTGTAACCCCAGCAAGGCCAGGCAAAAGGTGGGAGAACAAAGAGAAGTGTCCATATGTGTGAGAGGCACTTCCTGCATCCACTGAGGCCTGAATGGCCTTGAAAGGATGAGAATTACGGCCTAGGGATCCCACGTGCCTAACTATTAAATGACCACAAAGGGTCAGAAGTTTAGCCCGCTCTTTGTTGGAAACTGGGTGAAAAGTCACATTCCTTGAGCCTGCCCAGGAGTGCACTTGTCCCACCTGCCTGCAGTGTCCAGCTGCAAGCCGCAGGCCTGGGAGGGTCCCTGGTGTCCTTTCCCGTCTCTCCTCCGCAGAGCGCGGAGAGCAGGGCTGGGGCGGGCGAGCAGGGCTGGGCTGGTGGGGTCACCACATGGGCTTCGGGGCTCGTGTCTGGTGGGTGCTCGGGTCCCGCGGGCGCCTGCTGCTGGTTGGAGGGCCTTGAGTCCGTGGTCCTGGCCCCGTGGCAGGAAATGCGTTCGTGACCCTGGCCCTGTAACAGAAAATGCATAACAGGAAATGAGCTAACTAGTTGCTATCTGACTTCTAGGAAACTGATTGGTCCTCGGAGCTCGGGCTTGGATAATTTAAACTGATTGGCTTAGAAGCTATGGAGTGGCTTAGAAGCTATGGAGTGGTACAAATCCATTGGCTCGCACTGTGTGGGCTCTCAATGCTAAGGGATGATTGGTTTGCATTATGCGGGTTTTCCTATAAAAGCTGTCCCGATTCTGCACTTGGGGTTCACAATCCTCTACCCCTGCATGGTGTATGACTGTGAATCCCAGAGCCTCTGGAATAAAAATCCTCTTGCTGTTGCATCAAGACCATTTCTCGTGAGTGATCTGGGTGTTGCCTTCCGAGGCATGGGGTGCTGGGACGCCTTCGGGTTTTTTTTGTTTTTGTTTTTCCAGGTCTTACAGCCTGAACTTTCATAAATGGTCTTGTCTTTCATAAAGCCTCTGACCATTAGAACTTAAGTCTCCTGATTTCTACCAACTTAGGGAAAATATTCAGTGTTTTCTGGCATTTGTTAGCCAATCAGATTTCTCAGTCAAAATGCTGATTTGTATCGCACCTACCTTGGCTTATGCATATGAAAAATGTCAATGTAAACTTATTTTACATATTTACATCTGAACCCTAGAATCTTCATAACAGCCTGAGAAGTCCTGTATTTAGATAAGGAAAGGGTGTGCTCAGGGTTAGGCAGAAGGGAACCAATTCAAACCCAAGGACTTTGTTTTCCAGAGGTGCTACAAAGCAAATCATACGACAGTTAGCCTGAATGACCTAAACTTGTGGAAATTTTGATCTACGTTCCTGCCTGTTTTGTTATTCAGTCCCAAATGCAAACTACCAATGTTGTATATGTGTATACAACAGAATCTGAAGTTAAGATTAAATAATTTAAAACACTCTGAAAATGTTTTTATAGAAGCCTATTTTATTGATTTTATTTATTAGCAATTCATGTAATATAGAGAAAAATTATCAATCTTATACAAAGATGGTGTATATGTATGTGTGTGTGCATGCATGTATGTCTGTATTATGTGTTTGTGTGTGTGTGTATGTGTGTGTGAGTGTGGTATGTGTGAGTGTGGTGTGAGTATGGTGTGTGTATGAATGTCATTTGTGTATGAGTGTGGTGTGTGAGTGTATATGTGTATGTGATATGCGTGTATCTTTGTGTGTGAGTATGTGGTTTGTGTCTGTGTGTGGTATGTGTATATATGTAGTGTGAGTGTGTGGTGTGTGTATGTGTGTATGTGTGGTGTGAGTGTGGTGTGTGTGTGTGTAATACTAATGCTATGGTTTGGATGTGATTCCCCACTCCCAGCTTTGTGTGTTGGAAAATTGGTGCCCAGTGGAGGGACCGAACCTTCAATAGACTGACCCAGTGCAATGTCCTCAGGTAACTGGACTGCGCCCTCAGAAGGGATGAAAGTTCTGAGGGACCCCAGCCTTTCTCCTGCTTTCTCATCCCATTCCCACGTGGCTCATTCCCCTGCGCACTCCTGGCATGTTGCTGATATTGTCACTGTGGGTCCTGCACCAGGGTCTGGCTAATGTCCATGCTATGACCTTGAACTTCTAGAACTAAGAACCAAACCATCCTCTTTTATAAATGAAAACAACATTTCAGTAGTCATGGGAACTGGAGTAAAGGAATTTCTTCTTCCCCTATATTCTCATTGACAAAGACAGTAAAATCATATCTGTTGCTCAATGTGGTTATAAAGACGGCACGTAACAAATACAGAAAAATGCAGCGTATGAAAAAGTACTAGGTAAATCTCACTCACCATTGTCCAAGACATAGCAGTAAAACATTTCATTTCAGCCAATTTGCAATCCTAAGCACTATAGTCATTGTCTTATTTACTTCCATCAAATGAAGTGGAATTTTATTTAATTTCAGACCTGGTTTGTATTGAAGGTGGTCTTTGTGTTTTAGTTAGTTTTAACCCGTATAATATGAAAAAAGTGTCCATTTTATCGATGTTTAAGTAAATTGAAACAGCAAAATTCTCATTCCATCTCTGAAATGAGCTACTAAAGGCATGTTAAACACCTTGGGTTTGGGCCTCACCGTAACAAAGGACTCTCCTATTAGCAGAATTTGAATTGGTGTATATATTTTGGAAGACATTTCAGCAGGGAACATCCAAACCCTTAAAATGTATGTTCCTGTTGATCCAGAAATCCAACAGGCAGACTCTAACCCTAAGGAAGCATTAGGCAAGACATACAAACAAAGTTGCCCACTGTACACTATTTACAAGGAGTTTCAGCCCAGAAACTGCCTCCATATGGGCAATAGTTAGCAATGTGGGCCATGTTCGTGAAATAGAATATAGCAATGGTTTTGGTACATAAATGTCCTCAAGTGAAATAGCATCATTACAGTGTAGCTCAATTTCCTTGTAATGTGTGTGCATGCAATATGCAAAATATTACTAGGTAGTATCTTGGTAGAATGGTAAGTGATTCATTTCCTGCCTTTTAGAGACCATATTTTACAAGGCAAATATATTGCTTTAGTAATTATAGAAACACACAATAAGTGGTTAGTAACAACTGGATCCAGAGAACATGTAAAATCCATAGAAAGTTATTTTGGTATTAAAGTGTTAGAAAACAGCCGTTTATAAATACAGCATCATTAAGTGCATAGTCTTCTTACTTCCCAAGCCAAAATGGTCTTTACTATAACTAAGCAGCCTAGTAAAATGTCAATCGAAGGTGTTGGGGAGATGCCTGGCTCCTGGGTCAAAAGCTGGGCTTGAAAGTGGTCAAGGGACATGATATTGTCCTAGGGACTACATAAATCTGCACACACAGGTATGTACAACCTGCCCACACACATATGGAATAGACCCCTCCCCTCTCTCTCACACTCTTCCATACACACACAAACACATACATACACATACACACATATATGTACATATATACATATATGTACATATATGTACATATATACATATATACACATACATGCACACATACACACATTCAATACATTCACACACATATATACACATAAATGTATACACATGCACATATACATAAGTACATATATACATATGCATGCATGCATACACATGCATGCATGCACAGATACAAGCACACATGCACACGCATACACATATACATGTATGTGCATACATGTATGTATATGCATACACATTCATACATGGACACACATACATACATGTACACACATATACATATAAGTACATATATACACACATGCATGCATGCAATACATATATACATACATACATGTGTGCATACACACATACATGCACACACATGCATGTGTATACACACATACATACACATACATATATACACATTCATACATGCATGCAGACACACATACATGCATACACATACACATACACACATATGCATACATATATACACACACTAGTTTAATCAAGGAGACTGGGCCTAGTCCTGGGCCTAAAATGGAGCTGTGGCCTTTGGTTTTGTTTCTTTGTTCCTCAAGCTCTCAGGGAGTTTATTCCAGTTAATAGCCCTCCTCTCTGGCCGCTGACTTTAATTTGGAATTCATCGAAGTGCTGACAGAGTTGACCTGGACCACTGTGATTTGAGATTTGCAGGACTAAAAGTCAAAATGAAGAAGTCCGCTGGTACACAAGGAGGGCAGTCATACCAGGGCTCTTCCACAAGTCCGGAGGTGATGAAAGGCCATTTGTCTCCCGTCACCGGCACCAACGCTTTAAAGATCTTTACAGTTAGCCATCCGAGTGAGGGCCGAAGTTGCCATGAGCGGGGCTTTTAGTGGGGACTGATGGTCACACATGGCACTGACCCAGACTTTAGCCTTGGAAGGGAAGGATGGTTGGGTCAGGGGATGGTAACAGCTAGGTGAACATTTTCCTTTTGGTTACTAGGAAAGATGCTAAACTTTAAAATATTAATTTAGGTCTTGAATGTGCTACATATGATCAATAAGCACATCCCAAACTTTCTGTGAAAAAAGACTGTGGTGCACGTGGGCACAGGTGTGGGGTATACATGCCACAGGTCTGGGGGTACATGGGCACAGGTGTGTGGGTGTACCTGCCACAGGTATGGGGTGCATGTGGGCACAGGTGTGGGTGTACATTGCTACAGGTGTGGGTGTACGAGGGTACAGATAAACATGTATGTGGGCATAGATGAACACATAAGTAGGCACAAATAAGGAAGTACACATGGGCACAGATGTGAGTGTCTCTTTGTACCTGTAATCCCAGCACTTGGGAGACAGAGGCAGGTGGATTTCTGAGTTCAAGGCCAGCCTGGTCTACAGAGTGAGTTCCAGGACAGCCAGGGCTATACAGAGAAAGCCTGTCTCGAAAACAAACAAGCAAAAGCACATTGTTTTGACTAATGAAGGCATGAGGCCCTCTTCAGAAAATTTTGCACTGAAAACATGGTGAATGTGGTGTTTGGATGCAGTCACAGAAACCTGCCAGTGCTGGTTCTACAGGGAGGACGAAGCTCCTGGACTTGTAGAAGAGATCATTTGAAGCTCTTCTCTCTGTGGGATTTCCAGATCTCTTAGTCCCCGTTGTGAGATGTGAGAGAGGAGGAGACTTCTCAGAGCAGGCTCTGCATACAGGACCTTAGGCCAGTGGGACTGTTTGCCTTTGGTAGGAATTAGGTGTTTCCTGCAGAGTCCTTGAGTTAAATCTCAGGAAAAAGAGTCACTTAAAAACTCTAAGCCTAATCTATTTGGCCATAAATCTTACCTCTGTTGTGGTAGTGTCTGCCAAGAGGCCTTCAACAGACACCAAATTCTTGGGACATTGGGCTTTAAACTTTTAAGCGTAAAATTATGAGTCAAGGGCTAGAGAGATGGCTCAGTGGTTAAGAGCATTGACTTTGTTTCTGAGAGATCCCGAGTTCAATTCCCAGCAACCACATGGTGGCTCACAACCATCTGTAATGGGACTTGATGCCCTCTTCTGGGGTGTCTGAAGAAAGCTACGGTGAACTCATATAAATATAAATAAATCTTAGGAAAAAAACCAAAACAACTATGAACCAAGTAAACGTCACCTCTTCATCAGTATCCATCTTCATGTATTTTATTTTAGCAAAGGAAAGGACTAATAACGTCTTTCATACCTAGAAAATTCCAAGCCTATTCTGCACCTTTCACAAGATTTACCTTAAACTTCTAAAGTATAAAGCTTCTCCAAGCACATTTATCACACAGCAATTTATGAGAAAAAGGAAGAGACCAGTGGCTGAGTCCCTGTAACGCATGATTCTTTCCTGGTCTACAGATCTGCCTCCCTCTCTCCTTTCCTTCCTAACTCATTTCTTCCTTTATGCAAAACCTGCTATTTCATTGTAAGATATTTTAAAAAGGAATAGTTTCTATGCAGAGATTATAGAGTCTACAGAACACGTGAGCCTAAGAAATTGATTTAATAGGAGCACATACTTTCAACATATGATAAAAAAAAACAATTTTGCTGATGGAATAAATTCTCGATATTGTTCTAGACACTGACCATGCTAAGTTGTGATAAGCCCTTTAGTGCTTTATGTCAGAAAACATTTCAGTTTTGGAGATGGCTGGCTCTAAAAGGAGCTTGCTGGAATTGCAAGGACGGTCATCATAAATTAGCAAGATAGCCAGCCAGCGAGGGAGATCTCGTGAAGCAGGGCAAAGATGGAGGCCACGCACCATCTCCTGTGGCATCCTTAGAGATGAGCTGCTACACGCAGAGAAGAAATGAAGGAAACATACTAATTTTAACCTCAAATTATATAGAACTGAATGCTGTCACCAAAGCCATCGGCATAAAGAAAAAAATGCAAGAAATCTTGACTCACTGGATCATCCATAGTGCTGACTGGAGTCACGTGACAAATGGGACCCACTGAGCCGGAGACAGGGTCCGGTGTAGACAGGGCCCGGTGACTCACGGTGCTTGGGAACTTTTGGTCCCCGCACTTTTCCCATCCTAGGCTCTTCTGCTCAGCGTTTGTACCAGTGTGTCTGGTAGGATCTGGTCTCGCTCTGCAAACAAGGTCACTGGCTCAGTGTTGCCCCCTGCCTCCCCCACCCCCGGTACGTGTGCCTTTCCTGTGCTTCTGTGAGGGTGCCACCCATTTTCCCGTTATCCTTGTCAGGCCTAACCTGCATCCAGACACAACCTCAGCCCTATTCCTTGCTGGATTCCACGGAAAGCCCAATCTGCCTTGATCTCAATACTATGGACACTTAGAATAGTGGCTTCTCTATTCTGTGCTGCTAGTCTAGAACTCTATAATGATGAGGGAACAAGGCTCTAAGGGCAGAGCAGAGGAGGTCCTGCTTGATTTAGGGGAGTCTGTAATGGTAATTGCATGAATTTATTGTTGCTGCTTAAATTTACTAATATAACGGTTTTACCTCTTTCATATCTGTGCTGGGTGCTTTGATGTTGCTGTGATCATACCATGATCAGAGTCAGCTTAGGGAAGAAGAAACTTATTTTGGCTTATGGTTTCAGAGGGATAGAGTCCATCGTAGAGGGGACAGCGTGGCATGATGGCATTTTGTCAGCCCACAGGAAGGGGGCAGGGACAGGAGGTAGTGAGAGAGACTATAAAAGCTCAAATCTCATGCCCCAGTGATATTCTTCCTCCTGTGAAGACCATCTCCCAGCTGCTCCACAGCCTCCCAAAACAGCCCCCACCTACTGGGGAGCGCGTTTTTGAATCCATGCACCTACGTAGAATATTTCTCCTTCAAACTTCCACAATGTCATAAATATATCTGAGATTCTGGGCCATATAAGTAGCCAATTTTCAAAGCCGGTTAATCAGCGCGCATTGATTAAAATCTCTCTCACTTCAGGAGGCGTGACATTGGGCTGCAGTACGGACTGAATAGGGTCTCATAACTTCATAGATAACAATCCTGGACATTTATAAACACCCCTTTTATGGTTTATGAGACGATTTGCAACATCTTATTCCATTTGATGCAGCTGATTCTTCATTGCTGACACAGAATAGGAGCCAAGAATAACCTAATTACTCTCCAGAAATTACTCGTCTCTAAACTCATTGCCGTAAGGAAGCCCAGGTCTGTGCTACTCTCTCACCCTTAGCTACATCCAACAAAAGAGAAAGGAAACTTTTCACCGATTCTGGCTCTCACTGGCTGGCGTAGTGCTTAGTTCGTTGAGAACTAGGATCTTTAGAGTTCGCCCAGAGAATATGTCCTATCGCCTCTGATATGCCTGGTCATGTGACTCTCTGTGCTCGGCAACCCTGAAGAGGCAGGTACAGTATCCATCACCTCTGGTGTACCTGGTCATGTGACTCCCGGCGCTTTGTACCTCTGAGGAGGCTGGCTTATTTCTACAGTGATTTCCTTCAGATCTCTAAGAGCTGTCTGTGCGGATGCGTTAGCGCCATCTCTCCAGATGTTTCCTAGGGGGAGAAAGACTGATGTTTGAAGGTGCTGCTGTGTAAACTCTGTCTAACAACGTGGCATTCTTCCCCGCATCCCTCAGCGTTCTCAGATCCGACTCCACGGACCGTCTGTCAAGTCCTACTGTTCCGCTCCGCACTGCCAAAGACCTGCAGCTCCCCAAGGTCTCACCCGTTTATCCCCAATCTGTTGCTGCGATTAAACGCCATGATCAAAAGCAACTGAAGGAAGAAAGAATTTTTATTCTAGCTAACGCTTCCAGAGGGATACAGTCTATCACGGTGGGGAGGGCGTGGCACGGTGGCAGGAACAGGAATGTGCTGATCACATTTTATCTGCACACAGAAGCAGAAAGAAGGGGAGGGGGAGAGAGAGGGAGAATTGAGAGAGAGGTGACAGGCTTTCACTCCCCTTCAGTGAAGCAGATATAGACCAGGTTAGACCAGATTAAGAGCAGATAAAGGCAGGTTTATTAGCAGGTAGCTCTCAGGTGGGTTCACCAATCTTATAAATGGAGGTCAGTGTGGCCGAGAATCTGGGCTAGAGCAGGGTAGAGCTTAGGCGAGGCGTGATGACATGTCAGCTAGGAGCTGGGATTGTGTCCAAACATGGTCAAAACCTGAGCCCCCTTGGGCGGGCACTTTTGGGTGGGTTTGCTAGAAGATGATGGCAAGCTGGTAGGGGACGTTTCTCTTTGTGGGCGGAGCTGGGGAAAGAAGGGCTGATGGGGTTTCCCAGCCTGTGCAGGGGCACGCAGCGGGTCCCAGCGTAAGGTGAGGGAGGACTAGCAGGAAGTTGGGTCAAAGTTGGGCTTTAAAACCTCAAAGCCCGTCCCTGATGATATACTTCCAGTAGCAAAACTCCACCTCCTAAATGTTCCGTAGGTCCCACGCACACCACCACTTACCGGTGACCCGGAGCCTGTGCGGACATGTCTTATTCAAATCACCAGACATATTAGGTTTTCATTCTCTTCTCCAGCGTACTGATTGTGATGCTTCAATCCATAGTTGCTTCAACTACTGTTTTCACATGCTTATGATCAAGAGCCGCCTTTTTAAGATGCCGCTACAAAGCAGTAGCGTTTCAGTGAATACCTACAGGTTTCTCAAGACAAAAGCTTGGACCTGCAGCAGGAAGGGTTGATTTCTATACTTTACAATGCCTGGGGTACAAGCTGGAATAACAAACATCTTGGGGGCGACCAGGAGGCTGGGAGATGAATTTATCTCAGAATGATTCCCAACTAGTGGTGATTCTTGTCCCTGGAGGAAACCTGGCGATGTGAGAGATGTTTTTGCTCGTCACAACTGCAGGAAGAGAACTATTGCTGATCTATAGGCAGAGGCCAGTGATATTGCTAAATACTTTGCAATTTATAGCAGGTACCTCAGAATGAAGCTAGTCGGTCTGAGTGAGACTCGTACTCGGGACAAGTAAGTGACCCTTGTCTGAAAGTTTCTCCCATCAAACATTGACAGCTTGGGCCAAGATTACTGCAGGTAGTGCTCAGCTGGCCCCTCCTGTGCAGCTTGGATCCCGTGTAGTTGATGTAAGCTCTGTGTGCCCTGCATGTGTGATGTCCCTTCATCAGTAGGGACTTCAGGTCTCTGAGAAGCAACTGTTAAACCTGAGGCGGGGATGGGGAAACAAATCCACAATTGTCCAAACGGCACAAGCTATATTTCAGGGTGCACCAAGGACTGGCCAGGCAACTGTACAGTCACTGTAAGTCAGGATCTGAGAGAGCAGCCCCTGCTGGCCTCTTGAAGTCCCTTTCCAGGAAAGATAAGGTGTTCACAGGGGCAAGAGAGTTGGCCATTGTAGATTGTTAGAAAGATAGAGTGAAAGAAACAGAACAAAGGTAAGGATGCACATTATATGAATGTATGATGCACATTATATGAATGTATGATGCACATTATATGAATGTATGATGCACATTATATGAATGTATGATGCACATTATATGAATGTATGATGTACATTATAGGATAGGGTCGCAGACAGTTTACATCAAATCTAAGAAACAGGAACTTATTCTTAATTACAAATAGAAACCTTAACTGGCAAAGATGTAACACAGGACACATAGAAACTTGGCCTTTAACTAGAATTAAGCACAAGACAAACAGGGATTTATTTATTCCTTAACTGCAAACAGAAATCAAACTCAAATCTTAAGTTTGAGGGGGTACTGTCACCCCAAGTAATATAACTTCTTTATTGTGTACATGATTGGACATGACATAGTTTTATTTCTTTTTTAACAGTTTATAATTCCACTTACAAAATAAAAGTATAAGATGGCTATTGATTGAACCATACTGAACTGTCACCTGGGTCCCTCTATACAATCCCCGCCCCCCAAGAATAAACAAAGAAAATACATAGGGATCAGAGCCCTAAAGACCTGGGTTCAAATCCTAGTTCTACTGGTGACCTCTGATTGAGTGCCCACGTTCCTTCCCACAGACGCATATGCAGTTATAAAACAACAATAAGACCTCCTTGGCAGAGCTGTTGGGAGAATGGGCAATCATACAAGTGCTTAGCACCAGTACTTCGTCCATAGTAGGCACCCCAAAACTTATAACTATGATATGTGAGTAAATTCAACATCCTGTTGGTAAATGAAAATTTTTGTTTGAATTGAAAATTTGTCTACCAAACGCTGAAGATCTAACCTGGCCGAGGCCACACAAAGCCTTTTTCCAGCCCTGTCTCGAAAAACAAATCAATCGATAAATAAGGATGAATTTCCCTGACCAACAGTTTGCTTCTAAGGGTTTTTATCTTCAGGTTATCAACACGGTTTATAAGAAAGTCATTTAGAGAAACAGAAGTAGACAGACAGAGACACAGACACAGACAGACAGACAGACAGACAGACAGACAGAGGCAGAGATAGGGAGACAGAGACAGAGGCAGAGATAGACACAGAGAAACAGGTAGGGATATAGGCAGACAGTGAGACAGACAGACAGAGGCAGATAAAGACAGACACAGAGAGGGATAAAGGCAGACAGAGACGGACACCGATGGGTTATTAAATAATAAAAGACACCCTTAAAGCACACCGGCAGAGCATTCCATGGCTTGCAGTGGCTGTGTCCACGAGCTGTCTTTGGCTCCATGGTCCTTCCTATGGGCGCAAACATTAGCAGAGCAATTGACATTCGGGGAAGGGCCCAGGATGCTGAGGAGTCGGAAAAGCAGTCCCAGCTTTGCAAGGCTGAGCGTGCCGTTTTCAGGAACAGCTGCTGATATTCCCTGGGCTCACGCCTGGACCTTCCACTTTTGCTTGGACATGACAAGGCCAGTGTGTCCTCATGGGCACACCTTTCTTGACTGGCATTCTTTCCTGGTTCCTCCTGCCAGCCTCACCTTCATCCTCCCCACATGAAACTACGGAGCGAAATCATTGGCTTCCTAACGTTATTGGTTCACAGTCTGCATGCTTCCTCCTTTCCCACTCTCTCCAGAGGTTCCGTCCTCGAGGCAGAAGATCAACATTAAAAACAGATGAGTTTCCCTCCCATCCCTCACCTCCTTTAATCCTTCCAACCTACCCTTGAAACATTGTTAAGAGATTTGGAAATGCAACATTGAAATGTCCAAATGACGGTTTACTGGATACTTTGTTCCAGGGTGAGAAGCCAATTTTGAATTTTGAATCTGAAATCAGATTTTAAAAAGAACTGTCACGCCATGGTTTCTCATGGCTCCAACCCAGGAGACAGAGCTCCTTCCTGGGCACAGGTCCCTCTGTGGCTGCCCTAATTCCACACTGCCTTCCAGGTTGGGGAGACAGAATCAGTTTTATGTCTCCCCTTCCCCTATAATGCGCATAAAATGTTCACTCCTTAAATCTCGCCCTTGTGGCTTGTGAGACCTGGATTTATCAGGACAGTTTGGACAGACAGACTCACGTCCACAGATTCTGCTAAATATCTTGCTTTACAAGTTTGCTTCAAGTTCAAATGGCTCGTAGCTATCGTCCCGGGGGGGAGGGGTGGAGGGACAGAGATCGGAGTAGAAACTGGTACTGAACCAGGTGCACTTTAGAATGCCTTGCCTTTGTGTGAGAGAAGAATGATTTTAAATGTCTTTGGCTCATCCACCCACTGGGCCCTCCCTCCGATGGATGTCGGATGTCAGACAGGACCTGGGTGCCGAGGTTCTGGGTCATCTAAATTGAGATGTAGGAAGTGCGGCCTCCACAAGGTATGTCTGGAGAGCCAGCCCCCATGCCCCCCTCCCTCACAGTGAGCCGCTAGCTAGCTCCTGGTCACCTCTGTTCCCTTCGCTCTCTGCCTTTGCCCAAGGTAGAGTTAGCTGGGCCACCTGTCTTCCCACTAATTTCTGCTCACCTCATTTGCATGTTACGAGTTCCCTGTCGCCAAGGCAACCAGGAGTAGAGGCTGGGTTGTCAGGGGCACAATGATTTCTCCATCTGGCCCAGCAGCAGCGGTTCTTATGCTCATTCTGGCAGGGAGACAAACACCAGATACCCACCCTCCCTGCTTCCCTCCTGCCCTCCTTCTCTCCTCTCCCTTCCTCCCTCCCTCCCTGCCTCCCTCCCTCCATGGTCTGTGTCTCTCCAGATTTGCCAGTAATTTATTTCCGCTTGTGAAGCCTGACTTGCTTTCTTCGCCTGCTAGATTGCCCTTCCAGTCAATCTGCTACGGTTCAAAATTGTCATTAAAGGGGGAAAAAAAAAAGCTTATAAACACATGATTCGCACCAACACACCTGTTCACGGATCCCTGCCAGTATGTATGTGTGTGTGCTCTCTGAGGGTACACAAAAGCTTTCAAAACACTGATGGTTGTTTATTTTTTCTGGGCATTTCCCAGACGTTTCTTGACAGACAGACAGACATGTTAATTGCACAGTTCTAGGAATGGGATAGAAGCTGCAGAAAGTTCCAGATGGGCAGAGCTCCGCCCCACAGTTGCCTGGCAACAGTCAGGTGTGCCTGAGTCGCTTATGAAAGGGGATGCTCGCCCCCTCCTCTCTCTCTTGCTCTAGCTCTGTCCCCCTCACTCTCCATTCCCCTCCCCCACTCTCTGAGCACTCAAGGCCTGCCCCCTCCCTCCCCCCCTCCTTCCCTCCCTTCCCCCCTTTCTCTCTGTCTGTCTGTCTCTCTGTCTGTCTCTCTGTCTCTCTCTGCCCCTCTCTGCCTCTACTCCCCCAACCCTCCCCATGCCCTGAATAAGGTCTATTCTATACTATACAGTCTGCGGCTGGTCCCTCAGGGGGAAGGGACGCCTCAGCATGGGCCCGCAGAAGTACCTTCTTCCTCTCCCCTCCCCCGCACCTGACTACACACCCACCAAACATATTCCTTCTCTCTCCTCTTTATTTTTTATAAAACACAAGGGCTACTTTAATAGCTTTTGATCTCTTGATGATTTCATCAATCATCCGTAAGCCCTGTGTATGTAAAAGTACAAAAGACCAACCAGGAGCCTACGCCAGTACAATCACATCAGGGTCTCTTCATGGAGATGGGCTCCTCGCAGATAGACCCTGACAAAATGGGGCAGAAAGGTGAAGCTGCCCCGAGCCCAGTTTCCCCACAAGTATGTACAGGGGCAAGCAAACACCTTAGGGAGTTTCTAGCCTGGCACACATTTGATTGGGGGCGGGGCGTTACTGGATTTTATCGTCCTTTAACATGATTGGCTGGTGCTGGGAGCTAAACCATAAACTTAACTTCCGCTTTTCTCCTGATTGGTGGTGGTTAGGAAGTGACGCGCGTCATCCATCCCGGGCAGGCTTGTAACATGGAGGTGCGGATTTGTTGGGGAGGAACCTGGGACCTGGTGCTAGGCGTCACCTTGTTAGCTAGCTTGAGTTCACCCTTAGGACAGGTTCTCTAAGACGGAGTCTGAACCCCAAAAGATCTGGTCTGTCATTTACACCCTTGGTTTTCAGGCCCAGAATTCAACTGTTCGCAACTTTTGTCATCCATACGCAATAGAAACCCTTCAGGCGGTATGGCGTAGATTTGTCCTGTGAAATCAATCTTCTGTCTTGCAATCTTGGCCTATCTAGCCATTCCCGTGTCTGATACCATGATAAACTTATTCCAGTTTTCCATGTAGAAATGCTTAGTTCATTTTAAAACTTGATTTCACATCCCCGTGTCCCGAATTGACTTAAACCCTGCCTGCCATACTTTGTAAATATATTCAGAATCTAGCTCATCAACTAACCTTCCTTAACCTGGGACGATCACAGCCACGCCTCCCTGGAATTGTTTCTTTCTTTCATTCATTCATTCATTCTCTATCTCATAATGCATTACAAATCTGCTAGTTATAATCCATAAAGGTAAAGATTAAGCCAGCTCAAACCACTCTGGTGGATTTCCACCTCTGTCAAAGCCCAAGCCTTTGTGGACGTCTAACGGGGCTCATGCTCTAATGGTGTCTGTTATGGTTTGTATATGCTTTTCCCAGGGAGTGGCACTATTAGGAGGTGTGGCCTTGTTGGATTAGGTGTGTCACTGTGGGTGTGGGCTTAAAACCTTCACCCTAGTTGCCTGGAAGTCAGTCTTCTACTAGCAGCCTTCAGATGAAGAGAGAGAACTCTCAGCTCCTCCTGCACCTTGCCTGCCTGGATGCTGCCATGTTTCTGCCTTGATGACAATGGACTGAACCTCTGAACCTGTAAGCCAGCCCCAATTAAATGTTGTCGTTTATAAAACTTGCATTGGTGGTGGTGTCTGTTCACAGCAGTAAAACCCTAACTAATACAGTGTCTTAGCTCCCACTTTGTCTTTACATTAGTTGCTTCTTAATTGCTGTGACAAGATACCTGACAGAAACAAGGCAAAGAGAAAATGTATTCGGGATCCTGGTTGCAGACAGCGCGATCCACGGATGTATGGCTCTTCACACCATCATGGTGGCAGGGATGTGCCTCAGAGCCCGACTCATCTTGAGACAACGAGCTGTTCCCAGGGACATACTTCCTCTAGATAGGTCCCACTTCCCAAAGTTTCCATAACCACTGGCAGGGGACAAGGCCCCCAACATGTCCGATGCCTCTCTGCCGCTACAGACGTGGTTGTGCTATTCATTGGGCCTCTAAATTTGTTGTCTTCCCATCTGTAAATTCTTTGCATGAGATATCCACATGCCTGGCTCCTTTGCCTCTCATGGGCTTCCTCTAGGAAAAGGAAAAGAAAAGGTTGTGTGTGGGAAGCACTGTATAACTGCCTCTTTAGGACAAACAGTTCTATCAGTTTTATTTAGAGTATTAGTCACGGACAGACCCCAGCTAGACCAGACACAGGGTGGACGAGATCGTAATCTAGAAGAGACAGAATCAAGAGGCGAGCAGTTGTCCTTGGTAGAGTCTATCTCTAAGGTCAAGGGGGATCCAGATGACATAACCTCAGATGGTCTTTTCCTGCCCAGATGAGGAAGGTAGACAAGCCCTGACTACGTGGCCCTTCTGGAGATCTACGTTCATGTGGGAAGATTGTCTTTTACTAGGTCGGAACTGTAGAGAATTAGCCAAGAAAACCACAGCCCCAGAAAGTAGTGATGGAAAAGGTTAGGCCGAGCACTGGAATGCTGAAAGACTCTGGAGGACTTGAAATGCTTTTCCAAAGTCGTGTTTAAAGGGCGGAACAGAAAGCCCTTTCTAAAGTGGAAGAGGTGTCTGTGGAGTATCGATTGGTTTACAGAATTCTTCTGGCTCGTAAGAAAGTTATTCCAGAGAGCAATCCAAATCCTTATTCTCTTGGTTCTCATAATTCTCTGAATATTCCGGAATTGAAACCAGCCAAAAGGGCAGTGCTTCTATTCAAATATTTATCTTAGCTGAGAGTCTTTAACTGGGATCACCCGAGGCCCTTTCTAATTGTATGTCATAACTGGTTTTTGTAAAACAATAAGACGGTTGCAAAGGAACATCTAAATTCTCCAAGCTGCTCGTTGATATTAGCAAGGTTTTCACTCTCTGGTTCATATGTGGAGAGACGGCTTGTGCATACATTCTGTCACATGCATGTAATGCTGGCATGTGGACATGTCACCTGCATGTCAGATGATACCAGGGTCTATGTTACAAGCTACATGATTTATCTCTATAGATTGACTAACTTTTTTTTAAACCTACTTGAGCTTCTCTGAAACAGTATTGTAGTGTTCTTGTTTGATACTCGTGAGTGTGTGCACGTGTGCTATGTCAAAGAAGAGCCCATAGACATTGTAAGGTGAGACAGTTGAGGGCAGAACCCTGAGTTACCTGATCTTGCCTGTCCCCACCAGCTATTGACTGACTGTGACAAAGGCTGAGCTATGCTTGACCTCCACCTATGGGTCACGCCCCCTTTGGGAGTGGCATAGCAGATATTTACATTACGCCTCTTAACAGTAGCAGAATTACAGTTATGAAGTAGCAACGAAATAATTTTGTGGTGGGGGGGCATCACCGCAACACAAGGAACTGCTTTAAAGGGTCATGGTGGTAGGAAAGTCGAGAACCACTGGCCTCTACTGCTCTTGGTCTTTAATGTTTCATTTGCTTAGCCGGTGACTTGGGGTTACAGTGCTCTCTCTGTAAATAGCAGAGGGATTATGCCCTATAGAGAATGTATATGCTTCAGGTAGCATACAGAACACTGGGTTTCGCTGTGACGTTTTCATACATGTGCACCACTCACATTACATACCTTGTGTCTCCCTCCTGTCTCCACGGGGCTTCTGTATCTTACAATCCTAATAAGCCCATATAAAAAGACGGGCAATCCAGCTATTTTAATGATAAGCCATATGCTTTGTTGGGCAGATCTAGGGCTATACTGACTTTGTGCCCAGCTGTAAGGGCCCTTGGTACTTGCTCTTTCTCCTGGCCACATGGTTCTGGCCCATGGTGGCTTCCTCCTCCTCCATCTTCTTCCTCTTTCCCTCTTCCCCTCCCCCTCCCTCTCACTCCCCTCCCCCTCCCCTTCCCTCTCCCTCTCCTCTGCCCCCCTCTCTCGAGCTTCCAGCCCCACCTTTCCCCTCCATGGCTCAATCACAGGCTCTAGACTTTGGGGAGACGGTTCACATGGCATCCCTTTGAATACATGTGATGGTCTTCTCTTGGGGGTCAGGAGGCACAAGCACCTCTTAAGGACCCAGTATTAACATTAGAATACAAGCAGCATCGGGCCAGCCCACTGGGCCACAGTCTCCCTTCTGCTTTAATGTCACATGTTTGAATCTAGATTACAACGGTGAATGTAATATCTTGTCTCTCTTCCTCCATCACCCTCTGAACATGAGCGTTCTCCTTTCCTTTCCTTTAAACTTTTTCCCCATCATGGTCCATGTATCTTTGTTTGTGTTTTTGTTTTCAGATTTGTAAATAAATTTCAAGTTCGCGCGCAAAATACTGGGTTTCAAGATGGCATTTTCACCATCATTAATTCCACTTTGCTCTCATTCCTATATAATCATATTGAAATCGGAATCCACATATGGCACGTGTGGTCCTTGTCTTTACAAGCCTGGCTTATTTCACTGTTAATTTTCGCATGCCGATTTTATTTCTGTTGAGGGTTTTTGTTCAGTTTCAGTCTTTGAGACCAGGGCTTGGGTAGCCCAAGCTGGCCACAAGCTTGCTCTGTGACAAGGAAGACCTTGAACTCCGGATCCTCTGCGGTGACTACAGATGTCCTAACTCACATTCCTGACTATGCAGGTTGAGGATCAAACCCAGGACTTCTTGCACGCCATGCATCCACTCCACCATCTGGCCCAAGTTCCCGGCCCTTGTGTGTTTGCTCTGTATCCTGCAACTTTGCAGAAAGAGTTTGTCAGGCCTGATAGTTTTCTGATGGATTCTTTAGGATCATTAAGTATAGGAACATGACATGTGCATAAGACTGCTTCAGCCTTTTCTATTTGCATGTATTCCTTTTTATTCCTCTGACTTACTATCTCACACGACTTCCTGTACTATACAGAATAAGAATGGAGAGAGTAGGCACTCTTGCCTTGTTCCCAGTTTTAGAGGAAATGTTTTCCTATAAACATTTCCACAGTCAATATAATGTTGGCTATAGATTAGTCACACACACACACACACACACACACACTCACACGCACACACTCACATACTGCTGCCTTGAGGGGGTGTTTCCTCTGCTTCTGTTTTTTTAGAGGCTTTTACCATAAGACTTTGATGCACTTGGTCAACAACCTCTGCCACAATATGGTCCTACCGATTTCCGTCCTCAGGTCTGTTAATGACTGTGCTACAATCATTGAGATTTGTATATGTTGAACTTTCCTTGACCCCTGAAATGAAACCCACTCGATCATGAAGTATCGCCTTAATGTGTTCTCGAATCTGCTTTGAGAATATTCCATGAAGAATTTTCTTTCCCGCCTGTGCTCGTAGAGGACATTGTTCTATATTCTTGTCATGGCTCTTGGGTTCATGTCTGGTGCTGGTTTTGGGCAAAGGCATCTTTTCAGAGAGAAGACTCTTTATCTCTGGGACATGCTGACAGGTCAATGAGAAGTAATAGTCACATATGCACATACTTGGGTCATATGGACAGGAGGGTTGACAAAGGGTGATTTCCAGACTCCCTTTATCATCTGAGGACAGGTAACATACAACCAGAGCCAATTATCAAGCCTTTCAGGCGATGCTCGGAAAGAAAACTCCAGTGTGAAGTCACAAGGACTCTTCAGGGCTCACCGATGAAGTCTCAGAATGTCCCAGGGCTAGAGAATGCATGCAGATGTGGACACCGAGGATTATGTACGAGATGCTGAGTCGAAGTCTTGATGTTCTCTGACTTCCATTTACTAGACCAGGGGCAGTGGCCAGGAAGGAGCCCTATGGAGCACCATCCCCTGGACCAGCTCACTTGACGGACACAGTCTGCAGCTTCGACGACTAGGAATAAAACCAAGGGTCACCTTGTACCAGGTTGAAGGGGACAGCTTAAGGTGATCACCCAAATTCTAAAGTCATGGCGCCTCACTAAAGTGTAACAATGTGTATTTCTCTAGGTCTTCCTTCCTTGGTCCTCTGCTGCATAGCCTCGTCTCTGCTCTCCTGATCTTACTAAGATTTTATTGTAAACCTTGCATAATGTTTTTTAAAGATTTATTTGTTTTTATTTATTTATTTATTTATTTATTATATGCAAGTACACTGTAGCTGTCTTCAGACACCCCAGAAGAGGGCATCAGATCTCATTACGCATGGTTGTGAACTACCATGTGGTTGTTGGGATTTGAACTCAGGACCTTCGGAAGAACACTGAGCCATTTCTCCAGCCCTGCATAATTTTTTAAAAAATGTCTTCCTTACTTAAGAAATGTCTTCCTCACTTAAGTCATGTCTTTCTAGAAACAGCTCTGTAAGGAACATCTGGAGGACATATGGGGAAGCAAATACTGCTGTAATCAAAATGACTTCTGGCCTCTGATTATTTCAACTATTTGGCTTAGCTTGGCTTGGCTTGAGAACCAAGTTCCCTCCTCTGGCTTCATGAGTCTTTCCTGCCCAGGGTTTAGTGAATCAGCCCTCAAGGCCTCATATAAATCCAGCTCATCATCAGAGTTAGGTTTTGAGGGTCTGGCTCTGGCAACATTTCAGTCAGGAAGGAAACACACATGACTAATGACTTCTGATGTTATATCTAGCCATGGATGTTTGGTAAATATTTCAAAAAGCGTTTTTCTAATACTTCTGAAATACTGTAGTTGCGAAACTCATTAAAAGCTGTTTCTTTAGAGGCGACATCTTTGGAGGTCCTCATCCTCCCTAAGCTGGTCTAGCCTTAGCTAATGCATCTTATGAAAATTCATCTGAATCGAGTGATAGAGCTTGACCTAAGCTAGATATCCAGCCTGAAGAACTATTCAGCTTTTCCTGGTTAAACTTCTCTTATATTGGTCTGTAGCTGAAAGTGGTAGACGACACACAGACCCTTTCATCGTCTCCTTCCGTCTGTGTGGATGTGGCTGGAGTTAAGCCTCAGGCAACACGGACTCTTCAAACGTTGAGTCCAGTGGACGATCTAAGGAATCAAAGAAGATGTAAGAGATGCAGAGAGAGGTCTGTGGAGCACCAATGACCTAAAATTTCAGTCATCCTTCGAGCTGAAGTACACACTGTACTGTTGGGAAGGTGCGACACATCATCTTTCATGATTGGGAAGCCTGCTTTTGTACGCCAAACAAATGCACGCCCAATAAAATTAAGTTCATTTTCTGAGTGAGGGTACTCACTAGGTCCTCAGAAACCCGAAGGAACACACCCTGTAGTGACTTCAAAGACTTTCTTCCTGGACTTCAGTTTTCTGGGAACCAAAGCAGTCATAGGATTCTAGCCAACAAAGGAAGTTGTTTTCAGAATCATAGACATCCATTCCTGGTGAATTTTCACACACGGCATCAGACCCATGTTTTTCTTTTAATTAGAAAAGCAAATTTCATGATGAAATAAAACACTTGAAAGTGTACAGTAGTGTACAGAAGACGACAAAAGCAACTCACGGCCCCATCAGCTAGTGAGAGCCCCTCTCAGTGCTGGTTCATTTTATTCTAGCACTTTCTGTGGTCTGAGCTGAAACACAGGGTTCTGCCTTTTGACAGCTCAGAAACAGATCTGTCTTATATTGATGACTTGTTAAGACATTAATCTGAGGTGTTTGTCTCTTACTTAAAGGCAGGTGTATGAAATAATGACACACCTTAAAAGCATCAATCACAGATTAGAAGAATACAGAACAGAACAGACCACAGGTGTCTTGCAGAGCTCAGATTGTATTTGAGAGGCTCTGCTGTGGCTCTCTTAGTGCTACATTGTATTCAAAGAAAAACAACTTAATAACCAAGAACAAGCAAGCTCTTCATTCCACAGTCTGCTGATATCATTTAGAACTCAATCTCTTAAAACCTTTAATCCATCCCGTGCCTTCAAACCTGGTCCTCATGCTGCCCCCCCCCCCAAAATCTGCTTTTTTCCCAACTGGGTAAACTTTCCAAATTACCCTTTCTTAGGCACTATCAATCATCCTAAAATTATGAGTTTTGAGAATAAGATTAAAAACTGACACCTTGCCGGGCAGTTATAGAGCATGCCTTTAATCCTAGCACTTGGGAGGCAGAAGCAGGTGGATTTCTGAGTTCGAGGCCAGCCTGGTCTACAGAGTGAGTTCCAGGACAGCCAGGGCTACACAGAGAAATCCTGTCTCGAACTCCCCCCCCCCGAAAGAAAGAAAGAAAGAAAGAAAGAAAGAAAGAAAGAGAAAGAAGAAATACCCAAGGTTGTTGTCTTTTAGGGGTGGGTCTTGGAAAAGTCAGAAGAACTGCCAGAGAGAAAGGGACAAAGCGGGGGCTGGAATTGTGGCTTAATGGTTAAGAACTCTTGCTATTCTTGCAGAAGACCCAGGTTCGGATCCCAGCACCCACACTGTACAATTCACAGCTGTTTCTAACCCCAGTTCTAGGGATTCAGCGTCCTCTGCCGGGCTCTGTGGATAAATGCAGACAAATGCTCATACACAGACATATTTTTAAAGACAAAGGACAAAGCAGAAAGAAGAAACAAATGAACAAACAAAAAACCCCAAAAAACCCAAACAAAAAAAAAAACCCAAAAGCAGTCAGTCAAATGTACTGCTTTCTGTTTTGAGCGCTAGTCAGAGCGGGCAGAGTCTCCCTCCTGTAAAGGGTCTGTTACCACACAAGGACTTCATTCTTTTACAATGGAAATTACAAGAGTTCCCAACTAATTATCTACAAACCTAAATGTTAATTTGGTAGAAATCAGGGGCCCTATCCCCTGTTCTTGTTCTTCAAATTACAGTAATCAGACAGAATCCCCCAGGCACATTCCTTCCCATCTCTCCCTCCCCTCTGTCTTCTATAGAAATGTTACTGGAGAGGAACAATAGCCAGAGGTGGTACCTGGGGCAAGGGGGTGCTTAATGCAGACAAACACCCGACACATCACAAACCCAACTTAACCCCAAACAGCCACGAAGGAGAAAGAGGGAGTCAGCAGGGTGGAGAGGCACCCCCTACCCCAGCACAGTAAGTAATAATAGGCTCCCCTTAATTTTTGCTAGAGTTCTCCCCTCTGAGCACCAGGACGCTATACTCAGCCTTGCATGGAGTGGCACCCTTTCCAAAGACACGAGCAGCAAGAATGGAGCTCCTTGGGAAGAAATCCCAAGCCTAGGTTTGTGCTAAGCATGATTCATCTGCAAAGCCAATGCTCTTCAGGAAAGCGAGCGCCTTTTCTGTGGTGGTGGTGGTGGTGGGTGGTGGTGGTGGTGGTGGTGGTGGTGGTGGTGGTGTGAATGTCGTAGCAGTTGCTCAAATGTAATAGAATTTGATTATGCATGGGGGCTGAATACTGTTTAAGTGAATAATTATTATCCCCTCAAAAGGACGGCATAGATCTCTCCGTCCTAACTGGTACCCTCTCGAGAAGGCTAAGAAAAACACTTGGAAGGCAGAGCTTCGGTCATGATGAACCGAGAGAAAGATTCCTATAGGTGCCAGCTGCTGACTGATCTGGATCCACAGATGTGGCTCCCAAATCTTAGACGAGTTAAGAATAACTCTCAAATAAGGCTCCATCAGCCTAATCCCCTGTTAGAGAAGAGATCAGACCACAGCGACACACTGACTCCAACAATGAGGATTTGAGACAACAATTTTCTCTGTAAACTGCTCCATGCTTCTCAAGCAGAGCAGGAACAGGGCCCCTTTTATGGGTGAGTGATAAACCATTGGACTCCTCTTTATATAGTCTACTAGCTACTTCTTACCAACAATCCTGCGCGTGGATGACCCATTAACACTGTCCCCTGAAATGACCCTGCAGCGTATCCTTCCTCACAGGCAGAATTATGCACAAAAGTAATAAATGTTATCTTCCTCGTGCCCCTCACACAGAAGTGATCCTGGCAGATTGTATCCTAGATAATAACCAGGCAACGGTTTTTGAGTCCCGGGAGGCATGTGGAGGTGTGTCCACGTAAGACCCTGCCAGTCCCAGAATTGAGGTGGATCAGTCCCAGGATCAATCTAGGCCAGGGTCCCAGACTCAAACACTCCCTGGGCCTCAGGAGGAGCATGAGGGAATATAGTGTTCAAGATCCAACAAGAAGGGTTTAGGGCTATAGTAACCCGGAGTGTAGATGCTTTTAATGTGTGGTTTCATCTGCTTCCAAGCTCCTATTAATTATTGGGGGGGGGGGTGACTACCATGTCCTCAGACTAAAATCTAGACAGGAGGATCCTGTGGTCCACGTGTTTGTGCGACCTCGGTCCCCAGCCTGTCAGTTACATTTCTCATGTCTGTGACAGCATACCCGACAGAGGCAGCTTTAAGGATGATTCCTTTGGGCTCACGGTTTGAGGGTGCACAGTCCGTCCTTAGGAGAAGGAGGATGGTGGGAAGATGTGTAGAAGCTGGAGCCTGACCCGAGACTCCTCGGATCCTCACACCGTGACGGAACAGGAAGCAGAGAGGTTGCCTGGTGGGCTGTGTTCCTCAAGACCTGCCTCCAAGGACCGACGCCCTCCTTCGAAGAGACGACTAGGTCTCACCTTAAACCTACGGACCCAGAACCCCAGCCGCTCCTCTGACCCTTCAACACGCATTGCCTGCGGGAACAGGAGAGGAAGGTGTGGGTGCCCCGTCTGTTACATTTTCTGAGACTGAGAGGTCTGAGAGCAAGACAAGGTCTCCTGTCGCAGAACCGTGTCGAGGTCCTCGTCAACTCTGTCTCATAGTTTAGGAACTCTTCCTCTTTCTTATCTATTGTGGTCATTGTTGTCCCCATCTTCACTATCATCATCATCATCATCATCATCATCATCATCCTCATCCTCATCCTCACCTTGCTCCTTTCCCCATCTTTGCTTCCTTAGTGTCTTTCTATGCTTCCCTGGGAAACAAAGTCAAAGTCAACGGCTTCCACGGGAAACAAAGTCACCAGCTTCCAGGTGACCACCCCTGGGTCACCCTGGGTCAAGGCCTCTGTGACAGCCCTGGGCTCTCACCAGCAGACAGACGGGGAGTAGATCTGGCTGGATGTTTGCCTTGGTGACTGCGCCTCACCAAAAGGCACAGAGGGGCAGGTCTCTAACAGGCAGATCTCTGCGGTGCGTGACTTCCTGTCAGTTCCTTTGACAAATGATAATTCCTCATTAAGGGATTAAAAATTAAGTGGCATGCCAGCTAACCATTTCACATTCTTAAACTTCCCGTGGAAATGGATTGTCCCTTAATATTATAATTGTGATACAGTGTGAGGCCTTAAATCTATGCTCAGGGATGGGGAGGAGTGTGAGTCTGGAGAGATGGCTCAGCGGTTAAGAGCACTGACTGCTCTTCCAGAGGTCCTGAATTCAAATCCCAGCAACCACGTGGTGGCTCACGACCATCTGTAATGGGGTTCGATGCCCTCCCCTAGTGTGTCTGAAGATAGCTACGGTGTACTCATGTGTATAAAATAAATCTTAAAGAAAAATAGATTGCTTTCAAGGCAATCTTTATATTTTCCAATTAAGCTTGAGGACAGTTCTGTCCTGAGGCAACCAACCATGTGTGAGTTCAGCAAGCCAGATGTCAGCCTGTGCTTGGGCTTTTCTCCCACAGAAACTGTTCGAGCTAACGGTTCATCAGAGCAGAAGAGCTGGGCCACCTCTGTGCCTCCCACCATGTCATAGGTCACTCACCCTCCGCTGGTCATGAAGCTGGGGGTAGGGTGGGTGATGTCAGCAGCACTGATGGAAATTACAGTTGGTTTTTTTTATTTTTTATTTTTTGAGACCCGCCATTTCCACAGTAACAGCCAAGATCTCAACAACACTAACTCAGCACACACTGGAGCACGACTCCTTCCCTTCTCCGATGACAGCCGAGAGGTTTTTTGATGTATGGCTTTGTCTTCTCCAATCGGATGCAAATAGTCAATGCAAGGTTTTGAACCCAGGATGCAAATTTGTTTCTAAACAATCGCCTAGGTATACGAGGCTCCACATAGAGCCTAGCGGACTCTGAAAACAAAACAGACCTGACTTATTCTGATTTTTTTTAGACCTGCTTCTGTTGGCCACTCAAGAAAAGTTGTTTGTTTCTGTAGCCCAGGCTGGCCTCAAAACTCTATAGCTGAATGGGCCTCCACCAGAGCACATGCTGTAGAAAAGCCTAGCTATAGGAAAAAAAAAAAAAAAAAAAAAAAAAGCTTGTGCCTGCTTGGCCTGTAAGAGTTCACAACTGAAGAGGAATTTTTACTGTCTACCGTTGACCAAGTGAAAAGGGACTCTGTTGCCAGAGCCTTTGTGTACTAGGATGTCTCTCCAGCCTGTTATGAACCCGGCTGGCATCTGGTTTGCCACATGTGGATGCCTCAGGAAAGAACTGTCTTCAAGATTAATGGGAAAATTTACTTGGACAAAAAAAAAAAAAAAAAAAAAAAAAAAAGTGACGTACAAGAAGTACGCCCTAAAACCTAAAAAGGAAAAGAAAGGGACAATGAGCCATCTGCCCCCAGCTCTTTCCCACCGTGTCAAGCAGCTGAGGACTTCCGAGCCCAGAGCCTCAGGCTTTGGAAGTTCAGCATCACTAAATTTCAGAGATTTATTCTAATCTAGATCCTTCACCTGCGTCCCCGTGAGCCAAAGCGCCCCCTGCAGGAGAGACATGTGAATAGCTCCTGCCGAAGCCATAAGGTTCAGCAGAGGCACGCTCAGGTTATACAGGACCAAAAGTAACAAATAAACTGCTACCCACAACCCCTTCGTGCCAGATAGGTTCTTAAGTTCCAGTTGACTACACCATCATAGCCTAAGCTTTTAGAGGAAACGTGGGCTTGCATTAGAGGAAAGTGTTCGACTTTCATGCGTGGGGTGTACGTTGATATTTTTCATTACATGCTACTTGCTTGAATTTCTATTGCTGGGGTTTTGTTCTAATGTCGAAATCGCTCTCTCACAAAGCTGTTGTGAGATTGCCCGGGGTAGCATCCTTGAGGCACCGCCCCTGTGCGTGCTGTCCCTGGCGCTTTTGCCGAGAGGCACATCTGAGACTCGCGTGCAGCGTAAGCACACAGACTTGCTTATTAAGGAGGAGGAATGGGGTGTCTCATGGCAACCGCAGGAAGTGACCGACTTCCTGCTTCCTTGGTCACTCTGACTCTGCTGAACAGGCCTACTCTGACCATTTTCCCAACTCTGCATTCTTTGTGAAGATGACAAGGAACACACGGGTCTCCTTTTCATCTCTCGCAATTACCGTGATAGCCCCGACATACCACTGCAAAAGGGCAGCTGTGTTTTCTACAGGCTGAAATGAGAGCGCAACCCGGGTCATTCGCAAAGACCCTGCTGCCACACGGGAGGTAAGGACATCACTCTGCGAAGGTGATGATGCCCTTTCCTGCTTGCTCCTCGCTCCTTCATACCTCACAGGGTTCTTGGAGCATCCTGGGTGCTTGGGAGTTCGATGATGGTTAATAAAGATCCCTGGGTTCGGAGTGCCCTTGTAGCCGGGCGGTGATGGCGCACGCCTTTAATCCTAGCACATGGGAGGCAGAGGCAGGCAGATTTCTGAGTTCGAGGCTAGCCTGGTCTACAGAGTGAGTTCCAGGACAGCCAGGGCTATACAGAGAAACCCTGTCTCAAAAAACAAACAAACACAAACAAAACAAAACAAAAACAACAACAAAAAAACAAAAAACAAAAACAAAAAAACAGAGTGCCTTTGATTCATATGATCCTGTAGGGCAGTGGTTCTCAACCCATGGTTGAGTATCCATTTCACCGGGGTCACCTAAGACCACTAAAACCCACAGATATTCATATTACAATTTACAACAGCAAAATCACAGTCGTCAAGTACCAACGAACGTAATTTGAGGGTTGGGGTCACAACTGTATTAAAGGGTCTCGGCATTAGGAAGGTTGAGAACCACCCTCTTACTGGATCCCTAAATACAGCAAATTCCCGTCAAAATGAAGGCTAGGTGAGAGATTCTGAGTCAAGCCATTGAGATCTGAGCCCCCTACCTGTCAGATTGCCAATGGGTTCAAGTGGGCGTGGTCTGGACTCTAACGGTGCTATAAACTATGTCAACCATCTCTGCCATCCATCTGTTGGCTCTTGGCTTTTCCTTAGAAATTTAGAGTTTTTTTCTGGTCTATAAAAATATTTATCAGGATTTTTATTTTTCAGATAATGACAGGTTTTTTTTTCCATGGTGGCCAAGATTTGGAAGACGAACGCACAGTCTGAGGTCCAGGGGCACACCCTCCTCAGCTCCTTGTTTTATCCCCCGTGTTATATTTCCCATCGCGGCCACTCACACATTCTCCTTTGCACTCTGGAACTTGAGGTACGGTGGCCCACGGGCGCTTCCCTCTTTGAGGTTCCTACGTCGTCGTCGTCGTCGTTGTCATCTCTGTCCTGTTTCTCTTGGCTCAGACTAACAGAAAGGCCCCGAGCAATGGAAAAAAATCCTAGCTAGTCTTTCTCTTACTGAATTTTTCTAAAGTATTTTCCTTGGAGAGGCAACCAATCAAGTCTTCTGGGGCATTTCCTTCCCCTGATCTATTCCAGGAATTTTGGAAAGTCAGGACTGACTCATCCAAAGCCATGGGGTTCTTCCTGCACCCAGGGCCACTATTTGTCCTGGATCACTCCCTCTGTCCCACTCCCATCTCCTTTCTTGCCTGGGAAACAAAAGCTATGATGTCATCTGCCAAGGTGGGCGTGGCCAGCAAGATAATGATCTAAGTGTCCTACTACATTTCCAGGGCCATGAGGGCAGCTGCTAAGCTTCAGGGACTTCCTGTCACTGACACAGAAAGTCGAACTGTGTTTTGTGGTTTACATATGATCACAGGGAGTGGCGCTATTAGGAGGTATGGCCTTGTAGTAGGTGTGGCCTTGTTGGAGGAAGTGTGTCACTGTAGGCACCGACTTTTTTTGTTTTTGTTTTTGTTTTTTTGTGTTTTTGTTTTTTTGTTTTTTTCGAGACAGGGTTTCTCTGTGTAGCCCTGGCTGTCCTGGAACTCACTCTGTAGACCAGGCTGGCCTCGAACTCAGAAATACGCCTGCCTCTGCCTCCCAAGTGCTGGGATTACAGGCGTGCGCCACCACCACCTGGCCGGATTCCATTACAGATGGTTGTGAGCCACCATGTGATTGCTGGGAATTGAACTCAGGACCTCCTGAAGAATAGTCGGTGCTCTTAACCTGGCACGGACTTTAAGACCCTCAATCTAGCTGTCTAAAAGTCAGTATTCTGCTAGCAGCCTTCAGATGAAGATGTAGAACTCTCAGCTCCTCCTGTACCATGCCTGCCTGGATGCTGCCATGCTCCCACCTTGATGATAATGGACTGATCCTCTGAACCTGTAAGCCAGCCCCAATTAAAGGCTGTCCTTATAAGAGTTGCTTTGGTCATGGTGTCTGTTCACAGCAGTAAAACCCTAACTAAGACACATTGCAAACAGCTCTGTACCCCAGGAGTTAAGTTCAATGAACCCTTGAAAGTTGAAGAGGGAACTTCTCTCAGGAGCACAGCTTTCTTCTGCAATAGTACAGCACCTAATGATCAGTGTGTACATAGGACATTGTTATACAGTGCGTGCATGCCTCTCTGTGTGTGTGTGTCTGTCTGTCTGTCTTTATTGGGAACATGAAAAAGAAGAAGGGGCTGGAGAGACAGCTGAGCAGTTAAGCTCACTGGCTGCTCTTCCAGAAGCTCCAGGATTAATTCTTAGTACCCCCATGGTGGCTCACAACCATCTGTCCCCATCCCAGCAACTCAGGCCCCCTCTTCTGGCCTAAACAATTAGTATACACAGATAGTGCACAGACATAGTGCCGGCAATACACCTATATGCAGAAAGCGAAAAGTGAAAAATTTTAAAGAAAAACATGTCTTCTAATCTCTAGCATGGGCCACAGGACTCTAATAACCCTGTATTCATTTTATCCAATGACTACTAGGTGCTCAAATGCCTCCTAGGGGTCATGGAAGTGAGACACTGACTGTGTAAGCCACTGCAGTGGCCCCAGGAACCTACTTCAGTTGCTGCAATGGACGTCTCCCAGCACATTTTCCACTTGCCAGACAACATTGATAGAATCCTGAGGTCTATGCTGTCCTGACAGGAAGGACCCATAACATGGAAGCTGTAGACAGCCAAATTCCCATCGTCCTCAGCGTTAATCCTGACATGCTCTGCTGTTGTCTGCGGGAAACAAAGGCACTGTTTACATGGTTTAAGGCCAAGACCCGACTTTAGTCATGTGTTCAAAGGGCGACATTTCAACGCTGTTAAAACAGATTCTCTCAAATGTGGCTGCCACCGGATCACTTAAGAAAACTTTTCTCACGCTGTCAACTTTATCTTATGAAAATTACTTTGCACATCTATACTAATACTGTTTGTGGTATTTCTAATTTTTTTTAAGATTTATTTATTTATTTATTTATTTATTTATTTATTTATTTATTATATGTAAGCACACTGGAGCTATATGCTATATTCAGACATGCCAGAAGAGGGCATCAGATCTTGTTATAGATGGTTGCGAGCCACCGTGTGGTTGCTGGGATTTGAACTCGGGACCTTCAGAAAAGCAGTCAGTGCTCTTCACTGCTGAGCCATCTCTCCAGCTCCAAATTCCTAAATTTTTAAAGCTAAGATTTTCAGAAACAATCATATATGTGTGTATGCATATATATACGCATATGTATATGTATATGTATATGTGTGTATGTGTATGTATATGCATATGCATATGTATATGTATATACACACATGCATACTTCACCCACATTTTCTTCCCAGTTACCATCTTATTACAATTACTTGTCAGAACTAAGACACGTACCTGGCGGCTGGAGAGTTATCTCGGCATGAAGGGCTGCGTGCAGCTGGTTGAGAGCAAGTTTGAAGGTTCCTGGAGCCCTTCACCTTTGTAACCACAGCTTCCTTTAAGAGCAAATGTAATTGTGAGACTGTGATATTAACTAACGGTATGTCATCTGTGTCATGCAAACTATATTTTAAATTTTAAGTTGAATTTAAAAGTAATAGGTATTGTTGTTGTTGTTTTAATTATGCAGAAGGACCTGAATTTTGGAATTCACTTTTCCCCAACTGCCAAATCCAAAAATTCATGAAATTATTGTTTCAAGTAGCTTGGGGGGCTTTAGAGGTGCCGTGGGGTTTGCTTGCTTAGTGATGGCTGTTGTAAGTTTGCACGGTGTATCCCTATGTCTCTGAGCGAGACTATTTCCCAACATGAAAGTTAAACTGAAGTCATGGAAACTTGAAGAACCTCCACCTCTCCAGCTCACATCTGTCGGTTCTGTTTTCCCTCCGTCAAGCTTTGAAACGTGTTTCCTAATCATCGTCTGTCATTTGTGGTCCTGGTAACTCCGGTCCCGCTGTCTGTTTATTACTTTTCTTCAAATGCGGTCAGACTCCCACTTATGATGGGAGAGCCAGGCTGGTTATTATCGGTGCCTAGACCGGTTTTCTGGAAGGTTAGGTAAAATTTAGCTGCAAGAAAACCCAGAAATAGCTCTGGATTAAGCAGATGAAGACTAAGACGTTTGATGGAGGAATTGCAAGGTACAGGCAGTTTGAAGGTAGAAAATGGCCACTGAGGAAATCACCAGGAATAGGAAGCGATGAGTCATCAGATCCCCGGGATGGTGAGGGATGCTGAGTGCGGATGCGGGATTCGGGGATCATACATGTATGTGAACATCACTTCACACACAGATAACGGGAATGTATGTACAGGACCTGTGGGATTATTATTATTATTATTATTATTATTATTATTATTTCTTCTTCTTCCTCTTCCTCTTCCTCTTCTTCCTCCTCCTCTTCCTCCTCCTCCTCTCCCTCCTCCCTCTCCTCCTCTTCCTTCTCCCTCCTCCCTCTCCTCCTCTTCCTTCTCCCTCCTCCCTCTCCTCCTCCCTCTCCTCCTCCCTCTCCCTCTCCTCCTCCTCCTGCTTCTTCTTCCTGCTCTGGCTAAGATGTCTGTAACCATGTTGAGTGGACGTTGCATAAGTGAATGTGACTGTATTATTACAGATTTCAGGTGAAAGGCTTTCAAAATTCGGTATAATGCCTGTTTGGGTTTATCATGTCTACCCTGTATCATGTTGAGGCATATATCTTCTCTACCATAACCTTTGGAAATTTTTATTGCAAGGGGATGTTGAATTTTGCCAAAAAAATTTCTGTCTCTACAGTCCTCTTCCTCTTTTTTTTTCTCAGCGTGACATATCTGCTTTACCAAGTTAGTGCTTGTATTGAACTGCCTTTGCATTCCTGGGCTGAATCCCATTCAGTCGGGCGAGCAATCTTTTTATGCACTGTCAAGTTTTGTTTACAAGTATCTTCTGTGGGGAGGTGCGAGTTGACTCATCAGGGATGCTGGTCTACTGCTGTATTTTGTGTGTGTGTGTGTGTGTGTGTGTGTGTGTGTGTGTGTGTTTGGTGTTAGACTCCACTAAAATAATTCTGGAGTGGGGGTTGGGGTGGTACCCATCTGTAACCCCAGCATTCAGAAGGTGGGGGCAGGAAGATGAGGATTTTAAGGTCACGCTTCACGAAGTACCGAGTTTGAGGCTAGCCTGAACAGGGTGAGACCAAATAAACCAATTAGGGAAGGAAACTGGTTTGGAAGTTTTCACCCTCTATGAAACGCTTAGAAGATATCTCCCATTCTCAGAACTGGCTGGGAAACAACAGCCTTTCTGTGCCTGTTGGAGCATGATGTGAACTCACTGGTTCAGAGCTGCCCCACACGAGGATTCGGTCACTTCTGTTTTAGCACCAGGTATGACTAGCCGGTCCAGATTTTCTATTGCTCTAACCTTGGTGGATGTACGTCTGGGAATCGAGCTGTCGGCTAATTCCCTGTAGGCTGTTCAATGCACTGGCTGGTGCTTTCTCGCCCTGGCCTTTTATGACTCTTTCTAATTGTATGGAATTACGTATGTCCTTTTCTAATTGTATGGTATTATGTATGTCCTTTTCTTGCCCTTAGTTTCAGTATTTAGAGATTTTTGTCCTTGTGCAAAAAGAGTTCTTAACTAACTTGTTTGCCCTTATGGAATAATTTTCCATTTTTCCCTGCTATAACCTTCGTCATATAATCAATTCCCTCTCATTTGGGCTTTAGCTTCTGTTTTGACCAATAGTTAAACCGTCTCAAACAGCCAAAAAACGAAGTCATAACACTCAGCGACTATGAAATACAATTCGAAGGCGCCTCCGTGTTGATGGGATTTGTGGGTCTCTCTAAAGGGCTCCTATGTGGAGGCATTGTGAGAGGGGGAGGGAGTTCAGAGGCGGAGGTTGAAGGGAAGTCTCTTAGGAACTTAAGTTGCTTTGGGGGGAACATCTGGGTTAATTTCTATAAGAGCTAACTCCAGACAGAGCTGGAAGTACCCTTCCCAGCATGCTTTCTTCCATTTTTCTAACTCATAGCTCTCTACCCTGATCTGCCACAGGGTCCCTTACTGAGCCGCACTGGGCCCATACATACCCCTAAGTCTCCAAACTGTGGCTTAGATAAGCCCATTCTCTCTGTTACATTGTCCATCCCAAGAAATAAATAATAATACCTCAAGTATATCTTTGAGGTCTACTGTTGGTTCATTTGAAATCTTTCCACCTTTTACAATATAGACCTTAATCTTTATCTATTCTTAGTGTCGAGTTAGCTGTGTGTCAGTCGTTTGATGTGTCTATTTCTGTTTTCACTCACTTCAAAATGTTCTCTCTTGACTTCTTGGTTGACCACGGTCACTCAGGAGCCTGCTTAGTTCATAACTGTAAAGTCCCCTTCTGTTGTTGGCTCCTTGTTTTGTCCTGTTATTGTCCAAAGGATATATATATATATATATATGTATATGTATATATATATATATATATATTATTTGTCGCAATTTGTTGAAGAGGTATCTCATTTTTAAAAATTTTTTATTAAGGTCTAAATGTGTGGAACAACTTGAGAGAGAGAATGGGCTTGTCTAAGCCACAGTTTGGAGACTCGGGGGGTATGTATGGGGCCAGTGCGGCTCAGTGAGGGACCCTGTGGCAGATGATCTGTGGCAGACCAGGGTAGAGAGAGCTATGGGCTAGAGAGATGGAGAGAAGCAATTCGAATCCGTGGAATGTTTCATGTGATGGTAAACATGTGTATCTGGCCACTGTCAGGTAAGATGCCTTCTACATATGTTAGACATGTAGATGAATTAATGATACCTATCCCTGTCCAGCTTCCGAGTGAATGAGACTCAGACTATGATTTCTTCATTCAGCTTCTGCGCAGTTACTGAGGGATTGATTTCCCCTAATCTCACTTTCTGTTGCCATGGCTACCTGGACTCTCCCAATCTTTGCTGGTTGTGTGTTTCCTGGTTAGATCTGCCTCATCGGTCTTGGGATCCATTTCACTCGGGCACGTGCTGCTAGTCCGTCACATCTAATGGACACCTCCTGTTCCCTCCATCTTCTTCCCCCTTCTCTCTCCTTTCATTCCTCTCTTCCCCACCTTGTGGTCCCTCCTTATGACCACCAGTTCAGCCACCCAAGCAGTGACTGCCTCTGTTCTCCCCAGTAACCTGCTATCGCCAGTGATTTAACCAATGGTTTTTAATTGGGGACCAAGGTTTATTACAACAAAGGTTGGTGCCCACGGGGATTCACTCATCTTGGGGGCAGCCAGATCTTGGGGCACAGAGTTTAGCATTTGAATACATAGCAGTACCGGACCATCCAGCAACATAGACTGGTGCTATATTTGAGGTTTTAGCTCCGTTTGCAGCTAACAATGAGTGCCTGATATAGCAGGGAGTTCCAATGTTCGGCACAAACATATTTATAACTATTAGAACGTTCTTTGGAAACAATCCCTTCGGTGTTGTATGATGGCATTGCTTTCGACATCTTTGATTGAAATTCTGTTTTTTTCTGATGTCAGCCTTCCTGCCGGCTTCTTGTTCCCATTTATAGGGGCATATCTTTTCCCATCTCTTCACACGCGGTTTGTGTCTCCAGGGTTGCGGTAAATTCTTGATTAGCACAGGGTCTGGCACTGGATGGTGCTGGGCACAGCAAACTGAAGCAGCGCGCTCCAATAGTTGTGGTAATTTGTCCCTCGTAGGCTCCTGTATCTGAACACTGGTCCTCCATTACTGGTGCTGTTTGGGGCGGGAACAGAAGTTTCAGGAGGCGGTGCCTTGCTGGAGGAAGTGCATCACAGGGGGTGGGGCTTTGAGGATTTATAGCCTTGCCTTCTTTCCTGTTATTCTGTGAAGGTAAAAATGTGATCTGCTGGTGTAGGAGGACTGGCGGTAGGGTAGCCCCCTCTGTGTAAATGCAGGGGCTGGGAGGAGGGGGGCACAGCCACAAAGACATCTCCTGCAGGAGGACCTAATTGAAGACTCCCTGAGAGACCTAAGAATTGCTGAAGCAGACAGTGCCAGCCAACCGGGAGCGGCTGTTTAGAAGAGATGCATTTAGGGGACCAATGGGGCCCAGGTGGCGGGTAATAAAGGCGCTTGCAGCAGCGATCAGATGAGCTTGCTGCAGTGTTTCTCACTTGCTCCTGGAGCCAGCATTGATTCCACACCGCCTCACCTCCAACCCCAGTTAGAGTCGGCAGCAAGGAGTCCAGGGCACAGGCGGCAGGCTGACTTCCAGCTTCTGCTTACCTCGCTTTCTCCAACTGTTGTCATGCCTTTTCCGCCATGACAGTCTCTCTCTGGAACCAGAAGCCAAAATAACCCCTTTCTTCTTTAAGTTGCCTCAGTCGGGGTATTTTATCACAGCAGCAGGAAAATAACTAACCTGCTGGGTAGGGCACACCCTCGTGCATGGCCCTGGTGATGTAGCAACACAGACTCAGAGATCTCGGACAGACAGCATGGCTACTGGCTTCCAGGACAGACTGCAGCCCGTTCATAAGATGATTCCCCCCCCCCAAAAAAAGCTACATCTTGGTGTGTTAGACATGGCGGTAGCACTCAGTGGGCTTCTTTTCAGGAACATCATAGTCATTAAGTTTCAGAAAGCTCTGTGAATTGGAATTGAGTTTGCTGCGGAAAATGAGATTTTCCACCCACCAAAGCCGCAGATGTCTACACTAGGGAGGGCTCCCAGGGTGGCTGCCTGTCTGCCTGTCTGTTCTGTTGAGGGGGAAATTGCTTTTTGTGCCCTGGTGATCCAGATTAGGAAGCTGTGGTAACAGGAGGAGACTCTTTTTTTCTTTTCTTTCTTTTTTAAAGATTTATTTATGTATTATAGGTAAGTACACTGTAACTGTCTTCAGACACACCAGAAAGGGGCATCAGAACTCCTTACAGATGGTTGTGAGCCACCATGTGGTTGCTAAGATTTGAATTCAGGACCTCTGGAAGAGCAGTCAGTGCTCTTAACCACTGAGCCATCTCTACAACCCTGGAGGAGATGTTCAATCTCTATCTCCCTCTTCTCTCTCTTTCTCTTCTCGCTGTCTCTCTCTCTCTTCTCTCTGTCTCTCTTCTCTTTCTCTCTGTCTCTGTCTTTCTGTCTCTGTCTCTCAGCTCTCTCCCACTCTGTTCTTTAACACTCTAATCCAAACACAGGGGTGTCATTTTGTGGGACATGAGTGTTGGGTGCCTCTAGACAGCCAGGCTGCTTTTCCTGGTGTGAAAACTTGCTCCTGATTAGTGGTGCCCTCTCTCTCTCTCTCTCTCTCTCTCTCTCTCTCTCTCTCTCTCTCTCTGTGACAACATTGTCCTCTCTGACCAGCTCAGACTTTTAGAAGAGATCAGTGACTCAGCCATCAAACATCAAACCAGACAGACTCATCATACCACAGAGACCTCAGGAATATGGATCCACAGCTGAGTCACATTGAAGTTCATGTACAAGCCGGATCTTGGCAGTAAAGAAGGGAAGGGAAGTGTTTTGGTGTATATAAAGGAAGGAGAGGACACAGAGGGCCAGCTTGGTTTTCTCAGACCCTTGGGGATGTCGGGGACATGGCGGAATCCATGGCGGGGCAGGACCATCTTACATCATTCCGGTCAGCACACCATTGCTGTGATTGATGATGACTCCATTTTCTCTCTTCCTTCAGAGGTCAGACTCTCTTTGCAACGTCCAGCTGCCTTCTCGATCTCTCTAAATAAATAGCTAGAGAAGGGATAGAATCTTGATTAAGTCTGAAGGGCAAGATTGAAGCAGAACCGGTTCCAACAAGACAAGCTGTAACGGTGTTCTGGTGCTGAGGACCAAGATCTATTATTGAAACACCCTTTGGAAATCTCTTGAGGATGTATTACCCCTTGTTTCGTTACCGTTTTTTTTTTCATTGTGTAATCTTACCATGATTCATAACAGCATCTTACACATGTCAATCCAAATGACTCAAAGTCACCAGTGTCATAGTATAAGTTCCTTTTGAAAAATTAGGTTCTCTGAGGGTACTGGGTCACTTTAAAGAGAGCACAGCACCAGTCATACAAGGTTGAAGCACACATGGGGAAGGATGACTTTGATTCAAAGAAAACAAACCTCTTGAATTTTTTCCCAGCGTGTCTGCTTTCCGAAGCGACATGCTTTATTTCTTGTTGTGCTGGAATAAATCGCTCAAATAAATACATGTGAGCAGACCATGTACCAGAACAATATCAAATGATCACAGTCTGTGGGCTTGTTTGGAAATTTCATCGAGTGTGGCCTCTGACTCATGATGCAACATCCTCTCTAATTGGCTGTGGTCTGAGATTCTCATGTTGGACTCAGAAGGCCATCCCATTTACAAACTGCCAGTAATGTTATGTGAGTACTCAGGCCCAGGTAATGGTTGAATGTAATTATAAACAACCATGAGGTCCTGGCCAGAAGCTGGTGGTAAATGACTTTGAATGAAATGGTCCTCACATCCCAGCTCTGTGTTGTACATCCTGAAGCTGGAAATCTGATCGTTAATGCCTGTGTCGATAGATATTCTGATAGCAATAGATATTTCCAGGAAACAGAGTGCTTTCAAGAGGAAGAGGTGAGTTTTGAGAGGAGGAGGTCCTCCTGCAAGTCCAACTGTTTTGTGCTGCCCAAGTTTTTCTGCCTCTGACAGAACCCACGATGATGTCATTTCCTACATGTCAGAACTGCTTAGTTAGTGGAGAGCTCTGAGCCCCATGCAAATATCCCCAGCAAGGCTGGGTTTACATTGGGGAAACCTTAAATTAATCATCTTTATATCCATAGATGCATATTTCTGCACTGTTTTCTTGGAAATACTTTTTTCAGTGGGCAGTGATAAATGTAGACTCATAACTGGCAAAAGTGTTGAGAATTAAATGTCTGTTGAATTCTCAGCCATACATGACATCTCTGAATAACTCTGTAATGCTCTATTTTTTTTAAATTTTCTATATTCTTTGTTTACATTCCAAATGCTTTCCCCTTTCCCTCTCTATTTCACTTAGAAGCCCCTCCTTGCTCTCTTCCAGTATTCTGATAACCAGATCCTAAAAGCCATTCTCTGTGTTTTCTAAAGAATGGATTTTTTTTTGTCTAATTGAACTGTGCAAAACAGAAAATACAAGAGTTCAAAATGTATGAGGGGAGCAGGGATGGAGTCTTTAGTGACAAAGTCAGAAAGGGTTGACTGGGCCAGGAGATGAGGGTTTTCCTGCCCCCTACATCCTCTCTGCTTCCAATCTACTGAGCCACAGCCATCACAGTGTGTGGACATTCCCAGAGCCCATTCTTTCCCTCCCTCCTGCCTCAGCTCACCACAGCAGAAGGACTCCATCCCTTCAATGTGCCTCTTTCATAGATCGAATGCACAGTGTCTCAGGGTTTGTTGCTGTGAAGAGGCACCATGACCAAGGCAACTCTTATAAAGTTTTAATACATTTAATGGAGGATGGCTTACAGGTTCTGAGGTTCAGTCCATTGTCATCATTGAGGGATGCATGGCAGCATCCAGGCAGACATGGTGCTGGAGAAGGAGCTGAGAATTCTACATCTTAATTTGGAAGGCAACAGGAAACTGTGTGTCATACTAAACGGAGCTTGAGCATAGGAAACCTCAGAGCCCGCCCCCACAGTGATTCACTTCCTCCAACAAGGCCACACCTACTCCAACAAGGCCGCACCTCCTAAAAGTGCCAATGGTCCAAGCATTCAAGCACATAAGTCTATGGGACTACACCTATTCAAACCACCAACACACAGTAAACTCCTCTTTGTCAACATAGGGCAAGTGTTAGCCCAGGGTTTTCTACAGACAAGACATATTGCCTGTGACTAGTTATTGTTCAGACACTGAAGTGAAAATGCCATTCACACCCACAATAAGTATTATGGTTTGAATGCAAAATGTGTCCCATGGACAGGTTTATCTGTAGGAACACTTCGTCACCATTTGATGGCGCTATCTAATGAGATTGTAGAACCTTTTGAAGAGGGGACATAGCTGGCAGTAATAGCATCACGGAGGTGGGGTTTGAGAGTTAATGGCTACTTTCAACCCAAGTTCTCTCCTTCCTGATCTACCGAGATGTGAACAAGCAACTTCATAGTCCTACTGCCACAGAAAGACAGCTTCTGCTGCTATGGACTCTATTATGCCTTCCTTCCTATAACCCACAGTTGTCGGCTCAAAACCTGGGTCGAACCCAATTCTTGTCCCTTTAGGTTACTCTCTCAAGAACCTATCATGGCAGCAATGAGAAACATTATCACTACAGTATGGCTGTGTTCTTTAGTGAGCTTACCACTCATACCAGAGGAGAAGATAACCTTTAGGGGTCACAGATAGGAAGCAGAATATGTAGGTAAACCACCTGCATCCCTGTGATCCTTGCTGCCAGCAGGGAAGGGAGGAGGGGGTTGGGAGGGTGAGAGGGCTGAGGCAGGAGGATCATTTGTTGGTGGCCAGCCTAACTTGAGCAATAGAGATAATCATCGCCATGACCTTCCCACTAGCCTGTGTTTCAGACTCGAGGGTGTGGGTTAGAGCAGACCGCCTGGAATGCTTTATCAGGTTATGTGGCATCTTGAGAAAACAGAGAACAGTGAGAAGAATCAATGTTGTTCAAGATGAACATATTCTTCCATTGGTAACTTTCCCCAGCCCTGGATGGACCTCTTTGTCTTTCTAGGAGCTCCTGGACCATCTTGGCTTTCCCGTGGAGTCAAGAGCTCCATTTGTGGGTGAAGGTCATTGCTTGGCTAAGTCAGGGACTAAGATGTCAAGTCTAAGAGTACTTCCCAAATGCTACTACGACAGTATAAAAGGACCATGAGATGCTATGTAGAAGCTTGCTTGTGAATATATGGGAGTCAAACCAGGGAAGCGATCTGGTTTGTTGGGTTTTCTTTTAAATGTTATAGCTGGCTGGTAGTGGCACATGCCTTTGATCCTAGCACTTGGGAGGCATAGGCACACGGGTCTTTGAGTTCGAGGCCAGCCTGAATGACAAATCGAGTTCCAGGACAGTGAGGGCTACACAGAGAAACACTGCCTCAAAGCCTCCCCTAAAAACCCTATTGTATGAAGCCATGTGTAGCATCCAAGCAGAGGAAGAAAAGGACAAAAGGCATAAGGGACCCTTTGGACCAGGCGAGCAGTGCCAGACCCATGTGCATGCCCCAGGTGCCTCCTCTTCATGCTAACAGATGCCAAGCTAGCCCCGGATAGGTTAAAGGGATCTTTGGGATCTAACTAAATCCTTTGCCCCAGAGGCAAAGTTCCTGCTGCTCTCAGGAAAATATGTCTTCTTATGAAGCAAGGCTGCGTCTGTCTGCACAGAAGCTGTGAGGTTTAGAAAAATTGATATGGCAATCCTTGTCACCCAAATCCCAAAGAGTTCCCAGTACCCAGGCACGGTGGCACACACCTAGAATTCTAGCACTTGGGAGGCCATAGCAAGACCCTCTTGGGGCAGGGGAGGGCAGGGCAGGGGTGGGGAGAAGGAGGAGAGAGAAGGGAGGGGAGGGGGAGGGGAAGGGGAGGGAGAGAGGGGGGTGCCAGTCCTCTATAAATCAAATTTAGAGACTAGCATATGCTAAGCATTAACAGTGCACCATGGCAGCCCCAAGTACAGACCGGGATGTCGCCGCTACATCTTGTGCACAGGTGTCTGGTGAGGATTGCTAGTTTCATAGCCAAGTCTGTGTCAATGTGCCATGGATGGGCAAGTGTCAGCACGCATCAGATAAGCCATGCTCGGTGTCTTGTAGGGAAAACTTGTCTAGTTACCTCCTTTAATCCCGGTGACTCCTGGGGAAGGAATGGCTTGACAGATGAGGGAATTGAGTGTCTATTAAGTGCAGTAACAATTCCATCCACAACAATAATAGTGAAAATAGCAGTGGTTTTTGTTTGTTTGTTTGTTTTTGTTTGTTTGTTTTTTACTACTGTTGTCTGGACTATGATCAGGGCATCCACATATCCTGTGATTTATATTTTATTATTTTATGCTTTAACTTGCTCTCACTGGGAGTAACTATTCTTGCCATCTGTCTTAGGGTTTTACTGCCGTGAACAGACACCGTGACCAAAGCAACTCTTATAAGGACAACATTTAGTTGAGGCTGACTTACAGGTTCGGAGGCTCAGTCCATCATCATCGAAGCGGGAGCTTGGTAACATCCAGGCAGACATGATGCAGGAGGAGCTGAGAGTTCTACATGTTGATCCAAAGGCAGACAGGAGAAGACTTTTCCAGGCAGCTAGGAGGGAGGGTCTCTCAAAGCCCGTGCCCACAATGACAACACTTCCTTCAACAAAGCCACACCTACTCCAACAAGGCCACACCTCCTAACAGTGCCATTCCCTGGGGCAAGCATATCCAAACCACCACACCATCCCAGTTTATACGTAAGAAAACTACAGGCGGGGTGTTTCGGTAACTTACTTGTGACTGCACACACCAGCAGGACCAGTTACCCTTAAATCAAGGGTGTACCTCTAACTGTCCAATCTGTGCCTGCCACATTCTGTGGGTTCCTTTTCAATGTTCAGTAAGTAAATACTTAAAAAAAAAAAAAAACCTTCAAACATTGTGTACAGAAAGTATTGCAGAGGTCTGATGACAGTGAACTTCTAATGGGAAATGGGCTGACCCGTTAGGCCTAAGAGAGATGATACAACCAAAATGCTGAGTAGGGAAGGTGTTACGGCAGTGGTCACACCTCCATGATGCCCGACCTCCATCAACACCTGCTGGAACATGAGCAGCAGGTATCAGGTACGATATTAGAGGATCCTGGGCAGCCTGGTGTCAGTCTCTATCTCTAGCCCATTTTAAGGCCTGACTCTCTCCCACTTCCCATCTGCAGGCCTGGAAGACAGACAAAGCACAAAGTCTTCCCATGCCGTGCATACACCTCCTGGTAAGAAAAACATCTCAGAGCCACAGGCTGACCAAGCTCCCTAATCTTGCAGAGCTCGCCCAGAAGGGATACTCACAGACTATGCTGCTTTTTCTCGAAAGCACAGGTTACCATGGGAACAGTCCAGACAACAGGGGCTCCCCAGCATGTAGACCCTTCAGTGCTAAAACCAACACTCGGCCTCTCCACTCAGTCTCAGAGAGTTCTGTCACACGGCGCTGCCGACACCTCGGTCCCGTGACGAATGTTTGCTGATTGGACCAGTTCTCCGTTTAAGGTTATCTCCTTGGAAGTGTGTGTCAGTGGGCAGGGCTGCCCAGTGTTTTGCTGAGCGCCCCAATCATGACACATTATTAGATAAGCATATAAAATGCAATGATTTCCACTTAAAAATCCCTCTGAGAGGCTGGAGAGGTGCCTCAGTGGTTAAGAGCCCTTGTCGCTCTTCCGCGGGACTCAGATTTGAGTTCCAGCACCTGTGCCAAGTGACTAATAATCACCTATTATATATATAATATATATATATATATATATATATAATATGTCTAGCTCCAGGGGACCCACCTCTTTCCGACCTCCATGAGCACCTGCGCTCATGTATGTACACATGCGCACACATCCATACACACACGTAAATATACACACATGATACATTTTAAAAATAAAGTTAAAAATCATTGATCTTTTAATTTTGATTTTTTTTAAGATAATTACATTTCTCCCTTCCCCTCCTTCCCTCCAAACATTCCCATATATCCTTCTTTGATTTCCTTCAAATTCAGGGACTCTTTCAATTAATTATTATTGCACACACACACACACACACACACACACACATATATATGCATACAAGTAACTTTAAACAGTCTGAGCAGGCTATAGATATAGATGATCTAGAGATATAGCCTACTTAAAATACACACACACATATATGTATATATGTATATGTGGGTGTGGGTGTGTATGTATTCCTAGATATAGCCTGCTCAGATTATATACATATATGTGCATATATATATGTATATATATACATATACACACATATATACCTAGATACATCCTGTTTAGATTATATATATATACATATATATGTGTGTGTATACACACACACACACACACACACACACACACACATATTCCTGGATATAACCTGCTCAGATTATATATAATATATACACACATATATTCCTAGATATGGCCTGCTTATATGTATATTCCTAAGTATAGCCTGCTCAGTCTGTATGTTACTTGTGTGCATGCTTTCGGAGCTGGCTGCTCAGTTAACAGCCAGTTGGTGTGCTCCTCCCCGGGGAGGAGCGCCTCCCTTGCTCCCAGCCTTCCTCAGTTGCCTAGAGTTCTCTGTGGAGGTTTGAGTCCTCATGGGCTTTTCCCCCCTCCTCTTTGGCATGTCTGTTGCTGTCGCCCTGTTCAGCTCTCCTATGGACAGTCATATTGGGATGATTGTGTGGGCTTATTGGTATAGCTTCTAACATTAATAAGGGATGTAATCTTGCAGCAAGCTCTCCGATCCTCTGGCTCCGCCTCTTCCCAGCATTCCCTGAGCCTTAGATGCAGGAGTGTTTTATACATGCATCCATTGGGACTGGGCTCCACAGTCTCCTAGCCCCATCTTTAAGAGATGCCATGGCCTAACTGTGGAACTGCATACATGTGCACAAATACAGAGTTCTGTAAGCTCCAGGGGTTACAAACACGGGCAGCAGTTAGCATAGAAACGTATTTCTGACCCACAGGGCATGTGAGGAGCCAGGTATGAGTTAAAGCGTCAGGACCCCTGCTGACTGCAGCTGCTCCCTTGGAAAATAATGTCTGACCCTGGAAATAACAAGGCTGCCCTGAGGTTGTCCCGTATAAGGTGCTCTCGGCCTTGCCAGATGTCTCCCACCTTCTGTTCCTCGCACACAGTCACCCGTATGGATTAGCCCCGGGGACCTTGCTGTTCTTCTTTCTGACAGAGGTCTCATGACTCACAGTAGACATCAGGTCCAGCTATGACGGGGCATTGCGGGTGTAATGAGCAAGCTTGCAAGTGAGGTCGAGCGTGCAAGCATCCTTCTTCATTTACACCCTCTGCTTTCTGCTCCCAGGCTGGAGGCTAGCAAGTAGATCGGGTCTTAGTACAGGTGTGGGCATAGAAGGAACCTCTCCAACCTGCCGAGACACTAAATGGAATTAGATTCTAGGTATCTAGCTGGTGGCGGTTTCTCCTGAACAGTGTGTGCATTAGCCACGTGCCCCGGGGCCATTATTATACAGTGTCTAATCGACATCTAAGCTGCTGAGGACCATAGTTCAAAGGTCGGTCGATGTTCAGAACATCATTTGCAAGTCTTTCGATGCACAGGGTAGCCCCAGTTGGTGACTGAGAGTGTATGTTTCTGGGTGTTTCTGACAGACGCTGATGCAATCGTTTCCAAACTCACACCTAAAAAAACACTGGTGAGAGAAAATACTGCAATAGTGCAAGCTCCTCCCCCAGACCTCATGCACACAGCAACTGATAAGCTCCTCCCCCAGACCTCATCCACAAGGAAACTGATAAGCTCCTCCCCCCAAACCACACCCACGCAGAAACTGAGAAGCTCCTCCCCCAGACCTCACCCACAGGGAAACTGATAAGCTCCTCCCCCAGACCAAATCCTCAGGGAAACTGATAAACTCCTCCCCCAGACCTCACCCACAAAGAAACTGATAAGCTCCTCCCCCCCAGACCTCACTCACAGGGAAACTGATTAGCTCCTCCCCCAGACCTCACTCACATAGAAACTGATAAACTCCTTCCCCAGACCTCACCCACACAGAAACTGATTTTTAGGTTTTTTTTGTAGTTAGTGACTGAATCTGGGGTCTGAGGCATGGTATGCAAACATTCTACCACTGAGCTATATCCCCAGAGCCCCTTGCTGCACAGCCACCACGAACACAGCTAGACTGTAAAGACTCTGACCTATCATATTATGTACTTAACAATAAGGACTCTAACATGTCCTATTTGAGATGACTAAAATTTTTTTAAAAAATCTTTCTTGGGGGTAGTCAAACTCTATCAGAATAAAACAAAAGCAAACCGTAAGAATCACGCCACTGTTTCTCGGACAGCTCCGTGTGTGGGAAGTTATTGTGAGAAATGAATGGGCGCGGGGTTGGTGAAATGGCTCACTCGCTCACTGCTCTGTAGAGGATCCAAATTCGATTCCCAGCACCCACTTCCGGTAGCTCGTTCCAACCCCAGGGGATCCAGCATGCACTTTGATCCTCCGTAGGCCTCATATACAAGGCACCCACATATAGACACACGGATCCGTAACAATAATATTTTTTTTTAAGGTATTAAACGGGCTGGTGAGATGGCTCAGTGGTTAAGAGCACTGACTGCTCTTCCGAAGGTTCTGAGTTCAAATCCCAACAACCACACGGTGTCTCACAACCCTCCGTAATGAGATCTGATGCCTCTTCTGGTGTGTCTGAAGACGGTTACAGTGTTCTTACATATAACAATAAATAAATCTTTTTTTTAAAAAAAAAAGTATTAAACAGGAATGAATGAACTAAAGATGGCAATGATGTCTAGAACACGGCCATTGAAGCTCTTTCTCTCTTGTTGTTTGTTTGTTTTGTTTTGTTAGTGAAAAGGCAGAGATATAAGTGATCCAAAGATGTAATTACAGCCCATAGCACACATGTTCTTCCATGATATGCTAGGCCAGCAGTTCTCAACCTGTGAGTCATGACCCCTTTGGGGATCGAATATCAACTATCCTACATAGCAGATATTTACATTACAATTCATAACAGTAGCAACATTACAGTTACGAAGTAGCAGCAACAATAAGTTAGTGGTTGGGAGTCAGCACAACCGGGGAATTGTGTTAAAGTGTCCCAGCATTAGGAGGTTGAGGACCACCGCTCTAGGCCATTGGTTTTCGGACAGGCAATTGCTAAGAGGGTTTTGGTTGTAAGAGCTCAAGGGCTTGTTCGAAACTTGGTGGTTTGATTCTCACATTTCACGGGTGCAGAGCCAGGAACGCTGATAAACAGCCAGGCTCACTGTGACAGCGTCCCAGCGACTGCAATCTCTGTCCCAGAGCAGCAATCAACAGCAGAACCAAGGCTGAGAAACCCTCACTTGCCTGGGACCCCACAGAGCCACCGGAACTCCGATCGCTGTCATCCTGGACAGTGGCGCTGCCTCTGAAGCAGAGGGTTATCTTCTCCGTGTTCTCTCCTGTTATTTCTGCATCTCGAGGGCCATCTCCGGGGAGTTCCTGCGCGGATCGTGCAGTCTTACTCTCTCCTCTCCTACCCTTGCTGTGACAGCGTCAGAGAGTCCCTTGGGAGCAGGAAGCGACCTTACCTAACAGGGAATTCGTTCCCCCAGGGGATGCTGATGGGGCTGAGCTGGCGACAGCATCCCTGACAGGCAACCTCCTCACCTCCTTCACATGTAGTTGCCTGGAAACCACAGAGGTGTGGTTGGTCAGCCTCAAGGACCACCTGGGATAGCAGTTCCTTTGGGTTTAGCCTGTACCCAGTCTCCATATTACCGAGACAGATTTCTGAGGTCAGCCAGGGGAGCAAGAGCTGGGGGAAGCAGGTGCGTGCACGGGGTTGGGTGGGGGTTGGGGGTTGGGTGGAGGTGGGGTGGGGATTTCTGTCCTCGTCTATGTCAAGTATAGTGCAGGAGTTGGAACTTTGGTCTGACGCACATGAGACTCTGGTGTTGCTCTCAAGACACCCCCCTATGCACACACACCTGCACACACACACACACACACACACACAATCTAAATAAACATTGACCAACCCCACAGCCCCAAAGAGTAAACGCACTGCTCTCAAACGCTCAGACAAGGGCATGATTCCTCCAGTTGACATTTTCCCCCAGGGGTCTGGCAGGCTCTGCTCATCAGCTTCCAGGCCAGTCGGGCTCCCTCTACTATTATTTATACTTAGCATCTCCTCTCTCCCAGCCTGAACCCCATCCTTTTAGGTCTCCTCATCTCCTCTGGGGAGCTCTCAGAGTCAGCCAGAATGCTTTTGGCCGTAAGTAGCTGAATTTTGGAAGCAATTAGTAGTTTCGTTATTTCACGAGAAGAGCAGACAGAAGGTGGAGAGTCCAGGGCTGAGCCCCTCTGCCCCCTGTGAGGACCCTCCAGGTACCTTGATTTTTGTCTCAAGATCTTAAAGCTTTCATCTTAAAATACCCATAGGTGGAGAGTTCCCCATCTCTCTTGCATGGGGGATGAGACGGCATTTGATTGAAGCCTCTTCTCCATGTTGGTTTGGGAATGGCCCCCATAGACTCATAGATTTGAACGCTTGGTCACCAAGGAGTAGTTCCGTTAGGAGGTGTGGCCTCGTTGGAAGAAGTCTGTCACTAGGGGTATGCTATGAGGTTTCAGATGTTCACGCCAGGCCCAGCGTGTCTTTTCCTGCTGCCCGTAAATCCAGATGTAGAACTCTCGGCTACCTCTCCAGCACCATGTCTGTCTGAACGCTGCCACGCTTCCCATCATGATGATAATGGACTAGACCTCTGAACTGTAAGCCAGCCCCAATGAAATGCTTTCTTTTCTAAGATTTGCACTAGTCGTGGTATCTCTCCACAGCAATAGAAACACGAAGGCACTCTCTTCCCATGGCTTCTGAAGAGGAAATTTCCCTGCCGAAATCTTCACCAGATGCTTGTCACTGGCCAGAACTGTATTAACCTTTGATGTTGTTGTGATTGACTTTAGAGGTGATATGGGGTTTTTCCTTAGGCTTAGGAGAGTGACTCACCTTATGTTGCAATGCGTCCCTCCATAAGGAGAAAATACAGTTGCTCTGAGAAGGCAGGGAAGGCCCAGGTCATCCTCTAGAATGTAGACAAGTTGAAGTCAACTTATTTGAACTTGTTAGCAAAAAGGACATGTTAAGGGGGGTGTTGGTTCAAGGCCACCAGATTCTGTCAGGGCGTCATAGAAAGAGTTAGTAAAGTAGGGTCTGCCTTCCAGTCCTTCCCAAATCCCTGTTGTTGTCCCTCATAGCAACCTGTTGGTCTAAAACATACAGGTGACTTCCTTTTAGAGAACTCCCAAAGAAGGAAATGAAAGGACATCTATTATGCTGGTCCTCTTTCTCGCTCCCTTACTCTTTATCAGGATGAATGGTGCCACGAACCACGGTCGCATCTTCTGAGAGGTCCCGAGTCCCAGCAGCAGAAGTGGGAGGGGTCAGCATCGCAAAGTAGAGACCTGGAGCTCGGGAACATTGCACACAGAAGTTGCACAGGCCGGCCAAGAGTAGACATGTTGGGAACTTCTAGACCTGAGGAGAACTCTCTTCAGGATGAGGGGTTTTGTTTGTAAGCTGTCATATGATTGTCCCCGTCAACTGCTCTCTTATTTCATGGCAGTGCCCAGGTGGTCTCCCTGCTGATGTCCTCCCATGTCCCAGAGGTTGCTCTATTCCTGTCTTAGTTACATTTCCATTGTTGTGAAAAGATACCACGACCAAGGCCAACACCATGACCAAGGGACAACATTTAATCGGGGCTGGCTTACAGGTTAAGAGGTTCAGTCCATTATCATCATAGCAGGAGACATGGCAGCATTCAGGTAGGTAATGGTACTGGAGAATGAGCTAAGAGCTATTACAGAGGTCCTGAGTTCAATTCCCAGCAACCACATGGTGGCTCACAACCATCTATAATGGGATCCCTCTTCTGGTGTGTCTGAAGACAGCTACAGTGTTGTACTCATACATATGAGAATAAGCTAAGAGTTCTACATCTTCTTTCAAAGGCAAACAGGAGAACACTCTCTTCCAGGTAGCTAGGAGGAAGGTCTCAAAGCCCAGCTCCACAGTGATACACTTCCTGCAACAAGGCCACACCCCCTCCAACAAAGCCACACTTACCCTAACAAAGCCGTACCTATTCCAACAAGGCCACACCCAACCCAAGGCCACACCTACTCCAGCAGGGCCACACCTCCTAATATTATCAATCCCTGGGCCAAGCATATCCTAACCAGCACAGCACCTTTATATTAATGGCTCTCACAACAGTCCTTTGAGTTGAATTCTATTATTCTCTCATTTTTTTAAGATAATCAAGATCTCAAGACAGATGGCTGCTTGTACAAGGGCATCACACCTAAGGCTAACCCGGCAGGAGACATGCCTAATGCTCTTGACCTCAGTTGTCCATTTTATTTATTGATTCATGGAACATACTACAGAGCCTGGCACGCAACAGATGCCCGTGAAACTAGAAAGACATAAATTATGTTGTCCTGGGTGAGTCATCGCTCATCTAGAACCAGACTCAGGAATTTTTCGGATGGAAGTTATAGGAAGGAGTGTCGCAGGCTCCACACTGTCCTAGAGATGGCTGATGTTTCTCCACGAAGTTTTATAGATAGGAAAAACTGAGGCCACTGAGAGAGAGCTGTTGGAGGAAATCATACGTAGCTCTGAAAAGAGTTTGGACTTCTGAGTTTCTGGTCACAGCTTCTTGTCCAGGGTGTGTCCTCGGTGCTGATATGTTCTCTCTCAAATCCAAATCCCAGTCTGCTCTGTCTCTGGCTGTCTTGGTTAGGGTTTTTCAGTTTTGTTTTGTTTGTTTGTTTGTTTTTCGAGACAGGGTTTCTCTGTATATCCTCAGCTGTCTTGGAACTCACTCTGTAGACTAGGCTGGCCTTGAACTCAGAAATCCGCCTGCCTCTGCCTCCCAAGTGCTAGGATCAAAGGCATGTGCCACCACCACCCGGCAAGTTAGGGTTTTTCTGCTGTGAAGAGACACCATGACCAAGGCAACGCTTATAAAGGACAACATTTAATTGGGGCTGGCTTACAGGTTCAGAGGTTCAGTCCATTATCATCAAGGCAAGAGCATGGCAGCATCCAGGCGGGCATGGTGCAGGCAGAGCTGAGAGTTCTACGTCTTCATCTGAAGGCTGCTAGCAGAATACTGAAGACCCTCCATGAAGCCAGGAGGAGGGTCTTAAAGCTCATGCCCATAGTGACACGCCCACTTCAACGGGGCCACGCCCACTTCAACAGGGCCACACCCACTCCAACACCGCCATGCCTTCTCCTAGCACCACTCCCTGGGCTGAGCCCCCTCTTTGTTTCCATTTATGCTCATCTTCTTCTCAGAGCCACTCCCCCCCTCTCAGGTTGAGGCTTTTTTTTTCTCTCATTAATAACCACTTTCATCAGCTGGGCTCTGACACACACATCAGACCAAATACCAGGGCAAATGCACACAGAGCAATTACAGCAGACGGGTCACGCTCTGAGGTGACACCAGACCGCAGAGGAGCGTGTCTTTTTTTTTTTTTTTCCAATTTCAAATATAACACATTCTGTATCTGGAGGGGAAAAATTAATTGGATTTCCCATCTCTCATCCTTCCGCCCCTTGACTCCATTTAGTCACCTCCGGGACCCCGTCACTACAGCCACATATGCAGTGACATTTATTAGAAAGCAAGTGCAGGAAATGAGGAAGGTTGGTCACTTCTAATTCTCCCCCTGCTTCTTCGTCTCCGATGTCAGTCAGTCACCTCGGGCTCAGCCCACGTTGGGCAAACACACAGCCATTACCTCATCATGAGCCATCTTAGAGGCACCAACAGAATATAAGGAGCCAGTTAGCGCAAGGCTGGATGATCGGCCACATGCTAAGAGCAGTGGTTCTCAACCTGTGGGTCGTGACCCCTTTCGCAGGGTCGCCTAGGAAAACACAGATATTTACGTTACAGTTCATAACAGTGGCAAAATTACAGTTATGAAGTAGCAAAAAACAAACAAACAAACCACCCATAAGTTTGCGGTTTGGGGGGTCACCACAACCTAAGTGTATTTAAAAAGTCGCAGCGTGAGGAAGGCTGAGAAACGGCTGTGCTAGAGTTAAACCTGACAAATGGAATTCAAAACAAGAATGGGACCCTCCCACCCCATTATAAATGGGAGCAACGAGGGGGCTCACTGAGGATCAGCCAGTAGGATGGTTTGTATTTGCTTGGCCCATGGAGTGGCGCTATTAGAAGGCGTGGCCCTGTTGGAGTGGGTGTGGCCCTGTTGGAGGTGCGGCCTTGTTGGGGTAGGCGTGGCCTTTTGGAGTATGCATGACCTTGTTGGAGTAAGTGTGGCCTTGTTAGAGTGGGTGTGGCCCTGTTGGAGTAGTCATCAAAGAGAATGTAGAGAGGAACATCTTCGCTGGTAGTATAAGACCGAGTATTCTGGGATGGAGGAACACCACAAGCTAATATTTGGAGGAAGGGGCATGATGAATCTGTTTGGCAGAAGGTGACGTTGTTTACATTTGCATCATTATCACCACAGACAAGACCGTATTGTATTGTGAAATCAGCTTTCTGCCCCATTCTTGAGGAGCCTGCCCATAGAATCTTGATAATCTCCCTTTGAGTAAGAGGTCGGGCGAGGGCCACAGATGCCCAAAAGCCGATTCTGAGCTTATGAGTCCCCACAGCTGAGGTAAACCCATCTATGGCAAACTACCCGTTACTGGTGCCAAGGAATTGTGGTCAAACTTGGGATTCCACAGCGCTAGGGGACTCGATGTCACCCTGCACAAAAGTGCCCTTTACTGGCATGGGTGGCACTTTTCTTAGGGTAGCTCCAGGTTCAAAGTGAGACAGAGAAACAATGAAAACGGTATCAAGGACTTCTTATTACTACCACCAGAAGTACTCAGGAGATGTGAGATCTCCAGGCTGGATGGGTGTTTCTGTAACATCCTTGAGCTGTTCTAAGCCTCACTGTTGGGGAGGAGACAGGAAAGAAACATCTTGGGCAGGTGGAAGCATTCATCCCAGGGGAGTAAAAACATTCTAAAGAGACAGAATTTGTACAGCAGGATAGTCTAGAAAATCTATTATATGTTTGCTACATCCATCTAGTCTTGTCGCTAGAGTGACCACAGAGCCCAGCTCAGCACCAATGTGCCATCTCACGGGTGGGCTGGGAGGGATCTTTACTCCACCTAAGGTAATCAGTAGTCTGTTAATTTGTTTGGTAACTCAAGCCAGATCCAGTGTGGCCTGAATCCATGCAACCCCTTCTGTTCGATCCTAGACCTCTTTGCCATGTGTCAATTGTGAGTCCCCATAAGACTCTGCACTTTCATTCTAGCTGGAGCTGATGAGACATTTCAGCTCCATTGGTTAAGACACAAGTGTAGTAGCATCACGTACTAATAAAAAGCAATTGCAGATGGCAATGGTTGGTTACTGAAGCAGAAGGTCACGCAAGGACCAGATAAGTGGATACCAAATCAGTACCATCCTAGCAGGGAACAATCCTGGCCTGGAGTTGCAGGTCCAAAGGCCAGAACCAGCTCGATAGACCCTTATGATCACGGCTCCCTTCCACTAAGCACTAACCCCAACCACATGACACATCATGATGAGCACTTGATGCATGCATCACTGAACACAAAGATGATCAGTTCTTCAGAGAGGATGCCATTATGGTGACTCAGCAGGCGCCCATTACCTGGTATCACCCAAAGGTTTGACAAAAGCAGATTGGAAATCTTCATTAGCACACATTCATTGTACATAGTGAGTTCATGTGCCATTTCCTTATGCTGACTGTGTGCTATGGCTAAGTCCAATCACATTTACTCCCATGCTGCTTTTCCTTTAGAAATCATTATTCTTTTCAGATTGACATTTTTTCCCCACCCATGAGAGAAAACATGTATCTTCCTTTCTAGGCCAGCTTATGTTACTTTTAATTCCAGTTACATCTGTTTTGTTACAAATGACAATATCATAGCCCACTGGCGATATGCATACCTACATAACTATGCACACACAGATACATGTAAACCTTTCTAATCTGTTCATTTGTTGCAGAGTAACTTAGTCATCAATAGAAGCTATGATTTGCAGAATTCTCTTTGCCATCTTCTCAGTACCTTTAGACATATGAACAGAAGAAAGTGGATCTTCTGATAGAATTGGGCTTTCTTTTCAGTTTATTGAGGAATCCATACACTTCTACATAATTACTAATTTACCCTCTTGCTGATAGTGTAAAAGAATTCTTTTGTCTTCGTATCCATGACAACATAATTTTATCTTTGTCTACAACACACTCTGAAAGGAAAAAGTAACTACCTCATTGCAACTCTGGTTTGTGTAGCCTGACAGTGAAAGATACCGTTTTCCACATATTTGTGAGTTTGTATTTCTTCTTTTGACAGGTGTCTTTTAGATAATTTGTCCATTTATAGTCAGATTATTAGTTTTCCTGTTGCTAAGTTTCTCAAGTTCCTAATATAGATTCAGTATTAACCCTTCATCAGAACACATTATTCTCCTGTTTTGGAGTGATCTCTGTTGATGGCTTCTGTGATGGTTTGTATATGCTCAGATCAGGGAGTGGCACTGTCAGGAGGTGTGGTCTTGTTGAAGTAGGTGTGTCACTGTGGGTGTGGGCTTTAAGACCCTCATCCCAGCTGTCTGGAAGCGAGTATTCTCCTAGTAGCCTTCAGATAAAGATGTAGAACTCTCAGCTCCTCTTACACTATGTCTGCCTGGGTGCTGCCATGTTCCCATCTTGATGATAATGGAGTGAACCTCTGAACCCCAATGAAATATTGTCCTTGTGAGGCTTGCGTTGGTCATGGTATCTATTCACAGCAGTACAACCCTAACTAAGAAGCTTCCTATGCTGTTTTTGAAAGCTTTTCATGGGATGTTGATCTCAGCCATGGATACTTGCTATGTCTTCCTGTGCCTTTGGGGTTCTAGAATTCTTTCTTCCATATTTCCTTCTAGCTGTTTCAGAACACAGGTCTTAGGTCCATTTTGAATTTTACTCTCCTGCATGTAGACACCCAGCCTCCCAGCATCACTTACTGAAGGAATTCTCATTTCTCCAAAGTCTAGACAATGTTGGTGAGAGTCAGCTAGCCATAGATGTGTGGGGATTTTTCTGACATGTCTGTTTTATTCCATTGGCCTATTACTATCTTCTGGTCACTACAACTCAACAATATGTTATAGACTCAGGTACTGAGATGCAGCCACATTTGTTCTTTCTGATGAAGATTAATTTGGCTATTTGGGGTGTGCCTTACTTTTATATGGATTTTAGAATTTGTTTCCTAGATAGGCGAAGACTGTACATGGTGTTTTGATGGAGGTTGTGTTGAATCTATACATTGCTTTGGGCAGTATGGGAATGTTCAGTGTGTTCTGCCAGGAACAAGGACTGCATTTTTGTGTGCTCAGTTTCAGTTAACATTTTGAATATCTCATCATAGAAGCCTTCGCTTCCTAGGCCAAGTCTTTTTCTTTGGAAAGATTTATTTTATGTATGTGAGTACCTGTCACTGTCTTCAGACACCAGAAGAAGGCATAGGATCCCATTACAGATGGAATTGAACTCAGGACCTCTGGAGGAGCAGTCAGTGCTCTTAACCACTGAGCCATCTCTCCAGTCCCCAGTCAAGGTTTTTAGTTCCCCCTTCTAAAGCTATTAGGAATAGAACTGCCTTCTAGATTTCTTTTCTGAGCAAATTAATTATTGGTATAGAAAAACTAATGTTTCTATGTTGATTTTTGCATCCTGCTACTTTACCAAATTATTAGTTCAAACAGACTTTGGTGAGGTCTTTGAGTTTTTCTATATGCAGGATCATGTATCCTATGAATGGGGTTAACGTGACTTCCTGTTTACCTGCCTTTTCCCCCACCCTGCTGCTCTGGCTAACCCCACCGGTGCTGTACGGAACAGGAACCATGGCAGATAACACACTTTTGTATCTTAAAGACCTCTTTCCATGCTTTCTAGTCATCGTGGCGCTGCTGGCTGTGGGCTTGCCACACACCACAGCCTTTGTTTTGGTGAGGCATGATCCTTCCGTAACTATTTTGGTCCAGGGTTCTCTCTGATGAAGAACTGAATTTCATCAAATGTTTTTTCTACCCCTGAGGTGACTCTGGTTTTTATCCTTCCTTCTGTTCATGTGAGTCCTTACACCTCCTGATTAGTGGATTATGAGCCTTCCTTGCATCTCTGGGCTGAAAAGAATTTGTTCAGAATGCATGACCTTATTGATGTATCATTGACTCCATGTTCCCAGTATTTTCTTAGGAATTTTGGCATGTATGTTTACAAGGGATAGTTGTGTGTGTGTGTGTGTGTGTGTGTGTGTGTGTGTGTAGTATGATTAGATCTACAAACATTTATATAATTCCTAGTATCTCTTTGTTAATTTTTAGCTTTATTCCACTGTGATTTGAAAATAAGCAGGTATGGCTTTTTTTCCCCCAATTTTTTAACTTTTTTTTTTTTTTTTTTTTTTGTGTGTGTGTGTGTGTGTGACCTATTCATGGTCTATTTAAGAGACAGTTTCACATGCTATTAAAAATACTGTCATTTCAGAGCTATGGATTAGCTTTCTGTTGATGAAAATAGGCTGTTAAAATATCCTACTATTTGTTGTACAGGAGTTGATGTCTCCCTTTAATCCTAATAGTATCTGTTTTGTAATTGGGGGCTATGACATCAAGTGCATGTAGTTTACAATGATTGTGTCTTCTAATGGTCTTACACCAATACCCTCTTATCTACCTCTTCCTTCTCATTAAATCTTTCTTTCTACCAAATGGACCCTTCTGATTTCCTTTTGCTGACACTCACAGCTGTGTGTATATTTAAACTCTAGACTCCGCATAGGAGAGAATGTGATATCTGAGTCTAGCTTACCCACGAACATGAGGCTCTTGAGTTCTACCCATGCTTTCAGCAAATAACATCATTTCAGTATCCTTTTTATGGTGGAATGAAACTCCGTGGTATATCTGTGCTGTACTCTATCCATTTATCTGTGGACAGGCATCTAGGCTGGTTCTGTATCCTGACTATAGTGAAGAAGCAACCACATTATTTGTGCAAATATCCCTGTAATGGTCATATTCTTTGGAGTACAGACCCAGGAGGGGTGGAGTTCTACCACATGGTGATTCTACCACATGGTAACCTCTACACTGATTGCCAAGTGGCTATACTGCTTTCTACTCCTCCTAGCGGTCAATAAGTTCACTTGCCCACGCCCTCTTTAGCATTTATCATCCTTTGGGGGCAGGGAAGGGGAAACAGTCATTCTGACTAGAGTGAGATCTATTTGTATTGCCTCGACAACCACAAGCACTGAACATTGTTTTTCACACTTATTGGTCCTTTGTGCTTCATTTGAGAACTGTGCTTGTTTGGGCATTTATTGAAGGGGTGATTTGTCTGGTATTTTTTGAGTTTTATAATATATATATATTTAAGTCAAAGATCCTCATTATAATTGACAGTGCCCGAGTCTTTGAACTGGACTAAGCTTAACTTCCCTTAACCTCTCCCGCCTTATTTGCAGTTTTTCTAGAAGGTAGTTTCCATGAGTCTTTAAAAACATTTTTAAATATACACCAAGCAGTAGGCTAGAATGTCCCCTCCCTGGTTACGCATGTGACTTGCGGGTGGGTGGGAACGGGCCGTCGCTGCCCCTCCCTGCGCTTAGTGGTAAATTTTCAAGCCACAGGAGGGATTGACATGGAGGGTGTGACTTCATGTAGCTGTCAGGGCACAGACTCAAGCGGGAAGGAAAGTTGTGAAGCCATGCCAACACACACACACACACACACACACACACACGCACGCACACACGCACACATGCACACACGCACACACACACAAACCTTCAAATGGAAAAAAAAATTCCACAGGGACTCTGAATCTGACTGCATCAGTAGCTTGGACCAAGACACAGTTGTGCTTTTGCCCACACCTAGATTGTTCCTGAGGTGTTCTGCTAAAGTCTGAGTCCCAGGGCCACTGAGAGGGGTGAAGGCACACAGAGACAAGCTAGAACCACTTCCTGCCCCTGAACAAAGGGTTGTGCACACCCAGTTCCTGAGCTGTACTCTGTGTTTTTGTACCCCACCCCCACCCCATCCCAGTCTAAAACATGCACCTGCTGTGGCTTTTCCCTTGAGGTTTTTTTTCCCCACATAGATTCTCCTTCCAAAGTCAGGGTCAGACTCCACATTCCCCCAAATCTACTCCAAACCAAAATTCACAGCTAAACACAGATGCCAACCTCCCCCCACCTCCCTCTCTCTGGAAGGAGACTGAGAGCTTCAAACAACAGCAAGAACGCCGTGATGAGTCCCTTGATGAAGTGTTTTTGACATCTCCTGACTGCATCTGTAGAAAGGGTCAAATATGCACCAGACCCTGTTCGCTTGCTTTTTAAAACGGGGAAACGACTAAAATTAGCCCAAGCCCAAGCGAACGGCTTCTCCTCAAAGCGAGGCTCGTTTACACAGCTGAGGAGAATCAGCTGGATGGAGTGAATGACAGAAACGGCCAGAAGCCAGGAAGTAGGAGGAATAAGAACTCTGAGAACGTGACAGTCGGAGAATGAGACATAGCCAGTGTGGCTGGAAAGCCGGTCATGAACACACTGGTGACTCAGCTGGATGGGTCTAATTCTAGGATCTTCATATAACAACGCTGTCATTTCAGTACAGCATGAGGCCCTGGACATACCCCAGGAAGTGGGTAATATGTTTTGTAATGCAGTGGCATGATGTGGTGGGAGGGGGGCCTTAAGGGGTTCATATTGAAGCATTCCCCCCAAGCCCTGGTGTCAGCCATAGACAGGTTTAGTATAAAAAGTTTATTTGGGACATGGGAAGGGGGTTGAAAAGGGAGTAGAGGCAGAGAAAGAGAGAAAGAGGAGAAAGAAGAGGCTGGCTGGGAATACATGTAGAGGGGGGAGGGAGGGAGGGAGGGAGGGAAAGGGAGGAGAAGGAGGAGAAGGGAGGGAGAGGGAAAGAAGGAGGGAGAGAGGAAGAGAGAGAGAGAAAGAGGGAGGGGAGAGGCCAAACAGTTCTTTTATAGCAAGCTAGACTTCCTACCTGGCTGTTGCTAGGTAACTGTCCTGCAGAGCCTAGAAGAAATACTAACAGCAGATACTGTTTCTCATTTCTGTAACTATCCAACAAGAGGTGAGTAGGAGAGGAAAGGGTTATAAGCCGGCTCATGGCTTGAAGGGACACAATCCAAGATGGCGGGAAAGCAGGAGAACCGTAGATGTGGGTGGTGGCCCTTGGTAGCTTGCTCGTAGCTCAGCGGACCAGGAAGCAGGGAAAGCAGGGAGAGCCTTCCTCTGGCTTTTAGCTTAATTCACCTTGGGCTTCCAACTCCAGGGATGGCATTTACAGTGGGAGCGGGTCTCCTTGCCTCGGTACGTCTTCTCTGAAAATGCCCCCAGAGATACATAGGGTAGTGTCTCTCATTAATGTTCTGAACGTTTCTTTATCCAAGGAGGCAGAGAAAGTTAACCCTCACAGTACTTGACTGGGTTTCTGTTTCTCCCTCACCATCCAGGCAGATGTAGTCTTTTTCTCCTGACTGAAGCAGGTGAACCTGGCAAGGTTCCATGAAGGGAAAGAAAGGAACATTTACTAAAAAGAAAGGCTACTTAGTAACAATGGCAAGCTACTGTGGACTTCCAGTTTGCTATGTACCCTGTGCCTAGACTGACATGTATCTCTTTGTCCCATCAGTAACACCACAAAGAGATGTATCTCCGCTTTATACTTGAGGTCTCTCCGGCAGGGAGTCTTCTCCTGCTTTAGAGGTAACACCTAACTTCATCCTTCTCAGACTTGACACACAGTGTCTATCTCATGGCTAGGTTACCTGGTGTCATCCTAAAGGCTGTTTTCAGAAAGGAAGCTGCCTTACCAGGAGCAGGTTGGTAGGAAAATCGAGGCCTAAAATCAGACAGCACATTGCATAAATCCCATCTTATTAGGTAGGTTAAATGCAGTCCCACACATCAGTATGTGACAGAGAGGTGACAGAATGCAACAGTACTTATGACAATAAGCACTCAAGTTGGGACAAATTTCTTGGAGAACAGTTTCATCCTGAGAGATCTAAATAGCCCCCTGTCTACCATCTACACATCTGGGATTAAGTCCCAAGTATCACAGCATGCTTCGAGCCTCCACCATGATAGCAAAGTGATATTATTGTAAACTTGACTTCCACACACTGTGATGTATCCCAGAGCACAGTTTGAGAAAATTAGGGTCCCTAACGGCGTCACAGCATAACTCTGAGGGGTGTCACAGCCCTTCAGTCACACCCTCCTTCTGTGAATATAATTAAAAGTGCCCAACTGGAAAGAGGGGGAGGGGAATTGTTGAACGAATCATTGACAAGGGTCTGTTCTGAAGCAATAGCCACCCTCGATGGTTTTATTAAAAATTTTATTTCTAGATAGCTTCAGAAAGCTCTCCCCCCGGGGCCCTTTGCAGAGGCTCGTGTGGAAAGGTGGAGATGTTCCTTGGTGTTGTAAGGGGGGGGGGTTGCTCTGGGGTGATATGGCCATCATCCATCGTGAAACAGACTAGCCATGGTGTCCCACAGAAGACTTGGCAAAAGGAGAGCAGCGTATAGATGAAGCTGTCCTTGAATCACCCGTGTTCCTGTCAGTAGCCCCAGTGACCTCACTGGTTCAACAGGCTGGACTTAGCGGCACCCCTTTTGGGTCTGTAGGCACCTTCTTCGTCTGGAATAAAGAGGCGTTTGGATCTCTCCAGACAATGTCATGTGATTCATACTGAAACCACGCTCATCAGCTCCGTTTTTCCATTCAGAATGTCAGCTTATGGAGGACATGGGCGTGTGTTTCATTTTTTTTTAACATACCACCTACCCATCCATTCTTCTACCCATCTATCCATCCACTCACCTATCCACCTACCCACCCATTTCTCCACCCATCCATCTCTCCACCCATCTGTCCATCTATCCATCTCTCCACCCATCCATCTGTCCATCTACCCATCATCCATCCATCCACCCACCCATCCACCCGCCCACCCACCCACCCACCCATCTATTTAGTGTGGGGAGAGCGCACATGCCATAGCACTTGAATGTAGTGGTCAAATGATAACCTGTAGGAGTCAGCTACGGAATTGAACTCAGGTCCTAAGGCTTGGCAGCAGGCACCTTCACCCAGCGAGCCATCTTGGCAGCCCCAAGGGGTTCTGTTTCATTCACTACTGGGCCCTGGCTGTGGGATGCCACATACATAGCCTATATGAGAAATTCTATATGCATCAAAAAGGAATGGGTGGAGGTTTGGTCGCTGAGCCACTAGTAAGGTTCCAGTCCATACAATGGACCTTCTTGCTCAAGAACAACACACCTACTCTACTGTTACCCTTCCTGTACATACTGATGGCTGGTGACAGAGGAAAAGGACCAATCGCTACCCTCAAGTCCACTGGCTGAAATAAAGACTGTTAGCTTCCCGTTGACGGTGGGAGGAAAGGAGCTGGAGACAGAGACAGGTGTGGAGCACATGTGGAAAGGCCTTAAAGAAGAGAGACACATCCCGTGTAGAAAGCGATACAAAGGGGTTATATAAATTTATTTCTCATGTAACGATTACTTTAGAAAAAAAAAAAGTCCCCACTTTCAATGCTGATCCCATCTCACGGGTTTTTAAAAAGTGATAAAAAGGGACAAGGAACCCCCCCTCCCCTACGAAACACAGTCCAGGTCTGCTCCATATTTACAGATCACCAATCAGGAGAACAGCCGGGCTGGTTACAACTTATCATTACTTCGAGCAACCCAAATATTCCGTGCGTGGCAAAGAACACCAACAACCCTGTAGGCCCTGGTGCCACATCCCCTTTGCTGCATCAAGAGAAAGGGAGAGAAACCTTCCAGTGTTTTAAATTATTTCTTAGACTCCCTATCTAATCACGTTGGAGTAGAGGGCTTCCCTCTGATGTGAAATCAAAGCACTGCATAGACAACCGACACCAGTTTACTATTGAATATTTGGTTCCGGTCCTCCCTTTAGCAAATGCAGAGGGCAGAGCTGAGCTCCCAATCACTTTTTCTTTGTAATTAAAGAAACAAACAAAATTTGGAGAACTGAGTGGGCCTCCAAGATGGACTGTGATATGCGATATCACAGCCGGACATGTGGTGAGCCTCGGGCGATGATCCGAGCACATGGGCAGGGGATGGGCACACCATGATTGGCCAGGGGATGATTCAATTCTGTATCCTTATTCGGTCAGGCCGAGATTGGTGCCAGGTAGATGTTACCGCTGTGGCAAGCTCGTTGTCCCTGTCTGTGCTTCCAGGTAGCCAACTGTGTTCAAAGTCAAAGCTTTTTTTCAATGTGTAAAAACAATCCCTTCGGTTCTTTAGTGACCAGAGTTAGCCTCGGAAGAAAACACTAGGCAAGTGTTTCCCTACCTCGAGTTTGTACAGGCAGCCAGCTGTGCGCATGCTCCAACATCTCTTCTCTACCAGGAACAGGAGGGAGGGGTTTATGTCACACGGAAAGCCTTAACATATTAACATAAACATCACCAAAGGTAACTGACAACAAGCCCTATGGGAAAAGTCCCCTCCGCCCCCCCCCCAAAAAAAACTGAATACATTTGGTAAGAATATAGCTCTGAAGAGAGAAAGGCACTTGAGTGGTTTTCTTCTTTGGACTGAAAACCTTTGTATTGTCTGCAAAGACAGGAAATAACGTTCGCTGATCTCTTGGACTTTCACAGTATAAGATTGTAGCAATAAATCCTGCCATTTAGAAAGCCTTTTTCCCCCTCCCCCTCCAGAATTCAGCTCTTGGATAAGCTGTCTCCCCGGAATCCTTTCTATGTTTCCAACTGATCCAGGTTGACTCTTAAGCAGACAAAGGCACTTTGGGGAAAGTCCCGTGACCCCACAGGGGGCGGAGCTACTGGGTAAGGAGGCTGGGCCTCTTCTCTCCATAATGGCAGCAATGCTGTCTCGTCAAAGGGTTGCTTGTCTTTTTTAAATAAAGTGACGACCTAGGGCTCCAGTTATGAATGCAGCTCAATCTCTACCATAAATCTCTAGAAAATATCAATCTCATCAGTTATCTACTGTATGCTTATAATATCTAAAAATAAAAGTTTGATATAAATAAATGTCCTTTAGTGGCAGTATACTAAAAGACCAGCCCCCTTGGCCTTCAGACAGCCATTGAAATTTAGCAATACAGACAGCAGCTAACTATGCCAACTGCGAAGGGTTAGTATTGCAAAGTTCACTTGGCCTGTCTGTCTGTATCTGGCCAGTGGATGGCAGTCGTGGCCATGGGGTTCCTAAGATGTTGACACAAACGAACTGAATTTGGTCCAGAGCCAATGGTCCACATTTCCCATCAGCACAGCAAATTCCTCATGGGAACTACTTAAGGTCCAGTACCATTTCAAATAAACATGTGATAGAGCCAGAAAGGGGAAAAAAAAAGTGTACCAATACCAGAAACATGGAGATGAGAGACAGATTCCACAGGAGGGGCAACTAGACCGTGTAAAGTGCTGGAAGACCTCAGTCATTATTTTAAAGCAGAACATTATACCTTGATTATTATTTTTTTTTCCAAATCCCCAAACACCAAAAACAGTTCAAGCCAACAAAAATAACTTCTAAGTTTTCTGGCATCCCAGATGTCAAAATTCTCCTTCATTTTAGGTACCGAGAAAAAAAAAAATCAGTGCATATGTAATATAGGTAAATAGACAGAAAAAAGCCCTACCCTCATTTTGCAAATTCTGTCCAGTTGCCAGTTTTGTTTTGTTTTGTTTTAAATGCATTTTCCCTTTGGTGCTTTTATGGCAACATGAGGACATGAGCCACTTCTCTTGTCTTTTTGTTTGTTTTTTTTTGTTTTGTTTTGTTTGTTTTTTGGTTTTTTTTGGTTTTTTTTGTCATGAAGTACGGGTGCGACGAATTCAACACTTTGGTCTTGATACCAGACACCCAGAGTGCCAAGGACGGACGAACGAGTGCAGTAAAGACTGTCCACAGATCGTGTCCACCTCTGCAGATAGCAGGTGCGTGTCCAGAAGGTACCGCTACCAACGGCCACTGACGCTGGCGACGTCTGAATGGTACTGGCGGGGCAGCCTCCCGCTGGCTCCGCCTTCCAGGAAGGAGGTGCAGGATGCATTTGGTGGTTCAAAAAGTTTTCTTCGGTTTTTACTTAGTTCTGGGAAAAGAATGAGAGAGAGAGAGAGAGAGAGAGAGAGAGAGAGAGAGAGAGAGAGAGCCGGCTGTTAGCAGGTCAGTGGAAAGGTGCTTTGCCTAAAGCGAACGAATATCAGAGCTCAGAGGATGGTGGGAGTGGGTTTCGTGGGGAAAGCCCTGTCGGTGGTAGAAGGAGGACATTCTAGTTGCTAGAGCGCATTTCTGAACATCACACAGCCTGCTGTGTGAGAGGCACTTACTGCCCACCTAGGAAAGCAAGGCAAACGGTGTTTGTTCTGGTTTGTAAAACCCAGGGAAGTGTCATGCTCAGAAATCCCTAAGCCATCTTAGACAGTTTTGCTAGGCCCAATGTCAGAGGCATGGGGGCACTTGTATAGTTTTAGCATAAGATAAATCACACACATACACACACACACTCTCTCCATGTTAAACACAGAAAACATGAAGGCAAGTCAGACATAGAGAGGGACTCCCGCACCAGAAGGCTATGCAGGAGAGAATTAAGCCACCATCCAATAATCACACCAATGTACCAAGCCTGTTCTTCCCAAATGGAAGCCCGTTCGTTATCTGCAAAGAGCTCTGAACAAAAACATCAGAGTAGTGACGATCTCACCCACTAAGAAAATGAACACTTCAAAACAATACCGAACTCTTAAATTGTCAGGGAAAAATAAAAATATCCTTCTTCGATTCCAAAGGATCCCGAGTGCTTAGGAAACATATCTGGCGATTTTCACATGGCGGTACGGAACCAAACAGGAAGACAAACAGCTAATCAGTTGCAGGCAATATGTGAAGAGGCATACACCCCGTTCGATAGACCCTGGCGTCACCAGAAAACACTCTGGGAAGACATGCCAGGGGAGCGGGGAGATGGGAACTTAGGATTTCTCATAAGCACCAAATGTAAAAATCTATCCAACTCGCCCAACTTTCAATAATCAGGAGGGCGTAAAACCAACTTGCTTGGAGTCGGCTGTGTTCAGTGGACTTGGGCAGGGGATTCAACCCCTTGTATTTGCACAGGACCCCGCTTCATACTACCCCCTCTCTATGCATCATCTTTGGAATTCTGCAGTCATACCCTGAGCCGGGGAGCTAGGTCAAGTCAGATGAGTGACCAATGGACTCTCTGATGAGCGGGCAGGGGGGGGGGATGCGGAGGTCTGGACCACCAGTCAGCCATACCCCTGTCTGCTGAGTACTGGAAGGTACTAACACTCTAATAGTTCCCCAGTTTTCAGAATGTAAATGTCTGCCCTGTAAGGGTCAAGTCAACCTTGGAGATACCTTTCTTTGCTAACACGCTGTCCTTAGAGAAAAAGATAATATGGTAGCATTAGAAACAATGACAGATAACCTTAGAATTACTTCACTTTGATCAAGTCGTCCCCAAGGGGCAGATAACACAAGCATCCTCTACTTTATAGATAAGAAAACGGGTTTTTCAAAAGTTGGTATCCCCCCCCCCCGCCTTGCTGGCACACAGATGCAGTGCAGAGCTGAGTTCTCACATGTCTGATGCAAGAGTCAAGTGACCACTGGGTTTCATGGCCATAGATAAATAGCTAAGGCCCCGTGGTCGTGGGAAATGCCACCAGAGGCATGACCACTTAAATATGGCCAGTGACAGAGCCTTAGTTTGTACCGCAGTATATCCAGCCCATCCATGAGTTGTAAGACTAGTTTGAAATCTGTGAAGAGGTAAGACATCTCTACAAACGGGGCACACACGGGCACATGTGACATGACTTGTTGTTTCCATGCCAACCACAGATTCTGGCATTCCTTCTAAGACGCTGAACGATTTGTATTCTAAAGCCCTCGAACACAAGAACTTCAAAATTCAGATACAAGATGGGACCGTAGGTGCTTAAAGGCAAACTAAGAGAAGACCACCGCCTTTGGTCTCTGCCCTTCTCACAGGGCTAAGGTAGGAACCTGGGAGTTTGTTCCCATATTACAGAGAAGTAAAGGTAAGGAAAAGGCTGAACACCCCTCCCCAGCAGAGGAGCGTGCGCAAGGGACACGTAAAAATAACGGGGCCGATGAAGCTATTTTCATCTGTTTTTAAAAGATCCATCGGCTAGCCATCTGAAAGATCACAACGATCTTTGGGGGGGTGGGGGGGACGGGATATCTGGCCATCCACAGAGGTGTAGTTTCTAAAAGAGTAAACACACGTGAGGCTCAGAAAACAAAACAAACCTGCCTGAGTCAGGTTGTCAAGGCAAGTCCTACTGACGATATTTTAGGGTCTTAGTTATTTTTAAGATAAAAAAAAACAAAACAAAAAACCTCTTCTCTCTAGTCAATTCTTTTGTCTCAGAAACCCTAAAGGGATAGTTTAGGGTTTTTTTTGTTTTTTTTCAAAATACCAACCTTTTTTCTTTGAAATTCCAAGGTTCACACAATCCTGGCAGCTCTCAGGATCTTGTTGCGGATCTGAACAGAGTCACAAACTAAAAGAATAGGTCGGGAGACGTTAGATCTACCTGAGGCTGTGACAGGAGGCCTGTTAACAGGATGCTAGCGTGCCTCTCACTGAGTCTGTCCAACTAGCTAACCAGATACTCATCTCAGATCCTTCTGATTTAAAAGAAAAAAAAAAGAAATCAGAAAAAAAAAAAAAAAAGAAATCAGATCTATTCTTGGATGCCTCTCTACCTCTCAAGTTCATTTCCTACGGTTTTAGAAGGCAGGCTTTCCGCCCCAAGGTAAAACCTCGTACCAGAAGAACAGCTCCCAGGACAAATTTAACAATCTGCCCAGTTCTGCAAAGGAGTCTTGTGCGGATCATCTAACCAGAAGACAAGCACGACTCTGGGCTGCCCCCAGCCATCCTACATCCATCTGGGGTAGAATGCCTAGGGCTTGTGATTGGGAGTCTTTGTCACCAGGGAAGCTGAACTGGGGAGGGCATCTTTTCGATGAAGCATTTCTTAATGGCAACATTACGACTTTCAGAGAAAGGGGCTCATGCATTCAGCATAGTAACGGCAAACCACCCTCAAGTGTGATCAAAGGCCTCGTGACGTGTGGAGCAGTCCCTCAACACCTGATTGCCTTTTTGAAAGCAAGAGAAAACCTGTGAGCCCACCAGGACAGTGGTCACTAAAATGCACACACGGACCTCAGAAGAACACGCTAAAGTGGATGTGGTGCTTGGTATATGCTTGGCTGGGCAGGGGGAGGGGGTGTGTGGGGGGCACAATTATGGACTTGTGAGAGGAAATAGGTCACTGTGGAAGTGGGCGTTGAGACCCTCCACGTGGGAGACAGTCTTCTGTCTGCCTTTGGATCAAGATATACTACTTTCGGCTCCTCTAGCCCCTCGTCTACCCAACCCCTGCTGCCATGCTCCTGCTGTGATAATGGACTGACTCTCTGAACCTGTAAGCCAGCCCCAATTAAATGATGTCCTTTATAAGAGTTGCCTTGGTCATGGCGTCTGTTCGCAGCAATGGAAACCCTAAGACAGTGGGCAATTTGAAAAAAATGGAGGATTCAAAACCTCTTCTGTCTTATTTCACATTCTCCCAAACCTAGACTGAGGGGCACGGCCATATGCCAGAGGAGAGATTCCTGAGGATCCACCTACCACCTGTGAAAGGGTTTGGGAGCCGTCCTCCATGTTGGGTGCAGGGGTGGACAGAGCTCTGTATAGAAGGCCTGGCCTGTATCCATAAGTGTATGACTTAGACAAATACCAAGCGACACCCCCCATTTTGCTTGAAAATCAGAGAAAGACTGTGGGAGTATCTAACGCAAGAGTCTTAATAATACCCCACGGTGAGGCTCTATGGAATCACGGTGAATAGAGTAATCTTATTACTAAGACGGCCAAAGGAACAGACCAGGGTTTGGAACCGCCCACTACGAGCATTGACCGAGTCTCTAGCTTTCTGTTTTTACCAAGCCTGGTGATGGATTTCACGAAAAGGACAGGTCTGGAAAATGGAAGGCGATGCACACGATCTCCACACCACCACAGTCCACATTCATGACAAGCCAAAACCAAGAGCCATTCGGAAACCGGTCCAGACTCAAGAATCAATGACCGGGCCTGGTAGAGCCAAAGCCTCCTGTCTGAACCCACTGTTCCCTCCACACACACAGTGATGAGCTTGTGACTAATCAGAAATGACACATCCACCTGAACACTGTTAATACAGGCCGGTGCCCCACCCTCAGCCCACCCAGGAGGCGTGGAGTCCTGAAGCTTCTATGCGCAGATGCTACTGTGGAGAAGTCTGAGGCATAGACAAAAGATTTCTTAGCGGCATGTGGGTCCGGTAATGCTGCTAAGTGGAATGGCCAATCGCTAAGGTTCTTGAATTGTATTTTCCAATTTGATTAGCGGACACTGTCTGTCTGGAAAGGATGTTCCACCAGCTGGACGCAACTGTTGGCCTCACACAGGCGGGCCCAGCCTGCAAAGTCACAGTCCCCTAGCAAAGAAAGCCTGGCTTCTGCCTTTATTTAGTGATACTGTCTTTTCAAGGGCAGGCACACCCGAACTCGACATTCAAGAGCACGGCTAGAAAGACTTCTTGTTCTCCTCTCTATGAACACTTTTGAGGAGCGCTGGCGGGTGTGCACCGCCCTGACGTCACCCGCATGGCCCCCAGTGATTGCAGACATTAGTACCTGCTAACTGACTATGCGACAGCCCGCCCAGGAGGCAGACTAGGGATGCTTGATACTAGTTTTCCTCCGCCCATGACTCAAATTCTGCTAAAACCTTTGAAAAAGAATCATAAGGCATCAAGTCTGATAATCCAGCCGGGAAACACCACAAGGGCCCGGTTCCTCTCAGGGTGGATGACCCTGGCGCTCAAGGGCATACGAGTTGGAACACAGCATCCAATCAAGAATTAGTCGCTCACAAACTGAGCATCACAATGGCTAAAAGAATCCAATTGCTCCCCCTGTCTCATGTTCTGCATGGGCCAGTTTGGGTGACATCTTTTTGAGGAGTTCTATTATAAGAAACAGTATCGCCAAGGCGGACTTTTGGGCAGGGCCTTGTTTAGGTAGGAGGGTGTTCTCAGCATTAGTTAAGTGATGGCAGGAGGAACTCCCCCGCCCCGCCCCCAACTGCATCAGATCCACCGAGGTATCAGAGGGCTGAGTCGCTGATAGGCAGAACCTGCCCCACATGCTGAGACCCCTGGCAGAGAGGGCTTTCCAGATTTTAAAATATGAGTTCAACACATATTCACCTGAAATTGCCAGGAGCATTTTCCTCCGGGCTCCAAAGGTGGTGATGCCCAGCTCCTTCAGATCCTGGTCTGTGAGGGTGAGGAATGTCTGAAGATCGATCTGGGGAAAACAGAAACAAGCTATGGCCAGTCGGTTAAGTGCGCGTCACCTTACCGCTGTGGAATCCACCCCGTCATTGTGTCCATTTGTTAAAGCCATCTACTACTTCCTAATACCAGCGGTGGTGCCACCAACCTGAGGGCCAAACAATTTAGGAAATAGGTGGTGGGGGACTGGAGAGATGGCTCAGCAGCTACGAGCACTGGTGGCTCTTCCAAAGGACCCGGGTTCAGTTCCCAGCTCCCGTGTGGTGACTCACAACCATCTCGAACTGGCGTCCTAGGAATAGCTGATGCCCAACTTTGTCTTCTGTGGGCACCGCACACACATGGTACACAGACACACATACATTCAGGAAACCACTCAGACCCAGCAAATAACATCTCAAAAAAAAAAAAAATCCAAAACAAACAAACACACCAAATAAAGAAATTGGTGAGCTGGTGAAAGGAAAGTAACTGTTAGCAGGAAACAGCCTAAGCCTACAACTTGACACCACCAAGATAAGCTTAGCCTCTTGGCAACCTGCTTAAAACAACACAACACAAATATTGTACCACATCTGTGACCTGATGAGAAAGAAGGATGTGGATCTGTCCAGGGGACAGCATGTTTGTTAGCTTTTGATTATAGGAAGATACCAATGGGGAGAATGTTTGTTAGCTTTCGGTTAAAGGAAGAAGAAACCAAAGTGTACACCAGATGATATCTCCCATTGTGTTGCATACGGTGCATGAGAATCAAGTCCTCAGTCACCGAACACAGCAGACAGTCTCAGGAACACTACGTAATTTGCTGTATAATTAGCACGGACATGTCCTGTGGCCTCAGCAACAAAGGGCACAGCGAAAACAGCTCTAGGGCAGGGCTCTTATTTTGAAGGGAGCCTGCAGGACTAGAAGGATAACTGCGGTGAATTCAGATCCCATCTGTCCCATCACTAACCCCAGCACTGGCAACAGGCGGTGATGTGTCCTGCGGGCTCCGGTGGACATATCGCTTATGACTACAGATGTGAATACAACTCCATGCTGACCTCAGGGGAGCTGTAAAACCCCCAGTTCTCCTGCCTCCATACCCCAGTGCTAAAATGGTGAAAGATGGTTGGGGGTGCTTTTCTGGTAAACCCCACCTTTGACTTCTCTGTGTTTCCACACTATACCAAGTAAAGAAACAACACCCACGTCTTCCTCAGCAGCTCAAGCAAAGCTAAGACCTGACCTAACGAGCCGGAAGGGAAGAACGGCCACAGGTCAACGAGCCGCTTCCCTCTGGAGGTCATCACGCCCACAGCCCAAAGGAAGATGCCCCAGGAAGACTCAGGCTGGCCGACCTCCTGCTGCTGGAAGACGTCCGTGTATTTCCCCAGGCCCAGCTTGCTGAAAAGCTCCGGCAGGTCGGAGCCTTTGAAGCAGCTGTTCAGGCTGCAGCCGTTGCTTCCGGTCAGCGAGGAGATGCAGTCCATGTAGTTGCTGCTGCTCAGATAGTGCTCTCCTGCAAGGCAGAGGAGAGGAGAGGCGGTCAGGGCCATGGAGAAGGTGGTTTAATTAACCGGCTCAATCACCGTGCATTTCAGATTTCATTGTTGGGCTGAGCCGCGAGAGCGCAGGCTGGGGAAGCCTGGTAATCTGTCACCACAGGATGGGCTTTGCGCCAAGCAGATGCTTGTTTAGGGCTGGTGGGAGACTCTCGACATTCCGAGGTCACACTCCGTGAGGCAGGCAGACAGTACTGGGCGCCTCTGCACTTAATAATCATGTGCTGGGTTTTTCCCTGAGCCTTGGCTCGTTATAGCAGATTTGACGGGAAATCAAACGAAGAGCTGGAAGGGAACTCTGGGGCATGGCAAAGGGACAGGAAGTGATCGCCTGTCCAGGCTCCCTTTGGGAGAGCAGGGTGGCTCTGCCTCCCCCAACCTGTGCCTCGCCACTCAGGGGAATTAATTGCGTAATGCTTTACAGCACGCACGTTCCATTGCCTGGAAGGATGCATCTGGTCATCAAGTCCCTCCAATTGGGTAGCTCCCGAGTGAGTACCATCTGCACACGGGGAGGCCGAGGTGTCTGGATTTCATTTGCGACAGGGCAAATGTGCTTCCCCGGGAAGACTGCTAACAGAGGAGCCACAGAAGACTGTCTTGCCTCTGGAAATGATTTGATAGTTGGTTCCCCAGACCAACTGACAGTCTGGGCCAAGAGAAGGACCACAGAACCATGCCAGACACCCAAGCATACGACCTCAGAGGGTCTTAGCATAGGTGGGTGGCCCTGCTTGTCTCCTGCCTCCAGCAAGGATGTGTCCCTAAGAGGGATTCTGAGGGGGAGAAGGAGAGGGAGATGATGCTCTTCCAGGCCAGGCAAATCCATGCAGGCCACTCTGAGGCTCTGTAGCAGGGAAACCTCAGAAAGTCTGCTTTGCGTGGGTTTCTAGAGTCACCCATCACATCCTCCCACCCCCGAACTGAGCAGCATTCTGCAACATCTTAAAAGCTGGTCATTCAAGGCCAGCCTGGTCTACAGAGTAAGTTCCAGGACAGCCAGGGCTACACAGAGAAGCCCTGTCTTGAAGAAAAAAAAAAAAAAAAGAAAAAAAAAGCCCGTCATTCTTTTAACATTTTCTTTTGAAAACAAGTGTTTTCTTGGGGAAGAATACGAAGGGATACCAAAGTAGCATCTAAAAATAAGATACTTGGTCCATCATCGTTTGGAAGTAAGTCAGAAGCTACCACCACCACCACCACCACCACCACCACAGGGCACTACAAAGCCATGTCCTGGGAGCCCCTCAGTGACCACGGCCCTTGAGCGGGTGCAAGCTGACCACAGGGTGGTCATGGAAACTGCCGCCCGAGTGATGAACTACCTTCCCGGAGAGCAAAGCGGTGCTGTGAAAAGCTACGCTTGAGCAACGGGTGTAAACAGAGACTGCTAAGAAGGAAGAGACACTGAGGCTAAGACCCGGGGCACAAAGAAAAGGTGGCCACGCCCATGCGTGCTGTGACCATTAAAATGTCGGGCCAGTATTTCGTATATGGTAGATCTGGGCCTAGTGACACATATTTGAAAATAGAGACCCCCCCCCATCGTGGGAAATATTTATGACGGCCCGTAACTTTGTGTGGATCTTTGGTATGTTTATGTTAGCTGTAGATAGTTCCAGAGCCTTCTTTTAAAGCCCACTCCCACTTTTACAATTTCCCAGGGAAAGCAAGACAATTGGGCTCCACTGATCCCCACCCCCTCTCCCAACCCCCAAGCTCATCTTAACCTAATTTTTCATTCAACAACTAAGCACAGTCGGTGTAAGGATCTAATGTTAGCTGGAGGAAAAGAGAAATTCAAAGCCAAGAGGCAGTGCGCTACAAGGCAAATACATCCCAAGCCCTGTGTGGACCAGCAGCGCGCCTCTGGGCTGACTGGCCTGTGGGTATTTAGAGAATCAGACAGCTGACGTAGTCTCCAGCTACAAATGGTTCATGGGGAAGAAGAGCTGACCTGACCTCTCTTTCTGATTTGGACTTGGTAAATACCACGCCTGGTCTTCAACTCGGATACACCTGACACCACAGCCACCTTGGTTAACCACAACCACAGGCTACACAGCCCATGGCACTCACCTACCATTCCCTCAGATAGCCCATGCTACATTTTTGGAATTCCCAATTTGGCAAGAACCCTAAATAAACAGGCATTATCAACACACTTCATGGTCATCGTGCCGTCTTTTGTCTAGCTACTCATTTCTACCACTGGGAAGAGTGGGTGCTTTTATAGATTAAAAAGACCCCCTCAATCAGCCATATCTGCTCGGGCAGAATGCCCGTATTTGGAGTGATTTTCTGTTTATGCTAATCCATCTTGCCCACACAAGATGTGCATAATGACCAAACCAGTTGACAGGCCAAAGACCATTGGGGAAATCTCATAAGGTCCCTGCCCCATGGCTGCTGAGAGAGGGGATCAGGGAGGCATGGGAGGGGGGAAGAAAATGATGTCGCTATGGTACTCACATATGACATTCCAAAATTTCAAATTTGCTTTTCCTCAGTTGCCCAATGTGCTACTTTGATCAGACCTTACTCAAGTGCTTTATAGGTGGAGGCGGATGAGTGTGCGAATGCTTGTGCTATTTATTCCCTCCACAGCCGTCTGCAGAACACGCTCCTGCTGAGTGTGAGGCACGAGGTACTCACTACGCATTCGCATTCGCCAAGTGTCACCGACTCACAGCACTCAAATCTGACAGGGTAGGCGGGGCCATGAAATGATGGCATTTGGGGGCAGCAAGCGCTAGAGTACAGGCCAGGTACAAAACCCACTGAGGGGAGGGAACTGAGCGTCCTTCACCGGGAGGAGCCAGGAAGTCATTGGAAAGGGGCCACACGTGACTCAGACCGAGCAGGAGCGAGCCGCCTCATGAAAGGTGTCCAGGCTGCTGCCTGAAAGCCTAACCGGAAATCAAGCTCACTTGATTTGTTCTGCTTGCGCTTGGGGCTGCCGATCGGTGCCGAGAACTCGCTGTGACCCATGGGGCCTATTCCATTTCGGTCTCTCCAGTTGTCTGACTCGCTTCCACTTGTCAGGTGCTCACGACTGCTGGACCTTGAGAGGGACAATGAGGAGCCCTGGAAAGAGTCCAAGCCAGGGAAGGGAGAGTTCAACAAAGTGGACTTCTGAGAGTGGGACGGAGATATGGAGGGAATAAATGCAAATGAGACCCAACACACGATGTCTTCTTTTTTTTTTTTTTGTCAGCAACTGAGAAACACACATTCTCAGGAAGGTAGCAAGGACAAATGCAGACAGTGTAAGGTCCTCACCAAGGGGACCTGACTATGCAGATGCCCACAGAGTCCCCAGAGAAAAGAATCCTTCTTATAGTTTCAAAATGTCATGGTTGAATGTGGTGGTTTGAAGATGCTTGGCCCAGGGAGTGGCACTATTAGGAGGTGTGGCCCTGTTGGAGTAGGTATGTCACTGTGGGTGGGGCTTTGAGAGAACTTCCTCCTGGCTGCCTGGAAGCTAGTCGTCTTCTGTCTGCCTTCAGAACAAGATGTAGAACTCTCAGCTCCTCCTGGACAATGTGGTGCTTCTTGCCATAATGATAATGGACCGAGCCTCAGAACCTGTAAGCCAGCCAACTCTTTTTAAGAGTTGCCTTGGTCGTGGTGTCTCTTCACATTGCTAGTCTTACTGCCTCCCTCAGTAAATCCAGCACACAAAGCAAGGCTAGTGTCTTAGGGTTTTACTGCTATGAACAGACACCATGACCAAGGCAACTCCTATAAGGACAACATTTAATTGGGGCTGGCTTACAGGTTCAGAGGGTCAGTCCACTGTCATCAAGCATGACAGAGGCTAGGCAGGCATGATGTGGGAGGAGCTGAGAGTTCTACATCTTCATCTGAAGGCTGCTATGAGGAGACTGGCTTGCAGGCAGCTAGGATGGGGGGCTTAAAGCTCTCGCCTACAGTGACACCCTCTAGCAAGGCCACACCTCCAAACAGTGCCACTCCCTGGGCCAAGCATATCCAAACCATGACAGCTAGTATTTTAAAGCACCAAATCAGAACCAGCCTATGTTTCCATGTAAATTCTTCAACTTCTGCTGTGCTTAACCAGAGGCAGAGGTGCTCCTTCCAGTGTACATGGATTGCCCTTGCTGGAACCTCATCACCCACCCACCTTCTGCTCTGAGACCTCTCCAGTGAGATCTGATGTTAGAATGGGCATGCCAATTACTCCGTGGACTCAATGCTCTTTCCCAAGATTCTGTGAGATTGGCCCTATTTTGCAACCTGCAGTTCCCAGCACGCCTGTCATCTGTTCCTAAGGTCCAAGCAGCTAGGTATGGACTAGGAATCTGACCGCCCACTGCCTTCCTGTTCATGTCGTTTCTCTCCTACCAGAAGGCAGCACTGTCTAAAGCAGCACGCTAATGTGTATATAACTCGGAGCACCACAGGATGGTCTCAGGGATGCTGAGTCACACACAAAGATTCCCCTTCCCTGCATCAGTGAGAATGCCTTTGCTGGTGTAGGGCAATCCTACATGGAAATTATGGCTTCTAAGACAGAAAAAAAAAATCCCTAGATTGTCCAGTGAAAATATCTTTCATATCCTAAACCAAGATAAATTTTTTTGAGTAACAAGAGCCAACGACCACTGGATTCCGGCAAAGGCTGCAGCCCTGAAGAGTTGCTGGCATCCTACAGCTCGACATCCCTGCGTCCCTCACCGCTCGCCTGGCACACAGATCCACGTCACACGCAAATGGCAGATCTCCAAAGGAGGCGATCCCTGCTCTTCCACCAGCAGATCTAAAATATCCACTGAGCTGTTCTCCTGCACATTGAGGTTTGTAAGATTAAATGTTATCAGACCCCTTTCCTTACTTAATGTTGGGGAAGTTGAAAACCACCCATGGTTCCCAACGCATAAGTTGATTTGCTTCAGAGAATGTGTGACTCCTAAGCTTTTGGTAGGTAGGTAGACGGCAGAAAGAAAATGGAGAAATCCCAAATGCCTTTGAGGCTTAGTTCAAAGCTACCTTGTTTGTTTTTTTGATGATCTACCATAACACCAAGCAGGTAGGAAAAGGAAAAGGTTGAAAGTGTGTGCTCTTATCTAAAGAACTTTTAGGGAGGACAGGGTAATTACTTAGCTGTGGAAAAAACTTGAAGAATTGCTCAACTCCAGCTTCTCGATAATTCAGTCTAGAGTTCAAAGTCTCTAATTCTCACACCAAGCAAGCATCCTGCAGAAGGAGGCTGAGGCACCTGGCACACTGTGGGCTGGGTGGCCCTCGGCCACTGGGACAGCAGCCGCCAGGGCCACGGCAGTTCACAGGCTACCGATCACTTTTCCTTTGTTCTTTATAATAAGAGTAAAAATAAAGAAGGCAAGGGCATTCCTAGTCACCCTACAATTTAAACATGGCGGACACCTGGACACTCTGTCTGTCTATCCATGTATCCATCCATCTCGCCACATGTCTGTCTGTCTATCCATCCATCCATCTTTCCATCTACCTCTTCCTATCTATCCATTTATCCATCCATCCATCCCTTCTCCCTCACTCTCTCAATAGGAACCGCCCTCTATTGCTCCTTAGATCCTTCCCCACAGCCTTCACCATGGAAGCCAGCCTGAATCCTTCCTGTTTTCAATCCTTTTGAGCTATTAGGGAAAAGAGAAGCCTGGAGAGCTGCTGCCACAGATGACCCAGCACTGTTGCATGTGGGTCTTCTCTCTCTATGAAGAAAGACCCGGTCCTGAGGCAAGGACGGAGCATCACTCCTAAGGAAAGCCAGAGTCTGCCTTTCCCGGCTTTCAGAGAGGCACGGGAAAGAAGCAGATAACGTGGGGCTTCTCTGTGCTCACTGTCACTGCCTGCACAACTGGACTGACATCGGTCAGGGAAGTGGAGCAGGCTAGCCCAAGTCAGTCCAAACAACAACAACAGACACAGGAGAGGTCGGCTGTTAGACAGAGGCCCTGTACATTTCCACCCCCAGAAAGTCATCCATCTGTCTGACCCTGGGTAAGTGCAGGAGTGGAGGGCGTTTCAAGGTCCCATGTTTGTCTTGGCCAAAAAAAACCAAAACAAAACAAAAAACCCAAAACAAAACAAAAAACTGTCATTAGTGTTTCAGCACTAAACACCTCTTTCAGCAGCTTTTCCTTAGATCACTGGCATCTAGCTGAGGCTCATAATCCAAAACTCATCCAAGCTACGCTGTCCCTATGGCCATCTGAGAGCTTGAAGAGCCTGACAAAAAGGTTCCTCTTCCAAGTGATTAAAAATTATGTCTGTCTGTCGTCTGTCTGTGTGAGATCCATGTCCCATGGCTCTACATCAATTCATCTTTCCCTATGCAATCCCTGAGTTAAATCATTAAGGAGGTGTTCTAGTCCATTCTGTGAAACGAAGTCAAGTCTTTCTCTCACGTTTACTGGCTCATGTCTTGACGAAGACACACCCACTCTGGGAGCCTCTTTTCCCGAACTGGAAGTCTATGGGGACCGTACGAATTTTTCCATGAACGTGCACCACAGAAAGCACAAAAGTGAGTCCAGTTGAAGATCACGATCACTAATAAGTGTCCACGTAAAACCCTGAAACTATCACCTTGGACACAAAAAAGCATGAACGGCTTGGCTGGTTATCTATTTCCTCCAGTGAGGAAGACAATCTTGTCCTTCAGAAGCCTGGCTTTTCCTATGGACACAGTTCTCCAGTAGAACTACCAGCAGCTTCCTAGTCTGACTAAGGCAACCCCAAAGAAAATGCAAGCTGATGAGAATAACGTAGCCTCACAAAAATCTATACACACAGCAGGTGGTGGTTTTCAGTCTCTCCAAGTTCTACGCCTGACCTCTGTATTATGCATAATTCCCACCTTGCTGTAATGCCACACTCCCAGTGGGGAAAGTGAAGGACATTTCTGAAGTTAAATGTTTCATTTCAGAACCTACAGCATGGCCATCAACAATGGCACGCTCTCAAGGGAGGCGGGCCAGGTCTCAGCATTAGCTTAATTCTTCTGCTAACAAAAGAGGGTGCTATTTCCTCTCAGAGTCCCAGCGTCCCGAAGGGGAGTGGACACCTACAGCCCCAAAGTGCAGCATAATGGTCCCTTATTCCTGCTGCTGGAGGCTACTTTAATCTTAAACGTAGCCTGCCAGGGGGCTACTGTAACCCTGACAATGGAATTCTCCGGGAGCTATTCAATAGTGCTTTCTTCTTTGCTGGTTCAAGAGAGATAAAGAAAAAAAAATTAAAGTATTTGCTTTTGCCTTGTATCCAGCAACAATCTTACTACAAAGAAGTCGGGTGGAGAAAGGAAGTCCATCTACAAATGCTGCTATTAGACTAACGGTTCTGAAGCCGGCAGCCAGCACATTTGCAGCCAGCAGGGCTGACAGAGACTGATGGTGCTTGCTTTAATCATTCCTACCCACCCACCAGCTGCAATCTCCCAGCTCGTCTGTGTGCAAGCTGGCCAGACCCCCCAGCTCCCTAAGGTCCAAGTCTGACATTCTCAGAGGGATAGGGTCTGCTCAGTGTCACGTGAAGCCTGGCCAGGAGGATGGAGTTTGGGGGCCTTCCTCCGCAACGTGAAGAATGCCAGATTTCCAGCCTCCTCGCCGTGGAGCTGCGCGGCCAACATCTGGGAAACAAGAATGCTGGAACCGCTGCTTTGCAATGCTTCCTGTTGCGCTCCTGGCATATCTCAACAGACTGAAGTTAACTCAGATTTGAAAATCTGTTTTTATTGAATACTTGCCTTTCCCCTACAGTGGCTTGATAGTGATACTCTCGGACAAAAGGACTCTTTGTGAGCTTTTAGGAAAACACTGCAGCTGCCCTTTGCCTGATCTCAGCCCCACTCTATCATGTAGGATACCCTTCATCCAACAAAAACTTAGCCCCACATTTAAATTTCCATCCAACATATAGATTAAGAACTTGGAAGGGAGAGAAAAGTCTACAATGGACGATTACATCCGTTTTAGACAAGTTCACCAAAACAGAGAGGGAGCCAAGCCGTTCTGTCCCTCCCTGTGACTGTAAAGAGCGAGGGACAGGAAGGAGCCAGCTGTTCTGGGGACAGATGGGCCGGCGGGTCACTGAGTACCTCATAGGCGGTTGTCATGGTGGGCTTGTAGGACACGTGGTTGGCTCTCCTGAGCTCCTTGATGGTTTCTGCCGGCATGGACTTCGAGAACCCCAGGCCGCTCCACGTATTCGTAGGCGTTCTGACCTCAGTCACCACCGGCTTCTTTAACATCGCTTTGGGAAACGGAATAGAAAGCAGGTGTGTGCTTAACGGTAATTCTGACAGGGAGCAAGGCTTCCTCAATCGACGAGAAAGTTATAGCGCAATAGTATTTCTTAACATGAAATGCCTAAGAAGAAGACATTTTATCCAATGAAAAATAAGCGTGGAGAGGCTGTAGGACTCCTTAATTATGCTCTTATGTCTCACAAGATACATTTTATTTTGGTAGAATCAGGTGCATTATGAACTCAAATATTTTGGGCTTCTTTTTTACAAGCACCTGCTTTTTATTATTTTTATTTATTTTTTTTTCAAATCACTGGGAGAACTTTAAAATGAAAGGTGTACTGAAAGATGGAGGTAGGAAACACTCCTTGGTCACTTACCTTTGGTGGCTAATAGTTTCTTCTGCTCATAGTCAAATGCCTGAAAAAGAAATACAGAGAGAACGGATAATGGCTTTGTCGCCGTTTCCCCACCCACCCCCGCCCCCCCAGCATCCTACCAATGAGTCCCGACTCTGCTTGAACCATCTACTAAGCTCTGCGTCATGGGATCACAAACACACAACGCAAGCGTGACCGGCTTAAGCCCTCCTTCAAAACCGACCGAAATCATCTACTACTTTTATATAACTTGAAGTCGGTGGCAAGTCATGTCCCTACACAATTAAAGTGAATTCTCTTTTATTAAGCGTATCTTCCCACATCAGGACTACTTGTATGCAAACGTGAAGAGCCTAATAGTTGCACAAGCATCAAAGGAACATGTCACAAAATGGCCACAAGCATCCTTCTTCACATAGGTAAGCAAGACGGTTCCTGGGATGACACTAATGTCACACAAGAAGTTATCAACCACACTGCCAAAGCCTTGGCTTTCTGAAGTTAGAGAACTGCAGCGATCTAAGCTTTGGATACTGATGATGGAGTAAGATTAAACCTACATACCCTGGTACTGCACACACTGGAGGGCCACACGTCCCTGCTAAGAACACTGAACAGCAACAGCTAACTGGGCAGAAACCAGGACAGGCCTTTCTGAAGCAAGCTATGCCTGCATAGCTATAACCCAGATGTAAACCCATTCCCACCTCCCCAGTCTAGAGAACAGATAAGACTTGATTTAAAGACCTACCACGAAGATCCTACCAAGAACGCACTAGCAAAAGCTCTTTGGCTTGTCTCCCAGAAGTCTGTACCAGCATATATAAGGTTCCCAGGGAATCATAGTCTGGACAGAAGACGGAAGAGGGTGCAAAGAGATAAGAATGACCTTGGGCCAGATGAGTAACAGCAGCAGCCCAGCACACACAGTAGCTCTACGAATACGGTGGTACCTTGGAGAGCCTCGGAGAGCCTCGTTTTTAGATAACACTGTTTTATGACATTTCGGGGTTGGGGGTGGTGGAGGGCAATTTATAATTGAACTGGAAGTTTAAACTCAAGTTTAAGTTTTAGGGGCATGGTGTGGGAAAACACGGAGGAACGCCTACTTAAAAAGACTGTGCCGAGCTCTGTGAAGGATACAATGTATCAGAACTCGTCTGGAGTCTAAACAACCGGCAGTCTCTGGAGAACTGGGGAAGAAAGATTTGTGGGGTAAAAGAGTGCTAGAGAGGCCATTGCCCTAGGGCGATGCAGAGATGGCTACTGTCTTCAGTGTGTCTTGTGCCAGAGCTCACTAGTGACTCTCACAGATTTCCTGGTAATTTGAGAGCCAGATTTTCATTAATGGCTCATCTAATTAGAGAGTCACTGTGAGAATATTGGCATGCAACCTCCAGAAAGGACCATAGAACTTCCTCACAGGGATCCAAATATGACAGCAAAAAGGAGAGCAACATGATATGGCCCTGGGGTCATAAAGGGAACTTGGTTTTTTGTTTGTTTGTTTTTTAACACTGATGTATTATGAAAGCTCTGTATTCTGTCTACCTCGAGAGTCATGAAAATGTTCAAATGCAAAGGATTAAAAAAAAAAGCCGGAGGATTCGTTCACACTGGAATGAAATTAATGTTGCCTAATTCTATGAATTAATTTAACACAGCGGGCTAGTTATTTATTTGTTTTTATTGTTTTTATTTCTAGGGTTTTGGGAAAGTTTTAGAGGCGACAGGGATGAAGAGAGAGAATTCATTAAAAGGCAGGTGCTCCTTCCCGGTCATGCCGGTGCAGAAAGCAAAGTGTTTATGTGTGTCTCTACCCCCGAAAGCACTAAATCTTTGTCTCTCACACATGGTCCATATGACGATAAGATACCGAGTCTCCTGCTTCGTAGTCTGCTCTGGGTCACACTATGAAAATGGTGATAAGGGCAGGGCTGGCTGAGGGAGCCGTCTGAAGCCACCAGGAACATTTAAACCACACAGTTGTCACCGTCTTGCACGGGACTCAAATTCCACACTCGCTCTTCCACACTCGGTTTTGAAACCGGCACGGAAGTCCACTATCTCTATTTTCCAAGACTACAGAAGATCATCAGATCTGCTTACCCACGAGAAACACCATCTCTTACATGCCTACAATGCCTCTCGTGACCTGACAAGCATCGTTTGCTTCAGATGTAGCAACACAAACCGCCATTTTTGCTAGTATGGAGACTCACTTTTCCTTGATCTAAATCCTGCATTTCATTCTTGATGCTCCCAGCAAACCCAATCTGGACGCCTGCGTATCTCTTTGAGTTTCAGACTGACCAGGATACAGTGGGACAGGCTAGCTTCTGCACACCTCATGAACACTCTGCTTTCACGCCCAGCCCAGCGCCTGCCTGCCCTCGGAGGACTGCGGAGGGAGGCACCGACGTTACCTGCATGTGGACATATGTCGGCTGCGAGGCCAGGCGGGCCCTTTCCGAGTTCTGCTGGGCAGCTGCTGCCCTCTCCGCGGCACGCTCGCTCCCCGGGGCCTTCTTGTCAGCGAGGGGACTTTCTGTGGCACTCAGTTCGGGGTCTGAGAGTAATCTGTCAGTGCTGCTGTGAAAGAGAGTTGGGAATTCACTGCTCCACCTCACATCCTGACAAGACTGCGTGGTTCCCGCGTGCGTACGTGCGTGTTCATTGCGTGTGCTTCGGCCTTCAACTGCCTTCAGGCATCATCCTCGTCACTGAGCAATGCCACGGCACGGCGACACTGAGACAGAGGCGTTGCTGTCTCCCCAGTGGACACACGAGGAAGGACCTTAACCACGGTCACTGCTCTAGGGTAACTCTGGGTCTCAATCTATAGGTTAAAACTGCTTTCCAGTACGAAGGCGCCTACATTATAGGCAGTACGCGTGGTATTCTGCTTGTGGTACACGGGGAACAGATACACGGATGAGATATCTGATGTTGGCACATCAACCAGACATCAAGGACTCATGCAAAATTTGAGCACAGCTTGAGCAAGCCAGAAGGCAGAGAGATGACAGATAGTGTATGTGTGGGGTGCATGTCACACTGGTGAACAGGACAAATAGTGAGTTTGTGATGTATCGTGATGCGCCTCAAGTCAAAAAAAAAAAGGGGGGAGGGGCTGATTTGTTCAATGATAACCAGTCACCTGTTCTGTTCCTTTGTCAGAAGACAAGACATGAGCAGTAAGCTTTGCCTGACAGATGTTGCCAGAGGACATGTGACTTGGAAATGAAGGAGCTTTTCAAGTTTTCTAGCACCAAAGGCCAGGAGGGCAGCAACTGGGGGTGGGGGAGGGGAGGTATGGGTGTGTGTGGTGGGCAGAATGCAAGGGAAAGGGCCCAGGATCAAATCCCTGGGGCTGTTTAATCCACAGTGAGGTGGAGCTGGTCCAGCTCAGAGAATTGTTAGGGCCAAAGAAAGGGCAGGCCACACTGAGAGAGAGAGGGCAAGTAGACAGGCCAGGAGGCCTGGGCTCCATGCCGGTGAGGGAAAAGGAAAACGATTCAGAAGGCAGGGAAATCAAAATGGCGGGCATAGGCTTTGAGGGACTCAAGAGGCAGCAGGAAGCAGATCGATTCAGGAACGCACGCCGAAGAATGGCCGTGTGGGGGCGATCAGTGGACAAACTGGGTAAGATGAGTCCGGGGTTTACGGAAATAAAGTGACTTTAGTAAGAAATAGAGGAAGATATATATATATATATATATATATATATATATATATATATATGTGTGTGTGTGTGTGTGTGTGTGTGTGTGTGTATGTGTGTATATATGTATACACACACACACACACACACACACACACACACATATATATACACATGTTAATGTTTGCGTTAAGACACTCCTTAAAGGCAGCCGAGGAGCTAAGAAGATAGAAGAGGAAATGGAGTAGTGGGCCGGTAGGAGACCCTGCCCTCTGTAAGAGGACAAAAAATAATAAACAAGCAAACAGCAGTCTCAGGATCACAGAGTGGAAACTGCTATGCACAGACGACTTCTAGCTAATAAAACGCGAGGGTTGATCCAAACGTTTACAAGTCTACAGCTGCTTGCACTGGAGAAAAGCAAACTGGAGTCTAAGAATCCACCCCGACACCAGCTAAGGTGGATTTGTGGCTGGAAAACTAACTCAAAAGCCAGAGGCTAAAAAATTGCCCGTACCCACTGCTGAATCGCAGAGAGAATGCTGTGTAAGCTTCAGAGCGGTAACACAGATAGAAACCCCACAACAAAGTGTGGGGGGTTGAGGGGGGATTGAAAAGCCTCTGATGAGCTCCAGCCTGACTTGACTTAGGGTCTTAACCACTGAGCTCACGGCAAACTCCCCCCTCCAGCGTTCCCCTCCCCCCAGCCGGGTGAGCACACATACTGGAGGTGCGAGTTCTTCGTGCCCTGCAGTAGCTCAACCGTCTGCCGCTTGGCACAGGAGACCTTGGAGGGACCCAGCATCTGCTTCAAGTCGCCAGCGTTTCCGGAATGCGAGGGACTTCGAGGCATGCCCACTTCAACGAAGGCATCGTTGCAGCCTGGGGGTGGGGGTGGGGGTGGGGGGGGGAGGCATTGGGGGGGAGAGAGAGGAGCAAAATGGAAATATCACCTTACAGATGCCACGGAGAAAAACAAACAAACAAAAAAACTGTCTTGGTAGAGACCCAGTTCTATAGAGTCCTGACGATGTCCTCAGCCTCAAAGAGGGCACATCTCAGCAAGCTCAGGCTGTCCCCAGAACTCAACCTCAAGGGAAGACCCTGGTGTTTCCTGAAGGTTACATATACATGTATATATCCATCCTTTATCCCATATATATATATATATATATATATACACACACACATATATATATATATATATATATATATATATATATATATCATACACACACACACACACACACACACATCCACTAGTGGGGGGGCATCTGTTCCCTGAATACTGCCGGTACTAGGGTGAATGTATATTTATATACAAACATTAGTGGGGCCCTCATTTTCTCTGCTTCCATTCCCTCTCCTCGTTTTCCCCTTTCCCTCTCCCAGGATGGAGGTTTACCCAGGGCTTCGGGCACACTAGATAAGTATGTCTTCTGTGAGCTATATCTGTCCTTAACTCCAAAGATACTCCTTTGTTCCTGCCCAGTGCTAGGGACTGAGCCCAGGGCCTCACACTTGCTAGACACATGCTATTCCAATGAACGACACCCCCAGCCCCACTCAAGTGTCTTCACGGTTGTTAGGGGCTGAACTTCTGTGCAAAGAGTCATTGAGCGGATGTTATGCAATAACGGAACATTGGTATTTCTGTGGAAAGTGCCCTCCCGTTCATCGTCCACCAAAGGTCTTTTGGAAACTCAAAATGCAAGACCTTGACTCTGCGTGGTTGAGGGAGGCAGAGTCAGCAGGGGTGAGCAGAAACCAACTCAGAATCCCGGAAGCTGGGGGTGGGGTTTCGACCCAAGCTACAAGCCAGTCTGAGGAGGAAAGTTCCAACTCTTTACCTTCCACAGAGTTTGATTTGGACGAAGCCTGTTCGGCCCCAGCTGTCTGCATGGATGGATCGCCATGATTCGGACTCAGCACCTTTTCCCCAAGCGATGATGCGGACAGCGGGCCGTATTTCATGTTCGGAGGCTGAAATCATAAATAAAACAAGAATACAGCTGAGAAAAGAAGTTCAGCGAACCCCAAAACGGGTTTCAAGTAGCTTCTCTTGCCGAAAGCACAGAACCCCCCTCCCCCACCCCCCACTCCCTGAATCTCACAAGGGGGTGTTACCTGCACATGTCCATTTATAGAAGCAGAGATGTTTTTGCCTTCCGTCTGCATGCTGTTGAGATGGACATCAACAGGAGTCAAGCCAGGCGGGGGAGATGGGGCCGTGTGCCCGTATGTGGGCACTCCGGACAGCAAGATATTGGTTAGTGTGGCCTGGGCGGTAGATGGGATCATAAGGTGCGGTATCGTAGAGAAACCTGAAATGGTTCAGGAATGCAGGTGTTAGGAGGGAACTGCCTATTATTATATTTAATAACAATAAGAAACCTTTTTTCCCCTGTGAATTTAGAGTAATTTGACATCTCTGTAAACAGACTGAACATTACTAGAGAAACCATAAGGAAGAGGCTTAGGAGACAGCCTCCAGGGTGGGTAAGGGCTCCTGCTAACAAGTCTATTGCCCTGAGTTTGATACCTGGGACCGGTGTGCTGGAAAGAATTCAAGGGCTGCATGTTGCCCTTTGACCTCCACACACACAAATAAAAAACTTGTTTTCTTTAAATGAAACAATGTTAAAAGGAGATAACCATGACTAACAGGTTCCTCCGGCATAGCTGGGGAGAGCAGAGAGAGAGAGAGCAGAGAGGAGACAGACAGAGCCTGGTCACGTGACTACGAACTAGCTCCTCTAGGAAGCTGGGTTCCCAAGATTCCCCTGTAACCTTGGCCATTGTTCCCAGAGCCGGCAGCTGCCTTCCCTAATCTGTTTATCACCTGTGCAGATGGTGTTCGGTTTGCTGGAAAAGCTCTTGGCTTTTCTGAGCTTCGGTTTAACTAATTTACACAGCAGGGGGGCTCGGCTTTCCTTTGGGCTAGAGGATGCTCTCTCTGAACAATGATTTCAGTTGAAGTGGAACCCCTCATAAATTCTATTGAAAGCAAAAAAAAAAAAGAGAGAACAGGCAGCGTCTATGCATTCTCGCTTCTTGATCATGCCTCAAGGGCACTGACCTGTGGTGCTTGCAGTGTTAGCCATGGAGGGGGTCCACAGGGTAGGGCTTGGGGTACCAGAACTTGAGCTCTGCAAAGGACTGACTGAAGTGTTGAGAGCATTCAGGAGTGAGTTTGGGGTGGTCGACGTGTTTAGCGACAATGTGGTGGGCCCCAATAAACCTGTAGAGAAGAAAAGTCAAGTCAATACTCCCAAGCTCAAGATCCGGAAACAGGGACACCACCATTCATATTGTCTTTTGGAACAAGCACCAGTAGAAACTGACACTTCCTAATCTGTCAAATACGGGTGACAGGTTTGTTTGTTTGTTTGTTTAATGTGATTTCAGATATTCCTGTGAAACGGTCTCTTTTTCACAACCCCAACAATGGAATTCGCTCACCCTCAGACAGACAATAGATGCTGTAAGAATGGGAAGACAGGTGTGGCCAATCCAGCACACAGCAGCCGGGCACACTGAGAACTACTTGAAGCAAGCCTGCTGACCACTTAGGATGGGCAAGCCTCTGCTCAAGCGGAAGCTTTTTTTTTTTTTTTCCTCCTCTGACTCACTTGCTATCAACTTCCCAACAAAACTCTCTCCAAGTGTTCACACCTGGCAGCGCCTAGGAGCGCCTTTCCTGTGGTAGACTGGCTGTCTGAGACTTAGTAGGCAGAATGCTCTCCACCAGATGGTTCTATGCCTGTCTGAACACACACGCAGCCGACTTCTCTGGGCTCCAATCCAATGACTAAAACTTGCCCAGGGATTATGCTGGCTTTGGATATTTTGTCTCTCAAGTCTCCGAGTGCTCGCTGTAACTAATGAGGTTCTCCTTTGGGAATTTCGGGGCGGGGGAGGGGGGTCTACAAGAAAATGTTCAATTTCTATGCAGTTCCGGAAGTGTACAGGGGTGTGACAGGAGATGGGTGGCCAAGCCAACCCCTCCTCCACTTTCTCAATTAGAACACAATAAAAATTGGCTCATTCTAAGTCTGTGGCTCTCAACCTTCCTAATGGCACGGTCCTTTAATACGGTTCCTGTCGTGGTGACCCCTTCCCTCCACCATCAAATAATTTTGCTGCCACTTCATAACCATAATTGTGCTGCTGTTCCGAATCTTGGTGTAACTGTCACGCAAGGGTATCTGAGAGGTGACCCCTGTAAAAGGATCATGCGACACCCTCCCAAAGGGGCTGGGACGCACAGGCTGAGAACTGTGGTAGGTTCACCAGCATGTCCTGGTCCACAGCATTGCTAATGAGATCGATAATGTGTTGCAGTGGCTGTTCAGGTCTGTGTGGAAGAGACAGGTTTGGTTGAGGAAGAACCTGCATTCCCATAGTAGTGTTTGAGCGTGGCGCTTTGGAGGGCAAACAAATTCTACACACATTCCTTCTTTCAGTGTTGGGGATCGAACCTAGGTCCTCCCTGTGGGCACCCTTCCGGCGAGCTCTAACACAGCCCATCCTACTACTACGTATGTGACCGACTGCGCTCCCTTTGTCTATGAAGGCATCTGGGAAACAAGAAAAAAAAAGGGGGTAAGCCTGGTCTAATGGTGACAGAGCCCTTGGCCAGCCTTCGAGGAAGAGGAAGAAGGTCGCTTCTAGATGAGGATGCGATTTCCGGACCAGCAAGGACTCACTGTGCGTTCCTAGCAACGTAAACACTGTGAGTGAGTGGTATGAGCTATGTCTGCTCTTCTTGGTGGCCTTGGGTTTAATCAGACCTAGCCATGGGGTGGAGGGGGGATGGGTGTGGGGGATGGGTGGGGAAATGAGTATGGGTAATGGGTGTGGGTATGGGGGGATGGATGTGGGGGAATGGGTGTGGGGGATGGGTTCAGAGACTCTCCCCCTCCCCTTCTCGAGCTGCCCTCTAGATTTGCAATTACTTCTTGGAACAACCTGGATAATCTTTATCTCTAGGGAGGGCGCGGGCAGTACAGCAAAAAGCAAGAGAACACAACAAAACACATCCATCACAGTCAGCCACTCCCCTTCCATCTCAGCGGCATCCTTAATTCAGCAGAACAAACAAAAGCCACCGAAAATAAGAGCAGCCCGGCTGTGATTGGCTGGACACAGGAGGAATCCGGGCAACCCAAAACCCACGGAGGCTAACAACGGAAAAACTCAGACCAGATGAATCAGGTCCCGACCCCCGTTGCTCTTCACCCGGCTCTGGGGCTCGAAGAAGAAGAAGAGGAAAATAGCATTCAGACACAGCACAGTGGCAGAAAGGCGGGGAGCCCGAAAAGCAGTTCCCCAGTGGTAATAATAAACTTGATACCTAGTCCAGTGAGTCCAAGGCCTGCCGAAGCCAAGATATCCAGGCTGGGACATGCCAGGCCGGCAGGGCACGATGTTGGGGATAGACTGGTTGCTATGGAAACCCCACTGCTTTCAAGTCCGAGGAGACACTTCCTTGCTTCATACATATTTAAGGCATTTCGCTCAACACTTTTCACAATCACAGACTATGAAAACACATAATGGGGGGGAAAAAGATGACACTGAGGTAGGTATACAATGGATGGAAGGATAATGAAAATGTAAATGAGGAGCCACAGGAGGCTAGATACTACCTTCAACCAGCCTCTGCTCCTGACACGCCCTAGAAAGCATGAGCCCCCCCCACCTACTGTGTGTATGTGTCTGTGTGTGTCTGTGTGTGAGTATATGTGTATGTGTGTCTGTGTGTCTGTGTGTGTCTGTGTGACTGTATGTATGTGTGTGTGTGAGTGTATGTGTATGTGTGTCTATGTATGTGTGTGTGTGTCTGTGTGTATGTGTCTCTGTGTGATTGTATGTATATGTGTGTCTGTGTCTGTGTGTGACTGTATGTATATGTGTGTCTGTGTGTGTGTGTCTATGTGTGAGTGCATGTGTCTATGTGTCTGTGTGTGTGTCTGTGTGTATATGTGATTGTATGTATATGTGTGTCTGTGTGTGTCTGTGTATCTGTGTATGTGTGTGTGTGTGTGTGTGTATCTGTGTATGTATGTGTATGTGTCTGTGTGGTGTTTGTGTGTGTATCTGTGTATCTCTGTGTGTATGTGTCTGTGTGTGTATATGTGTGTATCTATGTGTGTCTGTGTGTGTCTGTGTGTGTCTGTGTGTGTGTCCATACAAGCTGCTGTCTGTGGGCAGCCAGCAGGCAGGTCCCAATCCCTACCCAACCTTTTGAGGCATGGATTCCTACCCAGACATGCTTGGAAACTTAGCAAATCCTAGTGTCGAAGCCCAGTGCCACCACACAGCATCTGGGCTTCTTCATACCGGGCTTCATACTGAAGTACCCCTCCTTACCACCTCATTACCTCCAGAAGCCAAATCAAACCCACCATCACCTACAGATTGCACAGCAACAGTTGCTTGTTTTTAACATACATGATCTAATGGTTAGCTGACATACATACCTCCAGGAACCACCAACCCTCAGTGAGGTGGCAAATCTTGTGATATATATATATATATATATATATATACACACACACACATATATATATACACACACATATATATACACACATATACACATATATATTAATGATAATATATCATAAAAATGATAAAATATATATCATTAAAATAATGATATATTATATATAATAATTATATATAAAGTTTTCTTACTTCCTGTATGTATGCTATAAATACATATAGAATTATATAATTTATATATCTTACAAATTTCTAAGCATATATATAGATACATGTGTATATATACATATGTATACATATATACACCCATCTGTGTGTATGTATGTATGTATGTGTGTGTGCATGTATATGTATATATATATATATGTTCAGTAGTTAGAATCCAGCCATCAAAACTCAGTCTCTTCCAGCCTGACATATGTTCATTTTTTTCCTGAACTCTTAGAATTCTTTTTACTTCTGTCTTAGTTTGGCCAAGCCCTTCTCTGAGTCTGATACTGATGGTAGTTGTGGTTAAGTTGGTCAAACAGGGGACTTTATGATGTCTGAAACCCATGGCCTTTTCTCAGACTCTGAACTCATTCCACCTTGCTCCCCCAGGCGTGGGTAGCTTTAGGGTTTTCTCTGAAAAAAAAAAGGGTGTGGTTGTTTCCTCTAGGTGGACAGAAAAATATCACATTTACTCATGTAGAAATCATCTGCAAGACAGATACACATAGACCATTCTATACACAAGTTGACATCTATGGTTTATAAATTTTAGTAAAGTATGGCAGATTTATCTACCTTCATAAGTTAGGACTTTCTGACCCCAGAATCCATCTGTACCTCCTTCTGTGGCTTCCACATGTGATGTGGACACATGAATACATATGTACACACACACATCTCCATATATACATATACTTGCACATATACATCATACATACATACATGCACCAACATACATGCACACACATGTGCACACACATGCACTCACAAAAAAACTAAATAGAATTAGAGAAGAGAAGAGAGGTGGGAGAGGGAGAAAGGGAGAGAGAGAGGAAAGAGGGAGAGGGAGAAATTGCCTTTCTCTATGAGAGAGTAGCACCTGTGAATATGGACCCAGGTCCTAACCTGACACCAGATCTGGTCCAGCCTAAATCTTGCGCTGGCTAGCATCCATGATTACAGTGATTACAGACTCCCTAATCCATGGCTGCCTGTTCTGTGGCACTGTTACAGCAACCCAAACAAATTAGGATGTTTACTGGTTTATATTTTTACTCAGTGATACACTCCCCTGCACTAAAGCAATGATTCCACGTTGCTGTATCACCGCGCAGTGTCAAATTACGTTCACTAGACTTTATAAAGCAATTAAAAACCAGCATTTCATAAAAAAAAAAAGTAAGAAAAGTGAGAAAAACTCAGCTGTTTGGAATCTTGCTTCAAAACATTCCACAAACTTCAAAACTTAATTACAGTCCATAAATTTTTTAAGTTTTAAATGTTCAGGGGGAAAAAAAAAACAAGGATTAATATAGCATTGTCACACTTAATGCCTGGAACAGAGACAATTTTCTTTGTGACTTTTGTTAATAAACCCAAGACCATTTCCTAAGTATGCTTTCCTTCCTTGTGGTGAGCCTGGGGTGTCCCCCGGCCTCCCTGCCAGCCGATGCTTTGTGATTTGGAAAACGTGAGGATGTAAGTACTGCTACCTAACATGTCTTTCCAGCCCAGGATATTTCTTCTCACCTCTGCTCAGCCTGCACAGAGGCAGGCAGCACAATGTCCGCCAGTGACAACCACTGGTGAGGTCCCAGGGTCCCCCCCTTTAAAGGGGTTGCAGCAACTTTCACAATATATTAATGCATGGGCGCTCCAGAGCAGATTTCTCCTATTGCTGTCCGTGTAATTTACCAGATAGCATCAGACAGAGAAGGCGCTAAGAAGGCTGAGAGCTCTCATTACTCAGGGTTCATTAAAGAAAAGAACAGAACAGGAAAGGCAGCCGTCCTGCTAGGCCAGCGCGGTGCTGGCATACAGCAAGTTCTGCAAATTGATTTGAACATGCGCTCACACACACATACACATAACATATAGAGCTCCTTAGCTACTCCCTAGCAACTAAGTAAAGCCTGTAGTCAGCGGATTGCAAATTAAGAGTCCTTCTGATAAATACTCAGAAGTGATATATCTTGTTTACACAATATTGGCTTTCTGACAAGTTCAGTATGGATTGCCCGTTAATGGCTTGATGAGTTTAGGTTACCGCCATCAGTGTGTGAGCGCTTCCTTTGCTCCACCCCCTCACTAGTAGCTCCACCCCTCACTAGTAGCTCCACCCCCTCGCTAGTAGCTCCACCCCCTCACTAGTAGCTCCACCCCCTCACTAGTTTGTGCCTTTAGTCCTTTCCTGCCTGGCTGCCACCCTGACTGGAGTGAGATGGGATCGTCATGGAGTTTTAAATTTGCTTTTCTTTGATGGCTAGTAAGACTGAATTTTTATGCTCGCTGGCGATTTGTACTTCATGGTTTCGTTTTGTTTAGAACAGTCTGTTCGCTTCATTAGCCTGTTTATTGATTGGGTTGGTTGATCTCTCGTCAAAATTGCCAAGTCAGAGAAATAGACTTTTCCTTCTCGTGTGTTTATAGAAAAGCAATGGCTACTTAAAATGAACTAGAGCGAAAAAAAAAAAAATCAAAAAACTGTGTGAAGAAAATGGAGGCAGATAACGGAGGGTGCTGTTACAGATGTAACCGATACGACCAAATATACATATCAGAAATTAGTCCCACGTAAGCGCACAACTGGAGTGGATAGAGGAGGCTATCCCAGGTGCTTCCTCGGGTGCAGGCTCCGAACCAACCTTGCTTGGCTGTTTGGGCTTTGGCTTAATACTGATAAAGACGTCCAGCTGCTCCATCAGCTGGGCGATGACCTGTGGGTCCACTTCAATGTCTTCCTTCATATCAAACATCAACACCAGCGGAAGACACCCCTAGACAAGACAGCAGGGGTGTCAGGAGTTAGTCATCGCGGCACCGAGTACCTGAGCCTCTCTCCAAATACACCATCAAGCATTTACACTAAATGACACTCGCATCTTCACCACAAAGAGGTGAGGGCACGGAGGCTGGGGACTGACTGTGTCTAGCTTGTGGGTTTGGTGGGACTCTTTTCTTCTTCTAGGTCTACTCTTTACTACGGAAAAATCCTTCCCTGACTGGCTTCAGTTCCGTTAGCAGTTGTCCTAAGAGACTCTTCGCCACTCTGGGGTTCAGGTCCTGTGGCCTTGCCCGGTGACTCCCTGGGGGCCACATCGCCGTATCCTGAAGGAGAACCCAGCTGCTGTTTAAGAACGTCTGCTTTGGCCCAGCCTGGCCTATCCCACCACAGCTTTGCAGGCCCTGCATCTGCCTCTTCCACCAGGCCACGCCCAACTCTCAGTGTCCAGTAGGTGGAGTCCGTACACCACTCAGAGCTTTCTAAATTGGTCCTTCTCAGGTGGTTTAAGTGTCCCAACCCTTAACCCTTTTGGGAGAAGCTTGGGGGCGGGGGGTCACTAGAGAGGCTACCTTTGGCTCTCTGCTCCACCCCCTCACTAGTAGCTCCACCCCTCACTAGTAGCTCCACCCCCTCACTAGTAGCTCCACCCCCTCACTAGTTTGTGCCTTTAGTCCTTTCCTGCCTGGCTGCCACCCTGACTGGGGTGAGATGGGATCGTGGGTGAGCACAGTGTACAGTGCGCTTGTTTCTTGATCTTCACAGCCTACAACCACCCAGCTTCTCTTCCTCTGGTACAGAATGCTGTTCCATTCAAGTCTTTGGTGGCTGGATGTTTTTTAAGATTTATTTATTGATCTTATATATTTGAGTACACTGTCGCTGTCTTCAGACACCCCAGAAGAGGGCATCGGATCCCATGACAGATGGTTGTGAGCCCACCATGTGGTTGCTGGGAATTGAACTCAGGACCTCTGGAAGAGCAGTCAGTGATCTTTAAACCCTGACCCATTTCTCTAGCCCAGTCATTGGTTTTTTTCCCCCCCACATGTATTAAACAATGCTGAGCAGGCTGTGATCAAAATGAAAAATTGCCTTTTTCACTCATGAATAAAAGTGACTCTTCTTCATGTATGGATAGTTTAAAAAAAAAAGCCGTTAAAACCTCTTAATCTCTCTCTCCCTTCTTTCAGTATTACTTAATAGTACCTTTCGAATTACATCTATATTTTTATTTTTGGCAGGTATGGTCAGAGTAGGAATGTGAATCTGTGACTTTTCAATCATTTTAAGCTTAAAAAATAACATCTAAAGACCTTGGAAAGAAAGACATTACGAAGAGTAATTTGGCAGTTCCTACCTATATATAAATGTGCCCTACTGCTAAAGCATTACTGACAATACAGTAAAATAAATGTGGCTAACAAAAAAAAATAATTACAGAAAATGAATTTTTAGATCTCCCATTGCCCTGACCATCTATAAGACGTTTCATCTGGGGCTGGAGAGATGGTTCAACAGTTAAGAGCACTGACTGTTCTTCCGGATGTCCTGAGTTCAAATCCCAGCAACCACATGGTGGCTCACAACCATCTATAATGGGATCTGACGCTCTCTCGGGTGTGTCTGAAGACAGCTGTAGTGTACTTGCATATAATAAATAAATAAATCTTTAAATAATAAATAAATAAACCTTTTAAAAATAAGAAGTTTCATCTGTCGGAGGAATGGACATAACAGTACACATCTGGGTTTTCTGAGTTTTGTTTTTTTTTTAAATGGATTCGACAAGTTAATAGTGAAGACCACGCCTGGTGCCTACTGACTCAAATGTCAGTAAAGGTGGGGCCTCGAATGAAATAGTGTAATCTGTTTTTAATAAGAGTCTCTGCCAGTTCAGCAACTCGGCTGTCACTACTATCCAACCCCCACACACTGGGGTTCCAAAGAGACAGGAGAAGGAGAGGAAGGCCTCAAGTCAGGATGCTTTTGGAGGACACAATGGATGCTTTTCTTTCATTCGAAGTCATAATTTTATTTATGTAATAAACTTATGAAATGAATAAATGTTTTAGACCACCAAGAGTCAAGTTTTTCTAGATGTGTGGGTATAACGTGGGCCGGCCAGAGGCCAACAACAGGCAGTTTCCTTTACTATTTTTCTCCAGTTTTATTTAAAAAACAAAACAAAACAACAACAACAACAACAACAAAATCTTCCTTTCATGAACCTGGAGCTCAGAGATTAGCTACCCTGGCTGACCAGCACCCTGTAGGAATCACTTTGTCTCTCTCTGCCTCTCCAGCCCTGGGATTGCAGACATGCATCTCCACCCTTGCCTTCCTGCAAGAGTGCAAGCGATCCAGACTCAGGTCTTCAGGCTTGTGTGGAAACTGAGCCGTCCCCGCAGCCTTTGAAGGTGACCTTTAAATGGTGTTTGTTAATTTTCTGTTTAAAGTTCAAACTGCGTCTCAGTCCCCCACGTCAGGCATGGCCACCTTCCGTCTGCACTGCAAAATGCATTCACCTGCAATCTCATGAGGGAAAAACTTGACTCTTGGTGATCCAAAACATGTATACATTTAATAAGTTTATTATGGAAATAAAAATAGGATTTCACTCATTAAGATTTCTAAGTTATTAAAATGTTGAAAAATATTAAAATTAAATTATTAAATTCAATATTAAAATATTAAATTTAATAGTGTTAAATGTTAAAAATTAAAATATTAAATAAAATATTTTAAAAAATCGATTCCCTACACAATAAAATATAACCTATGGTGGCACAATAACCGTTATTCTCCAGTTTATTTATTTATTTATTTTTCCTTTTACCAGGAGAAATTTTCCTGTTTGCCTGGGCTTCCAAACTGCTTTCTCTAGTCGCAGGTACCCAGAGGGAGGGTGGAAACGCGGTGCGTATTCAAAGAAGCTAAAGAAGAAGGCCGCCGGGGGGTGGTGGTGGCGCACGCCTGTAATCCCAGCACTTGAGAAGCAGAGGCAGGCGGATTTCTGAGTTCGAGGCCAGCCTGGTCTACAGAGTGAGTTCCAGGACAGCCAGGGCTACACAGAGAAACCCTGTCTTGAAAAAACCAAAAAAAAAAAAAAAAAAAAAAAAAAAAAAAAAAACGGAGAAGAAGGCCACAGAACTGACTCCCGCAGCCTTACCATGAGATACTGCCTTGCCAGGCAGACGGACTCGATGGTGCCCTGGAGGTAGACGGTAGACTTCTTCTGGGGATTGCTGGGGTCGGGAAAGTGGATCTGCGCCCCCGTTCTCTGCATGATGTGTTTGACGTTGCTCCCGTTCCGGCCCATCATGAAGAGGTGATGCTGGGCCGCTATGTCCAGTTGTGTGCTCACGGGGATGGCGGATGCCAAGCTCCCCGCGAGGTGTTCCAACAGCATGGCCGTCCCTTCCTGGCAGAGGGAGGAAAGCGGGGTGTGGGGAGAGAGAGAGAGAGAGAGAGCAGTAATGCCATCAAATACAACTGTGTCTGCACAGGCAAAGTTTCTCCTGTACCCCCAACCACTGTG